>JAEQBH010001570.1:0-600000 GCA_016808115.1 Tetrastigma voinierianum | reverse complement strand
ATCATCCAGTGAGAAGAAAGTCAGCAGAAGGAACCAAACATGAAGGCTGCGGCCACGAGACCCTTTGTAGGGTTCGAGGGCTCCTCCTCCTTGACCCTCCATGAGTGAATCAGTGAAATTGAGTTGGTTTGGTGTCCACTGAAACCAAACTGCAGCTCAAATTTTTTTTATTTTTGCTTAGAATTGTTCAATTTTCATATTATGATATCTTTAGTAACTTCCCGTTTTAGTAACTTTCCTTTTTAGTAATCTTATTTTAATTTTATTTTATTTTTATTCTTAGGTTTATTTTTAAATATTTATTTTTCATTTTTGTTTTTATTTTATTTTAATTTACTAAATCGAATTTTATGGGTGTGTAGATAGAAACGAGCGGCGAATTTCTGACAATGGCGAGAATTTGACGCCAGGCCCTCAGTGGGCACGGGCATCGGGCAGGAATCCTAGATCTCGGCTGGCCGTCACCTCCCCGGTTGAGGGCTCATCGCGGCTTTCACCGGCTTAGGATTCAGGCGTCCATGTTCACCGGTGGCGGGTCTGGAGTAACGTAGATTTATGTGCGAGGGACTTCCATGGGGAGCCCTTTTACGATGTACCAGCCTTGACCACGATACGGTTGGAGACTCCACATGAAATTTGATCACACGGTATTCCTACTACCATTCATGACCGCGGTAGTTCTATTATCCACCGGGTGGTGTAGTTTCGCTCTGTGACTTCCCAGGGAGTCAGGAGTCATTGGAGCTCAGATTCAGCATGTGATCTCTAAGTACTCAAGCTGAACATTTCCAGTGCTTTGGGCTGATCAGTGGCCAGTCCCGGAGGATACGAGATTGGCCCCGACCATCACAGAGGAGATGGTCCGTTGTCTCACAGGGACACTGCTGCGGGACCGTACTCTTATGAATAGCCCTGCCTTAGATACTTCTTGTGGACCACCTACTGGGACTAGCTTGTTCCGGTGCGGCATTATGTTCAGCGCGGGAGCTATACTGAGGCCACTATCTGGGATCTCATAGGGATGCAGTTCGGTCCCTTGATCTTGTTATGACTTCCTGCTTGCTTTGAGGATAGGTCCTTACCATGAGGCACGGCTCGGCGAGAGTTTACCATTGTTGATGTTGCGATTACTGAGCCAGGTCCTGGAGCATCTAGGGTTCCCCGAGGAGCCGCATATCGAGAGGAGGATCAGTTGTACCCAGGTCCTATCCACGGGTAAATCGCATATCTGAATCTCTGTGTGCTCCCAGCGACGGGATCGGGAGGTAGCGAGGAGGTAGCGAGGAGGGACCAGCGGAGGGAGAGGGATCCTTCACGAGGTGGAGTGGGAGTGGAAGGGAGCCTAGTTCCATATTCATCTCCTCCATTTCCACCTCCACTGTTTACGCTGACCCCTCTCTGCGACCTTTGTTGGCCCTTCCCTAGTGCCAGCGGTAGTCTCGAGCATATTCATGTTAGTTAAGGAGCTTCTTTACAGCACATTATGAATCTTTGTCTGCGTGCTTGCTACTACACGGGCGTCGTTAGACAATGATTGGCCCCTAAGCCAGAGGCTACTATAGAGCCACTGATCACGCCATGCTTCTTGAATCATGATCACCTCGGTCTCTCGCTTGAGCAACACGAGACTACTCGAGACCGGTCCACGGTAGCCTCATGGACATGCTTGCACGTTATGGCCCGTGACCAGGTCACCGGCGCATCCACCACCACGAAGAGTGAGGTGGTACTTTTCCCTTCTCCTAACTTTCCTATCGCCCGCAGCGAGGCATGTTTATACTTTGGTTGGGAGGAAAGTTAGAGTTAGGAATAATCTTCTATCATGTTTTGTAATGTTTTTATCTTTATCAATGCCTACTCTCATTTTTGTATAGGATTTTTGGGATTCATGTATTAGCCAATAGTAGGCAGTGATGCTGTTATGATTAGCTATATTAAGCATGTATTAGCCATTTTGGTTATATCAAAAGCTTTATAGCATTATTTACAGTTTATTACACTTTTGCAAATCATTTTTGTACCTACATTTTGTGTTTCTACTCTTGCCTTTAGTTGAAAAATTGAAGCCCTATGTGTTACCTTAATGATAGAACAATTCCATGCATGATTTAGTTCTTGGTTGATGGAAGTTCCAACTGTTGACAGACATTCCCCCTTTAGCTGAATTCACACACTGATTCGTGCCACGGTAGGAAGTCAGGAATGACAAAATTTGTATCCTAAGATTTCCTCCTACTGCGAGTAGTCGAGAGCTACTGCGAGTATGCGATCTAGGGTGAACAGGATGAGTTTTCTTCGTACAAATGATTTAAGTGAAATCAAAAATGGTGAATTTGGTTTGGATTTTAAGGTGGGGGTAAAAAGCGATTGGAGTGGTGTTTCTGAACTGAAAGAAATAAAATAAAATGTAAAATAGAACTCCTTGACATTGGGTACTTGAGTTTAAGATCTAGGCTAGCCAAAGAGGTCCCTGCAGTTAATTTCCTCGCGTTAGGGAGGATGACATATAGTCATCTCTCGAACAGATCCTTAAGTTTGGCATTAAAACCTAAACCACAATAATTTTCCTTTTGATAGAAAGCATTTATTTAACATTTATGGTTCCACTACGGTGAAAATCTATCTTGACTCATCCTGATGATTCGTAAAGGGTAGCTAATGTGTCTCGATGGATCTAAAAATAAGAATCCCACTTGAACCCTAAAAGATTGCAAGTATTATTTATCAAAGAGGATACATACAGGTGAAACATAACCCCTTAACCCTACCAGTAGCTGTAAAGAACAACCAATGAATACTCGGTCCATCTAAAGCCCCAGAATACACTAAACCTAAAAGCTTGCCAAGTATTGCTTCGAATGAAATTACATCAGCTTTAAACCTAGAGTTAGAAATTTGGGAAACAAAATGTCAAAGGCACTGGCTGCGTGAGAAGCAGGGAATTCCTACAGCGACTAGGATCCTTCCCCAACGGCCTTTTACTTCAAGAGGAAGTGGTTTAGCGCTCATCCTCGAGTTGTCATCCTTAGAGGTGTTTGACAACCCGAAGGGAGAAAGGAGAGAAGAGAAAGCGAAACAAAGCTGCTAGCGTCTTGAAAGATTAAAAGTTAGAGTTCACAAACTTATAAGGTGGCTTATATAATAGCCAACCCAGTGTGTGAAATGACAAAATGCCACAAAATACGAGATTACATTAGAATAAATGGTAATTAATCCAAAAGCGAGAATTAGTTTGGAATCAAAAAATGTCAAAAACGAGGGCGGCAATTTAGAAACTATGGGGGATTTCTCTGGCATAGCGAGGATTCTAATATCTTCAGCGAGGATTTACGCGCTAGCCTAGCGAGGAATTCACAAGAAGATAGCGAAAATGAGAAATTTAAGCTATCAACGATAGAATTAGCTAGCTGTGAAATTTAAACCAATCTATCGAAATTTTTTGTGGATAGCGGTGGAAATTTTAAACTGGGGCCCAGGAATTTCGTTGTTAACAGGAATTTCGCTATCTTGAAATTCGCTATATATAGCGAAATACTGCTGTGTTCTCTGCTGGATCCTGTGACTCTTTATTCCCATTGGCCATTGTTCATACATCCCATCCTGCGCTGCTATTTTCTTGATTTTCTTCTGCTTTGAAATTCTTCATTCTGGCTTCTTGAAATGTATATAAGGCCATATGAAATTGATTAGAGAAATCAACCGACTTTGGTTATGATTGGATTGACACATTAATTTGGCCTCAATTCACAAAAACTAAAGCAGCCTCGGAATGCAATTAGAAGTACAATAGGGACCGAACATGCCAGTGGGTTAATTATAATAATTAGTACACAAAAAAGCGCACAAAACCTATTAAAAATAGGGTTCAAAATAGAACTTTTGGGCACTAATCACACCCACCTACACATTGCTGGTCACTTAGCAGTACAAGAAGAAAATATAGAGAGCATACAAAATGATAGCAAAATCAGGTGTAATGCACAACCTAGTAATAATCATCAAAGGTGTCAATGCTATCATGGAGATTGAATGCCATACAAAATTGAAAATTATTAAAACCTCCTTCTTGGTGACTCAACCAGGAACTTCCAGCAAAATCTAAGTGTTTGTTTTATCGGCTCTCGACAAATAAGCAGCTAAGCCTCTCACAACTAGCTACTACCACGACCTATGTCTTAACCAACCTAAATAGATCGGGACCCACCTCTTATTCCACAATTGCTTTTTGCGTTGTAGGGTGCAATGCGAGAGTCGACCTCACCAAAGTCCATGTAGCGAGGATCTGAGTGACTCCTAACCCGATTAAGGTTTAGGGCATCGAAGCGAAAGGATCGACTAACCCTGGCTCTTGGGTTTCACCGGGACTTCGAATGATTTCGAGACTCCAGCACCTACAACTTGCTAAACTCCACCCATCCACCCATGTAGCGAACACAAAGTCGGTGACTCCCAACCAGTGAAGGTTTAGGGCACCGGGCTTTAAAGGCTTTCGCCATATACCCCTTGGACCATGCTAGGGTTTCAAGGCAAAGCGTTGCAATTTTTATTCTTTTTCTTTTCTTTTTTTTTTCTTTTCTTTTTCCACAGGGGTCCTTACCTATTAAAGGTGTTCAATAAAACTAGGGTATGTTGTAAAGTAAAGAGATTTGTGCGGAGTTTTCAGCTATCATTGAAACCTAATGTGCTTTCCAGTGTGTAGTTGGCTAAAGGTGGAAGAAAAATGGTCGAAAACAACAAGAATTCAACTAATCATCCACTCAATTAGGCATGGAACCAATCTAACATCAATACGAATTGAGCAATTTTAATTTTTTTCAAACCACGAAATTTGGGCAAAACACCAAAAAATTTTGATTGCAAAATGGGTCAGTTTTGAAAAAGTAAGTTGTTTAGTATAAGCGCACTATAGAGAAAGGGAATCCAACAAACCACTGATCATCACAAAATAGGCTTGCACAAAATAACAAAACATAAATACAAAAGCCACTTCCTTTGCTAACTCCCCCGACCCAAACATCTGATTGTCAGAATGGGGCTCAGTTAGGAAAGTAGAGAAGAAAGTGTTACCTCCTTGATGAGATGCTGATCATTGCTGGATAGGAAACTTTGCAAGCTTTCCGCCGACACATATTCCTCGTTTGGGCTTCAAATAAACAAGTTAGGAGAAGAAAATAGAAAAAAAAAAGTGACCAGTTGGAGCATTTTTAAAATTACACTTTCATAATAATCTCAAAAATGTTGCTTTCTGGCCATATTTAGATTCACTCTCTAAGCTTTCCACTTGGTTCCAGACGCCTAAAAGCAGGAGTTCGGATGAAAAAGTTATGAGCGAAACAAAATTTGGAGGCAAAGTGGGACTCATGGCAAAAATTTACGCTCTTCTTGAAATTTTAAGCTAAATAAATTTTAAGCTAGCTTAGCGAAAAATCACTAGCTATGAAATTTTTGATTTTTGATTTTTTTTAAATCAAATAAAATAGTGTAAATAAAAATAAAAATAATAAAAATAAAAGTAAAGCATTTTTTTTTTTAAAGACAATTTTTTTTTAATATATATATATATATATATATATATATATATATATATATATATATATTTTTTTTTTTTTTTTTTTTAAAGTAGAAATAATATACATAAGAAAAACAACGTTTTTTTAATATAAATATAAAATAAAATAAAATAAAATCGATGCTTGTCGCTTTTTGTCCTTTAGTGGATCCAGCATTTGCTACTTGTCAGATTTTATTTAGCTTGGCATTTCGCTAGCTAATGAAATTTCGCTAGCTATGACCTGATCAAATTTTCACTATGACGAAATTTTACAAGCATTTCGCTAAATTCTTGAAAATTTATTTATAGTTAAATTTTCACTAAACCTCTTGAAAATCCTGTTGCTCCAGTTACTTTTGATCTTGTTCAAGCTTCAAAATTTCAGAAAACTGCAAAATTAATACAAGAAAAATTATTAAAAAATTGAGAAAAGTGAAGTAATTTAAAAACATAAATTAACTAAAGTGAAAAAATCTATAAAAGAAAAACTAAAGAAATCAAATAAAAATCGATAAAATAAAATAAAACAGAAAAATTAAAACAAAAAGTGGGGAGGGCTTAGAAATGCCGAGGTTCGGTGCTCGAGCAGAAACCCATTTTTAGAACCAGCCATTGTATGCAGTAGAGCGGTTGCTGCTTGTGCCTTTGATGTAGTATGGCAAGGTACGTACAGAGGCCACTAATCTCTTGAAGTTACTTAGCCAAAGCAGTGCAAATTGGGTGGCCTTTGGAGTAGCTGTTTTTGGTGTGGATTGTGTTGCAGGGGAAGGCAGAATGTACACTTGGTTAGTGGAGGGGGCTACTGGCAGTGGGTATTTGGTGGCTTGGGCATTGGCAGTGGGATTCAGTTTCATGGGAATTGGTTGGAGGGTAAGCTTTTGTGGTTCTTTCTATTGTACCTTCCACTACCTCCCTCAATTGACACTACAATGATTTCTTCTTGGTTCTCCCTTGGAAAAACAACATCCACACATATCGAGTTCATCGATCCAACGGATAATTGATAAAATCCTCTATAGTTCTGGTGTGGTACATTGTTCACCTTTGGTCCTGCCATTATGTCGGTCAGAGCACTCATCCTGCAAGTTTTCTTCCCCTTTATGATCAAGGCGGTAGGCGACTTTGAAATTACCACAATGTAGAAATTTGTCGAATTCTTGACCAAATTCACGTTGAAACCATTAATGTTTGTTCCGGGGTTACCATAGTATGGATTTTTTGCTTTCAGTGGGCATTAAATTCCTTTTGTTCTACCCCGCGGCTATCACCACTAGTTTTGGTAGGTCTAGAGTGCTTCGGTGGGGAGATTGGGCTTGTGGTGGTTGGTGAGACCGAGGCATGTGGATGTGGAGGTGGTGCATAAGTTGAGATAACAACGCAGGAAGTGTACCCATCCATTGGTCTCTAAATTCCCTCATAGACATGTATGCTCTAGTGGTCTCTTTCCACCAAATATTCACTATATTGTCTTCCCCAGTAGTTCCATTTGATCAATACCAATTTTTTCCACTTAACGTTAAATGAACTGCCACTTAAGAATTTCAATCCACTCAGAATCATTCTCTCGGCAAAGATAAATATGGCAATACCGAAAAACAATCCCGCATCAACGTTTTTTTTATATGAAAATAAAATAAAAATGACAACGAAAGAAAATAGGTTCTACCAAAACTTGTGATGAGGATCACAAGTGTTTCAACTCGCTGAAATGCACTTAGGCACCATCCCCTGAACGGCGCCATTTGATTCGCGGCACTGTAGGGCATCCTAATCAACAAAATTTGTATCCTAAGTTTCTTCCTACTGCCGTAGTCAAGCTTACTACAATATACGGTCTGGGGGTCGAACACGTGGATGGGTTTTCTTCAGACAAATGATTTAAGGAAATCAAAATGGTAATTTGGTCTGATTTTGCGGGGTAAAAACAAAGGAGTGGTGGTTTGCAAACCGAAAAAGAAATAAAATAAAATGTAAAATAACCTCAAGCATTAGGCCATCGAAGCTTAAGATCCTAGGCTAACTGAGAGGTCCCCTGCTAATTTCATTGGGGGAGGATGACATATAGTCATCTCCGAACCGGATTCTGCGCTACATTAAAACCTAAACCCTAATAATTTTCCTTTGATAGAAAGCATTTATTTAATATTTATGGTTCCCTATAGTGAAAATCCATCTCGACCATCCTACAATGATTCGTAGCGGTAACTAATGCGCCTCAATGGATCTAAAAATAAGAATCCACGAACCCTAAAAGATTACTTCGTGACAAAGAGGATGCACTTACAAGGAAGACATAACCCCTAACCTACTCTGGCTCAGAAGAGAAACTAATGGATATCGCAGTATCTAAAGCTAAGAATACACTGAACCTAAAAGCTTCAAGTAAGTATGGGCCAAAGAAAGTACATCAAAAGCTTTAAACCTAGAGTTGAAATTTGGGAAACAAAATGTCAAAACCTCGCGAGAGAAACAGGGAACTCACCACTCATCCTTCCCCCAACAAATCTTTTACTTTAAGAAGAAAATGAAGCCGTCATCCTCCGTCATTATCCTTGAGGGTGTTCGCAAACAAGAAAGGGAGAGAAAGCAGGAGAGAGAAGAGAGAAAATCAAAACAAAGCCGCTGCATCAAAGATTAGCCAAGTTAGGCTTACAACTTATAAGGTGGCTTATATAGCCAACCCAAATCTGTGAAATGACAAAAATGCCTAAAATATGAGATTACAATAGGGACAAAATGGTAATTAATCAAAACGAGGTCGTTTGGAATCAAAAAATGTTAAAAACATAGGGGCAGCAATTTCACTATGTAGGGAATTTCGCTAGCATAGCGAAAATTTCGCTATGCTAGCGAAATTTCGCTAGCCTAGCTTAAATTGCCAGAAGAGATAGCGAAATGAGAAATTTCAAGAAAGTCATCGCAAATTCTCGCTAGCTAGCTTAAATTTTTGTGAGATAATGTAAATTGGAAATTGCTATGACTGAATTCTCGCTAAATTTCCAAATAAATTCTCGCCAGATTACAAATTTCTGCGCCATAGCGAATGCACTGCGTCACTGATCCCGCGCTACTGCCCCATCGCCAACGCTCCTCGCATCCCACCCAGCTCGCTATTTTCTTCACTTTTCTTCCCCGCTTTGAAATTCTTCATTCCGGCTTGCCGAAATGTATATAAGACCATGAAATTGATGGAACCAACCCACTTTGGTTATGATTGGTTTCGATATGATAATTCGCCTCCAATTCTGCAAAAACTACAAAAACAAATTTCAAAATGCAATTAAAAGTGCAATAGGACCCGAACATGCCAATCGGTTAATTATAATAATTAGTACACAAAAAGCGCCTCAAAACCTATTAAAAATAAAGGTTCAAAAAATAACTCAAAATCAATCGCCAATAATCGCACACCAGATCTACCAATAGGTCGAGAAGCTATATACCTTTTACTGCAAAGCCTGCCTTAGATATGTTGGACGACCATAATAGGTTTGTGTTGATTCGAATGAAGACCACAATGTAGTCTCTAAATGAAAAAGAAAAGAAAAAAAAAGAAAAAAAGAATAAAAATATACAAAAGCCGCGGACGCTTTACTTTGAAACCCGAACACTATCTCGAGGGGTATATGGCGAAAGCCTTAGCTCAATGCCTAAACCCAACTGGTCGGGAGTCATCGACTTAGTGTTCGCTTAAGACGGTGGATAGGTGGAGTTTAGCGAGTTGTGTGCCACTTCGAAGTCATTCGGTTCGGTGAAGCCCAGAGAGTTTGTGGTCAGCTAATCCTTTGGCTTGATGCCCTAAACCTTAATTGGTTGGGAGTCATCTATGGACCCCGTTACAATCTACTTCGAATATGAAGTCGAGTTTTTAGCATTGGACCCTACATTGTAATCAAAGAAAGAAATAAAAGTGTAGCTGGTCTTATTTAGGTAGGTCAATAGTTTAAGGCCATGGCAGTAGCTAGGTTGGGGGGAGGGAATAACTTGCAACTTATTGGCTCAAACCTGTTAATTTAGGAACAATTGATTTTGCAGAAATTGTGTCGACTTCCTTGGAACCGATGTTGCCCTAAAACTTGTTCTTATATGGCAATTGTTCTCTTATGACGACTTTCGTTCGGGGTCTAAATTGTTCATACTAAAGGAAAAGCTTATCTGTACACACACTTTTTGAACAATATACACTTTTTGTAAAATCACATGCATACCTTTATTGTTTTTAGCATTGCTAAGGGACTAACAACGTGTCGGTTGGGGGGTGTGATTATTGCCCAAAAAGTGCTATTTTGAGCCCTATTTAAGATAGGTTTTGAGTGCTTTTTGCGCACTAATCATATGAGTTGAGCCAATTGACATGTGCATGTCCACTTAGTGCTATTGATTTGGTTTCGAGGTTGTTTTTGGTAATTTTGCAGGTTTTTGCGAGCCTCAACCAATAATTTCAAGTTTGATGTCGAAGAAAGCAAATGTCGAGAATTCACTGATTTCATCAACCAAAAATGAAGAAAAGTTAAGTGGAGTTGATGAAAAGGAGATGCAGAGGCAAAACAGGAGGCAATAGAGGCAAAACCAGATTTTCGCTATGCATTGCGAAAATTTCGCAACGATTGCGAATATTTCGCACACTATAGCCAAAATTTCGGGCATCCTAGCTTGAATTTCGCTTATGCAATAAATTCTCACTAAGCTAGCAAAATTCGCTTATCATAGCGAGTTGATCGTGCATGTTTAAAATTCCAATTTTCGCTTATGCCTTGCATTTTTCGCTATGATAGCGAAATTTTTGCTATGATAGCGAAATTCACTGCATAGCGAAAATCATGCCCCTTTTTTTTTTATGTTTTTGATTCCAAACGACCTCGTTTTGATTAATTACCATTTTATCCCTATTGTAATTACATATTTTGAGCATTTTTGGTATTTTACACAATTGGGTTGGCTATAAAAGCCACCTTATGACTTTTGTAACCCTAACTTTCAATTTTTATGCAAGCTTTCCCGCAGCTTTAGTTTTTAGGTAATATTTTGCTCTCTTCTCTCTCCTCTTCTTCATATTTGCTACCAAACACAATTTCTTTGAGGATGACAACTCAAGGGATGCTTGGCTAAGCCTCAAAGCCTTGGAAGAGGAGGGTTGCTAGTTTGGTTGCTGTGGTTCGCAGTTGTCCTCATGCCTTTAATGATACAGTACGCATTTATGGTTCCAAACTTTCCAAACTAGGGTTTAATGCTATTTAATGTCTTCTTTCCTTTGGTCAATACTTTCATGCTTTTAGAGTTCAAGCATTCTTAATGGTGATGTACCGACATTCTTTAGATGTCATTTATGAGCTTAACAAATGAGGTTAAATGCTAGGTTTTCAAAATGATCGAATATCGATGCTCGCATTTTATCGACTCAAATTGGAGTGTTTTTAGGGTTAGGTTTTATAGCCAAACGAAGATCCGGTTTTGGCCATGACCATGTGTCATTTGCCCTAATGCGAGGAAACAACCCGAGGACACATTAATAACCCCATTTTATCAAGCTAGTGACCCAAGCCTTCAAGGTTACCATTTCACACTTCATTTTAAGCTATTTCAGTTACCTAGTGAACAACCAACTCCCCTGTTTTTAATGAAAATCCAAAAATCCAAATAAAAGTCTCACCATTTTCAAACATGATGCGAATCATTCGTGGATGAAAACCCATCCCCGTGTTCGACCCTGCACCACCATACTCGCAGTGAGTTTCGACTACGCAGTAGGAGGAATATAGGAAACAAATTTTGTTGATTCCGGATCACCCTACCGTGGCACGAATCACTTTGCATTACCATCCTGGTAAGGCAAATGTGGTGGCTGACACACTCAGTTGGAAGTCACGGGGAGTATGGCTAGTATAGCTTTCCAAAAGTGGCGATGCTCGTCAGGGACGCTTGACTACAAGACAAAGATCAGCTCTGTGTGGTATTTTGGGGAGTTTAGTGGCTACACCTTCCCTATTGAGCAGAGTGATTGAGTCCCAAGGACAGGATATAGAGATATTGTCATTCCGGGACCGGGTACAATCAGGTACAAGTGATGAAAGATGAGCCATGCACGCCGATGGTAGTCTTCGATACAGGATGTGGGCTAAGGCTCTCACAAGGCGTATCTGAGAGAGGAGATCCTCGTAGAGTTTCATTACTCTCGCTTTGTCGCACACCTGTGGCACGAAGATGTACCGAGATCTTCGTCGCCATTAATGGAGTGGGATGAAGAAACATCAGATTTTGTTCGACGAGCGCCTCACGTGTCGCCAGACAGCAACAGCATCAGTGCCGCACGGGGCTACTCCATCCACTGAAGGTAGCAAAGTAGAAGTGGGAATATCACGATAGATTTTGTGACTCACTTTCCATGGACATCGCGGATGCATGATGCGGTGTGGGTGATAGTAGATTTGCTCACCAAGTCGACACATTTTATGGCTGTGCAGATGACCTTCAGACTGGAGGAATTCTACAGGTTGTACATACGAGCGATCGTCTGTCGTATGGAGTGCCGCCTCATCAGATAGTATCGTGATCCCAGTTTACAAACATTGGGAGAGTTTCCAGAGACATAGGGACGCAGCTTGATGATGAGCAACGTTATCCACAGACCTGGACGGCTACCATTAGGACCATCCATATTTTAGAGGACATGTTACGGGCATGCGTCCTGGATCTTAAGGGTAGCTGGGAAGAGCATTTTCCCTTGGTAGAGTTTGCCTACAACAATAATTACTAGGAGAGCATACAGATGGCACCATATGAGGCTTTATATGGGAGACCATGTCGATCTCCCATTATTCACTGAGGTGGAGAGACCCACCACTGATCCGAAATTGATTAGAGACACTCTAGGAAGGTGGACTTTATACGGAAGCGACTTCTCACTGCTTAGAGCCGGTAGAAGAGCTACGCCGATAGGTGGCGATGACCTCTAGAGTTTGAGGTGGGAAATCATGTTTTCTTGAAGGCGATGCCTAAGAGAGGAGTGGTCATGTTCGGTAAGCGGGTGGCCTTATCGAGAAGTTTATCGAGTGTCCATGAGGTATTCCATGTCTTCATGCTTCGGAAGTACAATCCAGACCTGACTCATGTTGTGATTGTGGAGAGCTATCAAGGATGCAGCTTAGACCTCGGGGAGGGACCCGTGCATTATTATGGATAGTCGATCAGTTTTGTGACGCAAAACTCCGTGATTGTAGTAAAGGTGTCAGGCAAAGACCAAGGAGTGGGATGGCGCAACATGGGAACGCGCAATGACATGATGCATTATGCCACTTTATCCTTCCTTATTTGAGGATGAAGGTACGTTGTTTAGTCATTTGAAAATAAAAATGAATGATTGTAGCATATGCATGTGATTGTATGTATATGTGCATGTGAATTTCGGGACAAAATTCTTTTAAGAGGGGAAGAATGTAAAACCCGGGTAAATTTGAGTTTTTCCAAAAAAAAAAAAAAAGGGTAAACACAGTGAACTTGCCACTAAGATATAGGTTTAAAACCTAAAAGTTTTTTAGATCTCGGATGACGAAACGAACCTCATCGTTGGGTTCATCACGCGAAATTTAGTTGCCTATGTGAATTTCACAATTTCGAGACACTATAATCGCACATCAGTTGAGGCAACGGGTGTCACCTGACAAATGACAAACCATGTGAGTGACACATGGCAAGCCATGTGTCACAAAGCATGCATAGGCAAATGCATGTGTGACACATGGCATGCAAGGAGTTCACAACTAGTTCGTACAGGGGAGGAGAAACAAAGAAGAAAGGGAAAGGAGAAAAGAAAGAGAGAAAAGAAAGAAAAGAAAGGAAAATGAAAAGAAAGAGAGAAAAAGGAAGAAGGCCGGCGCTTCTTCCTCGGGCTCATCGGGTCAGACGAGCCGCGAACCCTCGTTGACCAAGGAGAGTAAATTTCGGAGATTCCACGAGGGGCTACGCTTTAAGAGGTAGGGATTCTTCCTACTTTGGTTTATTTCTAGCCTTTGGGCTATTGTTTTGGGCTGATTTTGGAACCATGTTATGCCATGTTAATGGCATGGGACTGATTTGTAGCCAGTTTAAAGGGCTACTTCTGGAGCGAATTTGGGTTGAAAAATTGCATTTACGAGAGTTGCCGAAATGCTCATGAAACCCTCGAGCATGCTATTGCGTGGATTGACGCAATAGTGTGACCCCTATTGTACTCCAACTTCAGACGACCATATCTTTCTCGTCCGAACTCCGATTCGCTCGTTATTGGACTCTATGAAAAGCCCTTTGAGTCTAGAATCTAGCCATATGCAAGTGATAGGAATTTGGTGCTCACATCATTGCCGAAATTTTGATATGTGTATTAATATATTGACATGTGATGAATCGTATGTGTAAACATGGCATGTTGTAGGCTATTTTATGGACATGTTATGTCATAATTTATCCTAGAGGATAAGGTGTCATTACTTGAGTAAGTAATGATTTGTCTGCGGATGTTGATATATGCTTGTGTGATATATTGGATATTGATGATTCAATGGTGGAAATTATATGCAAGTTTGATATAGTTTCCCAAGATGCATTGGTGATATGCATGTTTGATAAAATTGTCCATATAGCATTCATCATATATGTAACATGGTACAAATAGGCAATGGCGCATACATTGCATATGCAGTATTAATATATTGACATGTGTGAGTGCTTGGTTGGTAAATCGACAAGGCATTTAGTGTTTGATTGGGTGGGCTCGGTTAAATGGGACAACGTCCAACAGAGTCACACGATTGATTGAAATGGTAAATAAATCATGTGCCATGTATCAGCAAGTTGGGATAGATCCCCCACTCGGGTGAAAGACCCGCCAATTATGGTCGACATATCCCTAGCGTAAAGCCATAAAGGTTCACTTGTGAAGCCTACTCGTGAGACACCAAAACCGCTACCCAAAAAGGCACACATGAGCTTCGAATATAAAATGATCATCGTGGAGGTATCATCCAAAAAGCTTATGGTTTATAAACAAATGAAATTTGTTTTGAAAATGATTATTGGGTGTCAACCAGAATGACGGTTTTTCACACATGGGCTTAGGCGTTGTTTGAGGGAGTCGATGAGGACTCGAGCGATGGTACATGATGAGTCGCATCTCATTTCATGGCATGGCATGTAGGATTCCCTATAGAATTGGCAAGTTCTTGTTGGAATGTGGAAATGATGAGTGGACATTGCATGTACACTTACATGAGGAGTAGCCCTTGTAGGAGGTATTCTCTACTAGGCGTGGCTCACCCTTTTTGGGGAAAATATTTCAAGTGCAAGACATACACCAGTTGATGAGTCCTTTGGTGGATCGATTGGTGAAGTTACTGTTCACGATCCTTTAAATGTTCTAGATGGAGCAATTACAATGTCAAGAGCTAAGAAGATCAAGGAAGCTACTACCGGTGAACCAATTTTACCGAATTCGACACCTAATTAACAAGATTTCTACTTCTCAAGATCGCTTCACAAAGAGGGAGAAGCCTTAATTAATCTCGATTCAAGCAACCAGAGAGTCAGGGCTAATCCTGGGAACACTGAGCTAGGCAATTTAATCGGGGCTGAACCATTTATTGGCTTAATTAATGGGGGATGATTTTCATGAAACTAAACCCATATTTGTATTTTGCTGGGCTGGCCAAATCAGCTTGTTTCTTAGCAAGTCTTAGCCTAGTTAATTAGGATTAGTCCAAGGATCATATAAATAGGACATTATGCTATTGAAAACAACAACTTGGATGATTGATTCTGAAAATTTTTAGATTTAGAGAGTTGAGTTTTATCCTTTTGTTTTTTTAATGAACTTTTGAACTTATCAAAGAAATGTTTCTTTGTAGCATTCACCCATCAAATATGAGTTCTTGGAACGAGTTTTCATAGGGTTCCTGAAGCAAGATTTCAGCGGGTCCTTTGGACAAGTTTTCAACGGGTTTAGATTCTTCCAAACCTTTGGTTCTTTTTTCCTTGTTGATCATTGGGTCGAGGTATTTATCTATTACTTGGTTTTTTTTTCTTTCTCGGGGTTTGGAAGACCACCTGCATTGCGGGTTCAAAAGGGCTTCTTCCCTTACTGTTTCACGTCATTTGGTATCAGAGCCAAGTTGCAAATCAGGTCTTCTATCTTTATTAGTTTTTTTTCCTTCATTTCGACATTGTTCATTATCATTTCGACATTGTTCATCGATATTTTCGGCATTGTTCATCGTTATCTCGATATTAATCGCTCATCGCTTTTCTAAGATTGCTCATCGCTATTTTTGGCACTGCTCATCATTTTCTAAGATAGTTCATTTTCGCATTATAGTGAACCCTAGATTCATTTTCTCTGTCATTGGGTTTCCAACATTTCATTTATTTTGTTCTTCATTGTTTGTTTCAATATTTGGCCTTTTTTATTTCGGTGTTATTATAGCTCCGGAAAAAAAAAAGGAAAAAAAAAGAAAAGAAAAGAAAAGGATAAAAAATAGAAAACAAGTTTAAAGATTGAATTAATTTCTAGTTCTTAGTTGATTTGTTCTCGCCCCTAGTGATCTTTACTTGTTTCGTGTGTTTTGGGAACCATAACACTTGTTTCATTCTATTTCGAATTTTTTTTTTTTTTTGGTGGTCGACTACACATTGTTTGTGGAATCGTTGGAGTTCAAATAGTTCTTAAAGAACTTAAGAGTGAAAACAAGATTGGTAAAAGGCTAGAGGTGTAGATCGTCGAAAAATCCAGAAAGAGTGAAACACGAGTGGAGCAATCCTTCGAGTGTAAACACGTAAGGGAGTGTGTGAGGTTTTATTACTAACATTGTTCTTGCAGGTATTCCAAATATGTCCAACGAGGGTGGAAACCAAGGAATAGAGACAAATGGTGCATTCACAATGTGAGCCATAAACTACCAGCCAGCGCTAAACATCATGTTTAATGAAATCGTGGATAATGGATACACAAGACGCTACCATAATAATTTACAAAGGGGTCACTGCGGAGAGGTCCTAATGCTGTGAGCAACAAAGGCGGCTCATGAACCATCGGGCTGAATTTGATGAAGAATATGAGTCTGGCCCTTTAGGATGATGAGGATGATTATGCTATCGAGCCGAGCATGGGCGCAGGTGGACATCTTAGGCGTGAAAGGGGGCTTCAAAGAAACTTGTTGGGCAGAGATAGGGTAGATGGGAACCTTGGGAGTATCAAAATAAAAATACCACCTTTCCAAGGTAGAAATGATCCAGAGGCATATTTGGGGTGGGAAAGAAGATTGAGTTGATCTTTGATTGCCACAACTATTCAGAGGAAAAGAAGGTAAAGCCAGCAGTTATTGAGTTCCAAGACTATGCATTTGTTTGGTGGGATCAATTAGTGACCAGCAAGAGGAGGAATTATGAGAGGCTTATTGATACTTGGCATGATTTAAAGGCTCTCATGAGAAGAAGATTCATACGTGGCCATTATCATAGGGATCTTTTCTAAAAGCTCCAAAGTCTGACACAGGGTTCAAAGAGTGTGGAAGACTATCTCAACGAAATGGAGGTTGCTATGATTAGAGCTAATGTTGAGGAGGATCGGGAGGTTACAATGGCAAGGTTTTGAATGGTTTGAATCGATATCAAGTAATGTGGTGGAGTTACGCATTATGTGGAGTTGGAGGACATGGTGCATATGGCTATGAAGGTGTAAAGGCAATTGAAAAGGAAGGGACCAGCAAAGTATTCTTCGGTTTCTACTCCTACATGGAAATCGAAGTGGGCCCGTAATGAAACACATGATAAGGCTATTTCCAAGTCCAAAACTAAGACTTCCAAGAGCAAGGAAGAGGACTCTACCAAGCATAAAGGTAAATTTGAAACCCAAGTCAATCGTAATCGTGACATTAAATGTTTCAAATGTTTGGGTTCAGGTCATATTGATTCACAATGTCCAAACAAAAGGGAGATGATTATGAAAGACAATGGGGAAGTGGAGACCGTAAGTGAGAATGATAGTGATGATATGCCACCTTTGGAAGATGTTAGTGGTGATGATGGGAAAGCATATGATGAGGAAGGTGAACTTCTTGTTAGTAGGCATGCTCTTAACACACAAATCAAGGTGGATGAAACAGATAGAACATATTTCATACTAGATGTAGTTTAACAAGAAGGTATGTAGTATGATAATTGATGGAGGAAGTTGTACCAATGTTGCTAGTAATACCCTTGTTGAGAAGTCAATTTGCCTTGTTGAAACATCCAAGGCCTTACAAGCTACAATGGTTGGAATGGATCGCGGGGGAGGTCAAGGTGAATAAGCAAGTCTTAGTGTCTTTCAGTATTGGGAGGTACAGTGACAAAGTGCTTTGTGATGTGGTTCCTATGCATGCTGGCCATATCTTGTTAGGAAGACCGTGGCAATATGATAAAAAGGTGATAAATGATGGGTTTAGAAATAGGTACAACTTTGTAAAAGATGGTGGGAATCACTACATTTGTCTTTATCTCCAAAGCAAGTCTATGAGGATCAAATGAAATTGTTGAGTGAGGTTGAGAAAAAAAGAAAGAGTGAGGCTAAAACTACAAGAAAAAAATGAGAGTGAAAAGAAAAAGAGTGAAAAAGAACTAGTTGAGAGAGAGGAAAAACCAAAAATGATTTTCTATGCAAAAGAAAGTGAGGTTAGGAAGGCTTTTATGGCAAATCAGCCAATGATTTTTATGGTATTCAAGGAATCCTACCCTATCAATGATGAAACTAACCAATCTCCTCCTAGTTTGGCCGTTTCTTTGTTGCAAGAGTTCGAGGATACCTCGAGGAAGTTCCTAAATGCAATACACTCATTGGGGAGGTATTGAACATCAAATTGATTACACTGAGCCGTTATCCCAAATCGACCAACCTAGAAGTAATCCCAGGAAACAAAGGAGCTTCCAAAGGCAAGTTGAAGAGCTGATGAGCAAGGGATATGTGAGGGAGCATGAGTCCATGTACAGCACTGCACTTTTGGTGCCTAAAAGGATGGGACGGGCGATGTGCATTGGATTTGAGCCAATGAACAACATTACTGGGTGAAAGTATCGTCATCCTATAACGAAGTTAGATGATATGCTTGGCGAGTTGCATGGGTCTTTCTGTATTTTCAACAAGATAGATCTTAAGAGTGGATATCATCAAATAAAGGGGCACGAAAGAAGGTGATGAATGGAAAACTCAGATTTAAGACTAAATATGGATTCTATGAATGGTTAGTTATGTCATTTGGTTTTACTAATGCACCTAGCACTTTCATGAGATTGATGATCCATGTTTTGCGTGCATTCATTGGAAAGTTTGTTGTTGTTTATTTTGATGACATCCTAGTGTATAGCAAGAGTTTAGATGAACATGTTGAGCATTTGAGATGTGTGCTTGCTATTTTGAGAAATGAAAAGTTGTATGCTAATTTTCATAAATGTACTTTTTGCATGGAGAAAGTTGTTTTCCTTGGTTTTGTTATTAGTGGAAAAGGTATTGAAGTGGATGAAGAAAAAGTTAAGGCGATCAAGGAGTGCCACGCCTAAGAGCATCACCGAGGTAAGAAGTCATGGTTCGCTAGTTTTTATCTAATACAGAGCAAAGACTTAGCACAATTTCTACACCACTCAATGAAATTGTTAAAAAGAATGTTGGTTTTCATTGGAGCAATGATCAAGAAAATGCATTTGTTGTTTTTAAAGAAAGCTTATGTTCTGCACCTGTGTTAGCATTACCTAACTTTAACAAAACTTTTGAGATTGAATGTGATGCCTCAGGAATAGGAATTGGAGCTGTTTCTGATGCGTGATAATGAATTAACAGCATTTTTTTAGTGAGAAGTCAGGAGTAGCTTGAATTAATGAACTTATGACAAGGAGCTCTATGCACTTGTTAGAGCTTTAGAGACTTGGCAACACTATCTATGGCTTACGGAGTTTGTAATCCATACTGATCATGAATCATTGAAACATCTCAAGGGCCAAGGTAAGTTGAATAAGAGGCATGCTAGATGGATGGAGTACATTGAGACTTTTCCTTATGTTATTCGGTACAAGCAAGGTAAGGAAAATCTGGTTGTTGATGCTTTATCCTAAAGGTATGTGCTTCTAACTTCTTTGGGTGCCAAAATGCTTGGATTTGAGTATGTGAAAGATATGTATGCCAATGATGTTGATTTTGCTAATGTGAATATGGCATGTGATAAGACAACATTTGAAAAATTCTATAAGCATGATGGTTACTTGTTTAGGGGAAATAAGTTGTGTGTACCAAATTGTTCAATGCGTGAATTGTTAGTGCGTGAGGCACATGATGGGGGGTTGATAGGACACTTTGGTGTTAGGAAAACTTTAGAGATCTCAGATGAGCATTTGTTTTAGCCTAAGATGAAAAAAGATGTCATTCATATTTATGGTAGATGCATTACATGTAGAAAGGCCAAATCTAAGGTTATGCCACATGGGTTGTATACACCCTTACCTGTTCCTAGTGAGCCATGGGTAGACATATCAATGGACTTTGTTTTAGGGCTGCCTAGGACAAAAAGGGGTAGATATTCTATTTTTTGTGGTCAGGATAGATTTAGTAAGATGGTACATTTCATTCCATGCCATAAAAACAGATGATGCCACATATAGCCGATTTGTTTTTCCGGAAATAGCACTTCAAGGTGTGCCTAAAGTATTGTGTCATATAGGGATGTTAAGTTCCTTTCACTTTTGGAAAGTTCTACGGCAAGTCAAGCACTAAACTGCTTTCCACCACTTGTCATCCACAAACGATGGACAACCGAGGTAGTCATTGTGACTTTATCTTAACTTTTGCGCACTGTCATTAATAAGAATCTGAAAACTTTGGAAGATTTGTTTGCTATCTCATAGAGTTTGCATACAATAGACCATGCATACTACTACTTATTCTCCTTTGAAGTTGTTTATGGTTTTGATCCAACAACTCCTTCGATTTGATGCCTTTACTCGTAAATGAAAGGGATAGCTTGATGGAAAAAAAGAAGGCTGAATTAGTGTCCATTCATGGAGAAGGTTAGGGCTCGGGATTGAGAAAAACAATGAACAATATGCTTCCCATGCCAACAAGGGAAGGAGGCGTGTCACTTCAGTTTCTGGAGATTAGGTCTGGGGTACACATGAGGAAATTTTAAAAGAAGATCCAAGTTGAATCCTAGAGGAGATGGACCATTTCAAATCCTTAAAAAGATTAATTACAATGCATACAAAGTGTTTCTTCTAGGTGAGTATAATGTGTCTGCTACTTTTAATGTTGATGATCTTTCTCTATTTGATGTAGGTGAAGACTGGGAGGCTTCGAATCATTTTGATGGAGAGGGAACGTATGAGTCCTCAGGATCGGGATTATGAAGTTACCATTAGAGCCCAAAAAGTTAGCTTTAACCCTATTTATTATAGGTTTTGAGTGCTTTTGTGTACTAATCATTCTAATTAACACGATTTTCACATTAAGGTCCCTGACCATTTTATCGGACGATTTGTGGCAAATTTGCGCTATGAGCTAATTATGCCGAAATTGTTTGAGTAAATCCAAGCACGAAGAATTCTAGTCAAACTCACAAAGATTTCAAATCAAAGATCGAAGGAAAGAAGTGGCAAAATGTGAAGAAAAACACCACTCGCAGAAAGCTTCTCATGCGAGCACTCGTATTACGCTCCAAGACTGCATCCTACACCCTGCTCTCCCGCATTTACACACTTTTGCTTTTACTACAATTTTTGGTTTTTCTCCTACCCTTTGTTTATTCACTTATGTTTGGATTGATGGTACTTCACTTAGTTTGTAAGGCCACATAATCCATTTGTATACACCGCTGAGGGACGAATTTTTTTGGTCGAAAAATAAAATCGGGGGCTCGCTCCCGCTTTTTCCCTTTTCTCTCATTTTCTCTCCCTTTCTCGGCTACCAAACACTCCTCTGACGATGACAACTCAGAGGATAAATGGCTAGGCCTCTTCCTCCTTGAAGAGGACGACTACTGGGCAACGGTTTGGAGGTAACGCACATTCCTTTGTTTTTAACGCACGCATTTTTGGTTATTTATGTTCCTATTTTTAACTCTAGGTTAGAACTCATTTGATATGCCTTCATTGGATCAGTATATTTAGCAATCTTTTTTAGGGTTCAAAGGGATGCTTATTGGTAGATCCACCGAGATTCATTAGTTGCTTTCTATTTGTCACGTGAGGTAGATCAGAGTATCAAGCCATTTTCCGGGAACATTAATGCTCAATAAATGTTGTTTTTCAAAAGGAAAATTCATAGGGTTTAGTTTTTAAAAGCTAAATGAAGATCCGGTTCGGGAAATGACTATATGTTATCTTCCCCAACGCGAGGAAAAAGACCCGAGGACATGTTAGTTGCCCTCAAAACCCTAACCCAGTGGCCTGAGACTTCAAGGAGTTATTTTCTTATTTTTCTTCATTTTATTTTCAGTTTTAAACCCCAAAACATCACTGTTTTTACCAAAACCCCAAAATCCAAATTTAATTCACCAATTTTCGCCTTCATCAGAATTCATTGTACGAAGAAAAACCTATCCCCGTGTTCGAATTCTAGATCGATCACTATATCGGGCAGTGAGTTTGACTACGCAGTAGGAGGAACTAGGATATAAATCTTGTTGATTCCGATCACCCTACTGCGGGCACTAATCAAATTTGAGCGCCGCTGTCGATGGTGCCTAAGTGCATATGATGACTTGCTGAACACTCTGTGATCCTCATCATAAGTTCCCGTGAATTTTTCCTTTATTGTTTCATCAAGCGCTTTTTTTTTGGGCCATTTCACTAAAAAAATATATATATATTTCTGCAGATCGCTTGGTGTTGCCATCATTTATACCGGCAGGTGAATCTCGTGACCAATGGAAAAGGAAAGCAATACAGTGAGTATTCAGTGGAGAGTACCCCTAGGGCATATATGACAATGAGGGACTATAGGAACCTTGCATGGCAAAATCAGCAACCTTAGGAGAGAAATCCAAACCCACCTAGATCCATGAGGGACTATAGGGATAGAGGGATGAGCGCACCCTCCTACATGGTGCCTCCACAGTATACCTCAACTCCTCAGCCACCTCAACCACCACAATTAATTTCTCCAATTGAGCAAGCAATTCTGCACTCCTACCAAACTAGGGGTGATGCCGCTGAGAACAAAAGGAAATTTAATGCCCAACACCAAAAATCCTGATACACTGTGGAGAACCCGTGGACCAAATATTAGATGGGTCTAAAGTGAAATGGATAAGAAAATTGATAACTCGCATTACTCCATTTCAACGCCTCGCCAGCCAGCCTTTTCATCGTGAGGAGGAGAATCCGGAGGGAAGAGGCTTCGACCGACACTATCAGGTGAATGCTTCCGCTGGAGCCTTGAGGAATCGAAAGAAGAACCACCGTAAGATCCTCCTCCCCGAGGAACTACAGAGCCCTAAGCAATTATGTGTAGAATATGGGCCATAGAAAAGGAAGAAGAAACCTCCCAATGTCGATCGAGGAGTGGTACGGAAAGGAAGAAATGGAAGAGCCCCATCAGTTCACTACCAAAGCCACCAACAACCCATTGCCAGCAGCACCCCCTGACTCAATCTTCAAACTGCCCATACCTGCAGCACAACCAAACCGTGAAACACCCACCATAAAGGCCACCCTATCACTGCCTGCCCTGCAAAACTTTAGAAAGTTAGTGGCCACTGTACATAATTTTGCCACTACCTCAAAGAAGATGGCAGCTGCACATACCGCATGGCATAGTGGGTGGTTCAAAAGTTGTCTGATTTGGAGCACCCGAATCCCGGCATTTCCGAAGTTCCGCTTAGTTCCATGTTCTCCAAAGGCCTAAGGAATGGTTTCGGGGGAGCATGCCTAATTTTTTGTTTTAATTTTTCTTGTCTTATTTTATTTTATTGTATTTTATTTTGATTTCAAGTAATTTTTTCTTCTTAGGTTTTATCTAATTTTAGTTAATTTATGTTTTTAAATTAATTTTTTTCTTTTTCTGCAATTTTTCCTAATTTTTCTTGTTAATTTTTGTAGTTTGTGTGCAAATTTTGAAGCATAAATGCAAATTTTGAAACCTGGAATGAAGAAATCAGCAAGGTGAAAGCAAAGATAAAATTTTCATGAACTTATAGCGAAAAATTTAATCCTAGCGAAATGCAAAATTTTCGCTATAGCAAATTTTGGACAAATGCTAGCTAGCGAAAAATCCCGTAGATAATTCAAGCACATGCCAAAAATAGCCAATGTTGTTCCATTTTAAATTTTTTTATAAAAAACGTTTTTTTTAGAAGATATTATTTTTATTTCAAAAAGAATTTTATTTCTATTTTTATTTTATATATATATTTTATTTAAAAAATTTATTTTTATATAATATTTTTTATTTCAAAAAAAAATTTCTCAAAAAAACATTTTTTTAAAATGTTTTATTTTTATTTTTATTATTATATTATTTTTATTTTATTTTATTTATTAATTATTTTATTTGATTTTTTTGAAAAAAATCTAAAATTTCGCTAGCCTAGCTGGTACTGCTGTACTTTAAATTAAAATTTTCAAGCACAGCCCCACTCGCTCTCCAAATTTTGCTGCTCTCATAACTTTTTCATCCGACCTGCTTAGCTCGGGTAATCACTGGAATCTGTAGATGAGAGAATCTAAATGATAATGCAAAGAACATTTTTGATTTATTATAAAGTGTAATTTTAAAAATGCTCAAATCGATCACTTTTTTTCCTCTCTTTTCATCTCCTAACTTATTGATCAGTCAAACGAGTAAATAAGGTGTCGGCGGAAAGCTTGCGGTTTCCTTGCGCAGAATGATCACATCTCATCAAGGAGGCACACTTCCTCTCTAATTTTCCAATTTGAGCCCCATTTCCTAAACCGAGATGCTCAAACATGGAGAGCAGTAAAGGAAGCGGATTTTGTATTTACAAGTTTGTTATTACTTTGTTCAAGCCTACTTGTGATGTTCAAGGGTTTGTCGGTTCCCTTTATAAGTCATATACTAAACAACTTACTTTTTTCAAAATTCACCCATTTTGCAATCAAAATTTTCATGGTTGGCTAACCAGTTGGAAAATTTAAACTTTGTCCAATTCTATGATGTTAGATTGATTCCATGCCTAATTAGTGACAGATTAGTTGAATTTTGTTGTTTACCATTTTCTCTTCCACCTTAGCTTAACCACACACACCGGCGCTGGTTTAGGTTTCAATGATAGTTCGAAAACTCCGCAAGTAACCTCCTTTACTTTGCATAACCTACACTAGTTTCATCGGAATCGCCTTTAATGTGTTAAGGACCCATGTAAGAGAAGAACGCGCCGAAAAAAAGAAAAGAAAAAGAAAAGAAAAAGAAAGCAAAAAGTAAGTGAATAAAATTGCAATGTTTATTTTGAAACTCAGCACCTGGCCCGAGGGGTATATGGCGTAAAGCCTTTAAAGCCCGATGTCTCTAAACCTTTACCTGTCGGAGCCACCGATCAGTGCTCGCTACATGGGTGGACAGGTGAGTTTGGCGTTGTAGGTGCTGAGTCTCAAATCATTCAAGTCCCGGTGAAACTCGAAGAGTTTGTGGTCGAAAGATCCAGATCGGAGCCCTAAGCCTTAATTGGTTGGGAGTCACCTGTGAGATCCCCGTTACATGGACTTTGGTGAGGTCGATTCTCAGCATTGCACCCACAACGCAAAAAGAATTGTGGAATAAGAGGTGGGCCTCTAATCTATTTAGGTTGGTTAGCATGCTAGGTCGTGGTAGTAGCTAGGTCAGGGAGAGTACACAGCTTTATTATGTTGAGATCTAATCAAATAAAAACTTAGATTTTGGTGGAAGTTTCTGTTTGATTCACCAAGAAGGAGGCTCTTTTGATACTCAATTTTGTATGGCATTCATTCTCTCGAGATGGTTATTGGGCTAGGTTTTGATGATTCTTACTTAAGGTTAGGCATTCCTTCTTCACAACCTTTTTGAACTGAAACCTTTTTGTAACATAATTTTGTTATTGTCAGGTATGCTCTTTCTTTCTTTCTTTCATTACAAGGACTAGCAATGTGTGTAGGTTGTATGTGGATTAGTGCCCAAAAAGTGCTATTTTGAACCCTATTTATTATAGGTTTTGAGTGCTTTTTATGTGTACTACGAATTAACCCGATTTTCACATTAAGGTCCCTTTACTATTTTATCGACGTATTGCGGGCAAATTTATAGCTATGGAGCTAATTAGCGCCAAATTGTTGAGTCGATTCAAGCACGGCACCTAGTCAAACTCAGCATTTCAAATCAAAGATCGAGAAAGAAGGGCAAAATGTGAAGAAAACACCACCGCAGAGTCTTCCTGCGCGAGCACTGCATACGCCTCCAAAGACTCGTGCATCCCGCAGCCGTCTCCCGTCCACGCACTTTTTGTTTTGCCACAATTTTGGTTTTTCCTTTCTACCCTTGTTTTATTCACTTATGTTTGATTGATGGTACTACTTAGTTTGTAAGGCTACATAATCCATTTGTATACACTGTCAGGGGATTTGATTTTTTGTCGAAAATAAAATCGGGGCTCGCTCCCGCTTTTTCCTTTCTCTCATTTTCTCCCTTTCAAGATCAAACACTCCTCCGACGATGAAAACTCGCAGGATTTATTGGCTAAATTTCTTCCCTCCTGAAGAGGACGGCCACCGGGCAAATTCCGCTTGGAGGTAACGACGCTCCTCCTCGTTTAACGCACACATTTTGGTTATTTATGTTCCTATTTTTCACTCTAGGTTAGAACTCATTTGGATATGCCTTCATTGATCAAGATTTAGCAATTTTTTTAGGGTTCAAAGGATGCTTATTGGTAGATCCACCGAGATTCATTAGTTGCTTTTATTTGTCACTGTGAGGTAGATCAGGAGGCACGTTTTCATTTTTCGGGGAACATTAATGCCTAATAAATGTTGTTTTTCAAAAGGAAAATTCATAGGGTTTAGTTTTTAAAAGCTAAATGAAGATCCGGTTCGGGAAATGACTATATGTCATCTTCCCTAACGCGAGGAAAAAGACCCGAGGACATGTTAGTTGCCCTCAAAACCCTAACCCAGTGGCCTGAGACTTCAAGAGTTCTTTTCTTATTTTTCTTCATTTTATTTTCAGTTTTAAACCCCAAAACCTCACTGTTTTTACCAAAACCCCAAAATCCAAATTTAATTCACCAATTTTTGGCCTTCACTGTAAATCATTTGTACGAAGAAAACCCATCCCCAGTTCGACTCCTAGACTACTATATCAACAGCAAGATCTTGACTAATACGGCAAGAGGGAGGAACTTAGGATATAAATTTTGTTGATTCCGGATCACCCTACTGTGGCACGAATCAGTTACTGTTCATGATCCCTTAAATGTTCTAGATGGAGCAATTACAAGGTCAAGAGCTAAGAAGATCAAGGAAGCAAAGTCAATGGGTGCAATCCACTTAATGTAATTTGGACAATTCAATTAACAAGATTTATTTTCAAAATTGGCTTCAATAAGGAGGGAGTAGCTCAATTAGTTTCTATCTGCCAAATCAAGAGTCGGGCTAACTCGAACTCGAGTCAGAATTTAATCGGGCTTCAACCATTTATTTATTTTAATTAATGGGGGTTGATTTCATGAAACTAAACCCATATTTGTATTTTTATTTGGGATAGCGAACTTAGGCTTGTTTTGGACTAAAGTCTTAGACTAGTTAATTAGGGTTAGTCCAAGGATCATATAAATAGGACATTATGCTATTGAAAACAAACAACTTGGGTGATTGATTCTGAAATTTTTTTCAGATTGAGAGAGTTGAGTTTTATCCTCTTGTTTTTCTAATGAACTTTTGAACTTGTTTCTTTGTAGCGTTCACCCATCAAATCTGAGTTCTCGAAATGAGTTTTCATAGGGTTCTTGAAGCAAGGTTTCAGCGGGTCCATTGAACAAGTTTTCAACGGGTTCAGTTATTACGAGCCTTTGGTTCTTTGTTCCTTGCTAATCAATGGGTCGATGTATTTATCTATTACTTGGTTTTGTCTTTCTTAGGGTTTGAAGACCAATTCGGATTGTGGGTTCAAAAGGGTTTTCCCCTCCGCGGGTTTCATGTCGCGGTAGACCAAATGTTTCGTCAGAAACGTAATTGTGAAAAGTGACATGTGACATGATATTCATTTTGTAAAATATATTATAACAAAATAGTGTTAATATATGATTTTGTATAAGAGTGTTGTAATAAAATCTTAAAGACTATTGTGACACAATATTGGGTAATATTTTGAGTATGGTTGAAAGGGCCCGGTGGGGCTAATTTTACTCATAAATGAGTCTCAGTGAATGAGACACGATAGTGTGGTATCGAGATATGCGATACCCATAGGTATTCCGGGGTTGAAGGATGGTCAACGGGACCTTCGGGTTTAGGCGTCTGAGATATAATTGATAAGTACTAATGTGGGAAGCGGGAAGAGCATTTGCCCTTAGTGGAATTAGCCTACAACAACGGTTATCGGGTAGTATCTGAATGGCGCCGTATAAGGCATTGTATGGAGGAGGCCATGTGAATCAGATATGTTGGACGAGGAGTGGGGGAGACACAGCTCCATCACTAGTCTTTGATCCTGATTAGAGACACCTCAGGAAGGTGAGCTTGTCGACAAGTCTTCTCGACTCAGGCACATGCGCTAATCAGGAGGGTGTACGATGCGATGTAATGAGAACTTTTATATGTGTACTAAAAGATTTTCTTAATTATTTAAATTACCCAATTGTAATATTTTTAAGTAGTTTTTAAGGATGAAATTGTGAAATGATAAATTGATTGAACCCGGAATTTTTTACTAGAACAAGGGTAAAGTTGTAATTGCCAAAAAGGATATGAAAACCATAATTTGAGAAGATGAGAGGTCATTATATAAATAACATAATTGATTTACAATTTCTTGAGTGACTGAGGACCTACTTGTAATTAAGGAAAAGATGAGATTATAAAAAGGGCATGAGACAAACAAAGCCCTCATTTTGGTCTCTCAAACTAGGGCTTCACGTTTTTGGTGAGAAGAAGAGAGGAAGAAGAGGAAGAAGAAGAGGGAGAAGAACAAAGGTATGGATTTTCTATGGAATCATGTATACTTTGGATGTCTAGTGCCTTGGAAATGGATTTTCTATGAAGATTAGTTCCTCCTTTTTCTAGAGTTTAGTTAGGAGACTATCCTAACCCTAGGGTATTGAAGTATGTGGGTAAAACCCTAGTTGGTATGCGATAAACATGGAATCCTTCTATTTATATGGTTTTGGTAGGAATTGGTGGACCTTAGGTTGAATTCTTGAGATTTTTACCTAGGGTTTGGTTATATGAAGTTCCAAACCACCAATACAAGTGTTATGGTGTGGTTTTGGATAAATTGCATGTTGGTTTTGAGGAATGGTTGTAAAAAGGAGAATGTTGGGTTTTTAAAGGAAATGCTGTCAAATATTTTATAAAACCCCCTGTTCTAGCTATTTATAGATTAAGTTATAATCATCCAAAATGAATGATTCTGGTGGTAAAGAACCATAAGAATACGGATAAAAATTTATAGAAGGGACCAAGAGCAAAGTGTAGATCTAATGGTCCCCGAATACGAACGGTGAGCTCGGTGTGGCTCACTGGTTATGCTCTGTTTTGGGTATTGTTGTAGTGTTTTGGCCATAAGTTGAGTTTCACTTATCCACATTGAGTGATTCAAAATTCTGGGTAAAATAGAATTCTAGGAGAATAAGTTACTTAAAGGAAGTGCACACAAATTGTAACCCCAAAGTGCTTCAGAAATTTGTCAAAGTGGGTAGCATGCGAATTCTATTATGCCAGTTAGAGGTAAATCTAGATGTAAAATACAATAACTTGAGTTTTGGTGATCCAAATTGGGTGATTCAATTGGAGAAGAAACCTTAGAACCATAGATTCAAATGAATGAAACCATTTCCAATTTATGGAGTTAAGACCCCATAAATCCAAGGATAACAATGAGTGACTTCAGTAGGCTAACGATTTGGCATCAAAAAAATGTTATAACTTGTGTTATGTGGTTGAGGAGCCTTGAAGAATTTTAAATTGAAAATTTAAAGAGATGTCATTGGATATATAAAGGTCTGATCTGGAGAGTTTCATAATTTTTGAAGACTGTTTCAATAATATTTGGGTAATAAAGTCCAAAGAGTATTGTTGGAAAAAGGTTTGCCAAAATGAGTGGTTTTTGTTAGGGGCTTATTAGTGCTCAAGGGTAAATTGTTCATTTGGATTTATATCAATGTTGTGTGACCCTAAAGTGACTTACGTGAGAAGCACGTTAAGTGATTAGTACCCAAAAAGTGCTATTTTGAGTCCTATTTAAGATAGGTTTTGGAGCTAGCTGCGTGCCAATCATATTAATTAAGCGAATTGACATGTGCGAATTAGATTAGTACTACTGATTTTGTTTCGGTTGTTTTTGGTAGTTTTGCAGGTTTTTGGGAACCTCGCCATCATATCAAGCTTGGCGCGTAATTGTGATGTTTTATGCTGAGTTCGTATGAAATCTTGGCCCGATTTCATCAATGAAGATCTGGAAGAAATGTCAAGATTTGGAATGGAGAAATGCGGTCTGAGAAGGCAATACGGGGAGATCAGGGGCCTATATGGCATAGCAAAAATTTCGGAAGGATTGCGAAAATTTCGCAATGGTAGAGAAAATTTTGCAGGATTCTTGAAATTTTCGTATCATAACGAGGAATTTAAGCTATATAAAAGTCTTGCCATAGAAATTCAAATTTTAAGATTATGCCTTGATTTTATTATGATAGCGAAATTTAGCTATATAGCGATAGTTACTGTGCATAGCGAAAATTCAAATTTTATTTATATGGCGAAATTCAGCGTATAGTAAAGTACTACTCTATTTTTGATCAACGACCATTTTGTGTAATTCCCATTTTGTCCCCATTGTAATCATAGTATCTTGGTTATTTTGGTATTTCACATCTTTTGTAAGGCTATATAAGCCACCTTATGACATTTTGTAACCCTAACTTTGGCTAACTATTCAATCCATGCAGCTTTTCATTTTAGGTTACAGTTTTCTCTCTTCTCTCTCTTCTTTCTCTCATTTTCTTGGCGCGAGCACCTTTTGAGGATGACAACTCGAGGATGTTTGGATAAGCCTCAAACCTTGAAGAAGAGGGTTCTTCAGATTGTTGGTTAATGGAGGTTTGCAGGTGTTCCTCTGTCTTAAATGAAGCAGGTACTACATTTATGTGTTCCAAACTTTCCAAACTAGGGTTTAATGCTATTTAATGTCTTTCCTTTGGTCAATACTTGGCATGCTTCAGGGTTCAGTGTATTCTTAGTAATGGTAGATTCAGACATCCATTGGAGAATGTCATTCACGAACATACTTGAAATTAGGTTAAATGATGTATTTTCAACTGCTGAAACATTAAATGCTTTCAGGTAAGTGTTTTAGCTAAAATAGGAGTGTTTTAAGGGTTGGTTTTAAAGAAGCTAAACTAAAGATAGGTTTTGGCAATGAATATATGTCATTTGCCTGTGCGAGAAATAACTCGAGGACACCTTTACAACTTCATTATGTCAATCTAGTGACCCAAGCCTTCAAGTTCTCCCTCTCACACCTCATTCTAAGCTGTTTCAGTTAGCCTAGTGACACCAACACCCTTGCTTTTTAATGCAAATCCAAAAATCCAAATGAAAGCCTCACCATTTGAATCATAGTCTGAATCATTGTGGGATGAAACCCGTCAGGTGTTCGACCCTAGAACGCCTCTTTACTTGGTGAAGCTTGACTACGACAATAGGAGGAAAATAGGAAACAAATTTTGTTGATTATGGATCACCTGCGAGTAGCCTTGCGAATCCAAATGGCCCGGATTTGTCGGGGATGGTGCCCGAACTTCGGATGATGAGTTGATATGTACTTGTAATCCACATTACAAGTATTGGTGACCTTTTAACTCTTTTGTTAGAATTTCAAGTTTTCCTTACTTAGCGATCCGCGTATTTATTCTTTGCGATCATTTTATTTTAGTTGGCTGCGATCGCTTCTTAGCGAGCCTTTTTGTTGTTCTTTGCTTTATCCCATTTTGTGTTACAGGTTTATGCATCACTGAGATAGAGATATATCAGGTAGACTACAAAGAGTCTGTACACCAACTGATCAAAGTTGTGAAGTTAGTGTGCACAGTGAAAACATGGATCCTCTACCCGAGGAATAGTAGAGTCAACAAGCAGCTCCTATGAATCCAACAACATACAGGTCAATGAGGAACCGCATACACCCTTCTGGGTGAGTGCAACCTGCATCATACCACCTGCTAATGATGGTGTGAGACCTTTATTTAGTACCTGCTTCCCACACTTCATCATGGGATAGAATGTATCGGGTAGACTAAGAGTGCGTACCAGCGATCAAAGTTGTGAAGTTAGTGTGCCTGGAGTGAAAACATGGATCCTCTACGAGGAACAGCGAGAGTCCATGAAGCAGCTCACATGAATCGGCATAAAATTCGATGAGGACCACATACACCTTCTGGGTGTAGTGCACCTTCTGCATTATACCACTCTTTGATGATGTGGTGTGAATACTGTTGGTGCCCCTGCTTCCCACATTCCATGGTATGGAGAATGAAAATCCATAAACCCATATCTGGGATTTTGAGGAAGTGTGCATAACTTTTAAGGAGAGTGTAACATATATGGATTTGATGGTGAAGAGCATTCCCGTTAACTCTGAGGAATGAGCGAGAAATATGGCTTGAATTCGAGACCCGAACGATAGGGCTGAGCGGAGGCGCGACGGAAATTCTTAAAAATATTATTTAGTGCTGCAGAGATAGCAAATTTAAAGAGGCAAATCTACCGTTTGCTGCCATGACAATGAAGGTTCTATCGATCTTTGGGAAGTTCATGGAGACCATCAGTGCTTGCCCACATCATGGTTTTGACACTTGGATGCTTGTGAATCACTTCTATGGTGGTATGTCTCCAGCCATGAAGCAATTACTAGAAACAATGTGTGGAGGGGACTTCTTGAGCAAGCACCCAGATGAAGCCATGGACTTTTTGAATTATGTGGCTGAAACTTCCAAGGGATGGGATAGACGAGCCACAAGGGAGGTGGAAAAATGAGGCCTTGACCCACAGGGGAGGGCACCACCACTTCGAGAGGACATGGAAATGACAAAGATATCAGCCTTCAGCTAGGAAGGTGCGGAAGAGCTAGAAGGAAAAAAGGCTACATGAGGTGCGGCGGTGAGGCGAAAATCTGTGCAGGCCCGACCCATGCATCAATTGCGATCCACCTATTTTGGAGAAGAACACTATCCAATTGCTCCCTCAGTGAGAGATTTAATGTCAGAGCATGCCAATGTCGTGGGCCAATACAAGCCACAACACAATGCCCAATATGGTAATACATATAACCCCAACTGGAGGAACCACCCTAATCATTCTTGGAAGCCTAACCCTCCTACATATGTGCCTCCTGGTGCCAAACAACAGAGTTTGGTTCTCGTCTAAACAGTAATATCTGCACCATCTCTTCCCTGTTGAGCAAGCTATTTTAAATCGAAGCCAGGTGGTGAAGCGATTTTATGGAAGAACAAAAAGGGAATCAATGTCTGAGTGGCTCCCGAAAATTGATGCGTGAAAGTACTGATGAGAGTAGATGGGCTGAAAGTAGCCTTGTCGAAATTTGATAATCTCACAGTATTCAATGTAAGGCCACCAATTTGCTAGAGTAAAGGGAGAAAGAAGCCACATACAGCACTGCCAAATCAAGGGGTTCATGAAATAGGCTCTTGTGACTGAGGATGGATAGTAAAGGTATCATCACTTTGAGGAGTGGAAAAGAGATTGAGCAACCGGTGCCCGTAGCTGAAGAAACGAGAAGGAAAAGGAAGTGGGCACGAGAGAATATGTCAGACAAAATTGATGAAGAAAAACATTCCCCCTCCTTTCCTCCCGAAGCAAGGCGAAAAATCCCGAACAGGCTGAAATTTGGGAGGTCTTAAAGGCAGTGAAGGTAAATATCCCCTTAGCTTGACATGATTAAAGCGGGTCCCAACATATGCAAAAATTTTGAAGGACATTGCACGGTCGAGAAGACGGTTGGGCATTGAAAAAGCCTTCCTAACTGAACAAGTCAGTGCAATCATTGACAGACCCGGTGAAATACAAGGATCCGGGATCCGCGATATCGATCGACATTGGAGGAACTGGCATAGATAAAGCAACATTGGACTTGGGGGCGAGTGTAAACCCTCTTGCCATATTCGGTGTATAGCGGTTGGGTTTAGGAGGCTTAAACTACTGACATCACTCTATCATTAGGCGATCGATCGGGTAAATTCCTAAGGGATAGTTGAGGATGTGTTGAGGCTGAGGTGGAATGAAATTCTACTACCTAGTGGATTTTGTAGTGCTTGTCCACAGAACCAATTGCCGTGGGCTAATCATGTGCCAGTATCTGAAGATATTTTGGCCACTTCGATACGATAATCAATTGCTTGAGAAATGGAGTCATGCGACTCACATTTGGAAACATGACATTGGAGCTCGATATTTTCACTTGAGTAATAAGCCTGGCTTCAGCGAAGATGACATGTAAGGATCACGTGCCGTCACTCAATTGGTCCAAGTGCAGGGAAACCAAATGCCCACAAATTGGAAGCATAATTGGTGAAGGAAAGTGAAGCAGTTGATGGAGAATTGGCTGCATCAGTCACTTCTGCAGAACCAATGTTTTCCCCAACACCACCAAGTGAAAAGAAGCTTAACATAAAGGAGCTAAGCATGAAGGATGCAACACACATCACTGCAAGGGTCAAGGAGCTCCTCCTTCTTGGTCCTCCATGAATGGAACCAGTGAAAATGAGCTGGTTTGGTCTCCACTGAGACAAAGCTGGCTGAAATTTTAGTTTTAAGCAATTTGGTCGATTTTCGATTTCTTTGTTTTTAGTAATTTTCTTTGCAGCAATTTTGGCTAAATATAAAATTTTTTCAATTTTTAGTAATCTTACTTTATTTTTATTTTATTTTTATTTCTATATTTTTATTTATTTTTATTTTATTTTATTTTAACTTATCTGAATTAAATTTTGTGTTTTTCTGCAGGTTGGAAAATGGAGCAGGCATGAATTTCGCAATAATGGTGAAATTAATTCCTGTGGCTTTTAGTACGCCCACTGGACCTTAATTTGTGACCACTTTATAAAGGGGGCCGAAATAATTTCATTCCACACTTTCCACATCGCCGATGCTTCGTTGCGCCAGTAACTGCGAGCTCGATGCCTTGCGCCCGCCTCGGTAGAGCACCGGTGCCACTGACATCCGTGGCGTGCGCGTCCATTTCTGCTCTGCGCTGCCAGAGCCCGGCCCGGCCGGTGCCACGGCGCCATAGCGCGTGGTCGCTGCCGCGCCTGCGCCACGACTTGAGCTGCGGCTGCCGTCTGAAACCCGATCTTGTTGCCGGTCGTAGTGCCACTGAGCTTTGTATAGAGCCTGGCCCGCGGCACCGCTAGCAGCGCCTGATCCATTGTCGGCGCTGGCCATCGACCTTGCATTTTAAAGCCTTGCTCGCGCCCTGGCCGCGGCCCCGGACCCCATCCTTGGTTCGTGCCCATGGAGGTCGCCGCTACGAGGCCTGGTCGAGTTGTGCAGAGAGAGATGATCGCGGGCGCCCCCGGGGCTGCGAGGCGCTCACTGCGGACCGGTGGCGGAGCACGGCTGCAGTGGCCTGGCTGCGTAGCGAAGGAGGCTCAGGCTTTTGAGCCCCCATCCTGGCGATATCATACCTGGGTGGGACCTCGGGCCCCTTCTCTAGTACATCCGAGACCACGTCGGAGGGCTGCCATCTAAAGTGGGGCCGGACGTCAGGTGCAGGCGAGTCTTCGAGATCTGGGCCGGCGGTCTGTCTCATCAGGGTGATCGGGGTTCGTCCTTGGTATCCTTGCAGGCCTCGGATCGGGCGCCCTATGTTCGGGTTGCGATCAGATCTGAGGAACGTGGATCTTTGTGCCAGGGAGTTTCATATGGAGTCATATTATGATATTCAACATTGGCCTTGAGACCAGCTCTTCCGGTGACCGATCGCGATTGGTCAGTATTCAACTGTTGTCTTTCATGGCGCTGGCGGTTCTTCTATCCCTGGGTTGTGCTTGAGTTCTACCATACTATGACATCCCGGGGAGTGCCTAGTCCGCTGGAGATCCGGTTCAGCATCGGCGGCGCCGGGGGTATTTCCGGCGCGAATGTCTGACTTCCTCCGGCAGAGTTCTCCTTGTGGACCACGTCTTGGACCCGGCTATTTAAAACGGCCCATGCGGCGTAGAGGAAGTGATAGTGCGAAAACCTCATTAGATTTGCAATCCATTTTTAAGTTTTATAATGAGAATAATGTTGAATTGTTGGCAGAAAATTGATAATTGAATCAAATTCCAATTTGCAGGAAAATATAGCGAAAATCAAATATAAGCAAAAATCATAAGAAATCATCCTGCAGCAGAATTGAAGTCAAAACTGGAATTTAAGTCGCGACGAGGAAGTCGGTTCCGGTAAATTCGATCACGACATCCATGAATTTGGCTTTGAAGAAGAAGGCGGAAAAGTGAACAAGTGAAGTCGTGACTTGAAGAAGGAAGTTGAGACAAAGAATGACTTGGTCGAGATTAAAAGAAACAGTCAAATGAAGAAGTTCATGTCGCGACTTCATTTCGAGTATACCCACCTGTGCATACAAATAGAGGGACTGATACCCTTCAGATCTTCAATTGACAGCAATCGCTTGCTTGTATTTTCTCAAAATTACCGGCAACTTATTCTTGACCCGATTAATGCGGTGATAAATGTAGTTTTTCTCTTTACGGCTCTAAAACTCATATTTCAAATGAAGCCCCGGGCAACTCCTTCAATGTTAACCCATACGCACTAGTTTTATACCATTGAGTTTGTTGTGTCTGGCTGCTCACTTCATCTTGACTGTTTTCATTTATATTCGAGACTGTTTCATTATTAAACAAATTTAAAGGCAGAACTTCACAATCAAAGCTCTCAATGTACTGAAAATTCATCTCAATTTCATTGATAGAGTTTTGAATGATACAATCAGAATTCACTTCATCATTGAGAAGGCTATTTCTTAACACATCCATACAACTATCTTATACACATTAGGATGTTCTAGACTCTATTAATATTAAGCAACGCCGTTTCGACTAGTGTCGGTTCACCTTTAAATACGTCAATCAGGCGACTCACACATTTACAAGAAAGGTCTTCCGATGTAGAGAACTTGAGGATCTTCCTCCATATGCATGATAACAAAATCTACTCGGAAAATGAATTTCCCAACCTTGATGAGTACATGTTCCCGGGGAATGCCCTGCGGTTGTGCCATTGATCTATCGGCCATACAGCCAATGTAATTATTTGTTGGGGTTAGTTCCCCCCAAACTAAGTCTCTGCTTAGGCCCGATAAAGGCATAATTTATACTTGCTCGAGTCACATAAAACCTGTGAACTCGCATTTCCACATAGAACGAGGGGAATAGTGAAAGCGTCTTTCATCTTTCTTGGAATACGTTGGATAATGGCCTTGCATGAAGTACTTAGGTTATATGCCCTCATAGCTATCTTTCTTTTTCTTGCTCGGCACCTTCTTAGAAATTTTATAAGGCATTTGACTGATCACCTGCGCAAATGGGATATTTATTTCTATTTTCTTGAAAAGAATCACAAAAATTTAGAAAATTGTTCTTCCTCTTCTTAACTTAAAGTCTCTGTAGAATGGCACTGCAGGAGCATAAGCTGGTACTCCTTCTTTCTTTTTCTGGCCATTTCTTCCTTTCATCTGTTCAATCAGGTTGTTTTTCTCTTCTTTCTTTTTAGTCTCTTCTTTCTCTGCCTCAGTCTCTTCTTTTCTATAAATCTTGCATTCTTTCAAATCTTTCCCACTTCTCGATTGAATTGCCATGCGATCTTTAGGGTTCTTTGGGTGTCACTGAGGAATGTTCCTTGTTGTGATTTGGCATCGGGACGGTGCTACTTGTGTCTCTAGATTTTTACGGTGAAGCAGCAGCATTCTTGAAACATCTAGGTATCGAACAGAAAGTTTCCAAGTTAGATAGTTTACATTCTTAAGGTGTAATAGCCTCTTGTTATTTATCCCGTGAGCTGACATTTGATCCTCAAATGGTTGGGTTCTCCCTCGACCTTGGTATTCATTTGCATCACCTCCTTGCTCTTTACTACGGAAACTTAGTGGCTGCGATATCCTTGTTGAGGATCTTTGTCCACGCCTTGGGCGATAATGCCCCTGCCATATGAAATTCTCATGAGTTTCTCGATCTTTGGATTGTATTGTGTATGGGCGAGTTAGGATTTGGCTCGAAATGATAACTTCTTTGCTCGTTCACGTGTAACAACCTCCTCGGCACCATAGAATCTTCTTTGTTGGCATAGGCACTTCTTCGTCAATTCTCTTTTCCTGCTCCTATTTCATGGCAATGTGCATCTTCCCTCCCATTGTTTATGCATCACAGGGTGCATTATAGCATCCAACAGCCATGTGTGTCATCTTGCTCGACTCTATGACCCCTTTCCTCTGCTACTCCCTCTTGAAAACTCGTATGGAGCTTTCATATTGCATTTACCAGGTCCTCATCAAGATCTCTTGCCTCTTCGGCACTTTTTTAAACTGAATCTTTGCCCTGGCGTAAACATCGATAATACCCTTGGATGTGTATCATTCGGAGCGTGATACAACATGTCCATCTGGGTCTTCAAGTCTATTCCATGCATTGGGCACACTCTTGACCAATCTTTTGAATCTTTCCCCAGCGTGCTCCTGAGGCTCATCGTCCACTTGTTGGAATCCTGATTATCTCTGTCGTCTCTCACGAAGAAGTGAGAGATGGGAAAGAATCACACTTTAAGTAAGCTTACCCGACTCTTCCCCAGTATCAACGAGAACCATATGGTAATGATTCATACCATGTGTTTGCTATATCTCTTGAAAATGGGAAGAGATTTAGTTTATCTCACAGTCTCGCAGATTCGGCTTCCTTTGTGTTAGCCATCTGAAATCTTCCCGAGGTGCTTTCATTTGGGTCTTCGATTGGGATGACCGATAAGCGTATTCTTCCGAACCATTGTAATTAAAGTTGGCTTTAGTTCAAAAATTGTTTGCATCCTTTGTGAGAATTTGTCGATTGAATACTCTTCTATTGAATAATAGGCCTCGAGAGAGAAATCACCAATTGTGCCGATGTGGAGGGCCTTAAATAACGTCTCGTTCCTCGTTTGGTCATGTCTCTCTTACGCCATGATGCGTTTTACGCTCTTTTTGCCTTTCTTAAGCTCATGAGCGTTCTCTCCAATTCGGTGTCGGCTGGAATCGGGTCAAATCCTGTTTCCTATGCATTAAGGTTTTCTGAAATCAAAACATACTTTCGTATTAATAGGATTAAATCAAACACAACAAATATTTTCAGCATGGCTTGTTAAAAATTAGTAAACGATGTAGTCCTTTGGCAGCTATTTTATTCTTTTCTTAAAATGTCCAAATTAGTATTTCCAGCTAACCATCAGAATATTGATCTAAATAATTCTTTCGATCCCCGTAGCGCAAAAAACTTTGTTCGTTGGATCGAAAGGACATATAAGTTTATAACATTATTACGAAAATTTATTATCTAATCCCCAGCAATAATGCTATGAAACTTGTTTGTTGTATTTCTTTGCAAATATTACTGATTAAAAGCGGTTTCCTTAATAGTAGATAAATTTCTTTCTGGGTTTGATCCATGATTCTGCAAGTGTACAGGTCGAACAAGTAATAAAGTGGATTTAAGTCCAGATATCGATCGAAGTCTCGAAATTCTCGATGCTACCACGACTACTCAGAGCTCTACTATTTGGTTCTTGTTAGGCAATTGATATATTCCTAGCAACCTTTAAAATAATAAAATAATAAAGATATGTAAACTGAGAACAAAATGAAATAATGCTGAAAATAAAAGAATAAAAGAAATTAAAGAATTTGACTGATCAGTTAGCTTTTGAAGGACAGTGAAAAATACAACTATTGTGAAACATCGATTCTATGATTCTTTCTGTAACTGCTTCATGAACCTCGATTTAGAATCCGTCCAAGGAAGATGGTAATGCCATGTGGATCTCTCATATGACACATTTCATAAATCCCACAATCTTCCCTGTTTATTTGAAGATAGAGGATTAGATAACTACTTATCGAGTTGCCTTGTTAAGGTATTTTTCTTTTCAATACTTCATACCCGAACATGAATTGTAAACCTTAGTTCTAAGGCGTGGGCAAAGGCATGGGTTTACACACTATGCGGTTTACCATCCTCTTGACATTAAGAGCAGTTCATTTTTTCCTTGATTAGATCCTTGCTAACACGGGATTGAAATTACTGTTCGAATCGAGGCGACTCTCTGCTCATTTTAATATATAAGTCATTCAACTCATTCTCGGTTTCAAGTGAGAAGAAGATTTATTGATTAAAATTTACAAAGCTCATTAGATCCCCAATATTAGGTTCGCATACCCTTGAGAAATTGTTCGATACTCTGGGGAATGCCTTCTCGTGTCGCTCGGAGGCCTCACAGGAAATCGGAAGCATGCAACAATCCTATTACAGGTATAGGACACTGATATTTGGTGAAATTCCATTAAAATAATTCAAAAAGAGGAATCAGGCTAAGATTGAGGAGAATCAGAAAGGAACAAAGAAGAAAAGGGAAGAAAGTTGGAGAAGCGCCAAATATAGAAACAAAATGAGAGCGGGTGGTACAACCTAAATTTTTCCATTATCACATTGATTAATTGCCCACGGTAGGGTGAGCGGAATCGACAAAATTTGTATCATAGTTCCTTCTACTGCTTGTAGTCAAGCTACTGCTTGATATATGAGTAGTCTAAGTCGAACAACGGGATGGGTTTCATCCTAGGAATGATTTGCATCGGTGTTTAAAGAGTGAAGCTTATTTGGATTTTTGGATTTGTTTCAAAACGTTGGAGTTGATTGATTCTTGATTAGCTGTGGCGAAAGTGATGTGTGAAGAGGTAACTTTGAAGGTTTAGGTCACTAACTTGATAACATAGGGCAAACAAGTGTCCTCGGGTTTATCCTCGCATTATGACAAGTAACACATAGTCGAAACCATGCTTAGGATCTTGTTTGTAGCAAGCCTAACCACATAATCACTCATTTGGTGACCAGATAACGTCGTCTCTGACCCTTTTTAGTTTGAAACCACAGCATTGACATCATTGAGTGGCTCGTAAAGGCCATCTAAGAACCTGATACATCAGCAGTAAGTATGCCTTTGTATCTAAGCATGGTAAGAGAGTATTGGCGAAAGCGATGACATTAAATGATATTGACCTAGTTTGAGAAGATGGGAGCCATAAATACAGTACTGTGGCATTTAACACATGAGGACAACATATTGCCCCTGATGACTAGCTACCTTCCTCTTCAAAGTTAAGAGGCTTAGCAGCATCTCTTGAGTTGTCATCCTCGAGGGGGTGTTTGGTAGCTAGAAAATGAAAAAAAGATGAGAGAGAATAGAGAAAAGCAAACCCTAACTAAAGCTGCGAAGATATTTACATAAATGAAAAGTTGTGCCAAAAAAGAGAAATCTCCCCCAAAAAGTTGCTTAGGGTTACAAAAACTATGGGGGTTTATATAGGCCGCCCCATTGTGAAACTTCTGAAAACCTAATATATTAGAAATTTATCTGAGCCGGAGAATTAAAACACCAAAATGTCGGTTGGCATTAATTACACAAAATTAGAAAATGAAGGATTTATTTATGCGGACGAATTTATTAACTAACAAGATTTAGCTAACTGCAAAATTTAGCTAACTGGCGAGTACGAGAGATAGCGAAATCGGAGAATTTTTCTATGCCTTGCCAATTCGCTAGCTAAGCGAAATTTACCGTAGCTAAGCGAAATTTTTAAGAATAGCGACGTGTATTCGCTAGGAGCAGTGAATAGCGAATTTGAAACTAGAGAAATTTCTCAATTTAATGGGGATGCGAGAATTTTATTTATATGGTTATTCGCAATCGATGGAAATTTTTCGCAATCTTAGAGAAATTTCACGGAATTCTTTCTTCCTTGCATTGCATCTTGCTCCTCTACGCATCCATTTTCATGTTTGCCTTCATTCTTTTCATTGAGTTTTTAGTATGTTTTGAAGAGGCGATAAATGGAGTTCGATATCTTCATGGTTCGGCACATGCCTCGATATTGAACTCTCAGTATCACGAAAACACAAGAAACAACCAAAAATAACCTCTAAACGGCATAAGTGATACTAAGAAGACCTGAACACTCCAATTGGCATTTTTGACATGATTAGTGCGCAAAAAGCACTCAAAACCTATCTGATATAGGGCTCAAATGCTTATTTGGCACTAATCACACCCAATGAAGAAAGCGTTGCTAGTCCATAGCAATGCAAAAAAAACAATAAGGGCATGCATGCGTGATTTTCTCAAAAGTTTATGATTCAAAAGGTGTATATCTGAATAAGCATTACCTTTAAGCTGAAAAATTGACACCAAGTTTGGCTTAGGCATGAAAGAGCGAAACCATACAAGAGCGATTTTAGGTCAATATTGGTTATGGTTCTCAACGAATTTCCACAAAGTCTCTTGGTTCTTTAGTAACGGTCGAGCCAATAAATTTCAAAAAATTGTCCTCCCTGACTTTAGCAACGGCATGGCCTTAAGTTGTTGAACAACCTAGATAGGGGATAGTTCACGCTCTCCTTTCTTTATTGACTACATTGTAAGGGTGCGATGCTTAAAATTCGACTTCACCAAAATCCAAATTGTAGCGGGTCCGCAGGTGACTCGACCAATTAGGTTTAGGGCATCGAAGCGAAAGGATCTTGACCACGAGCTCTACGAGGCTTCTGGGACTCTAGAATGACTTGAAAATCAAGCCTTTACAATTCGCTAAACTCTACCCATTCACCCATGTAACGAGAACTTCGTCGATGACTCTGACAATTAAGGCTTAGGAGCCTTAGGGCTTTAAGACTTGCCATATACCCCTCGGGCCCAGGTGCTGGGACTTGAGGCAAACTTCCACGACTTTTATTTTTCTTTTTCTTCTTTTTCTCTTTGCTTTTTCTTTTCCTTTTTGGAAGACTACATTGGTCTTCAAATATGGGTAACATAAACCTATTATGGGTTGTCCAACATACTGGGTAGGCTATGCAAAGTGAAAGGAAGCAAAGAAATTTGACACTTTATTAGAACGATACGGGTGTGCTAGGTGTGTGAATTAACTAAGCGGAGAAATGTTCAAGTTGGTATCTTTGGAACTTGTGACCAAAAATTATTGCAAAAATGGAATTTGTTCTAGCATTTGGCGACATCTTGAGGTTTCCATTTTCGATTAAAAGCTGATTGATTGTCGGTCAGCAATTCAATTGTTGATTGAGAGATAAAAGCGAATAAACAAAGGGAGCCGCAAGTGATACGCAAAGTATAATGCTGTATATATATGAAGCCATAGCTTTTGATATAGCCAAATGGCTTCAAACATATTTCAATAAGCTAACATACAAAAATATCCTTTTCTTATGGCTAATACATAAATCTAATCAAAATTAGTAATGGAGTTATTAAAGTGGTAACTTCTTCAAATATAAAGAAACCTAACCACCTCCACGGTGTGGTGGTGGTGAATACTATGCATCTAACTGTGAAACATCTAAAGAGAACAACTGCTGACGATGGACTCATCCCTCTGAACAGGTACATGATGAATACCCAAATGTGTCATGATCTCTTTGCCAGCATGAGTGACAGCCAGCCTCGATCTTGTGGCACTTTGTTGCAGCTAAAGAACAAATAGCATCCATCACGCCATTGTCTCTCTCGGTGGCATGGGGCACGTACTCGTGTGGGGCGCACAAGATGGGCCGGGAGTGTCGGTGTAGGCTGCGGATGTAGAATGTGGAGGAGAACGATCTGGCAGTGGACTCCTCTGTATCTCGGGCTCAGGGGTATGCATATCATCTCTGTGGGAATCCTCGGCCACCTGATCCGGTACCTCCTCCTGGTCCCGCTGCTGAAGGAGGAAAGATATGGGCATGGTCATCACTCGCTCCATAGACAGAACCAGAGGGCATCGAATCCTCCTCTCTATCCGGGGCTCCTCCGGAAAACCTAAATGCTCGAGGACCTGGCATAGTAGTCTCGGCATCAGCAGCGGAAGACTCTCGCTCGGGCCAGGCCTTCCATTGGACCTTTTCCTCGAATGTAATGGGAGGTCATCGCGTCGAGGAGGGACTAAACCGATTATCCCTTTGAGATCGGGTAAGAGCCTCGCGAGGATGTCCCCCTCCGTATACGTAGTGCTGCGTGGGAAAAAGGTTGATCCTAAATAGGTGATGTCAATGACATCACGGCGGGAGCTGCCTCTTGGAGGAATCTTGGCCAGTTGTAATGTCTCGGATTGAGTATACGAACCATCTCCGTGAGTGGGTGGAGCTGGCTTCGATAATCCTCTGAATTGGCTGGCGGTATATGCAGGCCTAACACTACTGAAATATTTGCCGCTCTGAGTACTCTGGGGTGATCGTCTATAGAAAACTGAAGCTCGAGTGGACCAGCTACTCCCCGGGATATCATCGAATGGTGAAGCTGCAGAGAACCACCGGGGGTAATATCTTGCCTCGAGGGTGTGAAGAGAGCGATGGGAATAATGCTCTATCAACCTCATAGAATCCCTGAACCTGGGATCATCCATTAATGCAGGGACGTCATAGTAAGACTCCTAATGGAAGTCCCTCGAGTGTAATGCGACGTTCCCCGGAATGGGGTGCCCGACGTACATAGGCCTCCTAATCCTGGAGGCAGGCGACAACTGAGGTGAAGGAATTAGATCTCCATTCTTGATGTGGCCCGAGTGGTGCGGGGCCCTAGATGAGGATGGCTCACCGGTACGATGCGGGCACGTGGAGGCTAGAGACCCTCCTAGCTCTCAGTTGAGGCACGGTGACGGGGCCGGGGGTCCGTCAGTGCAGTGTCGTCCCCAAATCCCACGAGGCTCCTCGGGCGCCTCGGGGGCCGGGCGAGTGCGGGCGGGACCGGGGCCCAGGCAGGGCTGCCCACTCTCTCGGGTGTACCCATCGACCGAGGCGGAGACGAAATTACGCCTAAATCGCGAACCATAAATGGAATCGGAATAAGAAGCGGGAAGGAGCTGGCGATGAAAATTTAGCCGGGGCTGCGTAAAGGCGTGCGGAGCTCACTGCGGCTGGCCAGAGTCGCTCTGGTAGGACTGCGGCGACTCGGGGGGCTCACCGGCTGTGCTAGCTCGGGGCTGCGCCAGTGTGGCCCAGGTAAGACTCGGTAGCGGTGGTGGGCTGGCTGGGCGAGCAAGGCTAGTTTGGAGCCCGAGGGCACGGGGCTGCCCCCCGGGCGCGGAGTGGATCTTGTAGCGAGTGTATAGGTGACTAAGGCTCGTGGTTGTCTGCGTTAAGAATGCGGTGGCAATGACCAACGGCGGCGTGTGGCTCGGTCGTGGTGCGTGCGTGGTGCCCGACGAGTCGTGCCGGCGATTGGTGTCTTGATCGGGCGATGCGGTGGACACACGAGGGTTCCGGTGAGCGGCTAGGCGATGGTGCGACGGGGGCTCGGCAGGGGATGGCTCGGGAAGGGCGGGGAGGAAGGAGATAGTGTAAATGAAAAGCGAGCCCCTCCCCTCTTCTTATGCTTTGTCGAGAGTGGCCAGAGTCACTTCCCTCATAATTTCACTAGTATGCGGGTGGCTTGTCTATCACCACACTTCAAAATTTTGACTCAAATATTAATAATATAAGAAATAAAAATTATAATAATAAGAATTAATATATAATACTATATAAAAAAAAATTAATATTAGGTACTATAGTATAATTACAAAGTTACTAAATATGGAAAACTGCTAAGTTAAGAAACTTTCTAAAAATAACCTAAATTATTGGAATTGATTAAATTAAAACAAAAAGCAAAAAATTGTTGAGCGCAATTCGGTTTGAAGCAGAACCGAGTTCAATTTCAAATTTACTGAGGAGGTCGAGGAGAATGATCTCCTCAAACCTGCTTGATGGCACGAATGTCTCCTTGTTGGACTTTCCATTGGTGACTTGGTCCTCAGCATTGAATGGTGGGTGAGCAATTGCCTGCCGGTGGGTGCGATGCGATACGAAACACTGCTTCACTTTAGTTGGCATTTCTTGCAATTCACAGACCTTTCAAACTTCCACGCATCTTGACGATTGAACCCAACTATCGGTCATTTGATTTTCATCTTTTGCTTGTGCTTGTTGTTCAAATGGAATATGTTCAGCTCCAAGGTCATATTGCCAAATGTAAGTTGCATTACTCCATTCTGGCAATTGATGATTGCATTGGCTGTGGCCAGAAATGGTCTTCCTAGGATAATTGGCACATGATTGGGTTCATTTGCAATTGGCTCAATGTCAAGCACTACAAAATCTACTGGGTAGTAGAATTTGTCTATTTTCACTAGGACATCTCAGTATCCTTAAGGGATTTTTCAACGTCATCGACTGATGAAAGTGTGATGTTGGTAGGTTTAAGTTACTTTGAGCCTAGCTGCCTTCACCGCGAGAATACGCGTGGGTTCTATTGGCTCTAGGGTGACTGTGGGCATCTGTCACGATTCCACCAATATTGCGCGAAATTGTGGGAGATCACGGATCCTTGTATTTGCTAGTTCTTACTTTGGATTATGCTTTTGGATTATGGCATGGCGTTCGAGTTAAATGCCTTCTTCTCAATGCCTAACCCCTTTTTTATTGTGCAAAGATCTTTCAAAAATTTTGCATAGGCAGGGACTTGTTTAATGATGTCCAAAAGAGGTATGTTGACCTTTACCTGTCTTAAGACTTCTAAAATACCTACTTGCTGAGATGCTTTCTTCTTACTCCTTAGCACCTGTGGAAATGGAGGTGGCATGCTGTGTTTCCTTGAGTCCTCCTTCAGCAAAATATGCTCAGATTGCAATTCTTTTCCCTTCTTGGATTCTCCAACAGGCTTTGGCATGGGCTGATCAACCTCTTTTCCACTTCTCAGGGTGATTATAGCCTTAACTTCATCCATTCCTGAATTGTTGGATGACCCTACTTCATGAATTCCTTTAGGATTTGGCCTGTTTGTGAAGGGAACCTCGCTCTTTCTTATACCTCCAGCAACTTGTTGATCTTGGTGATTGAATACTGTAGGTTATCAATTTTCTGATTCAGGTTGCTCTCAAGCCCATCTATTCTCTTATTCAGTGTAGTCTCAACAGTATCAATCCTTTATGCCAGTTGCACATTAATTCCTTTTTGCTCCTCAACAAATTTTCCTACCACCTTACTCAAATTTAAAATGGCTTGTTCCGGGATAGGGATGGTGGTGGTTGTAGTTGAGATTAGGAACACAAAGCTTGTGGTTTAGCTGGGGAGTACATAGGCGGGAGTGGGTTTCACCGGGAGAGGTTCGATTGATTTCTCAGAATTAGAATTGTAGGTATTACCATATGGTGCATTAGGTTGTTGTGGCACAGATTGTCCACGATGTTGCACATTCGACATCAAATCCTTCCTTTGTGGGGCCATTGGATCTTTGTTCTTACAGATTGCACGAGGATTGGAGATTGGTGCGAAGGGGTTGGATTGTCTCAGGGTTTTTGGGTCACTCACCTCATGGAGTCGTTTTCCTTCAAGCTCCTCTACTTTCTAGCCAAGGTTGGAATCACAAAACTTTCATTTATAATCTCTGGCGGTGTATAAATTCACTCCCACAGGGTTGTTTGTGGGCCTCATTGTTTCAATTTCTCTCGGGTTTGGCTCATCTGACCAGCACGAGTTTCAACCATGAATTTAAAATCCATGGCTTCATCAGGATGCTTACTCAGAAAATCTCCCCCACACATGGTTTCTAACAATTGTCTCATGGCAGGAGACATACCACCATAGAAATGGTTCACTAACATCCATGTATCAAACCCATGATGTGGGCATGCACTGATAGTCTCCATAAATCTCTCTGACCTTTGGTAAAACCCTCTCACCATCATGAGCTGCAAAGTATAAATTTGTCTCTTTAAATTATTGGTCTTATGAGCGAAGAATTTCTTGAAAATTAACAACGGGGTTCAGCCCGATTTCTAATGGTTCTAGGCCTCGGTGGGTTAAGCCCAGTCTTGGCCTTGTCCTTTCGAAGTCGATGGAAATGCTTTCGGCTTTATGATTCAGTCAATCATACCTTGCAAAGGTTGTGCAAACTTCCTCAAAATCCCTAATGAGTGTATGGATTTTCATTTCCATACCATGATATGGGGAGAAGGGTACGAATAGGGCCTCAACGCCACATCTTCGGCCCGGAGGTATGATGCGGGAGAGACCTTAACTCTAGGAGGGTGGATGTGAGTCCCTCATCATCTATAAGCTGTTAGTTCATGAAGTGCAAATTTGACTTCTTTGTTCCTCGGTAGAGGATCCATTTACAGTGATTAGCACATTGATATTCTTGCCTTGTTCAATTGGTGCACTTGATTACATCACGTGCACGATGTCTCTCTTTCCCGATTAGTGCATATTTTGTTACACAACTTAGACACAACAAGAGCACAAACAAACTTACAAAAAGGTTTAGGGTTAGCTAAAATAAAGCGATGTATGAAAAACAACGGTGAAGTGCGCAAGTTATGAAAACTTGGATTACATTGAAATTCAAAAGAGTTAAAAGGTCGCCTACACTTGTAATGGGGATTACAGTACACCTCACTCATCAAGCGTAGTTTGGCACCATCCGACAGCGGCGCCATTGATTAAGTGCCACGACCAGGGTGAGTGGAATCAGCAAAGAATTTATATCCCTTAGTTCCTCCTACTGGTAGTCAAGGCTACTACTTGATGCTAAGTGAATCTAGGAATTGAACACTGGGGATGAGTTTTCATCCACAGGAATGATTTACTTCAGTGTTGAAAAGGTGGAAACTTTATTTGGATTTTTAGTTGTTTCAAAGCGGTGGAAGTTGATTGATTGCGATTAAGCTGTAAAAACTGAAAGTGATGTGTGAAAAAGGTAGCCCAGCACTGAGGTTTAGGTCACTAACATTAACATAGGGCAGAAAGCCAGTGTCTCCTCGGGTTTATCCTCGCATTATGACAAGCAACCTATAGTCAAGCCATAACCAGATCTTTTTTAACTAGCAAACCTAACCTTTAGAATCCCACTCTATTTGAGTCGACGCAAGTAACATGCATCCTCACATTTTTAGTTTGAAACCAACATTGACATCATTTCGGTGGCTAAGTAAAGGCCATTAAGAACAGCGATCCACATCCTTAATAAGTATACTTGCTGTATCCTAAAGCATGAGTAAGTAGGCCAAAACAATGACATTAAATGATAATTCAACCTAGTTTGAAGAGTAATAGGATATAAATACAGTACTGTGGCATTTGGCATGAAAGGGACAACTGTATTTGACAAACTAGCTACCTTCATCTTCAAAGCTAAGAGGCTTAGCCAAGGCATCTCTTGAGTTGTCATCCTCGAGAGGGTGTTTGAGTGCTGAAAATGAAAGATGAGAGAGAAGAGAAAATGACCCTAATAAAAATTGCGAATATTTACATAAATGAAAGTTGTGCCAAAAAAAAGAAATCTCACATGAGTTGTGCTTAGGGTTACCAAAAACTATGAAGTTTATATGGAAACACCATTGTGTGAAACTACAAAGAAAACCTAATATATTGGCTATTACAGGAATAGGGGTAAAACACGAAAATATTGAAGTCGGTTGGCATTAATTACAAAAATTAAGAGAGCGAGGGGATTTACGTATCGCGAGACCCAGTTTCGCTAGGTAGCGAATTTCGCCCCAGCCTAGCGCGAAATTTCGTATGTGAGAGTACCTGAGAGATGAAATCAGAGGATTTCATTCTTTTTGAATTTAGCTAGTTATGAGAAATTTAAGCTGGCAGCACGAAATTACACAGAGATAGCAGTGTGTATTTAAAGGAGCTTAGGTGAGATAGCGAGAATTTGAGCCTAGCGGGAGATTTCTCAGATTTAGGCTGGGATTACGAGGCCACTGGCTATGGAGGTCTGAGCCCCATAATCAAATGAAATTTTGCAAATCTGTGAAATTTCACAGGAATTTCACCTCTTGCTTGCATTACATCTGCTCCTCTCTTGCACATCCATTTTCATCGGTGCCTTCATTCTTTCATTGAGTTTTTGGTATGTTTGAAGGGTGATAAATGGAATTCGATCTTCATGGTTCGGCACATACCTCGTTGAACTCTCAAAGTATGCAAGAGCCTGCAAAGTAACTAAAATAACCTCTAAGCAGGCATAAGTGATACTAAGAAGACCTAGTACTCAATTGGCATTTTGACATGATTAGTGCAAAGAAGCACTCAAAACCTATCTAATATGGGGCTCAAAATATGAATACTTGTTGGGCTATAATCATCTACCAATTACCTAAGCCCAGCACAGTACAAAGCTAAAAGACCTCGTGATTTGAAGGTTGAATTACCTACATTAGTGGAGATTAATATGAAAAAGTAAGCATATGGGACTTTGATAAACGGTCCCAACAAAAATCGGAGAAGATTAACTAATTCAATATGAAGATGAAAAGTTGTTGACTGCCACACCACGAGAACAAGACATTAAATAAACTGTTTAAATACATTAGTGTCAAGAAATTTTGTAATAGAGAAGTACACTATGCCTTGTTCTTGAATCAAAAAGCTGAATTTGAAATCGTATAGTGATGATATATGTAATTCCGGATAGGAAGGGTGGAATGAAGAGCATGGAATCAGAAAAATGTCATAAAAATTTTCTAAAGCTTATTTGTTTAGAGACAAACAATTTCTTGCTCTTTGCTTGGGGACAAAGCGAAATTTTAAATTTGAAATTTGATGAGTCAAAACTCATTAGATTTTTAATCCATTTTATGGTTATAATAAGAATAATATTGAATTGTTAGCGAAAGCCCGATAATTGAATCAAATTCAATTTGCGAGAAAATACAATGAATCAGAATTTTAGCAAAAATCATAAAGCTCGACCCTAATGAAGTGAAGTCAAAGCTGGAAATTTAAATCGCGTGGCGGGAAGTGTAGTTTCCAGCAATTCCAAGATCCGCGACATCAACAAATTAACTGAAGAAGAAACTGAAGAGTGAACAAGTGAAGTCGTGACTTGAAGAAGGAAGTTGAGACAAAGAATGACTTGGTGATTAAAGAAGCAGTCGAATGAAGAAGTTCATGTATGGAACTTCATTCGATGTTGCGACACAGAGAGGAGATAAATGATGTCGTGATACCGCAAAACGAAGGGTAGCGACAGGATCTGTCTACAAAGCCACAGAACAGCGCCGTATTAAGTAGAAAGAGTCATGACTAATTTTGAAGAAAGGACTTGATATCGCGGAGACCTTGTGATGTGAAGAATCACACGAGATTCGCCATGAAATCAAATCGGACGACCATAAATTAATGAAGCGAGACATGATGTTTGCGACACAACTTGGTCGCAGCCCGAGGAGATTGGATTTGTGATGAACATGGAGGTAGTGACGCCGACGGAATCCGCGATATGGCGACATCATTGATCGATCATGACATGTTGATGGATTCGCGACATGATTTTACAAGGAAAGAAGATCCTGGCGTCCTTAGTTGATTGTGACATCAGCTGCAGGTATCATGGTGTGACGCCGATCGTTAGTCCCGCGACATCGGTACGCAAAAGTAAGTCAGCGACATCATTTAAATTTGTTGTGACATGAGATCGAGAATCTGAAATGATCCGCGACCCGAATAAGCGGACATGATGTTCGCGACACCGCGAGATTCTGATAGAATTGATTTAGCGGTGACGTACAGAAGGCGTGACATCAACGAATCACAATATGTCGCGACATCGATTTACAAGGAAAGAAGGTCACGGCGTCTAGCCGATGGTGGCGACACGCAGTATCATAATTACGTGACATCGATCGATTGGTCGCGACATCATTAGCAGCAAGCGATGAGGTTATGACATCATTTTGGTATCAGCGACATCGGATCAGAGATGCGAAGACAAGTCACGACCAAAGAATTGGTGGCGACATTAGCATCTTAAATGGGCCATTGAATCCCGAAATCCTGAATAGGTGCGCCGAGTTGGAGCCCGACTTGGCGCCATAAATCTGCTTGGTTGCCCTCTTGAAAGAAAAGCAGCTCTTGGCGGCTTAGAATGAGAAGTCTGGGTAGCCTAAGGCTCATGTATTTTAATTTTCTGATCCTTTTCTTTGTTTTGCTGTTATTTTAGATTAGATTAGATTAGATTGTTATTTCATTTGAATTTCTGGATCTGGATGTTAGTCGTTGAAGTTGAAGGCCCCGAATGCGAGAATGTTATTTTCTTCAAATTCTTGTCTGGTTCGTTTGAAGTCAGACAAATTTTGGAATTTGAGCGTCCGATTTGATTCTGATGGATTCTTTTGATCGAGGAGCTACCGCGTTAGTGTAATGAAGTAATTTAGAAACCCGGCACGCAATTTACTCACGTGTTAAATTTTATCTTTCCTGCATAAATTTATCAAAGACTACTGAACTTCAGTTTGGAATTTGCTTGCCGATTTTGTTTATTAGCAGAAGAATTGAAGTCAAAACTGGAATTTAGAGTAAGGACCGGGGAAGTGCGGTTCAGTGATTCCAAGTCCACTTGGCATCCCGACAAATTTGGTTTGAAGAGAAGCTAGAAAATTGAACAAGTGAAGTCGTGACTTGAAGAAGGAAGTTGACCTGAAAGAATGACTTGGTCGAGATTAAAGAAAACGATCAAATGAAGAAGTTCATGCTTAAGCGACTTCATTTGATAATGCATTGAGACCAAAGGAGATAAAATGATGTCATTGATACCACCATGAGGGTCGTGAGGGATCTGTCTACAAAACCCGCAAGGCGATAGCCATGAGTAAAAATTAAGCAGCTGGTGCGGAAAGGACGTGTCGCGATATCATGTGTCGCGAAATCTGGTGCAACGACGCTCGTCGACGTCATGGTGTGAACAAACATGATGTCGTGGCTCCGCCAGTCGACGAGTCAGTTTGGCGATGAACGATGAGGTCGTGTTATCGACAGATCAAAATATGTCGCGACATCGTGATGGTCGCGACATCGTCGATCGAATCCGCGACATCGATTACAAGGAAAGAAGGTCACGACGTCCTTCAGTGGTCGCGACATCAGCTGCAAGGTATCATGGTTGCGACATCAGTCAGTGGTCGCGACATCACTTTGCGAAATAAGTGCCGACATCGTTTAGGCGTCGGAGCATAAGATCGAGAGATCTTGAAGACAAGTCATAACCAAATAAAAGCTCTTGCGACATAGTTGAGACAACTGAGGTCACGACAAAGAATCAAGGTCGCGACATTAACAACCAAATGGGCTAGTGAATCTGAAATCCACAAATAGGTGCATCGAAGTTAAGGCCCAACTTCCAAACCCTATAAATCTGCCGGTTGCGCTGCGAAGGCGACTGTTGGCGACTCGAGGAATGAGAAGTCTGGGTAGCCTAAGGCTCGTGTATTTTAATTTTCTGTTCCTTTTCTTTGTTTTGCTGTTATTTTAGATTATATTAGATTAGATTGTTATTTCATTTGAATTCTGGATCACGGATGTTAGTAATTTGAAGTTAGTGAATGCGAATTTATTCTCTTCAAATTACTGCACGGTTCGTTTGAAGTCGAACAAATTTTAGGTCGAATGTCGATTCGATTCTGATGATTCTTTTGATCGAGGGAATACCATTAGTGTAATGAAGTAATTTAGAAACCCGGCTTAAGTTGAATTTATACATTGTTAAATTTATCTTTCTGCATAAATTTATCAAAGACTCGCGAACTTCAGTTTGGAATTTGTTTCTTTGGTTTGTTTATTTTTTGCTCCGATCGAATATCGGTGTCTATACTGTAATAGGATTGTTGCATGCTCTGATTTCCAGGAGGCCCTCTGAGTAACACAGAGAAGGCATTCCTGAGAGTATTGAACAATTTCTCAAGGGTATGCGAACCTAATATTGGGGATCTAATGAGCTTTGTAAATTTTAATTGATAAATCTTCTTCTCACTTGAAACCGAGAATGAGTTGAATGACTTATAAATTAAAATGAAGCGAAGAGGACCGCCTCGATCGAGCGGTAATTTTCAATCCGTGTTAGCAGGATCTAATCAGGAAAAAATGAAGCTGTTCCAATTTTGAGGATGAGGAAACCGGTATAAGTGTAAACCCCGTGCTTTGCCTACGTCTTAGGAGCTAAGGTTCTGATCCATGTTAAGGTATGAAGTATTGAAAGAAAAATACGAACAAGGCAGCTCGGATTAAAGTAGTTATCTAATCCTCTATCTTGAAAAACGGGAAGATTAGATGATGAAATGTAGTGTTGTTAAGGGGAGAGATCCACATGGCATTACCATCTTCCTTGGATGGATTCTAAATCTGAGGTTCATGAAGCAAAGTTACAGGTTAATGCAAGGGATTTGATGTTTCACAATAGTTGTATTTTCAATGCTCCCTTCAAAAGCTAACTGATCAGTCCAATTCTTTAATTTTTTTTATTCTTTTATTTTCAGCATTATTTCATTTTGTTCTCAGTTTACATATCTTTATTCTTTTATTATTTTAAAGGTTGCTAGGAATATATCAATTGTCTATCATAGTCCAAATAATATAGAGCTTGAGCAGTCAGGGTAGTTGATTGATAATTCTTGAGATCTCTGTGGGATCAATATCTGGACTTAAATCCACTCTATTACTTGTTCGACCTGTACACTTGCAGAATCATGGATCAAACCCAGAAAAAAATTTATCTACTATTAAGGAAACCGCTTTTAATCAGTAATATTTGCAAAGAAATACAACAAACAAGTTTCATATCATTATTGCTTGGGATTAGATAATAGTCCTTTGGTAATAATGTTATAAATTTGTATATGTCCTTTGATCCAACGAACAAGGAGCTATACTCGAGGCTCTATCACGGGATCTCAGGATTACGGTTTTGAATCCCTCAGAGCTTGTCATGACTTATGCTGCATTTTGAGGAAGGTGCAAGGACTGGCTCGGAGACCTTTCCTTTATGGATATACAGAGATTCTTTGGAGGCAAGGTCTAGAGCATCTAAGGGTTCCACGAGGAGCCACATATGAAGCGGTCCGGTTGAACTCGGGTCTTATCCATCGGCGATCTCTATACATGCCGATATCCATTTATTCTCCGGCGACGAGGAGGAGCGACGGATGATGTGGTAGAGGACCCACGAGGAGAGCATCCTGCATTCCATAGGTGGAAGTGGAGGTGGAGAGGGACCCCGAGTTCCCGGTCGTCTCCTCCATCTCCCTTACTCCCTTACGCGGCCTCTTGGCCTGGTGGCCCTTCCTATCTGACCTTGATAGTCTCCTGAGCATATCCATGTCGAGTTAAAGGCTAGTTGCTTTTATGGATGTTATGCATTGCACTTGCTACTACGAGCCGTTAGAGCGAGCGGATGGCGAACGAGGTCACTATGGCACATAATCACACCATGCTTCTTCGGATCATGAGCCACCTCGGTCTCCCGCTAGTCGCGAGGCGAGCTGCCGCGACCCTTCCGAGATCGGTCCACGGTGAAGCCTCCTTGGATATGCTATCAGCCTCCGCGGCGGCGGATCAGAGCATCTCCACCACCATGAGGTAGAGGTGGTCGCCTCCCTTCTACGCTTTTAAATAATTTTTGCCTATATTTTTTGTATTCTTGCTTTTTTACCTTGAGTTGAGGAATTGAAACCTTTGTAGGCTACCATAATCTTTGAAACGATTCCATGCATGATTAAGTTTTTGGTCCGTTGAAGTTCCAGCGTATTCAACCTTACATATCCACATTTATCCAATCACACACAGTGCACATTAGTTTTTATCAATAGGTTGAGAAGCTATATACCTCTTTTCACTTCGCAAAGCCGGCCTTAGACTTGTTGACGACCCATAATAGGTTTTGTTACCCACAAATGAAGATAATAAAGTCTTCCAAATGAAAAAGAAAATAAAAAGCAAAAAGAATAGAAAAATCAAAAATAAAAGACAAAGAAAGAAGAAAAAGAGATATGAATGTCGTGACACTTTGCCTTGAAACTCGAACATAGTCCGAGGGGTATATGGCGAAAGCCTTTATAGCCCGGTGCCCTAAACCTTCACTGGTTGGGAGTCACCGACTTTGTGTTCACTACATGGGTGGATGGGTAGAGTTTAGCGAGTTGTAGGTGCTTAATTCTCGAAGTCATTCCAAGTCCGGGGTGAAGCCTGAAGAGTTTGTGGTCGGTTGATCGCGCGGCTTGATGCCACAAACCTTAATTGGTTCAGGAGTCATCGGTGAACGATTACCGCGGACTTTAGTGAAGTCGAGTTTACTAACGTACACCCTCTGATACAATTGAAGTATAAAATAAGAGTGTAGCTGAATCTATTTAGGTTGGTCAGCGATTTAAGGCCACAGCGATGGCTTGGTTGGGGAGGGAATAGCTTTGCAACTTATTGGTTCAAATTGGTTACCTTAAGAACACTTAGATTTTGGTGGAAGTTCAGGTTGACTTCATTGGAATTGATACTGCTCTAAAAACTTGTTCCTATATGGCATTGGTGCTCTCATGATGGTTTTTGTACAGGGTCTAAATTGTTCATACTGAAGGTAAGGCCTCATTTGTACACACTCTTTTTGGACAGCATACACTTTTTGCAAAAGCACAGCATGCGTACCGCGATTGTTTTAATTTGCTAAAGGGGTTATGACGTGTCGGTTGGGGGGTGTGATTAGTACCCCAAAAAAAAGTGCTATTTTAAAGTCCTATTTAATATAAGGTTTGAAGGAATTGCTTTTTGCGTACTAATCATGTTAATTGGCCCAGATTGACATGTGCAGGTCCGATTAGTACTACTGATTTTGTTTCGAGGTTGTTTTTGGTAGTTTTGCATGTTTTTGGGAACCTCCGCCATCATATCAAGCTTGGCATCGTAATTGTGATGTTTTATGCTGAGTTCGTTTGAAATCTTGGAGATTTCATCAAGCCGGGATGAAGAAATGTCAAGCTGGAATGGAGGAAATGCAGTGCAGGAGGCAATTCAGGAGATCAGGAATTTCTCTATGGCATAGCGAAAATTTCGCAAGGATTGCGAAAATTTCGCAATGGTAGCGAAAATTTCGCAATCCTAGCGAAATTTTGCTATGGCCAAATTTTCGCTATGATAGCGAAATTTCGCTATGATAGCGAAATTTCGCTATATATCGAAAATTACTATGCATAGCAAAATTCAAATTTTTTCTATGCCTTCAATTTTCGCTATGATAGCGAAATTTGGCTATCATAGCGAAATTTCGCTATATAGCGAAAGTTACTGTGCATAGCGAAAATTCAAATTTTCGCTATATAGCGAAATTCACTACATAGTGAAATTGCTACCTCTCTATTTTTTATCCAAACGACCCCGTTTTGTGTAATTCCCATTTGTCATTGTAACCATAGGCTGTCTTTGTTATTTTGGTATTTCACATATTTGTAAGGCTATATAAGCCACCTTATGACATTTGTAACCTAACTGGCTTCTTGTTCAATCCACGCAGCTTTTCATTTTAGGTTACAGTTTTCTCTCTTCTCTCTCTTCTTTCTCTCATTTTCTTGGCTTCCAAACACCCCCTTTGAGGATGACAACTCAAGGGATGTTTGGCTAAGCCTCAAAACCTTGAAGAGGAGGGTTGCTAGATTGGTTAATGGAGGTTTGCAGGTGTTCCTCTTTCTTAAATGAAGCAGGTACTGCATTTATGTGTTCCAAACTTTCCAAACTAGGGTTTAATGTTATTTAATGTCTTTCCTTTGGTCAATACTTGGCATGCTTTAGGGTTGATTATTCTTAATAGTAGATACAACACGACATCCATTAGATGTCATTTACGAGCCACTGAAATTAGGTTAATGATGTATTTTTCAAACTACTGGAACATTAAATGATCAGTAAGTGTTTTGTCTCAAATATGAGTGTTTTTAAGGGTTGGTTTTTAAAGCTAAACAAAGATCCGGTTTTGGCAATGACTATATGTCATTTTCCCACCCAATGAAATAACTTGAGGACACCTTTATAACTTCATTATGTCAATCTAGTGACCTAAGCCTTCAAGGTCTCCCTCTCACACCTCATTCTAAGCTGTTTCTGTTGGCCTAGTGACACCAACACCCATGCTTTTTAATGCAAATCCAAAAATCCAAATGAAAGCCTCACCATTTTGAATCATGATACGAATCATTTGTGGGATGAAAACCCATCCCGTGTTCGGCCCACTGGAGCCGCTATGCGCGTAGCTTGACTACGGTACAAGGAAAAGCCAGGAAACAAATTTTGTTGATTCCGGATCACCTACGAAATGGCACGAATCATTAAGTTTTACGCTATCATGGGCGATTAATGTTTTTCCATAGATCGTTTGAGTATGTAGGCTAAAAAGCAAAAAGGAAAGTTATTGAGTCGTGCTCAAGTTTTGGTAAACAAAAGGTAAAGCGTTCTAAACCTATTTTCAAATACAGTGTATTATTATGAGCTTTGTTTTACACGGGTATTTAATGGTTTTTCATTGTAAACCATATTTTAAACAAGCAATCAATGAGTTTTTAAGCAAGCAATGGTTTTGATTTAAACCATATGTGAAAAGCAAACAAGCAATGGTTTTGATGTATTCAACATACTTTTAAAGAAAGCAAGCAAAGGTTTTGAGTTGTAAACCACATTTGAAACAGAAGAAGCAAACAAGCAAACAAAAGTATATTTTTATAAAAACGGGCTAACGAAAATCCTAGTTTTAAGCAAGCATGGAGTCAGAGGTATTCGATACGTCTTGTGGTGGTGTTAGGACATCATTTCATGCATTTTAGATTTTCTAATTCGGCAAACTTAGTTCATGCATCATGGCATGTAAAGAAGACCGGTGGCACATCGGTGACATAGGTTACTACGCTAGCAAATATAAGATGACTAAAGGTCATTCCACCATATTTACCGGAAAAGGAAGTGAGCCAAAGCTCCTTCCACCTAGGTGACGCGACTAAGGTCCTTCCACCGCATGGTTGAAGCCTGTGCCCCATGTATTACTAAGGACAGCAAGCAAGAAAGGGCTTCCAAGGTGATCTTGATTTACAAACATTTTTCGCAGATTAGCTTAAAATCCAATCATTGGTAAACAAGTGGTTGAGCCCAAGCTCCCGCATTTAATAAAAGTTCGATAAAATTTTAAAGCAAGCGGTTAAGTCCAGGCTGCCGTGTTTATAAAAAGTTTTATAAACTTTTAAAGCAAAGCAAGCAAGAGGTTTATAAAAAGTTTTATAAACTTTTAAAGCAAAGCAAGAAAGAGGTCTATGAAAAGTTTTATAAACTTTTAAAGCAAAGGAAAGCAAGAACGCAAGAGGTTTATGAAAATTTTTAGAAACTTTTAAAGCAAAGCAAAGAGAAGCAAGCAAGCAAGTATGAAAAGTTTTAGAAACTTTAAATGCAGCAAAACAAGTTTCGAAAATGTCTTGTAAAAGAGAGTTTTACGCTTGGAGATATTTTCTTAAAAGCAAACATTTTATAAAAGCAGATACACTCACTCGAGCCTGCTTTTAGCCTATTATTTTGTTGTTTTAAAAACTATTTTCCAGGTACAAGCATGCCGGACGTTGGAGCATATTAGGATTCTCCTGACTTTTGTATAAGTGTTGTATTAAATAACTTATGTAAGAAAATACTTTGGAATTTGTACAGTTGAGCATATGTATGTACATAGTTTCAGACAGAAAATGTGATGAGCTCCAGGCTCTTTGAAAGAGTGTGTTGGCTGCCATATTTTGGAAAAGTAAATTGTATATACAAAGTTTTGGGATATGTTTTGTACGCATCACTGTTATGTTGTCAAATATAAACACAAGCTCGGGAAAAGAAAAATTTTATACTAAGCCAAGAAGCAACACGCTCGCTTCACAGGATTCTCTAGTCGTTGGAAGTAACAACTGGGGGTTTATGTGGGATGGCCAGCACACCCTCCGCTAGTAGGGGTGGGGGGTGTGACAGAGCCGACAGAAAAGCTATGCTGATGTACGACGTCGACCCTTAGAGAGGAGTGGTCATGTTCGGCAAGCGCGAGAAGCTATCGTCGATGTTCATCAGACCCTTCGAGATACTTGATAGGGTAGGCATCAGAGGCGCATCAGCTTAGGATTTGCATCAAACAATTTCACATGTCAGACCACAAGGTATTTCACATCTCCATGTTCCGAGGTACACCCAGACTAAAATTTCGCGAGGATCCTGGGGAGACAGAGGTTGACACGGATGGGACCTTCGAGGAGGGACTAGTGTGCATTGTGGATAACCGGGATCATGTTTTGCGGCGCAAGACCGTGAGGTAATAGTGAGAGGGTGTTATTGCAAAGACTGGAGTGGAGGAGTCAACGTGGGAGCATGAGGACACGATGCGGGCCACCTATCCCTTCTTGCTTAGGATGAAGGATGTGGCTTAGTCGCTTACTTAATGACTAGTTTACATGCATGGTATAATGCGTGCTACGCATATGCATGTGATTTGTTGAGATTGTCTAGACTCTCGTGAATCAAATGCTTAAGGAGGAGAGAATTTAAGACCCGAGAAAATTCGAATTTTATGAAAAAGGGTAAAACGGTAATTTTGGTCAAAACCCAAAATTTTTCTAGATCTCGGATGACGAAACAGACTTCACCGTTGGAAGCATCTCACGAAATCTAGCTACCACGTCGAATTTCGACGAATTCCGAGACAATAGGAATTTCACGTTTTTTAAGGCACCGGGTGCCGTAAAATGACTCGTGAAATACATGTGATGTGACAAAAGTCACTTACTACATGTACCCATGTGACACATGTTGCATGAGTAGAGAGAGGATAAGAAGGATGATCGAGATTGTGCTAAGTGTCAAAAATCAAGAAAAGGGACACATTGGGAATTATAGGAAAGTTAATGAATAAGACAAAATAGCTATAGTCTTCTTCTCCAAAATTAAAAGACCAAAATGTGGAGGGGCTAGAAAAATCGGCAGTGGAGGTGTTGGATGCAGTTTTAGAGAGAGAAGGAGCTCATTCTCTCTAGATTTGCGGTCGTTCGAACCGTCGGTTCTTGACGGAGCAAGAAGCAAAGTCGATCTAAGCGGCGAGGGCTACACGTGGACACCGATTTGATGGAGTTCTGACAACTCCAAGAGGTAGGGATCTTTTCCTACTTGTGGTATTCTTTGGCTAAGAGTCATGTTTATGGTTAGGGATATTCTAAGGTTTGATTTAGTCAGAATCTTGGCCTCTCAAAACTCAACTGTAGAAATCCCAAATTTTGTGGCCGTGAAAGTGCTAACCCGAGGGTTTCATTGTTCATGTGAATAGTTGTGTGATTTTTGATGTTAATTTTTATGTGTTTAAGTGATTCAAAATGAATTGCTTGTGTTTGTTAATTAGCCCATGTGAGCTAATTTTGGTGTTATTGATGGTGAATTTGCATAACATGATTTATGTGAATTGATTTTGTTAATATATACATGTTAAATATATTAGCATAAATTTTTGGGATTGGCATCATGCATTCCATATGCACTGGGGCACCATAGAATATTAGGAGTGAGTGCATGACATGAAATTGAAAGAAAAACGAAAGTGTTTGTAAAAGGAATTTCGACTGAAGATTTTTCAAAGAATTGCCTTGGAGAGTTGTCCAACAGCTTCTACTCGGATGAGGACTATGACTGCTGGAAAATATCCAGCACTCCGCCTGAGGATAGTTCCAATGTATTTACTAAATTTCCGGTAGTGAGTTTTCGAGAACAAAAGGTTTTGCTGAAAATCGACATTTACTCCGCATTCAAATTTTAGGCATATGTGAGGGAGTCTGTGAGGACTCGAGATATGGGTTTGGGCATGTAGACATTCGAGTAGGTTCATGAAATTCCTTGAATGCGATTGTTTGCCATGACATGTGCACTTAGGTGGGGAGTAGCCCAAGTAGGAAATTATCACTATTGAGCTTTGCTCACCCTGTCGAGGGATCACCATTTCAGTAATGTGGAGTAGGAGGACTTACGCTCACTAGAGACCGCTAGAAGAAAGCATTGTGTCTGGTAGTTATTTTGTATAATGTATTGAAACTCTAAATTTTGATATATTTTGTAAAGAGTACTTTGCCAATCCTTGAACTATTGTATATAGTTGATGTATTTTGTGAGTATTGATGTAGCCCAAGTGGCCACTATTTTACTCACATGTGGACACCGAGTGGTCAGCTGTTGATTGTCGATCGTGTTTTGTACCTTGGTAGAGCTCTCCGCACAAAGGAGACTCATTCGATTTTCATGAGTGGTGCCCAAGTCATCCGACATCCACGAGTTTTCCGCTGGTTGACGGTTGTCAACGACCCCACGAGTTTTGGGGCGCTATAGTTATGCAGCATCACTCTAATTTGCATCCCACTGCTATTTCATTCGTGTTAATTGTGTGAATTATGTTGACGTATGTTTGAGCCATGTGTAAATCGTGTGATTGTTTAGTTATGTGTGATGATATGTGTATATTGTGGGTTTTCATAATTATTTTGATGATGTATCGACGTGTATGTGTTGTAACTTTTCATGTGTATTTATTCAAGTGGATTAAGCATTAACCTTTGTTCAATTGTTTATATGATGATAGACTATGTGGATTATTTATGGGATTGTGTTGATATGTGGAATGTTATAAATTTTTTTGTTTGTTTTATTTAATTAAATATTGAGTCTTAGTTATATATAACTTCATTGGGTGTAAATCACTCTACTGAGCAACGTGGAAATACTCATCCTTTTATTTTAAATAATTTTAGATGTAAGGCTAGTTTGAAGAAACCCATAATGACCAAGTATTGTACCAAGAAGTCTCAAAAAGCCAAAGAATTAATAACAAGGGTTGTCGTCTTTATTTATTTATTTTAAATTTGATATGTATCTTATCAAATACACTTATAGAAATTTTCATACTTTAAAATATATTTTGTCATGGTAAAATATTAAACATCCTCATGAATGTGGTAATTATCAATTGGTGGATCAAATTAATAATTAAAATTTAATACTTGTAAATGGGTAAGATTGATTTATTGAAAAACAAAAAAATCAGGGTATTCAATTTGATTGTTAGCATGGACTAGGAGAAACCTTTAGGTACAAACCTTTGACCTAAGATAATGTCTTAAATTTTGAGGTGCACAAGATCCGGGGTACAACAAAAGGAGTGAGCAGGACCGAATCCTTGTAACAAGCCCAAATTCTCAAATTTTAAGATTCGAGAGTTAGATTTCACACAGAAATGTGGAAGGTTTAAGGAAAAAAATTCAAGAACCTAGGCCTGCACTTGTTTTCTCAGAGACAGTATTTATAAAAAGAAATTAAAAAGGCCATTTTGTACCTGTTGCCCAAGAGGGTATGGAGTTGAATGACGGTCTATTCCTCCTATAGACAGAATTTTCTTCTCAGTCTGCTTGAAACCCGAAAGGGCGAGGAAAGGAAAATATTGATGTGGAAACCGTTTTCCTCCTTTGGGTAGCATGGAAAATGGAAATAGAAAAAAACAATGCAAAGGAAAATATCAAAACCAAGAAAAATAATGAAGAAAAGCTGAGGAAAATTTATCAGGCTCCATAGGACCCTTCTCCTTCACTTTCAATTAGGACTATTCTCCCTCATTGTTCTTCCGATCTGTCTACAAGACTACCATTTTCGCATGGATTGTGGTCTCTAGATGAGACAGGCCGACTGGACTACAGATTCAGAATTTTGATTGCGTTTCCATTACAACTTGAAGTTGGTATAGTGCTTGACTAATTAAACTCATCTCCTAAAGGGTTAGTTGGTACAGGTAGTTTCATTTTGTCCTCAAAATAGCTAGCCTTTACCTTTTGAATAGAAGATCTAATATCCCCATGATTTAAGTGGAAAGCAGTGGAGAAGTTTTGATTCTATAATTTTTTCTTTTTTACTCTAAATATCTAAAAGCCTAGGAGAGGAGCCAAAAACGTTGGTTAACATCAAACTTGTCGACATTTCCCTCTCCAAAACAATCACAAGCTAAAATCTCTGTCTGTTAATTGTTTTCCAGCAATCTTCGGAAAAACTTGTCTATTAATTTCTTTCCAGAGAAAGTCTTTGGAAAGTTTCAACCAACTAAACATGCTATTGCAACAAGATAAAAAAGTAGGGGTATATTGGGAAATAAAATTGAAACATTGTCGACACAACCCTAGGGAATAACTCGAGTCAACACCAGAGCAACTTCAAAAATATTGTAAATTTTAAAAAATGGAAGGGCAATCACAATTCTGAATTTAACCCCCCCTCCAATTCTGAGAGAATCTGTGTCTATATATAATAGTATTCCAAGATATTCCAGGAATTCAAATCCTCCACTTTCCATCATGATTCTTGAGTGATCAGTTGAATCACTTGGATGTGAGGTTATGTATGGCAGTCTTAATAATTTTGGATGTCAACGTGCAAGATTTTGGAAAGGAATTGGTTAACCTTTTCCATCTCAAAGCATGTTCTTATTATTTAATAATATTATTATTATTACAGGAGAAAGAAAAGAAAGTATTATTATAGGAAGAAGAAAAGAAAGGAGAGTAGGGTGGTGGCATATGGGGGATCCGAAGATGACAAATCAGCCCATTATTAACCACTGTCATGTTTCAATGTCCCTACCTACCTTTGAAATGGCGATCTTCTTCATAATAGCACAAACAAGTTTGGTCATTACAATCCTCAAAGGGGGAAATATCAAATTTAACAATCTTGGAATATTCTTCATGGAAACACATGAGCGGTTGAAAATATAAAGATTAGGGAAGTAGCTTTTGGTCATTGATCATGGATCCATGGAAAAATACGCTTACGATCATGCAAGGTTTAACAAAATTTAACAATCTTGGAATCTTAATGGAAACACAAGAGCCAAAGGAAAATATAAAGATTAGAAGTAGCTAATTACATCATGGAGTCCGATTCGATAATTCTCTCTGTTATCTCGATTCGATGACTGTGAGTTTGTTTTGTGAAGTTTTATTATATCTTCATTTTTCCATTTTCGGTTGTTCTTTCTTTGTTTTTGTAAATATAGTTTTGGCATTTTCGGTTGTAAAACCCGAGAAAATTTTAATTTTCTGAAAAAAGGGTAAAATGGTAATTTCTAATCAAAACTTAAATTTTTCAAGATCCTGGATGACTAAACAGATTCCCGCTGGAAACATCTCACAACCAGCCACCACGTTGAATTTCACAATCTTGAGATACCGAAATTTCAACGCTGAGGCACGAGGAGCGCGCAGACACTTGGCACTTTGGCGAGGATCAAGAAAATGCCATGTGTCCTGGGTAGAATGGGTCAAACATGAGCTCAAGTGGGGCCCATGAGTGACAAATGGCACCTTGTGAGTGGATGGAAATCTAAGTTAGATGGATGAGTGGATAAGGAAATCTAAGCTAACCAATGGTGGCTTGACATGTGGCAAGTGAAAAGACAAGTTATCTTCCAACTTCTCCCAACCCGATTAGATGGGGAAATAGAGAGAGAAAAGAGAGAGGAAAGAGAAAGGATATATACTAGAGAGAGAAGCTCTACCTTCTCTCTAGATTTTCCGACAATCAGTCAGGCAAACTCCGGCAGCACAAGAAGCAAAGTTAGTCTACGCTGCAAGGGCTACGCGTGGGTACTAGTTTTGTGGAGTTTTGACAACTTGGAGAGGTTGGGGTTTTCTCCTACTTGTTTTATTCTTTGGCTAAGGGCCATTTTAATGGATGAGGATTTGTTACGCCTAGATGGTTTGCTTTTCGCCCAAAAGATTTTGACTGAAAGGAAGAACCTCACAAAGGGTTTTCTTGGATAACCGTGGGATTGTTTAGTGGCTTGTGTGATGTTGTGTTGCTTCTTATGATAATAACATGTTGATTTGCGGATTTGGTGGGCAGCCCTATAATGGACTGTCGGTTTGTTTATTAGCCCATGTGAGTTCTAATTTTGTGTTATTAAGTATTAATGAATAATATGGTAAGTTTTGTTAATATATGCATGCTTAGTATATTAACATGGATTGTATGAAATGTGAATTGAATGTTTGGTGTGCCATTGAATGAGCACTTAGGTGGGGAGTAACCCAAGTAGGAAAATTCCACTACTGGGCATTGCTCACCCTGTCGAGGGAATATAATTTTTTTTCAGGTACTGAAGGTGCACCCGGGGATGGGACGCATTTGAGACCGTAGAGGTGAAGAAATGGCCAAACAAGCCTTATTTCCGTGTTTTGTAAATTCTGGAAATAACCCGTTTTTTTTGTGTAAATTGTAATTAAATACAATTGTAAACAAACTCCCTTTTTGTATAAAATATACATTTTGTGTTGTAAGGATAAATACCCTTATTGCCATTTTATTATTGATGTATAGGTCTCATGGTATGAGACACACATGTTTTTCGTGGGTTAACGGTGGTCAATGGGACCCCCAGGTTTGGGGCATCACATCGATTTTTTTTTTTTTTTTGTAAATATAGCTTTGTTTCGGCATTTTCGATTGTTCTTTCTTTGTTTTGTAAATAAAGATGTTACCTTTATTAGGAATTGGCCATGTTTTGTCAAATGGGTAAATACGATGGATGTAGGTACTACAAAGCTATGGGTCCTACCTAAAATAATGAATATTTTAACGAATATAGCTTGAGTGAGAATCGTGTGGTGTGGTTTAAGTATTACCTTTATTGGGTGAAGGTAGACCTATAAAAAAAGCATGGGGTACCCCCCAATGTGGTCCCAAATATTATGTGGATCCATTACATTCTAGTGGTACTATCGAAACTATCATAATATACTAAGAGTACCACCATAAGGTATTTGGGGTGTGCTTCCTTTAAGTCAATTTGTTACTACCATTACATATAATTCCTTAAAGCACCATGTTTATATCTTAGTTTTTATTCTATTCAGGTTAGAGTCATTCAATTGGTATGTATTAGATAGTTTACTAGTATCGTATTTCAATTTTTGGTAGTACCTAATTAGTAAAGCAATTCATATGGATTAGTTAGATAACTGTTTTTACCATAACATACTAGAAGTACTACCATTTTGTACTGGGTATATACTACTCGATACTACCATAATAAAACATTGTTAGAACCACTCTGATTGTATTCTTTGTTGCATTGGGACAACCATAATATACTATTGGTACCACCATAACATACATAACTTAAAGGATTGTGTTAAATGTGTAGCTAATGAATTATGTCATTGAAATTGTGTGAAACTAAATCTATAGATTAGATGAAGATGGAGAACAAGATGTCCGTTTATGTATGCTACGATGGGGAAATGGTGAAGGCCAATGGGTTAATTGAATACAAGGGTGGACGAGTCATCACGGATATCATGAATGTGCATATTCCATTTGCCAAATTTGTTTCAATAGTTTGTGATAGGATGCATGTTGAATCAACTTCAATGAAAATGTATTACACGTGTAAATTTGATTCATCAATATTGGTACTGTTAGAAGATGATGCATAAATGAGGAAAATATTTAGATTCAATGACAATTATTGTTTTGTGTACGCAAGTTCGAATACCAATGAAGTCATTCTACCACCTTCAAGGTATATTAAGTTTAGTTAAACATGTGATTACAATACAACTTCACATAATATTTATCGAACCATGGACTCATTATTTTTGCATATGATGTGTTAACAGTGATCCTCCAACACCTATTGTTGCTTCCAGTTCTTGACACGTCCAGAGAAATATATCGTTGAACACGAATTTGTCTATGGACGTATTAGAAAATTCCTCACAATTTATTGAGTCTCATTGTAAAACTCAAGAAGATTATGATTTTTTGAAAAAAAAATGGTAAAATGATAATTTATGTCAAAATTCGAAATTTTTCTAGATCTCGGATGATGAAACAGACTTCACCGTTGGAATCTTCTCGCGAAATCTAGTTACCACATTGAATTTCATAGAATTCCGAGACAATTGGAATTTCACGTTTTTCTCGAGGCACTGGAAGCCTGGGTGTCGAAAAACAAACTTGAGAGACATGATGACAAAGTCACCTACTACATCTACACATATGACACATGTTGCATGATTAGTGAAAGGATGGAGATGAATGGCTTAGATTAAGCCAAGTGTCAAAAAGGCCCTTTAAGTCAAATAGTTAAATGAAGGACACAATGGGGAATTATGGAAAGATTAAATGAATAAAGAAAAAGAAGACTCCCCATCTTCTCCAAAGTGGCAAAAAGGTGCAAAGTGGAGGGAGATCCACTTTTAGAGAGAGAAAGAGTGGGTTTCGCGACCACTCCGCTCGTTTACCAAGAAGAAAAGTTGATTCACGCAGCAGCGGCTACGCATGGCACCGCTTGTGAGTTCCGACAACTCCAAGAGGTAGGGATCTTTTCCTACCTTGTTTATTCCTTGGCTAAGATCCATTTTAATGGATGGGGATTTGTTGAGGCCTGGATGGCCTTGTTATCGGTCTCAAAATCTTTGAACCTAGTGAAGGAAATCCCTATTATGTGGCCGTGAACAGTGCCGAGCCTAGGGTTTCATTGTAAAACCCGAGAAAAATTATAATCTTTTGAAAAAGGATAAAATGATAATTTCGGCCAAAATCCGAAATTTTTTAGATCTAGGGTGATGAAACGGGCTTCACCGTTAGAATCGCCTTGCGAAATCTAACCACCACGTCGAATTTCGTCGAATTCCGAGATAGTCGGAATTTTACGTTTTTCGAGGTACCGAGGGTAGTGCATAACACTTGACACATTTGAGTGGCTCAAAATGAGACACGTGTTAAGTGGAGAGCTGGTCAAACAAATAGCTCAAATGGGACCCATAAGAGACATATGGCAACACATGATTGGAGGGAAATCCAAGGTAGATGGATAAGGTGACAAAGGTAATCAAATGAGCCAGTTATAATTGGACAAGTGAAAAGTGAGAGGACTTCTCACTTCACTTCTATCTTCTCCAAACCGGTTGGGAGAGAGGGAGAACAAAAAGGCAAAACAGATTTGAAAAGAGAGTTTGAGAAAGAGAGACTCCACCTTCTCTCTAAATTTCCAGGCGATCGGACCGGCGATTTCAAGCGGAGCAAGGGGAAGAGTTCATCCTCACAACAAGGGCTTCACATAGAGACCAGAATCGAGGAGTTTCGACAAACTGCAAGATGTAGGTCTTCTCCTGCTTTGGTTACTTTCTACCATAAGGGTTGCGTGGTGGTTGTTTTGCCATAAGGGGAATGTTCGTTGCATTCAACCATGAGAAGTCGCACACTGGGTAGCAATACATTAACCGGAATTTAGAACTGATTTTGGTGGAATTAAAGGGAATTTGCAGTGAGTCCTCGTGTAAATTGTACCACATTAAATAAATCAAGCTAGGCTTTGAATTTGCAATCTGACCTCAGAGACCATGCGCGATGATCCATTTACTCAATGTTTAATGAACTGTCTGACGGTTTGCTCCACCGGGTTCACACCTCACTGGTCCGCCCGGATGGGTTCACCTCGGCTGGGTCTCGCCCAAACAGGTTCAATTTCTGGACGGCTCCGTCCTGGCCAGATCATGCATGACCCTAACTTTGGAAGGTCATAACTCTTCTTCGACCCGACATTCCTCGTGTTCTCGAACCCAGAAAGCCCACGAGTCGCTCTTCCATCCGATGCCTCGAGGGCATTGGATGCCGAATCCGCAAGAAAGGGGCGTTCAGGCAAGTAAGGTAGGCTGCACGGGTAAGACTGCTTAGTCATGTGCGACCTCTAACTTCGAAGGGTCATAACTTCTTCGTCCGAATTCCGATTTGGGTGTTCTTGGACTCTATGGAAAGCCCATTGAGTCAAGCTTCCATTTTTATGCCTATAGAAGGCATTGGGTACTAGAGCTGGCCGGAAAGGGGCGTCAAGAAGGTCATATAGGCTGTCCTAAGGTCGCTTAGGTCATGTGACCTCAAACTTCTAAGGTCATACCCCTTAGTCCGAATTCGATTCAGTGTTCTCGACTATAAGGGAAATTCATGATTGGAATCAAGATTCCATACGTATACCTATGGAATCCATTAGGTACTGGAGCTGGCCGGAAAGGGGCATTCGGGCAGGTCAGGTAGGTTGTCCGGGTAAGGCTGCCTAGTCATGTGTGACCTCCAACTTTGGAAGGTCATAACTTCTTCGTCCAAATTCCGATTTAGGTGTTCTTAGACTATATGGAAAGCCAATTGAGTCAAGATTCCATACTAATGACATTTGAGGGCATTGGGTGCCGTAGCTAGCCGAAAATTGGCGTTCTGGAAAGTAAGGTAGGCTACCCAGGTAAGACTACTTAGTCATGTGCGATCTCCAACTTCGGAGGGTCATAACTTCTTCGTCCGAATTCCGATTTGGGTATTCTTGCACTCTATGGATAGAACATTGAGCCAATATTCCATATTAATTCCTTTGGAGGGCATTTGATGCTGGAAATGGCCGAAAAGGGGCGTTCGAAAGTACGTAGGTCGCCTGTGCAAGGTCGCTCTAGTCATGTGTGACCTCCAAATCTTATGTCTAAATTTTCTGGGTCAATTCGACATGGTGTTCTTAGACTCTATGGAAATCTTATTGAGTAAAGATTCCATCAGTGTGTCGATGGAAGGCATTGGCACTGAGCTACTGCAATGCCGGGCAGGTCGTAGGTTGTCCCGTAAGGTCGCTTCTAGTCATATGTGACCTCCAACTCAAGGTCATAACTTTAGTCCGACCAATTTGGGTGTTCTTGACTATCCGAAAGCCCACGAGTCAATATTCCATTAATATTCTATGGAAGCCATTGGGTACTGAAGCTGGCCAGAAAGAGGTGTTCGAGCAAGTCAAGTAAGTTGTCCGGGTAAGGCTGCATAATCATGTGTGACCTACAACTTCGGAAGGTCATAACTTCTTCGTCTGAATTCTGATTCGAGTGTTCTTAGACTCTATGGAAAGATCATTGAGTCAAGATTGCAGCCATATTATGTGGAGGAAATTGTCCAATCAGGCAGGTTAGTGCTGGCCGCTAGGGTTGTGTGTTGGTGGCTTCGTGTGAATAATATGCAGTGGGGAATATGACATGTTAATGTATGCAGTATGATGTATTAACATGGGTTGTGCATGAAGGAGAATTATATGTACTAATTATAATTATCCATGGTATGTTGAGGAATTTCGTTAATATGCATGTGCATGCTTGAACTTGATATGTGGAATGTTGGATAAAATGGTTTGGAATTTGTATGCACTTTAATATAAATGTCCAAATGATGCATGGATGAATATGCATGAGTATGTGTGCACATATAGTTCTCATTTTATATGTAGCACTCATATATATACATTTGGCAAAATCGCATTGCACGTGCACGAAAACATCGCATGACATGGGTGTGAGTGCATGGTTGGGATTGACACTATGTTAGGTGTTCGATGGAGTGTCATGGGTACACGGTTGTGGATCAACACTGTGTATGGTGTTGAATAATGGGCTCGGTTAGTGGGACAAAGTCCAAATGAGTCGCACGGTTTTGAAAGAAATGAAAATAAATATACGTTTGTTGGGCATAGCGGTGAAAGCCCGTCAAAAATGTCGGAAAGGTGCACGGCATCTGGCGGTGTAATCCCAAAAATCCGTGGCCCACAAATACATAAACACACGAAAATTTGATCAAATCAAATGAACCTTGGCGGTTTTCCCAATGGGTTGCAAGTTTTAAAAGGTGCATGGTTGTAAATGAAAATGTTAAAAGTTTAAGAAAAGTCTTTAGTTGTCATCGAAAAATGACAATAGTTCACACTTGGCATAGGGAGGTGTGAGGAAGTCGGTGAGTGACTCGGGATATGGGCATGATGACGTTTCATGCATGACATATGACATTCATGTAGACATTTTACTTTGATGTGTGTTTTCTGTGCAACCATTGCATGTGCACTTAGGTGGGGAGTAACCCGTGTTGGATATTATCACTACTGGGCTATTCTCACCCCGTCGTGGGACCCTCCTTTCAAGTACACGAGAAGACGACGCTCCATCGAGGCCTTGAGTACGAAGAAGGCTGGGTTGTGGCCTTGAGAAGCATTTTTGTAAAAATATATTAGAACAATATAGTTTCATATATTTTGAAGTATGTAAAAGAGTTGTACATTGAACCCTTATGAAAAAATGACCCCTGTGGGTTCTAGGCATCACATTCACTGCTCATGGATATGTTGTGGTTTGGGCATTCCAAATGAATTGCTTAGATTTGTTAATTAGACAAAGGTGGAAGCTAATTTTGGTGTTGGCTATTGTAAATTGGAATAACAATAGATTTATGTGTGGAAAGTTAATTGTGTTAATATATGACAAATATATTAGTATCAATTGTTTGGAAATGGCATAATGCATTCCATATGCACCGGGGCACCCTAGAATGATAGGTGTGAGTGCATGACACGAAAATGAAAAGGAAAGTGAAAATGATTGTGAAAGGAATTTCAAAGAAGATTTTCCAAAGAATTGCCTTTGAGAGTTGTCCAACAGTTCATCTCGGAGGCGGACCCATGACTGTTCGGAAAAATGATCCAAAGAATTCACCTCGGGAGGGTAGTTCAACATATTCATTCAACTCGTGAGTGTGTTTTCAAGAAAAACCTTTGTTTTGAAAAACGATGTATTTGATCAAATTTGGCTTAGGGTATTTGTGAGGAGTCGGTGAGGACCTTTACACATGGGATTGGGCATGTAGACATTCAAGTAGGATCATGTATTTGGTTGAGTGTGTTTGGTTGCCATGACATGTGCACTTAGGTGGGGAGTAACCCATGTAGAAGATTATCACTACTGGGCATTGCTCACTCTGTTGAGGGATCATTATTTCAGGTACAGGGAGTGTATGGGAGGACGACGCTCACTAGAGGCCGCATTTTAGAAGAAAGCCGGATTGTGGCTTTGGTATCTATTTTGTATAACATGTATTAAAATTGTAAAACTTTTGATATATGTTTGGTTAAGAGTAATGTAATAACTCTTGAACTATTGTGATATAATTGATGTATTTTGGTGAGTATTGATGTATGGGCCCAAGTGGCCATTTTTACTCATGTATTAGGTCTCATAATATGAGAAACAGATATTCCGCAGGTTGACGGTGGTCAACGAGACACCCCGGGATTTGGGGCGTCACAACTTGGTATCAGAGCTTAGGTATATGAATACCTAGGGCTCGATGGGAAATGTGTGCTAGATCATATACATCAGGCATTTTGATGAATGGTGTGTATAATATGAATTGTTGTGTATGTTGTGTAATTGTGTGCAGAATAGAAAATAATAAAATAAAAAATTGTATTGAAGAAATTTTTCTCACAGGTTTTATAGTGAGTAAATCGAAAATAAATAAAATAAATTTTTAATGAATTTATTCGTTCTATTGAGACATGAAAAAAAAAAAAAAGAGGAGGAGTAGAGATATATATATATATATATATATATATATATATATATATATATATATATATATATATATATATATATATATATATTTATGGTCTTGCAAAGATTTGGAACAAAGAAAAAAAGATGTGAAAAATTTTTTGTGGAGGAGACTGATGCTACTCCCATTTTCCAGCCTGAGTCACGATACAATGGATTGTATCGTGGACACAGGCGTTAGGCGTGTAGGTGGCCACGATATTTGGCCAGAGGCTCATACACGGCCCACGGCTACCGCCGGCCTGCACATAAGGGCGTTTCTAAGAATAGGCGCATGGTCGCGCTGTGGCTGAGTCATGATAAAATTCTATATCGTGGTTAGCTGATCTGCGCCACTGCAGGGGTGATCCGGAATCAAGAAAATTTGTATCCTTTATCTCCTACCGCCGTAGTCAAGCTACCGTAGTATACGGCTTCAGGCCTAACACAAGGATGTGTTTTCTTGTGCCAAATGATTTGAGTGAAGTCAAAAATGGTGAATTTAATTTGGATTTTAAGGTTTGGTTGAAAAACATTGAGGTTTTGGGGTTTAAAACTGAAAATAAAATGAATAAAAATAAGGAAAGAACTCCTTGAAGTCTCAAGCCACCGGGGTTAGGGTTTATAGTGGCAACCAACATGTCCCTGTCTTTTCTCACAACTAGGGGAACATGACATAGTCATTTCCCAGACCGGGATTTTCATTTAGCTTTAAAAAACTAAACTCAATGATTTTCCCCTCTTTTGAAACATAGCATTTAAATGGGCATAAATGTTCCTAATAGGAATACACATCTCAAAAAACCCTAATCCATGATGCAATAGCAGAGACAACTAATCGAGCATCAATGGATCTAGTGAAAGTATCCATTGAACCCAAAAGCTTCTACAACACATTAAAGAGAGTTTGCTTAAGAGATTTTAACCTAAGTGAGTAGAAGGTGAACTTAAACAACCATAAATGTGCGCGTTAAAACAGAGGGACCGTGCGTTACCTCCAAAACCGTCGCTTCAAGAATTGCCCCTCGAAGGGAGGAAGAGGGCCTAGCCAACCATCCTCTGAGTTGTTTCATCCCCGAGAGTGTTTGGTAGCGAGAAAGGAGAGAAAATGAGAGAAAAGGAAAAACGAGAACTGAAATCTCACCCATTTATGCCAAAAACTTTCTCCCCAGTCAAAGGTATACCAATGGCCGATGTAGCCTTTACAAACCAAGTGAAATACCATACAATCTAAACATAAGTGATTACAACAAGGGTAGAAAGGAGAAACCAAAATAAAATAAAAGTCGGCTGCCAAAAAGTAAAGGGAATAAGCTATCGGAGGAACAAGCATGGATGCATGAAGTAAGGCAGAAAAGCCTTCCTACAGTGGTGCAATTTATTCTATTTTCTACTATTCTTTCCTTTGGTTTTTGATTTGCAATGCTAAGTTTGACTTGAATTCTTCAGGCTGATTGACTCGTTAACAATTTTGCATAATTAGCTCGCAAAAAAACTCCGCAGTAATCGCTTCTCGCACAAATATGACAAGAGAATACAATAGGACCTTAATGTGCGACCCAAGTTCAGGATTGTCAGTATACAAAAGCACTCCAAACCTATAATAAATAGGTTCAAAATAGCACTTTTTGGGTACTAATCACACCCCCCAACCTACACATTGCTAGTCCTTTAGCAATGAAAGAAAGAAAGAAAGAGAGAACATAGAAAACGATAACAAAATAACGTTCACAAAAATTATATTTCAAAAAGGTTGTGGATGAGTAATGCCTAACCCTAAGTAAGAATCATCAAAGCCGTGTCCAATAACTGTCATGAGAGAATGAATGCCATACAAAATTGAGTATCAAAGAGCTCTTCTGGTGAATCAACTAGAAACTTCCACCAAATCTAAGTGTTTATTTGATCGCCTCTCACCAATAAATCACAACCGCACTCTCCCAACCTAGCTACTACTACGACATAGCATGCTAACTAACCTAAATAGATCAGACCCAATTCTTATTCACAATTTTTTTGTTGTAGGGTGCAATTCTGAGGAATCGACCTCACCAAAGTCCATGTAACGGGATCTACCGATGACTTCCAACCAATTAAGGCTTAGGGCACCAAGTCATAAGGATTTTTCAACCACAAACTCTTCGTATTTCACCGACTTTCGAATGATGTTTAGAGACTCGACCTACAACTTGCTAAACTCCACCCATCCACCCATGTAACGAACACTAAGTCGTGGTCTTTAACCGCTGAAGGTTTAGCACCGGGCTTGTAAGCCACCAGCCCTGACCGTGCTCTGTTTCAAGGTTAGTTGCAATTTTTATTTTCTTTTCTTTTCTTCTGTTTCTTTCTTTCTTTTCTTTTCTCCCTTTTTCGAAGACGCATTGGCCATCTTTCCACAGGGGTCCTTAACCTATTAAAGATGGTCAATGAAACTAGGGTAGGTTATGCAAAGTAAAGGAGGTTGCGCAATTTTTCAGCCTATCATTGAAACCTAATGTGCTCTGTGTGTGGTTAGCTAAAGGTGGAAGAAAAAGGTCGAAATCAATAAGAATTCAACTAATCATTCACTCAACCAAGCATGGAACCAATCTAACATCAATAGAATTGGACAAAGTTTAAATTTTCCAACTTGCAGGTTAGGCAAAACCACAAAAAAATTTGATTGCAAAATGGGTCCAGATTTTGAAAAAGTAAGTTGTATGGTATAACAACTTTATAGAAAGGGAACCCAGCAAGCCACTGAACATCACAAAATGGGCTTGCAAAAAATAATTAAAAAACATAAATACAAAAGCCACTGCTAACTCTCCCCAACCCAAACATCTCTTTGTCCGAAATGGGGCCTGATTAGAAAATTAGACAAGAAACAGTTACCTTGATGAGATGTGATCATTTCTTGATAGGAGACTTCGCAAGCTTTCCATCAACACCTTATTCACTCCGTTTGGGCTTCAAATGAACAAGTTAGGAGAAGAAAAGAGAGGAAAAAAGTTACCAGTATGAGCATTTTTAAAATTACACTTATAATAATCTAAATAATGTTCTTCTGGGTCCATATTTGATTCTACACTCTATAAGCTTCCAATCCGTAACAAGAACGCCTTAAAACGGAGTTCGATGAAAAGTTATGAGCTTAAACAAATTGAAGGTCAAAAGTGAGGCTGAGATGAAAATTTTCGTTATTAATAAATTTCGCTAGTTGTTAAATTCTGACATAAGAATCTCGCTATGTTTATAAATTTTCGCTATGTCTAATAGCTTAAATTTTTTGAATTTTTTGTTTTGAAAAATCAAATAAAAATAATTAATAAATAAAAAATAAAAATAAAAATAATAAAATAATAAAATAAAAATAAATAAAAATATTTTTTTGAGAAAATAAAATAAAATTAAAACAAACGTTTTTTTTTTTTTTTGTACTTATTTGTTATCAAGTATCGCTTTGTCGCTTATTTCGCTTAAGATTGCGAAATTTTCGCTTAAGCTTGCGAAAAATCTTCACGCTTCCGCATTGCCCCGATCTAATCCAAGCTTCAAAATTTTACGAAAATTTCAAAATTAATGCAAGAAAATTAAGAAAAACTGGGTAAGAGTAAAATTAATCTAAAACAAGAATTAACTAAAAATTAGAGAAAATCTAAAAGAAAATTAATCTAAATCAAAATAAAATACGATAAAATAAAATAAGCCAAGAAAAAATTAAAACGAAAAGTGGGGAGATCAGGTTTCCAAACCACTCTTAGCCTGAGGTCGGGCTGGAACCGGGCGGAGCTCGGGAATGCCGGGTTCGGTGGTTCAAATCCAAACCGGCTCCCGAACCACCCACTATGCCATGCGGTATGTGGAGCTGCCATCTTCTTTGAGGTAGTGGCTAAATTAAGTACAGTGGCCACTAACTTTCTAAAGTTTTCAGGCGCAAAGGATAGTGTGGCTTTATGCAGGGTGTTTCACGGCTCGCTGTGCCGGGCAGATGGGCACCATGAAGATCGAAGTCAGGGGTGCTACGGCAAAGGGGTTGTTGGTATTTGGTAGTGAACTGATAGGGCTCTTCCATTTCTTCATTTCCATTACCCTCCTTAGTCAGCATTGGGGAGGTTTCTTCTTCTCTTTTCCATGGCCCATATTCTACACATAATTGTGGGGCACCTTGTAGTTCCTCAGGAGGATCTTCTGCTAGTTCCTCTTTCAATTCCTCCCGGGAAGCCACTGAGCTTGTTCACCACAATCGTGTCGTTGAAGCACTCTTCCTCCGTGATTCTCCTTCTTGATGAACAACCGATTGGTGAGCTTTGAGATGGATTCCTCCAGAGATGTCCAATTTTTGATCACTTCGGCTTTAAACTCCATCCACCTCTTGTTCAGTGAGCTCTCCACTGCCTCACTTCCTATTATGAACATTCACTACCCTATTATCCTCTATGAAATTGTTTCACTTGTTTTCTCAAATTCAGGATGGCTTGTTCCTAACAGGATAAGGGTGGGTGGTTGTTGTCATTGGAAGCAGGCATAATATGGAGGTTCAGGAGGTGCATACTGTGGGAGGTCTTGGCTCCCATGAGGAATTTGTGTGATTCTCCCAACTATAGTGGTAAGAACTACTATATGGTGAACTCATCCATTGGTTTCCATAGTCCCTCATGGACCTATATTCATTTGGATTCCTCTCCACAAAGCCGGTGACTTCCCTTAAGCATGACCTGCCCTAATACCTCATAGATATATATGCACTAGGGCTACCCTTTACCACATGTCAAGTTATACGCCTGCTCCATCGGGTCCAAATTCAATCTTGATTTTACAATCTCTAACCCATCAGAATAAGAACCCTACAACAAGAACAGTATAACCTAAGACAACACAGAATATCCCACAAAGATCAACTTTTTATAGGAAATGAAAATAAAATAAAAAATGACAGTGAAATATAAAAGAAATTCACCAATACTTGTGATGAGGATCACAAGTGTTCCAAAGCTCGTCAAATGCACTTAGGCACCATCCATGGCAACGACGCCATTTGATTCGTGCCAAGGTAGGGTGATCCAGAATCAACAAAATTTGTATCCTTTACTCCTCCACGCCAGAATGCTGGCTGCGCATAGCTATTTCAGACTCAATACAGATGGGTTTTTCTTCATACAAATGATTTGAGTGAAGTCAAAATGGTGAATTTAATTTGATTTTGCTCGTTGAAAACAAATGAGGTTTTGGGGTTTAAAACTAAAATAAAATGGGAAGAAAATAAGGAAAGAACTCCTCAAGTCTCAAAGACCGGGTTAGGGCTTATAGGCAACCAACATGTCCTGTCTTTTTCCCTCGCTGGGGAACATGACATATAGTCATTTCCGGACCGATCTTCATTTAGCTTTAAAACTAAACCCTATGATTTTTCCTTTTGAAACATAGCACAATGGCATAAATGTTCCTAAATAAAGGGAAAACACATTCAAAAACCCTTAATCCACGATAAGTAACAGCAGGAGACAACTAATCGAGCATCAATGTGATCTTAGAAAGGAAAAGTATCCATTGAACCCAAAAGCTTGCCAAATACACATTAAAGAGAGTATGCTTAAGAGATTTTAACCTAAGTCAAGGTGAACTTAAAACAACCATAAACGCGCGCGTTAAAAAACAAAGGACCGCGGCGTTACCTTCAAACCGTTGCCCGCAGTCATCCTTCAAGGAGGAAGGGCCTTAGCCAAACATCCTCTGAGTTGTCATCCTCATAGGGGTGTTTGGTAGCCGAGAAAGGGAGAGAAAATGAGAGAAAAGGAAAAAACGGAGAACTGGAACCCTAACTTTATTTACAGCAAAAATCGTCTCTCCCCAACAGTGTATACAAATGGCTTATGTAGCCTTACAAACCAAGTGAAATACCATGCAATCCAAACATATGATTACAACAAGGTAGAAAGGAGAAAAACCAAAATTGTAACAAAAGCCGCCACAGTGCCAGGAATAAGCCATCGAGGAACAAGGCTCAGATGCATTGAAGGGCCATAGAAAATCCTTCCGAAGGGTGCAATTTCTTCTATTTTCTACTATTCTTTCCTCTGGTTTTTGATTTGCAATGCTAAGTTTGACTTGAATTCTTCTGCGGCTTGGATTGACTCAACAATTTTGGAATAATTAGCTCGCGACAACCGCAAAATCTTGCCACAAAAATGCGACGCAGAATAGCGGACCTTAATGTGCAAAATGGGTTAATTAGAATGATTAGTATACAAAAAGCACTCAAAACCTATAATAAATAGGGTTCAAAATAACACTTTTTGGGTACTAATCAGGGGCGACCGTTTGTGTCGCAATATGATGCGGAATTGTGGCTGCGATATTTGGCTACAAAGAACGCCGACACTCCGCCGCAGGTGTCGCGACACGCAAGGCGTACTCGCGACACGATGTATGGCCTCGTGTCGCGACAAATTTTGTATCATGACGCAGAGGTGCTCGCGACATGGCAAGCAGCGCGACACGACACGACCTGAGACACGGCTAGTGCGTGTATTGACATGCCTATGACACGGTCTGGCTTGGCCACGATACGACGCCTGTGTGCGCCACGACATAGAGTCGCAGGTTCGTCCGGCGCAGCTAGCGCCACGGCCGTGGCGCAGCCCTGTAGCTATGGATGTGTGTGCACTCGTGCACTCGACCCAGCCGGGAGGCGCACCATTCTGTCACCTTCACGAGGTTTTCAAAAAATAAAATAAAATAAAATATAATAGAATTTTTGTTGCACATGATTTAAAATATGGAATTATTGTCTTGCATTACCTATGAATGCATGGACATAGAGTATGAAAAAAAAATTCAGTATGTGAATAGTGTCTCGAGGCTATGTTTACACCTTAGAGATACTGCGTTAAAACCTAACTTGCCATTTGACATGTGTAGATGGCTAGTCGAGGGCGAGGACGTAGGGGTCGTCCACGAGGTGCTAGCTAAGCACCACCAGTGTTGACCACGAGGCTTTTCACGAGGGCTATGGTGAGCCCGGAAGTGTTGCTGTGCCTGAGGCTAGTGCGACCAGATGGCTAGGAGGTCAGGTAACCTCTGAGGTTTAGGGCACATCATCTGATATTCACCGGGGAGGATGTCACGCGGACGAGAGGCGGGTAGGACTCTTGCTTGCTTTATTAGGCGTTAGTGTATCCAAGTCTTATATTGAACTAGCATATCGTACACAAAATTTTACAATATAAAACTACCAAAATAAATGAAGTGATGGTGTTTACAGTGTCACTTACATAAAGTCCGGAGTCCCATTTACATATACAAAAACTATACATTTACATTTACAGTTACATTTACCAATCAGAGCGTAGAACCTACAGTGATGAACCCCTACTTGTGTGCTGGCCTAGCAGAATGCGGAAGATCACTGTCTCCTTCTTCTGTACCTACACGGATTGAAAACCCATGCTAAGTGATTCGTGCCACGGTAGGGGTATGCGGAATCAACAAAATTTATATTCCTAAGTTCCTCCTACTGCCGCAGTCAAGCTACTGCAGCATAGTGGTCTAGGGTCGAACACGGGGATGGGTTTTCATCCTAGGAATGATTTGCATCAGTGTAAAAAGGTAAGGCTTTTATTTCAGTTCTTGGTTGTTTAAAAAAAACGATTAATGAGTAGTTTGAAAGCCAGGTCTTATGGCGAAAGTGATGTGTGAAAAGGTAACTTTGAAGATTTAGGTCACTAACTTGGTAACATGAGGCGAAGCATGAGTGTCCTCGGGTTTTATCCTCGCATTATGACAATGACCTATAGTCAATAATACTTAGGATCTTTGTTTAACTAGCAAACCTAACCACAAAACCACTCCTATTTGAGTCAACCTGAGGTAACATGCATCTGACCTTTTAGTTTGAAACCACAACATTCAACATCATTTCGAGTGGCTCGTAAAGACCATCCTAAGAACCACGGTACATACAGCGATAAGTATGCCTTGTATCCTAAAGCTATGGTAAGTATTGGCGAAAAGAGTAAAGACATTAAATGAGAATTCAACCCTAGTTTGAGAAGATAGGAGCTATAAATACAGTACCTGTAACATTTAACACATGAGGACAAGCTTCAACTGCCCCACAACCAAGCTAGTTACCTACTCTTCCAAAGAAAAGAAACGTGACTTATCTCTTGAGTTGTCATCCTCGAGAGGGTGTTTAGCGACTAGAAAGTGAAGAAAGAGGAGAGAGAAGAGAGAAAAAGCGAAAGAGCTAACTAAGGCTGCGGAAGATATTTACATAAAATGAAAATTGTGCTAAAAAGGATTCTTTTTTTTTGTTAAAAATTGAGGTGGGGGTGGGGGGGGGCTTATAAGACCGCCCGATGTATGAAAATACAAGAAAGCCTAACACGGCTGAAATAGGGACAAGAGAGAGTAATACACCAAATGAGGTCGGTTTAAATTAATTACAAAAGGATGACAAGGTAGGCAATTTCGCTAGGCACAACAATTTCGCTATGTAGCGAAAATTTGGATTAGATAAGCGAATTTGGCCCTAGGTAAGCGAAATTGCACGAGAGATAAGCGAATCAAGAGATTTCGTTATGCGTACCAATTTAAGCTGGCTTAAGCCGAGAATTTTTCTAGAATAGCGAAAGTGTGTAATTTAAGCCCCAGGAGCAGGTTAATAGCGAAAATTTGGAGCCTAGCGATTTCACAATTTCGTAGGATTGCGAAATTTTCTTATGTTGCGAAATTTTCGCAATCGGCGAAATTTTGCAATCTTAGCGAAATTTCACGGAATTCTTCGCTTTCAACGCATTGCCTCTTGCTCCTCTCTTTGCATCAATTTTCTTCACTTTGCCTTCATTCTTTCATTGAGTTTTGGTATGTTTGAAGGCTGATAAATGGGTTCGATCTTCATGGTTCAGCACATACCTCGATATTGAACTCTCAAAGTATGCAAAAACCTGCAAAACAACCAAAAAATACCCTCTAAATGGCATAAGTGATACTAAGAAGACCTGAACACTTCAATTTGCATTATTGACATGATTAGTGCGCAAAAAGCACTCAAAACCTATATAAAATAGGGCTCAAAATAGCACTTTTGGGTGCTAATCCACACCTAGCAAGCGTTGCTAGTCATAGCAATGCAAAAACTAATAGGAGATGCATGTAGTGATTTTCAAAAAGTTTATGATTCAAAAAGTGTATGAACATATAAACATTACCTTTGGGCGAAAAATTGACGCAAATTTGGCAAAATGAAAGAGCTAAAATCATCACAAGAACAATTTTAGGACAATATTGGTTCCATGATTCTCAACTTGAATTTCCACCAAAGTCTAATGGTTCATTATGTAACCAGATCGAGCCAATAAATTGCAAAATTGTTCCCTCCCCCCAACCTAGCTACTGGCATGGCCTTAATTTGTCGAACAACCTAAATAGGGATAGTTACACTCTTTTTTCTTTATTCAACTGCATTGTAGGGTGCAATGCTCAAAATTCGACTTCACCAAAGTCCGTTTAACGGGGGTCCACCGATGACTCCCAACCACTTAAGGTTTAGGGCATCAAGCCAAAGGATCACTTCGACCCGCCAGGCTCTACGGGCTTCACCGGACTACGAATGACTTCGAAAATCAAGCACCTACAAATCGCTAAACTCTACCTATCCACCCATGTAGCGAACACTAGCTACATTCATTCATTTCTTTAAAGAATCTCCCCCAACCAATTAAGGCTTAGGGCATCGGGCTTCAAAGGCTTGCGCCATACACCCCTCGGACCATGCTCGGGTTTCAATGCAAAGTGTCACGACTTTATTTTTCTTTTTCTTCTTTTCTTTTTCTTTTTCTTTTTGCTTTTTCTTTTCTTTTCCTTTTGGGAGAGTGCGTGGGGTCTTCAAATGTGGTAACACTAACCTATCTAGGTTGCCAACATGCCTAAGGCCGGCTATGCAAAGTGAAAGGAGGTATACAATTTCACAGCCTATTGATACAATCTGGTGTGCAGTGTGTGAATTAGCTAAAAAGGGAAAATTTTCAAGTTGAGCATACTGGCACTTCAACTGACTAAAAATTGTTTCAAACATGAAATTTGTCCTAGCATTAAGGTAACAAACAGGATTTCATTCTTCAATTAAAGGCAATTCAATTGTCCAATTAAAGCAATTCAATTGTTCAATTGAAGACAAAAACATTTATACATAGTGAATGCACTAAACATATTGATAATAAAAGTACGTATATATATCTTGAATAGCTGATATAGCCAAAATAAAGCTAGTACATGAATACAAAGCTAAACATCACAAAAGTATCCGCATATGGCTTTGTTCATAAATCTAATCAAATTAGTAGGCGTTGATAAAGGTAGTAGCTGTACAAAAGCGTAAAGAAACTGCCACCTCAACTTCTTTGTGGTGGTGGTGGAGTCATGGTTGCTCTTCTTTCTTTGCTAAAGAACGTCCAATGATGCGACTCTTCTGCTGGCTGGCAGTGGGCTCCTCTCTGCAGTGCAGGACATCTTTGAATACCCCCAGAATGTGTCATGATCTGGCTGCTGACATGGAGTGACGATGAGCCAACCTCCCGATCTGTTTACTGGGTAGTGGCCAGAACAAATATCATCATCAGCTATCTCTCTGTTGGCATGAGCGTACTTCCGTTGAATAGTGTGATGTATAGGATGGAGCGGGAGTATCGGTACGTAGGCTGCGGAAGTAGAATGTGGATGAGGAGATGGAGGGGACATGTGCGGAGCTGGACTCCTCTCTACCTCAGGCTCAGGGGCATGCATATCATCTCTGTGGGAGTCCTCGGCCACCTGATCTGGTACCTCCTCTTGGTCTCGCTGCTGGAGGAGAAAAGATATGGGCATGGTCATCACTCGCTCCATAGACAGGACCAAAGGGCATCGAATCCTTCTCTCTATCCGAGGCTCCTCCAGAAAACCCAAGCGCTCGAGGACCTGGCATAGTAGTCTGGCATCGGCGGCGAGAGGAGCTCTGGCTCGAACCCGAGGCCGCTTCCCGGTGGACCTTTTCTTCAAAGCGCATCAAAGAGGTCATCGCGGCTCGGAGGGACTAAGCCGGTATCCCTGCGAGATCCGTGAAGCCTCCGCGAGTGTGCTCCCCCTCATTTGGCCACATAATGCTGCGGCGGGAATGGCTCCGGTCCTCAATAAGTGGTCAATGAAGCGGCATCGAGGCGGGGCCCACCTCTGAAGAGCTGGCCACTGGCTGTGTCATCTCGGGCCGATTATCACGAACCATCTCCCTCGAGGTGCGGGGTGGATTAAGCTTCGATAACCCTCCAAATTGGCCGGCGGTATACACAGGCCTAAAGCTGCTGAAATATCACGCCGTTCACGAGTACTCGGGCGATCATCTAGAAAGCGAAGCTCAGTGGACCCGGTTTGCTCCTCGGGATGTCATCGAATGATAAAACTGCATGACCACCAGGGGATAATAGTATTGTCTCGGAGTCATAAAGGGCAGTAGGGAATAGTGCTCTATCAACCTCATAGAATCCCTGAACCTGGGATCAGCCATCAATGCATGGACGTCATAGTAAGACTCCTGATGGAAGTCCCTTGAGTGTAATGCGACGTTCCCCGGAATGGGGTGCCCGACGTACATAGGCCTCCTAATCCTGGAAGCGGGCGACAACTGAGGTGAAGATGTCGCCTCTATAGGCGATATTTGGCGATGGCGGGGCTGGATCGGGATGACTCAGGGGCTGATGTGCGGGCCGCAGAGGTCGGGCCTCCCAGCTACAGGGTGAGGTACGGTGTGAGGCCCGAGACCCGTCCAGTCGATATCGTCTGAATCCACGAGGCTCCTCGGGGGCCCGCCTCGGAGCAGGGAACTGAAATGCGGGTGCCGGGTCCGGAGTGGAGGCTGGGGCACATCTCTCTCTCCCAATGTACTAAATCTGACTCTAGGCCGAAGGCGGGACCCACCCCTAGTACGCACCATAGTTGTAGTGTGAAAAAGGCACTGGGGCAGGGCAAGGCTCAACTGACTGATGCTGACCCAAGGCAGTGTAGGAACAAAGCAGTCTGAATAGTGCTGACTCAGGGCACTGGGTGCACACGCAGTGGGGGCAGTGGCTCTACTGATGGCTGGCTCTAGTGACTGGCAGTGGAAGTGGCTATAGGTGCGGGTGGCAATGGAGACGTGCGACGGCAGTGAAGGCGAAGTGAACGGTCGACGGTGGAGATGGTGCCGGAATACACAGGAACGGCAGCTCAGGGCTTCGGCTGTGGTGCGCGCACGGCTAGGAGCGGCTCAGTCAGGGCTCGGTCGTGCAGGGTCAACTGGCTGGTGCAGGCGGGGGCTCTGGCTAAGGCTCGGCAGTGGCAATGGTGCAGGCAGGGGCTCTGGCGGCGGCTTTGGTGCGGGTAGCAGTGGAGGCTCGGGTGGCTCAGAGCTTTGCTATGGGAGGGGGGATATGAAGTGACTAAATGTGACCCTTCCATCTTTTCATGGCAGTGGGGTGGCCAGAAGGAGTCCACTTCCACCATTTTTCGCTATTATAGCGGAATTTAGGCGTAGTCGAGATCACCATACGCATTTCAAAATTTTTTAGTTTAAATATTAATAATATAAGAAATGAAAATTATTATAATAAAATTAATATATCTTATAATTAAAATTTAATACAAAATACTATAATATATAAACAAAGTTACTAAAAAGGAAAAGCTGCTAATTGGAAACTTTCTAAAAATAAGCTAAAAATTATTGGAAATTGACTAGAATTAAAACAAAAGCAAAATTGTTGAGCTACTTGGTCGGTTTTTGAAAACACCCAGGCTCAATTCAATATGGTACTTTCGAGGGGGTAAAGGAGGATGATCTCCTCAAACCCTGCAGTGGCCTGAGCTGTCTCCTTGTTGTTGGTCTTCCCATTGGTGACTTGGTCTTCACTGATTGATGGTAAATTGATCAATTGCCTTACAGTGGGTGATGAAGGCAATACTAAAACCTGTTTGCACCTGGCCGACTATTCGCGCGCAGCTGCGGACGCCCGGCCACGCATGCTGACCATTTGAACCAACTTCATCAGTCATTTGATTTTCATCTTCTGGCAGCCTGTGTTTGTTGTTCAAATGGAATATGTTCAACTCCGGGTCATGTTACCAAGGTAAGGCTGCACTTGTTATTCAGGCAATTGATGATTGCGTTAGGTACGTGGCGAAATGGTCTTCTAAGATGATTGGTACATGATTGGGTTCATTTGCAATTGGCTCAGTGAAGCACCTACAAAATCCTTTGGGTAGTAGAATTTGTCTATTTTCACCAGACATCCTCAACTATCCCCTTAAGGGTTTTCCAGCGATCTATCGACTGATGATAGTGTGATATTGGTAGGTTTAAGTTCACCCGAGCCTAAGCTGCTTTGGCCTGCAGGAATACGGCAGTAGGTTCACGCTGGCTCCTAAATCAAGCAATGACGTCTGTACAAGTTCCACCAATATTCTTGAAATTGTGGGAGATCCTGGATCCTTATGTTGGCCCGGGTTCCTACTTTGGATTATGGCAGACTTGTTCGATTAGAAATACCTTTTCTCGATGCACAATCACTGCGATTGTTAAAGATCTTTCAAAAATTTTGCATAGGCAGAGACTTGTTTGATTATGTCTAAAAGAGGTATGTTAACCTTCAACTGCCTTAAGACTTCTAAGATGCCTGCTTGCTGTGATATCTTCTTCTTGCCTCTAAGTGCTTGTGGAAATGGAGGTGGTATGCTGTATTTCATTGAGTCCTCCTTTAGAAGGAGCTGCCATATGAGACCTCAAATTCTTCTCCACCCGCACCGGATTCTTGACCAGGCTTTGGCATGGGTTGATCAACTTCTTTTCCACTCCTTAGAGTGATGATAGCCTTAACTTCATCCATTCCTGAATTGTTGGATGACCCTACCTCATGAATTCCTTTAGGGTTTGGCACCGTTTGGGAAGGAAACCTCCCTCTTTCTTGTACTTCCAGCAACTTGTTGATCTTGGTGATTGAATATTGTAGGTTATCAATTTTATGATTTAGATTGCTCTCAAGCCCATCTATTCTCTTGTTCAATGTATTCTCAACAGTATCAATCCTTTGTGCTAGTTGCACATTGATTCCTTTTTGCTCCTCGGCTCAAAGTTGCCCTACCACCTTACTCGAGTGAAATGGCTTGTTCCACTGGAGAAGAGGAGGGTGGTGGTTGTGGTTGAGAGGTGGAACCAAACTGTGGTTTGGCACTTGGGGGTACATAGGCAGGGGGGTTGGGTCTCCATGAGAGGTTAGGGTCATTCCTCCAATAGGAATTGTAGGTATTACCATATGGAGAATTGGGTTGTTGTGGCTTGTATTGTCCTACAGTGTTTGCACATTCTGACATCAAATCCTTCACTGTAGGGGCCATAGGACAATGTTCTGCTTGGATGTACGGGGGATTGAGGTGGTGCGGGGATTGGGCGTAACGGGATTTTCAGTCAGCACTGCGTCTCATGGAGGCTGTTTACCCCTTCAAGCTCCTCTACCTTCCTAGCTAATGTGGAAATTCTGGCTTTTCGTTTCAAATCTCACGACAGGAGCATACATCCCGCCCCTTGGGGTTGTTGAGGAGTCTCAATCTTTCCATTTCTCTAGGGTTTGGCTCATCCCAACCCTTAGAAGTTTCAGCCACTTAATTTAAAATCCGCTGGCCGTGGGGATGCTTACTTAGAAAAGTCTCCTCCTTTTATGGTTTCAGTTGCCTCATGGCGGGGAGCATACCACCGTAGAGTGGTTCACGGCATCAGTGTCAAACCCATGGTGTGGGCATGCACTAATGGTTTCCATAAATCTCTCCCAACACTGATAAAACCTCTCACCATCTTGAGCTGCAAAGGTGTAAATTTGTCTCTTCAAATTGTTGGTCTTATGAGCACTGAAGAACTTCTTGAGTGTGCGGCTCGGCCAATTTCTTATGGTTCTAGGCCTCAGTGAGTTGAGCCAAATCTTGGCCTTGTCCTTTAGGGTCAATGGAAATGCTTTCAGCTTAAGCAAATCCATGTCCATCATACCTTCCTTAAAGGTTGTAGCAAACCTCCTCAAAATCCCTTATGTGTGTGTATGGATTTTCATTTTCCATACCATGATATGTGGGGAGTAGGGGTACCAAATAGGGCCTCACTGCTACATCTTCAGCAGGAGGTATGATGCATGAAGGGGCACTAACTCTAGGAGGGTGGATGTGGTCCCTCATGGTTCTATAAGCTGTTGGATTCATTGGGTTTCTGGCGACTCACTTGTTCCTCGGGTATGGGATCCATGAGTGTCACCTTACAGCGACTTCCTTACTTTGGTCGAGTTGTGTGCGATTCTATCTGAAACTGTGTGTCCTACACGTCCCGCGGTGCATAAACACACTGTTACAAAATTTTAGAGACAACAAAGAGCACCAACAAACTTGCAAAAGGTTAGGGTTGCTTAAATAAAGCTAACGATGTAAAACAAAAAAAAAAAGTGATTTACTTTGCTAAGTTATGAAAACTTGCGATTCTTTGATGGAGTTACAAAAGAGTTAAAGGTTACCTTAACTTGTGATGTTGATCACAAGTACTTCAACTCAGTAAATTTAGTAGTTTGGCACCATCCCCGGCAACGGCGCCATTTGATTCGTGCCATGGTAGGGTGATGCGGAATCAACAAAATTTATATTCTAAGTTCCTCCCTCTCTTTGCCGTGGTTAAGCTCTTGCAGCATAGTGGTCTAGGTGAGACACTGGGGATGGGTTTTCATCCTAGGAATGATTTGCATCAGTGTAAAAAGGTAAGGCTTTTTATTTGGATTCTTGGATTTGTTTCAAAAAAACAGTGTGAGTAGTTTGAAAACCGATTAACTGTAAAAACTGAAAGTGATGTGTGAAAAGGTAACTTTGAAGATTTGAGTCACTAGCGGTAACATAAGGCGAGCAGTGTCCTCGGGTTTTATCCTCGCATTATGACAAGCAACCTATAATTAGAAGCCATAACCGGAATCTTTGTTTTAACTAGCAAACCTAGCCTAAAAACCACTCCTATTTGAGTCAACACGAGGTAACATGCATCTACGACCCCTTTTTAGTTTGAAACCTGACATTCAACATCATTTCGGTGGCTCTATAAAGACCATCCTAAAGAACCCACAGTACATCTAGCAATAAGTAATACCTTTGTATCACAAAAGCATGGTAAGTATTGGCCAAGGTAAGGAGCATTAAAATGAAATTCAACCTAGTTTGAGAAGATAGGAGCTATAAATACGATCTTTGTAACATTTAACACATGAGGACCAAACTTATTTGCCCCCTGACCAAGCTAGTTGCAACCCTTGCTTCAAAAAAAGAGGCAGCCCGAGCATCTCTTGAGTTGTCATCCTCAAGGGGTGTTTGGCAACCTAGAAAAGTGAGAGAAAGAGGAGAGAAGAGAAAAGCAAAACCTAACTAGGCTGCGAATGTTTACATAAGTAAGAAAATTGTGCTAAAAAAGGATTAGCTTTTTTTTTGTTAAAAATTGGGGGGGGCTTATATAGGCCACCCAATGTATGAAAAATACAAGAAAGCCCTAACATTTTGGCTTAAATAAGGGACAAAGAGAGTAATACACCAAAATGGTCGGTTTGCATTAATTACAAAGGATGACAAGGCGGAACAATTCGCCCCAGGCACCAACTGATTTCGCTATGTGGCGAAATTTCGCTAGATAGCGAAAATTTCGCTAGATGGCCGAGTACGAGATAGTGAAATCAAAGGAATTTCGCTATGCCTTGTAATTTGGCTAGCTGCGAAACCCGCTAGCTTAGAAAGAAATTTTCTGAGATAAGCCGAAAGTGTCTTTCAATTCGCTAAAGACGATTGTAGCGAAAATTTGCGACTGACGAAATTCCACAATTCGCTAGGATTGCGAAATTTTAAGCTATGATTAGAGAAATTTTGGCAATCCAGTGCCCTTCGCAATCTTAGCGAGCCCTAAATTCTTTGCTTTCAGCGTGCCCTCTTTGCTGCTCCTCATCCATTTTCATCAATTTGCCTTCATTCTTTCATTGAGTTTTGGTATGTTTGAAGGCTGATAAATGGGTTCGATCTTCATGGTTCAGCACATACCTCGATATTGAACTCTCAAAGTATGCAAAAACCTGCAAAACAACCAAAAATAACCTCTAAAAGCGACTCAGTGAATACTAAGAAGACTGAACACTCCAGTGGCATTTTTGAAGGCATGATTAGTGCGCAAAAAGCACTCAAAACCTATCTAATATAGGGCTCAAAATGGTACTTTTTGGGTACTAATCGAATGCAGAGTACCTTTGGATAATCTTACAGTACCATTTTGCTCTTGCATAAGTGAATGCTTGTACCACCTGTTTGGTACGTACCCAAAAGAACAATCACCTTCCCATAAATGGCCAGGAGTCGACCTTTCCTTTCGCACTCTTCCATAATTCTCTTATTCCATTGTTCATCAAAAACCCAACATGGAATCCCTCAAATAACTCCGCAAACACTAAATCTTAGCCAAAGAATCCAAGGATTCATACCAAAGTTCACCCAACTACACAAAAGCATGGAAATATGTGAAGGATTCCATGTCTAATTTGAGATATCGACTAGGGCTTTTCAATGACTTCCCATAAATTCTAGAGAGTTAAGTTGTATTCCCTAGCTAAACCTAGAAAGGAAACAAAACTAATATCAAAGAAAACCCTAGCAATCTATACTAAGTAGTTTTTTTTTATACGAATCATACTCAAATTCCTTCAAAAACTTTGAATTTCCATACCTTTGCTTTGCTCTTCGCTTCTTCATAGCTAACTATATTTCCTCTCAACCCGTATGAGCTCTCTTGTTTGGAGACAAAAATGAGTTATTTTTGTCTCCGTCCCCCTTTTATAGTTAAATTTTCTCTTATTTGCCTTATAGTCCTCCCTCTTCTACTAATTGCACTACAATTCCTGCTATTTCCACTTTGGCCTCTAGTCTTATCAACTCATGACTTCTATGCCCCTTTTCGATAAATTAAAATTATGTGCATATGTTTTGTACAATTTCCGGGTTTCTCAATTTCAATGTTTCGCATTTAAATTACGAAAAATTTAATTTATGCCTACAAAATACCCTAAACATGTTGAAAACGACTAGGGTATATTTCGGGGTGTTACAGAGGAGATCCGATGGTGGTAGACCATTAGTTCATGCAGGTTGAGAAGGTATTGGAGGCTATGGAGATTGTCTCTGATACGACCAGGATCAGACTAGCTGCATTCTAGCTAGAGGGTAAGGCCCAAGTGTGGTGGAACTGGGCAAAGACCTCTAGAGATCTAGACGCAATGATATGGGCAGAGTTCCATGATCTTTTCATGGGAAAGTATTTTCTGGACACTGCTCGTCACACGAAGGCTTAGGAGTTCTTAGAGCTGAAGCAGAGGATTATAACCGTATTGAAGTATATGGCTAGATTCACGGAGCTAGCCCGTTTGGCTGATGACTACGTGGCCATAGACATGGCTAAAGTCAGGAGATTCGAGAATGGGCTAAGATTTATTCCGTCGAGGAGATTAATAGGACTCCGCCTACAGACATGCCTCCATGTGGTTGGGACTGCCCTAACCATATAGAGAAGATCCCGAGGATGCAGGCACTCGAAATGCACGGGTGCAGTGGCAGAGGAAGGAGAGTCGGGTCTTCTTCTAGTTCGGAAGAAGCCCGGGGCTTCACCTGGTTCCTGTGAGGTTCAAGGCGCGGCTATTCAGGCCAGGGACAGATCAGGGTTGCTAGTTAGGCTAGGTAGATGGTGTGCTACCATTGCCAGTAACCCGGACATATGAGGAGGGATTGCCCCCAGAGACAAGGATCCCAGGGTTTCGAGACAGCGCATTCCCAGTCAGCGGTGGGACAGGAGAGGATACAGTATATTCCTCCACACCCTAGTATGGGTCAGAGGAGCCAGTTAGTAAGCCTTACCCTAAAGGACGCGGTGAGACCAGATTTAGATCTACCTCGAGTAGTTTGCGAGTATGAGGATGTTTTTCCGGATGAGCAACAGGGATTGCCTCCGTAGAGGGTTTTAGACTTCGATATCGAGTTACACCTTGGTACTTCGCCCATCTCTATGACTCCACATAGGATGGTGCCAGTTGAGTTTAGGAACTTCGGAGTGCAGGCTACGAATTTCTTGGGCCGAGGGGTTCATTAGGCCAGACCCTTGCCATGGGAAGCTCACGGATTCTGTTTGAAGAAGAAGGACAAGACCCTTACTGTGCATTGACTACAGGCAGTTGAGCAGGGTTACGATCAAGAATCGGTACCCATTGTGAGACGATGACTTTTGATCCATTTGGAAGGAGCGCGAGTCTACTCTAATATAGACATTCACACTAGTTACCATTAGCTGAGGGTTAGGGAGACAGATATGCCTAAGACATTGTTTAGGACGCGTTATGGGCACTTTGAGTTTACGGTGATGCCTTTTGGATTGATGAATGCGCCAATGGCATTCATGGACCTCATGCATAGGGTATTCCAACCCTATCTAAATCAGTTTGTCGTAGTCTTTGTGGATGACATTTTGATCTACTCCTAGTAAGAGTGGGAGCATTAGGATCACTTGAGGATCGTTTTACAGTTACTGAGAGACCATCAGTTGTACACCAAGTTTTGTAAGTGAGCGTTTTGGTTTATTGAGGTGAGATTTTTGGGACACGTAGTGTCAGCTTCAGGAGTGTCAGTAGACCTTGAGAAGGTGGAGGTCGTGATGATTTTGGAGAGGCCGAAGTCAGTCTTTGAGATACGTAGTTTCTTAGGATTGGCTAGGTACTACAAGAGATTCATTGAGGATTTCTTCCAATTAGCGGCACTTAAGACTAGATTGACCCGGAAGGAGGTCAAGTTTGATTGGGATGACCGATGTGAGGAGGCATTTCAGGAGTTGAAGAGGAGGCTTACTTCAGCTCCTATCTTGATAGTCCCGGACAGGGGACATGGGTACACAGTGTATTGTGATGCCTCGAGGGCCGGACTAGGATGTGTTTTGATGCAGTCCGGGAGGGTAGTAGCTTATGGTTCCCATCAGTTGAAGAATCATGAGCAGAATTACCCAACACACGACATGGAGTTGGCGGCTGTAGTCTTCGCCTTGAAGATTTTTTCACGCTACTTATGGCGAGGAGTTCGGGTGTGCTTTCGGACCATAAAAGTCTGAGGAAGTATCATTTTCGCAGCAGACGGGACCTCGATATGAGAACAGCGCAAAGGGATGGAGTTTTAGAGGATTATGACTTCAATTTGCATTACCATCCTGGTAAGGAAAATGTATTTCTTTGATACTCGATGCGAGGAAGTCACGGGGAGCATTGGCGCTAGTATAGCTTCCGGGAGTGGCGGATCTTTCGAGCCCGAATGAGACGGGTTTGAAATTTCTGATCTGAGTGGCGGAGCTCGAGGGTACATTAAGGGAGTTTAGTGGTGCCGTCTACGTTGGCGAGTGATCGAGTCCTAGGGACGGGACACGGAGATGTGTCCATCGGGGGCTAGGGTGCGATCGAGATACAGTGGTTTGGACCATCCTGCGAATCGTAGATCTTCCAATATAGAGGACGGGTAGTGGTTCCCGGTTGAATGATTTGAGAGAGGAGTCTGGGAACACCTCTCGATTTGTTGTGCATCGGGGCATGAAGATGTGCAGGGATCTTCGTCGCCCGATACTCTTGGAGGCGGGATGAAGACACGGTAAGGGGACTTTGTTCGGCGATGTCTCACGTGCCCGACCAAGTTAGTGAGCACCGGAAAGGCGCGGTTGCCGGCCGTGGGTGGTGAGTGGAAGTGAACGAGTCATGATGGATTTTGTGATCCGCACCCGCGGACCTGCCGGGCGTGTCGCCGGTATGGGTGATAGTGGACCGGCTCACAAAACGACACATTTTCTAACCATGCGGATGACCTTCACATTGGAGAGATTCTACCGGTTGTACATTCGAGAGATAGTCCGGCTACATGAAGTACCAGTATCCATAGTGTTGGATAGAGACCCGGCGTTCTGTGCGTACTGAAGTTCTAAAGGTTATAGGCACCGCAGTGGCCGTGATCTGACTTTCCACCCTTGACCAGATAGTCAGTTAGAAAGGACCATACAAGTGTTAAAGGACATGCTGCGAGCATGCGTCTTGGATCATAAGGGTAGTTGGGAAGAGCACTTTCCCTTAGTGGAATTTGTGACGCCCCAAATCCCGGGGGTCCATTGACAACCCGTCAACCCGTGGAATACTCGTGGATGTCGGGTGACCCGACACCACTCACGAAAATTGGGCAGAGTCTCCTTTGTACGGGGAGCTCTACCCAAGGTACAATCTGTCCCAATCACATGGCAACCTATCCCAATATTTTTATAACGACCCCTCCGGGTCCACATACGAGTAAAAATGAGTAAAAATGGTCACATGACCCGGCAAAGTAATACTCATTAAAGATACATCAACTATACCAACGGTTCAAAGTTATTACAATACTCTTAACCAAAACATATATCAAAATTTAAAGTTTTAATACATGTTATACAAAAATCAATACCAAAGCCATAATAAACTTTCTTTCTAAAAACGAGGCCTCTGGTGAAAGTCTCTTATGCGCTCCGTACTGAAATAGTGATCCCTCAGCAGAGGGTAAGGCAATGTGACAGTGATATTTTCCTACATGGGTTATGACACCCCAAAATCGGGGTTCCCTTTGACAACTCGTCAACCCGCGGAATACTCATGGATGTCGGGTAATGATTAGTACCAACATAGTGCAATTTTGAGCCTTGTTCATAGCAGGTTTTATGTGCTTTTTGTGTACTAATCGACTGATAACTGATTGATACATTGGGTCAGGCTTTATTCAGATATATTTGTAGCTATTTTTAGTAGTTTTTGTAGGTCAAATGCCTCATAATTCCTCAATTCGATTCAAACACGATGAACCCAAGCGGTCGAAGATGCGCTGATCAAACCGGAGAATGTCACGACGAAAATGAGAAGAAAGGTATGGTGAGCACTGCGGGGGTTCGCGAAAGTTCGCAACCTACAAATTTCGCAGGTTGTTTCGCAACCTGCGAACACTACTCACCTGTGCCTATTGACTGCTTTTTGACCCGCCTTTTGGTGGTTTTATACAAGTTTGCCCTCATGTAATTTTGGTTCTTTAACACATTGTTGTAATTTCCTTTTACTGAGCACCTATATAAGCTCGGTCACGATTGAAAATCAATCAAATTTGCTCCATCAATCAATCAAGGAAATTTGGCATGAAGCTTCCTCCCCCTCTGTTGTTGGTGATTTTCTCCTCTTCTCCTTTCACTTTCTTGCACTTTCTTGGTAGCTAAACACCCCTTGATGATGAAAAATCAAGGGATGCTCGGCTAAAACCCATTGATCCTTGAAGGGGAAGGCCACTTGGTGCTGATTTTGGGCTTAGCTATATGTTCTCATGTTCTTCATGTATGCATTTAAGGGTATTTGTGCTCCTGCTCCCCACCATAGGTTAAAATCTCTAAGGCATGCTCTCCCTAATGTGTATTTGGCAAGATTTTTGGGTTCAGTGGATACTTTCATTAGATCCAGTGATGCCCAGTTAATTATCTCCTATTAGTTATTGTAGGGTAGGTTTTTGAGATATGTTTTCACTGTTAGGGACATTTATGCCTAATAAAATTCCATCTTTCAAGAGGAAAACTCTTAGGGTTTGGGTTTTAAAGCTAAATGAAGATCCGATTCGGGAAATGACTATATGTGGGCGCCACGGCGCGAAGGAAAAGACCCGAGCACATGTGGGATAAGCTTCAGAACCTAAGCCCGGTGGCCCAGGGAAGCTTGAGGGTTCTCTCTTAACTTTTCTTGTTGGGTTGCTGGGTAGAATATCCATTAAGTTTGGAACATAAATGCGAGTGGAATTTATAATTTTTTTATCCCTTAACCCACCAAGGATCACATGCGTTTCATAAAAACCGAAGGAAGGGTAAACGAAACTTACCTCTTGTAGATCGATTCGTCAAGCCTACAAAGTCTGCGCCTTGGCTTATTCTGATATTCAAAGGTGTTGCCTTTTCAGAAAAACGACCACCCTCTACAAGTATCCACACACGAACAAAAATGAACGATCTTTGCTGAATGCTAGTTCACGTTCGTCTTCTCAACGAATTAGGGTTTCCTACGTTTTTTGTTGTTACATTGTTGTTCACTTTTTTCATAAAGCGACTACACCACAAAAATATATGTCTCACATATATATATCTATAAGTCTTCTAGGGTTTTTAAATCAAAAGCAATTTCCTAATATCGAGATAAGGTAACAAATTTATATCATTATATTTTTAAAACGCTTTTAAATAGTAACAATTTAAATTCAAATCTTTATCAAATAAGGAAATGAATTTATTTATATTATTATATATTTAAAAATCTTTTAAATAATAACAATTTAAATCTGAATTTCCCTATCGAGATAAGAAACGAATTTATATTATTATTACAAAACATACTGATTATTTCCTTATCAGTAAGAAAAATATAACAAATTAATTATTTATTTATAATTTAAATCACAATTTAAACTTTCTCAAATTAAATTCGAATTTAAATAACAACTAATTGTTGTTTTGTAATTTAAAATAATCCATATGTTTTAAGAATTACTACGAGAGTGAAAAGTATAAGCTGTTATTATTCGTTCTTAATGTGCGACCCTATAGGTTCATTAAACATTGGCCGTAGGCCTAAATCACATTTTGATCCTACAAGTCATAAGTGGCCTCTAGCAAGACATTATGACTACCCAAGTTAAATGAAAAGCTCATGATCCGAGACAACCTTAATATAGCTAATGACATAATCCTTTTGTCTCATGATATCTTGATAGAATATAAGGCATGGACAAAGTCAACCTTATATCGTTCTATCTTTGATTACTCGAAACCCAACTAGACTGACTAAACAAATGGCGGTGATCTCCCTCAATTCATTTGGGCCACGATATGCATTTTCTCAGTTGTCGAGGGCCGAGAGAATCGGAGATATCTGCATAATAAGAGGTCAAAATTCTATTTTTAATCACTCACATCTCACTACATAATTACCTTATTATGTTCAAGTATAACAATTATAGTCATCCGATTAAAGACAACGTTTGATTATATCAAAACACAATATTCCTTATGTTGAGAACTATAGTGATCTCAGGTCAATGGATTAAATGACACAACTATTATAGATTAATTTATCCCTAATGTGTATTTCGCATGCTTTTTGGGTTCAGTGGATACTTTCATTAGATTCACTGATGCCCAGTTAGTTGTCTCCTATTAGTTATTGTAGGGTAGGTTTTTGAGATATGTTTTCATTGTTAGGAACAATTTATGCCTAATCAAATGCCCTTTCAAAGAAAAAACTCTTAGGGTTGGGCTTTAAAGCTAAATGAAGATCCGATTCGGGAGAAATGACTATATCATCCATGCTCTAGCAGCGAGGAAAAAGACTGAACACATGTCGGGATTAACCTAGAACCCTAAGCCCCGAGTGGCCGAGACTTCAAGGAGTTCTCTCTTCGCTTTTCTTGTTGGGTTGAATTTAGAATATCCACGTGCAGTTTGGAACATAAATGCGACGGAATTTATAATTTTTTATCCCTTAACCCACGAGGATCACATGTTTCATAAAAGCGAAGGAAGGGTAAAAGAAACTTACCTCTTGTAGTTTCGAATTCGTCAAGCCTTCAAAGTCTGCTGACTTAGTTTATTCGGATCTTCAAGGTATTTGTAGCCTTTACGAAAAGCGACCACCATCTACAAGTATCACACGAAACAAGTAATGAACGATCTTGTTGGATGCTAGTTCGAATTCGATCTTCTCAAAAACGGAATTAGGGTTTTTCTCTGTTTTTGTTTGTTCCTTCTTTGTAAAGCGACTACACCCCAAAAATATATCTCACATATATATCTATATAAGTCTCTGCTGGGTTTTAAATCAGCGAATTTCCTTATCGGATAAAGGAAACAAATTAATATCATTATATATTTAAACGCTTTTAAATAGTAACGAATTTAAATTCAAATCCTTACATCGAGATAAGGAAACAAATTTATTTATATTGTCATATATTTAAAACTCTTTTAAATAATAACAATTTAAATCACAATTTCCTTATCGAGATAAGAAGCAATTTATATTATTATTTAAAACCCTTCTGATTATTTCCTTATCAAATAAGAAAATATAACAAATTAATTATTTATTTATAATTTAAATCACCAATTTAAACTTTCTCAAAAATTAAATTGAATTTAATAACAACTAATTGTTGTTTGTAATTTAAAATAATCTCATCATTTTAAATTGCTACGAGAGGAAGTGAAAAACCATCTTTGTTATTATTCCTTCTTAATGTGTGGGGCCCTATACGTTCATTAAACATTGTGATAGGCCTAAATCACATTTTGATCCTGAGTCATAAGTGGCTCACAGCAAGACATTATGACTACCTAAGTTAAATGAAGAAAAGCTCATGTCCAGAGACAACATTAATATAGCTAATGACATAATCCTTTGTCTCATGATATCTTGATAGAATATAAGGCATGGACAAAGTCAACCTTTTATTTTTCTATCTTTGATTACTCGAAACCCAATTAGACTGACTAAACAAATGATATTGATCTCCATCAATTCATTTGAGCACGACCATGCATTTCTCAGTCTCAATTGTCGAGGGGCCCAGAGATATCTCTCTTATAATAAGAGGGACAAATTCTATTTTAATCACTCACATCTCACTACATAATTCTTATTATGTTCAAGTATAACCTTTATAGTCATCCGATTAAAGACAACGTTTGATTATATCAAAACACAATATTCCTTATGTTGAAGCTATAGTGATCTCAGGTCAAAGGATTTAATGACACAACTATTAGAGAATAATTTATCCCTACTGTGTATTTCGCAAGCTTTTTGGGTTTAGTGGAGACTTTCATTAGATCCACTGATGCCCAGTCAGTTGTCTCCTATTAGTTATTGTAGGGTAGGTTTTTGAGATATGTTTTCATTGTTAGGGACATTTATGCCTAATCAAATGCCATTTATCAAGAGGAAAACTCTTAGGGTTTGGGTTTTAAAGCAAAATGAAGATCCGATTCGGGAAATGACTATATGTCATGCTCCCCAACGCGAGGAAAAAAAGACCCGAGCACATGTCGGTTAACCTAGAACCCTAAGCCCAGTGGCCCGAGACTTCAAGGAGTTCTCTCTTAACTTTTTACTGTTGGGTTACGGGTAGAATATCCCATTCTGGTTGGAACATAAATGCAGCGGAATTTATAATTTTTTTTATCCCTTAACCCACCAAGGATCACATGTGTTTCTAAAAAACGAAGGAAGAATAAAAAACTTACCTCTTGTAGATCGATTCGTCAAGCCTTCAAAGTCTGCGTCTTGGTTTATTCGGATCTTCAAAGGTGCTGCCTTTCTGAAAAGCGACCACCCTCTACAAGTATCCACACACGAACAAATAATGAACGATCTTGTTGAATGCTAGTTCAGGTTCGTCTTCTCAAAACGGAATTAGGGTTTCTCTGTTTTTTGTTGTTCCTTCTTTGTAAAAGACGACTACACCCAAAAATATATGTCTCACATATATATATCTATATAAGTCTGCTAGGGTTTTAAATCAAAAACGAATTTCCTTATCAGATAAGGAAACAAATTTATATCATTATATATTTAAAAAAGCAGCTTTTAAATAGTAACAATTTAAATTCAAATCATATCGGATAAGGAAACAAATTTATTTATATTGTGCTATATTTAAAACTCTTTTAAGCTAATAACAATTTAAATACGAATTTCCTTATCAGATAAGGAAACGAATTTATATTATTATTCCCAAAACCCTTTCAGTTATTTCCTTATCGATAGAAAATACTTAACAAATTAAAATTATTTGTTATAACTAATTTAAATCACCCAATTTATACTTTCTCAAAATTAAATTCAAATTTAAATAACAACTAATTGTTGTTTATGAATTTTAAAATAATCTCATCATTTTAAATTGCTACGAAGAGTGAAAAACCATAAGCGGTATTATTAAGTTCTTATTAATGGAGCCCTATAGGTTCATTAAACATTGGCGAGTAGAGCTGAAATCACATTTTGATCCCTGATCATAAGGTGTGGCCTCTAGCAAGACATTATGACTACCTAAGTTAAGAAATGAAGAAGCTCATGATCCAGAACAACCTTAATATAGCTAATGACATAATCCTTTTTGTCTCATGATATCTTGTTAGAATATAAGGCATGGACCAAGTCGACCTTATATCGTTCTATCTTTGATTATTTTCGAAACCAATTAAGTGACTAAACAAATGACATTGATCTCCATCAATTCCATTTTGGGCACGGCTCATGCATTTTCTGGAGTCTCAATTTGTCGAGAGACCATATCTCTCTTATAATAAAAGGAGACCAAGAATTACATTTTAATCACTCACATCTCCTGCATAATTCTTATATGTTTCAAGTATAACCTTTATAAGTCATCCGATTAAAGACAACGTTTGATTATATCAAAACACAATATTCCTTATGTTGAGAACTATAGTGATCTCAGGTCAAAGGATTTAATGACACAACTATTAGAGAATAATTTATCCCTAATGTGTATTTCGCAAGCTTTTTGGGTTTAGTGGAGACTTTCAGAGTAGATCGGCTGATGCCCGATCGGTTGTCTCTCTGATGAGTTGTTATAGGGTAGGTTTTGAGATGTTTTCATTATTTAGGGACATTTTATGCCTAGTATCTTTCAAGAGGAAAACTCTTAGGGTTTGGGTTTTAAAGCAAAATGAAGATCCGATTCGGGAAATGACTATATGTCATGCTCCCCAATGCGAGGAAAAAGACCTGAGCACATGTCGGTTAACCTAGAACCCTAAGCCCAATGGCCCGAGACTTCAAGGAGTTCTCTCTTAAATTTTTACTGTTGGGTTACGGGTAGAATATCCCATTATGGTTGGAACATAAATGCAGCGGAATTTATAATTTTTTTATCCCTTAACCCACCAAGGATCACATGTGTTTCATAAGAAACGAAGGAAGGGTAAAAGAAACTTATCTCTTGTAGTTCGATTCGTCAAGCCTTCAAAGTCTGCGCCTTGGTTTATTCGGATCTTCAAGGTCTTTGCGCTACGGCTTGAACCACCATACCGAAATATCCACACCACGACCAAATAATGAAACGATCTTGTTGAATGCTAGTTAGGTTAGGCTTCTCAGCAGGTGGGTTTCTACATTTTTTGTTGTTCCTTCTTTGTAAAAACACATTTACCAAAAAATATACTCACACACACACACACACATATATATATATATATATATATATATATATATACTTTATATATATATATATATATATATATATATATATATATATATATATATATATATATAAAGTACGCTATGGTTTTAAATCAAAAAGCGAATCTCATATCGAGATAAGGAAACAAATTTATATCATTATATATTTAAAAGCGTTTTTAATATTAACAATTTAAATTCAAATCCTTATCGGATAAGGAAACAAGTATTGCTATTATTATATATTTAAAACTCTTTTAAACTAATAACAATTTAAATACAATTTTCCTTATCGAATAAGGAAAGCAATTTATATTATGTTTAAAACCCTTTACAGTTATTTCCTTATCCAATAAGAAAAATATAACAAATTAATTATTTGTTATAATTTAAATCAATTTAAGCTTTCTCAAAATTAAATTCGAATTTAGAAAATAACAACTAATTGTTTTGTAATTTAAAATAATCTCATCATTTTAAATTGCTACGAAGAGTGAAAAATCATAAGCTTGTTATTATTCGTTCTTAGTAATGGACCCTATAGGTTCATTAAACGTGGCGGTAGGCCTAAATCACATTTTTGATCACCACAAGTCATAAAGTGGCCTCTAAGCAAGACATTATGACTACCTAAGTTAAATGAAAGCTCATGATCCGAGACAACCTTAATATAACTAATGACATAATCCTTGCATCTCCCTTGATATACGGATAGAATATAAGGCATGAAGTCAACCTTATATCGTTCTATCTTTGATTACTCGAAACCCAATTAGACTGACTAAACAAATGACATTGATCTCCATCAATTCATTTGGGCACGACCATGCATTTCTTATTCGTGCCACGGTAGGGTGAGCGGAATCAACAAAATTTGTTTCCTATGTTCCTCCTGCTGCTTGGTAGTCAGCTGCTGCGGCATAAGCGGAATCTAGGGTCGAACACAGGGATGGGTTTTCATCCTATGAATGACTTGCATCAGTGTTGAAAATGGTGAGGCTTTATGTTTGGATTTTTGGATTTTGTTTAAAACAGTGGGAGTTGTATGTTCACTGAATGACTGTAATAGCTGGAAATAAAGTGTGAAATGGTAACCTTGAAGGCTGAGGTCACTAGCTTGATAACATGGGGGTTATGCAGTGTCCTCGGGTTATATCCTCGCATTATGGCAAGCAACATATAGTCCAAGCCATAATCGGATCTTTGTTTAACTATAAAACCTAACCTAGAACCTCTCTGTTTGAGTCATTACGAGGTATTATGCACTCCGCAGTCCCTTTTCGGTTTAAAACCCTAACATTCGACCTCATTTAGTGGCTCATTAGACAATATGCAGGGAGGAATGTGATTGCATCTAGCGTAATGGCATGCACTGTACCCTAAAGCATGGCAAGTATTGGCCATGGCAATGACATTAAATGGCATTAAACCCTAGATCAGAAGGTTGGGGGCCATAAATACAGTACCTGTAGCATTCAATACATGAGGACAACCTGCAGCAACCCCAAAACCAAGCTAGCCACCTTCCTCTTCAAGGCTATGAGACTTAGCCAAGCATCCCTTGAGTTGTCATCCTCAAAGGGGGGTGTTCAGCGACCTAGAAAAATGAAGGAAAGAGGAGAGAAGAGAGCAAATGAAACCCTAAAATGAAAGCTGCGGAACTTTATTTACAAAATGAAAAGCTGCTCCCAAAAGTTACTTAGGGTTATAAAACTATGGGGGTTTATATAATCCTCCCCAAAGTATGAAAATACTGAAATGCCTAAAATATTGGCTTATACAAGGGACAAGGTGGTAATACACCAGCGTGAGTAGTTTAGGATCAATTACACAAAAATGGCGAGGGCGACATTTTCGCTATCTGGAGAATTTCGCTAGGATAAGTACCTTAACTGTGAGTTACTTTAATAATTACATAGAGATAGCGAAATTGAAAATTGTCGCTATCTACAGTGAATTTCGCTAGCTAGCGAAATTTAATAGCCTAAGCGAAATTGTGTGAATAAACGAAATTGGTTAATTTAGCTAGGCACGATGATTTTTCGCGCTAGCTAAGCGAAATTTAAGTAACCTAGCGGTACCAATTTTTGCTAGGATTGCGAAATTTTATTTATCTTCTTGAAATTACCATATTGAAATTTTGGCAATCATAGCGAAAATTCCTAGATCCCTTGTCTTGCTCACTGCATCACACTGCATCCTCTACTGCATCACTTTGCCTTCAATTCCACATTGAATTTTGATATTTCATTGCCACGGCTCAGAGAAATCCTCGAGGATTCTCGCATCCAATACCAATATGAAGCTAAGCTTGCTGTTTGAAGTTCTCAAAAACCTGCAAAATAATCAAAAACAACCTCGAATGGTATTGTGTAAGTAGATCTGGACTGCATCAATTGGCTTAATTGATATGATTAGTGCACAAAAAGCACTCAAAACCTATATTAAATAGGGTTCAAAATAGCACTTTTCGGGCACTAATCAATTTCTCAGTCTCAATTGTCGAGGGGCCCAGAGATATCTCTCTTATAATAAGAGGGAAAAATTCTAATTTAAACACTCACATCTCACTACATAATTCTTATTATGTTCAAGTATAACCTTTATAGTCATCCGATTAAAAGACAACGTTTGATTATGTGACGCCCCAAAACCCGGGGGTCCGTTGACTACCCGTCAACCCTCGGAATACAAGTGGATGTCGGGTTACCGACGTCACTTTAGAAAATCGAGGCGAGTCTCGCTATGGAGACTCTACCCAAATCTAAAACGTAAATAACACGCATTTTACCTATCCCAACAGTCCGATATATGCAATATATCAATAAGCATGATGTCACGGCCACTTAGGCCCATAAACAATACTCAATATACATACCACCTATGAATCCAACTATATAACCAATAGTTACAAGAGTTAATATGTTTTTACTCTTAAACCATACATATATTAAACTTAAAGATTTCTAATACATGTAAAACCACCCAAGCCACATTCCGGCTTTCTTCTAGAACTCAGCCTCTAGGACGAGCCATCTCCTCGCACGCTCCTATTACTTTGTAAAGGGGATCCCACGACGGGGTGAGCTAAAGCTGATAGGAGGAATGCGCCTAAAGTGGGCTACTTTCACCACCTAAGTGCAATGCAATGTTCCAAAGTAAACACACATTCAAGCAAATGCATGATCTTACTTGAATGTCTACATGACCAACTCAGATCTCGAGTCCTCACCGACTCTCTCACACTCGCCTAAGCCTCGTATGAGATTTATTGTTTCAACAAAGTTATTTGTTTAGATTTGTGGTCTACCCTCCGATCTAAGTAGTGGACTACCCTCCGAGATATATCAATTGGGCCGTCTCCGACGATTGATATTTTTATATGTGGACTACCCTCCGATAGATATCAATTGGGCCGTCTCAAGGCGGTGGTATTTTATATGGACTACTCGGAGTAGATATCAATTGGGCCGTCTCCGATGATTGATATTTTAAGTATGGACTACCCTCCGATCACTTAATATTTTTAGACAACCCTCCGAACCATTTTCTAGACTCATCTCATGCACTCACTCCTATAATCCTAGGGTGTTCCAGTGCATATGGAATGCATGTATGCCAATCCCAATACAGTCTAATCACATGCAAATATATAAACATGAATATATTTGCATAAATCATCCACACAAACATGTTATGTAATTATCATTTCATATAAATTAACCGCCAGGCTAATGTTCCAAACATAAGCAATTCGATTGAATTAGCAACTAAACACATATTTTAGAACCTTTGTTTGAATAGTACGACCTAAGTTACTGTCCGAAAAACACAAATCAACGGTTCATAGTGAACCCGCAATCCACAGCCATTCCCAGCCCAATGCATACCAAACAAACATTTAATGCCACAGGTGCCTAATCTGACAAGCAGCCTAACATCCGTGGGCTTGATCCGCAGGTACATCATTTCTCTTTCAAAAAATTCTATTAATTCGGTCCAGTTTTGGGGCCAGGTCAAGCAACCTACCTCAAGGAGTTTGAAGAAACTCCCGATCCAGATCCACGAGTGGCACACTTGGCGTGAGCGTTTTCCTTCTAGCCCAGAAAGGCGAGTCGGCGGTCGGTTCGTCGAATCTGAGAGAGTCGGGCTCTCTCTAGGAATCTGTGACATTATTGGACTCATATCACTCATCCCAGCAAATTCACGTTTTTGGCTCATTTAAAATGGGAGAGATGAAGCCTTATTACAATTTGTCTCATTCATATTTACTTTCCAAAATGACATTTATGTCCTTCTTTTGCAGTTGTTCGGCCTTGCCTCAGTGATCCATTTTTCATGTTTCTTCTCATACCACTTATGGTACATGAGTATGTTATATCATGACTTTCGTCGTATCGAAAATCGCTTTGCGGCACGGCTTGATGCCTCGAAAAGCGTCTTGACTCCATTGTCTCGAAAAATTATGAGGGCTACGTGCGCTACATTTCGCGAAGGCGATTAGACGGTGCAATAGTTTTTCATCATCAAAGATCTAGAATTAATTCACGATTTTTAACGAAATTACAATTTTGTAATGAAGTGAGTTTGCCCTTATTCGAAGTGGAATTTCTCGAGTCTTACATTCTCCACTCCTTAAAAATTTCGTCCGAAATTCAGGGCGATCTGTCATCACGTATAACTGTAGCGCCTTTGTATCATGCATGTAACTAGCCATTTAAATCTCAAGCGACTAAACTCACGTGCCTTCATCCTAAACAAGAAGGGATAGGTGGCCGCGCATCGTGTCTCGCGCTCCCATTGACTCCTCCACGCTCATGATCTGCCGCCGCGCGCTCACTAGCCTCCGCAGTCTTGCGTCGCCAAAAACACGATCGGCTATCAACAATGCTGCCGGTCCTCCTCGAAGGTCCCATCAGGGTGTAGCCTCGATACATTCGATCACCATGAGGTGGATGGGTGCCAGAACGTAGAGCGTGAAACGCGCCGTGGACACCTAACATGATGGGCGATGCGCGCCCAGCCGTGCATAGCGGTGCCTATCCTCTCGAGTATCTCGAAAGGCCCAACAAACCTCGACGATAGCTTCTCGCGCTTGCCGAAGTTGACCACTCCTCTCTTAGGATACACCTTCACGGAAAACATGATCCTCAACCTCGAACTCTAAGGGTCGACGTCGCACATCAGCATAGCTCTTCTGCCGGCTTTGAGCCGTGAGAAGATGCTATCGTATCAAGCTCACCTTCTCAAAGGTGTCTCTAATCAAATCAGGACCCATGATGGATCTCTCTCCCACCTCGATCCATCCTAACGGTGACTGTGGCCTCGTACAACGCCTCATGCGGTGCGATCAGGTATACTCGCGATAACTATTATTGTTTGTGGCGAATTTCGTGGGGCAAATGTATACCCTTATGATCAGGGCGCGTGCTGAAGCATGTCCTGCAATACGTATCCCAATCCGCATACACACCTAACCACCTGACCCTTACTTGGCATGTAAACTACGACCTTCCGAGGTCACAATCACTGACAATCTAATGGGCTGTCAACCTAGTCCATGTTATGAATGACATCATTATCTGAGGCCCTTATCGGTTCAGCTGACACCAATCACGATCTCGAGGGTATCAGATCTCGAGTGCGCCGACTCCTGTCGTATTTCTCGATGGCGTGATAACCTGTAGTCAATGTTTTTCATCTCAGTTACATAACTCTTTGGCTTGCCGAGGCCTCTTACATTTCTGATTCAATTATGAGTCTTCGGTAGATGATCCTAAAGACAAACTAATACTCACGAAAGTGGTGAATGGCAAATCTGAGTGCACCCATGCAGCCTTGTGATGTTGCAGGTAAGCGGCGTAATAATGCCATCTTGTGATACCACTATCCGGGTCCTATGCGGGGGTAATCTCGGAGATCTCACACTCTCATAATCTCGACCACTCAGGCCTAACTCTCACCTACATCCTAGGGAAGAACATCTATATATGGCTTCTCTAAAGGCCTTAACCTCTAAGCTAAATCCAGTATGTCGTATCGGGTATGATGGCCGAGCCTGGAGTCTCGATGCGACAACGACGGTTGTCAACTCACATTGTCCTAACCAGGCCACACACTCTTGCCCTCTGGCCTGTGTTCTTTGGAGTGGCATATCTTACCGTGAAACTAGTTCCTCTAACCCTTCTTGGGTGTGGAGAATGAATTATGCTCTCGTCCTGCGGCTATGGAATTTGGATTGTCCCAAGTCTTTGGATCCTGTCTGCAGGAAATCAGTCACTCATAACTCAATCTGGCCTAGTCTTTGAAGAAACTAGTGACAGTCTTACGCCTCATCCTAGGAACAGGAGAAGCTTATCCTCCCTCTTTGCAACACAGTATCAGAGTGTTCCCGGCATCTTCGATCTCTCGCTCTATGGTCGGGGCCCGTCCCGACCATGAGTCCATATTCGTGTGAAGTCCTACGATCACATCGAATGGACTACTTGACCCATTCTGAATCTTAATACCCGCCAATCCCAAGAAACATGTATCTCGAAGGTGACCTTTCGGTCTCTGACTACGACCTTTGCCTCCAGCCTTGCTCTGGAGTCGTGACACTCTTGGTGTTGACACCGTGTCCCAAAATCTCCTTGATAGCTAAAACTCGCACTTAAGACTTAGCGTGTGATGGTCTCTTAACAGCTGTAAAGCAATCCTCAAGTGATATGTTCCAACTCGTGGAATTAGATCGAAATGTCATATCTGTGACTGATATTGGTCTAAATAGGTTTGGAATGCCTATGCATGAGATCCATGAATCTTTGCTAGGCGCGTGTCGTCAAAGGCATCACCGTAAACTCAAGTGCCCTGCGCGGCGTCCTAAATGCGTCTTAGGGATATCTTGTCTCCCTAACCCTCGGTGATGGTAACCGGTCACGAAGGTGCATCTTGGGTAGACTCGCTCCGCTCAGTGATCAAACCAAATCATTAATCACCGTAAGGTGCAGGTGCTTGATGTGTAACCTGTTCAGCTGCACGTGGTCGATGCAGTCAAAGGTCTTGCCGTCTTCTTCGTAAATAGGCAGGGCGCCCCCATGGTGAAGTGCTGGTCTCATAGGGAAAGCCGCTGTCTAGAGTATTTTCTATATTTGAGGTACACGGTCCATGACTCGGTGCCATCTATGTGAGTCATGAAGATGAGGTGAAATACCGGGAGTGTGACTTCCGATACCAAGTCTAAATCCTATGCGGAGTAGTCCGGGTGGCTGTCTGGAAAAAACATCGCATGTCATAAACTACTCGGTAGATCTAAATTAAAGGTCTCACCCTCGTCCTCCCAAGATGAGCTCATTGCCGACGCTAACAGTCCATGGCCGCCGGACTCGTAATACTATCAGGAAAAATGTCTTGCTTGTCCCCCCTGAAATACCACACAAGTACCGTCTTGCGTATAGGCGGTAACCCTCCTACGCTCCCACGATCGAATGCGATCACATGTTTATCAGCGATCCATCCCGAGGATGGCATCCACGAACTTCGACATGTCCAAAATCCTCCCGGGTCCATTCAATGGTAGAGTCACGAGATCTCTAACTCACAACCTCGACATATCGTGCCTATTCTGCCTAATCCTAGGGAGAACTCACGTCTCTTGGCTCCTCTAAGGTCTCACAGGGTCCTTGCCCATTCCATCATATTTGGGCGCCATTCTACATTGAAGCATAACTAGTCTAATCACGGTTGCGTCGAGGTAATCTCGTAGCCTCCCGACCTTGCTTTCTCGTCTGCCTTGAGCCAATGGTTTGTCACCATCTGATCTCCTCCCCCTGTGAATGTCGGAGGATGATGGGTCCTAAACCTCTGGAGGTTACTAGGATCTTCCTGTCTACCTGCTATACTCGCCTGTGCGATAGCATTCGCTGTAATACCTACAGCCTCATCAAAAGTCTGTTGATCAAACACTAATTGTGCACGACCCGATTGTGGGCGCCCTCGTCCTCGCCTCACACTAGCCATTTATAATTAACATGGCAGCAGAATCATTATTTTCACTTGATCTAACTGGTAATGCACAGTCACGATTACTAGTGACTTGACAACCATGAACTGGCCGTTCATTTTCTAAGTAGCGCTAAATTTTGACCACTCAATTCATTGTCGATAAAGGTTCTAGCTTTTTCTTGTTCACTTCAGTATCCAAATCCTTAAGGTCATCGATCCTAACCTTGGCATTATCTTTTTCTATCTGCATTACACCATGCATATAATTTTCTCTTGTAACTACACGTGATCAGTTCAGTAATTGATTAAATACAATTCAGTCTCTAAGGCATAAATACGGCCTGAGACGATATGCATATAACTTCCGGTGTATACACATTGTCCTTGCATTTATGGTGATGTAGAGGCAATCCGTTTTGCATTAAAATATTGTTTTCCAGCAAAATTTTATTTTGGAAATTTTCATTTTGAAAATTTTATTTTTAAAATTTTGTCTAATTTATTTGATTTTATTTGATTTTTATTTAATTTTAATTTTTTTTTGAAAATTTATTTTACAATGAGCAGTGTTCACATTTAGTGACACAGGAAAATCTGCAGAGTGAATCGGGTTCAAAGCGAGTCAGTGCACAAAACTAGCACGGTAGGCACACCCGGCGTACACAGGCGCAGCCGACCGCCCAGCGGCCCCTGCTGCGCGCCTGCCTTACGCGGGGCGTCCGTACGCCCGGCACGCCAGTAGCTCGCCCGACTGCGTGGCGCGCTCGCTTTACCGGCACGCTCACGTGCCCCCTCTTCGCGCCCGATCGCCCGGCGCGGCGCGTATGTTCGGCGCCCTGCCAGTCGTGTCGCGGCGCCCGGCAAGCCGTGTGGCGAGCCGGCGGCGTGCCATGACCTGCGCGCGCTGCTAACGTGTCGCCGGTGCATCTCGCGTCGACCACCTGGCCCTCGCGTCGATACACTAGGTGTATTGTGATACAAATGACGGCTGTCTCTTGATGTCCGCATTACACTAGGCATCTTGTCTGATATACCTGACCCACAAATTTGCAATACACTCCCACTATATGATATACTTGACGATAGCCAAAATTTCACATTACTACTGCACTAATTTTTTCATTATAATTATTATATATATATATATATATATATATATTTCTATTCAACAGCTCAAAAAAAATCATAAAAATCACTAAAAATCATTTTTTCATCCTCTTTAACCTCAAATAAATTTTAAAATTTATTTTCTTCATTCTTCAATTTTTTTCACGAAAAATTTTCTCATCAAATAAATTTATAAAATTATTTTCTTCCATTCTTCAATTTTACACTTGTAAAAATCTTAGAAAATCATTTTCTCCTCTCTTAGCCAAATAAATTTATCAAATTTATTTTTTCTTTGCTTACAAATTTCTTCTCATTTCAATGACAGTAATTTAGTAAAAATTTATTTTTATTTAATTCTATTGATTTCTGCTGTAAAACCTTAAAAATAAATTTCTTCATACAAACCAAATAAATTCTTCCAATTTAGTTTTCATTTCTTCTCTTTGTTCCAGTTTTTACACACTGTAAAAACTTCCAAACATATTCCAACACCTATGTGCTAACCACTTAAGCACACATCATCTCAACACACATAAAACATGGTATACACACCAATCATCAAATATTCACACAACATTTCATCAATCACCCAATAATTCACCAAAATCCACACTGAAACACATAACACATACGCATGGTGTCCCTGGATTTTAATCCCGTAGATTTTCTCTAGGTAATCAGTACTAAAAATTCGAGCAATGAAACGCACTATTAAGTGGTGCTCGCCTATAAAGTATGACCTGAGCCCCCCGATCCTCAAGTCCACAAGGGTTTCCATCCTTACCTGCTCCCACATCAAACCACCTAGTGATGGATACCCAAACGAGCTCCTAGATGGTGTTCTGGGCATGATACCAGTGTGGCCCCAAAACAGATTAGTTGACTACGATCGACTGGAATACCAAGTGGAGGTCGGGTTCTCTGGCTGTCAGCTTTAGAAAATCGAGCGAGAGTCTCCTTTGTACGGGAATACCCAAATACCAAAACTCCTCAAATCTTGCATTTACTGTCCCAAAACAGGTCCAATCTCCTGCAATATCATCCAATCCACACCAGAGTATCTTGACCACTTAGGAGCCATAACCATCACCCTCGATATACATACCACCTATGAATCGACTATATAACTATGGATTACAGAGTTAATGTGTTTTTACTCTTAAACCATACATATATTAAGCCCAAGAGTTCTAATACATGGCAAAACCACCAGCACATTCAGCTTTCTTAGAACTCGGCCTCTGGGGCAGGCCCCTTCTCCATAGCTCCGTTACACAGTAAAAGGGGATCCCACAGTGGGTGACAGCTCAGTAGGAGAATCGCCACAGTGGGCTACTCACCACCTAAGTGCGACCTGTGTTCCAAAGTAAACACACATTCAAGAAAATGCATGATCTGCTTAGATATCTATGACTCAACTCAGATCCAGAGTCCTCAGGCTCTCTGTCCTTTAAGCCTCGTAAGTTTATTGTTTCAACAAAGTTATTTGTTTAGATTTGTGGTCTACCCTCAGATCTAAGTAGTGGACTACCCTCGAGATATATCAGGGCGTCTCCGACGTTGATATTTTTATATGGTAGGACTACCCTCCAGAATATGTGATATCAATTAGTGCAGTCTCAGCGTTAGTATTTTATATGTGGTACCCTCAGATGGTCATCAATTGGGCCGTCTCCGTGATTGATATTTAAATTATGGACTACCCTCGAATCCTTAATATTTTTAGACAACCCTCAAAACCATTTTCTAGACTCATCTCATGCACTCACTCTCTCCACCTGTAATCCTGGTGTTCAGTATATAGAATACATCATAATATTCAATCCCGATACAGTCTAATCACATGCAAATATATAAACATGAATATATTTGCATAAAAATTAAATCACACAAACATGTTATGTAATTATAATTTCAACATCAAAATTAGCTCACTTAGGCTAATGTTCAAACATAAGCAATTCGATTCGAATTACTTAACCAAACACATATTTTCACGAAATTATATTTTAGAATAACATTTTGGGAATAGTAGAAACCCCTCGGTTACTATTCGGCTTACAAATCAACGGTTCATAGTGAACGTGATCAACCATTCCGTGATGCATACGAGCAACCATTTTAATACTGGGAGTTAGCACAATCACAGCAAACAGCCTAAAATCGTGGAGCTATCACAGTGCTCCATTTCTATCTTTCAAAAAATTCTATCAATTCGGTCCCGAGTTTTGGACCGATCCGCGACCCCCTCACGGCCTCATTCAGCGAAACATTAGTAAAACATTTAAATGGGATCAAAAACTCAAGTAGGAAAATCACTCATGGTGTTTGAAGAAACTCCGTCCGATCCTGCGTAGCTGCCCGCGTAGAGCGTTTTCCTTCTGCTTGGCCTTGGCGGTGGCGGTTGCAAATCTAGAGAGAAGTCAGAGACTCTCTCTCTAGACTCACCATTGTTGGACTCACTTTGTCCTCATCCGGCCAATTCCGTTTTGGCTCATTTAAAATGGGAGGGTAAACCTTGTTACAATTTTGTCTCATTCATATTAACTCCAAAATGACATTTATGTCCTTCTTTTGCAGATTGATATTAAGCGCTGCCTCGACGCCCATTTTCATCATTTCTTTACTCCTTACCACTTATGGTACGCAGGTAAAGCATTCATATCTTGACTTTAAATCGCATCAAGCGCTTCTGGCACCGGCGATGCCTGGGTCGCCCGACCTCAAGTACGAATAAATTGCCAATTTGCGTCCCGAACTAGATTTAGTGAGAGCGGTCAAACGGTGTCTGTTTCATCATCCGAGATCTATAGAAATTAATTCAGTTTTTAGCGAAGTACAATTTTATGTAATCGAAATTACGAGTTTGCCTTAATGCAGAAATTGGAATTTCTCGGATCTTGATTATATCAAAACACAATATTCCTTATGTTGAGAACTATAGATCTCGAATTCGAAAAGTTAAATGACACAACTATTAGAGATTAATTTATCACATGTGTGCCCATGAAGCTTTTTGAGTTCGTGGATATTTTCGGCTACATCCTTTGATGCCCGATTAGTTAATCTCATATTAGTTATTGTAGGGTAGGCTTTTGAGATATGTTTTCATTGTTAGGGACATTTATGCCTAATCAAATGCCATATTTCAAGAGGAAAACTCTTAGGGTTTTTTTTTTAAAGCTAAATGAAGATCCGATTCGGGAAATGACTATATGTCATGCTCCCAGTAACGAGAAAAGACCGAGCATGGTTAACCTAGAACCCTAAGCCCAGTGGCCCGAGACTTCAAGGAGTTCTCTTTTAACTTTTTACGGTTGGTTTACGGGTAGAATATCCCATTCTGGTTGGAACATAAATGCAGCGGAATTTATAATTTTTTTATCCCTTAACCCACCAGGGATCACATGCGTTTCATAAAAACCGAAGGAAGGGTAAACGAAACTTACCTCTTGTAGTTCGATTCGTCAAGCCTTCAAAGTCTGCGCCTTGGTTTATTCGGATCTTCAAAGTGATGCTGCTAGCGACCACCACTCTACAAGTATCTACACGAACAAATAATGAACGATCTTGTTGAATGCCAGTTCATGTTCGCTTTCCTCAAACTAATTGGTTTCGTTTTTTGTCAGTTCTCTCAAAAAGACGATCACACACCCAAAAACAGTATGTCTCACATATATATCTATATAAGTCTACTGTGGTTTTAATCAAAAAACGAATTTCCTTTATCGATAAGGAAACAAATTTATTTATATTATTATATATTTAAAACTCTTTAAATAAATAAATAATTTAAATATGCACTTCCTTATCGATATAAAACCAGTTTATATTATTTAAAACCCTTTACAGATTATTTCTTATCTAATAAGAAAATATAACAATTAATTATTTGTTATAATTTAAATCACTTAATCAAACTTTCTCAAAATTAAATTCAAATTTAAATAACAACTAATTGTTGTTTGTAATTTAAAAATAATCTCATCATTTTAAATCGCATGCAGAGTGAAAAATCATGAATCAAGTATTATTCATGGCAATGTGCGACTCTATAGGTTCAGTTCAAACACGCGTAGGGACTAAACTACATTTTGATCCTACAAGTCATAAGTGGCCTCTAAAGAAGACATTATGACTACTCAAGTTATGCGAAAAGCTCATGATCCGTAATAACCCAATATAGCTAATGACATAACTTTCTTGTTCCCATGATATCTTGATAGAATATAAGGCAGCAGAACAAAGTCAACCTTATACTGCTCTATCTCTTTTGGATTAGCTTGAAACAATTAGAACGAATTAAACAAATGACATTGATCTCCATCAATTCATTTGAGTACGCACCATGAATTTCTCAATCTCAATTGTCGAGGTACTCAAAGATATCTCTTATAATAAGAGGGATAAATTCCATTTTAACGCCCATATCTTACTACATAATTCTATTATGTTCAAGCATAACCTTTTATAGTCATCCGACAAGTTGACAACGCTTACTATACTTCAAACACAATATTCTTATGCTGAGAACTATAAAGATCTCGTGTCAAAGGATTTAATGATTACAAACTATTAGAGATTTAATTATGACTCTCGATCCATGTATTAATCTCTAAGACGGTTCCGTCCAACATTTGTTCTCAACAAATAGATATAAATTTGATTTGTATCTCATACAATATATTCATCCCATGAATATTAATCAAACTTTATACTATTCTGCATCTAATATGTTATTCTGCAACAATAACCGACAGAGATATTTCCTCGAATAATTAATAATATTATTCAAGGACATTATATATAATAAATATTCAAATCATCATAATAATAAATTATCATAAATAGTCAAAATACACATTGTCCACAATGTGCCCAGAGCACTATTACTAACATTTACTTCAATTATTTCAGTTTTCAGCCATTCACACACACTATTTTTCACAAACCTTAAAAATCCAACGAGAAAACACCATTTCTAATGCACTGTAACTCTTCTCTCACGAAGAAAACCTATCCTCTGTCTCGACCCTGGGGAGCCACCATACTGCAAGAGCTTTGCTACTCGCAGAGGGAATCCTATGCTGCAAATTCTCGATTTCAAAACACCTACTGGGCCTAAACGAATCAAATGGCGCCACGCGAGGATGGTGCCCTAAATGAGAAAGAAAGGCGTTGAACTGATTCAGCATCACAAGTACCGTGCACTCATTTCTTTTATGCTACCATTTTCCTCACTTCCAGCTTCACTCAGGGAATTTGAAAATTTAATCATAGGAGTTTGAAACTTGACCGTGCGCATCGGTTACTCCCTTGCTTTGATTATAGCCAATCCATAACCATTTTGTTAGTCTTGTTCGTCAGGTTTCTTGCTCAGGTGTATCTAAGGCAAATTTACGTGAAGGACAAGAACACTCAGCAGTGCATTGGAAAGGTTAGATGTTCTATGAATGGTCAGTGGAAGTTAGCCTCCATTCACCAATCCGCATCGAGACCCCACCCAAAGAGCAACAGAGCCACTGTGTCTAACATGAAAACCAATGCGTACAGATCAATGAGGGATCACATTCACCCATCAAGGGTTAGTGCACCCTCATGCATCATACCCCCTCTAGAGGATGTAGCAGTGAGACCTTATTTGGTGTCTCTGCTCCCGACTTTTCATGGTATGGAAAACGAAAATCCATACATACATATTTGGGATTTCGACGCTCTCTCACTACTTTCAAGGAGGGTGATTGATAAGGACTTGCTTGCTGAAAGCCTTCCCTTGACCTCAAAGATAAAACCAAAGCTCAGTTTAATTCACTAAGGCCAAGGACTATCGAATCAAATGAGTCATGAAATTAATTTTCAAGAAGTTCTTCAAGCAACAATCTGGAAAGAGGAAGATCTACACTCACAGATCATGACAAAGGAAAGATTCCCATCGTTGTCAGAAAGGTATCTTGAAACCATCAAAGTGGTTGCCCTCACCAGTATGGCTTACAAACAAGTACATGGATAGTGAACCACTTCTACGATGGAATGTCCTCTTCCATGAAACAACTCCCGGAGACCATGTGTGGAGGGGACTTCCTCAGCCAAAAATCCCGAATGGCTTACGGACTTTTTTTAACATATTGGCCCAAACCCCAAGAGATGTGGATGAGCCGAACCTAAGGGAGGTGGAGAATAAACCAATGCAAAGCCGAGAGTACTTGCCCATTGAGACAGAGGTAGTGAATTGCAAGGCTGTCATCCACCCCGAACGTATGGGATGGAAGAACTAACGTAGAAACCAAGAGGAGGTAATGGCACAGATCGAGTATTCAGCAACCAAGTTTCAATTGTCAATTCACTCGTCACCAAGGAGAACATCATTCAATTTCTCTCCTCAAGAAGGGATTTGATGGTTGAAAATGAAAATGGTGGACAAAATAGAATTTTCACCAATCGATGCTCGTGATGGAAACACTTATAATCCCAACTCGGAAGAATCCACCCCAACTCAGCCCGAAGCCTGCACTCCTCCAAAGATATGTTCCCCTGTGGTCCACCTCTCAAAGAAGAAGCACTGGCCAACTCTATCACCAGGAGCAAGATATCAAGTGAATTTGAGCAGAAGGGAATTTCAGAGAGAGCGTAAAACTATCAATGCTAGACGAACTCAAAGAATAGAAAGGTAGAAAGTCTATGGACAAAGGGAATCGATGGCTTCACAAAAGCTCAACCAAAATTGATACCATGCAACCATCCATCGCAGTTTGAACAATCACCATGCCAGTAATCGAGAAAGGAGATTCCTCCTGTGACACCCGCCCAACTTAGATAGTATGAACTAGGGCTTCCTAACGAGCCCGCAAAATACTTGATGAAGTCCGTGCCATTATCACTTTGATGAGTGCAAAGAAATCAGCGTCGGCGCCCAAACCTCGCGCGAAAAACCAGAGAACATGAAAGAAAAGAAGCCCTAAGATACATTCACAAAGCAGACTCGATTTGAAAGAAAGCATGCTCTCCCCATTTCCTCAAGCATCGAGAGGCAAAAGAAGGCTTCTAAGCAAGAAGGCATCTTTGAAGTGTCGAGGCAGTCAAGGTGAACATCCTAATCGCTTGACATGATCAACGTGTTCCAACCTATGCAAAATTTCTAAAGGATCGCAGTACGTCAAAAGGTCAGGCATCGAGATGCTATTCTCCTAACAGAGTAAGTCATCTCCATCATCCAAAGGTAGAACCTGCCAAATTACAAAGATCCAAGGACCCACCACTCGCCAACATCGAGGGACCTCGCATAGACAAGTCACCGCCGGATCTCTAGTTAGTGTCAACCTCCACCGCAAACTCAAGCACGCTAGGTTCGGGAGAAATAAGCTCACTAACATCACCCTATCCCAACAGATCGACCAACAGAAAATACCAAAAGGATAGCTGAGGATTTCTGTGGTAAAATAGACAAATTCTATTATCCTGATTTGTGTTCTTGATACAGAGCCAATGGTAGAGAGCACTCACCAAGTTCCATCATATTTGGAGGTCATTTCAAATTAATGCTATAATTAATCAATGAATGATTACGCAAATTCACTTCCTAAGAACATGACTTCGAGCTCAACATTTTTCACTTGAGTAACAAGGATAAGCTAGCTGAGGAGAGCGAGCAGAAATCAGAAGAAGTCTGCTTGAGTGGCACAGGTGTAGGAAAGCACAGTGCTCGTAAACTACAGGGAGAATTAATAAAGAACCAAGAAGGCGACTTAGCGTCACCCAGCACTGTCATCTTTCCCCAGATCCGCTATGCCACCAAACACTACCGTATACACTTAACATCAAGGCGTATCGAACTCAATCAAGTAAAGATACCGTTCAAGCATGGAGGAGTTTCTCCTCGACTTCCCCCATGAGACCTCTGCAACATCACAGGAAGTGGCTCTCGTGAGGAACTGGAAACCACCCAAATTTTAATGAGATTTTTTGTCTGTTTTTTATCTCAATTTCTGCTAGGATTTTCAAGAATATCTTTAATTTCAAAATAGTAAATTTCCTTATTTTTCTAGCTTAACTTCTCATAATTTTTGGTCTCAGGTTATTGCGGTGTTCCAGCTTCTTCAGGGGAAGCAAATTGCACGCAGAATTTCTCGCTAGAAAATTTTCAAGAACTCAGAAATTCGCAGTTGCTTAAAAATTCACAGCCTCTTACAAACACTGCCTATCTTCTCCCGCCACAACCCTCTTCGTTTCCGCAACCCTCCGTTTCAATGCCCACAATGAAATTTTATTATTCAGCCAAACACTCAATATCACTAAATGCCACACTGATTTCGTTTCTTCCCACCTACCCCTCCCCTCCTATGTAAACCCTTGTTTACTTTAATTTTCATTTCTCTTTATCCTTCCAGTTGGGATTATAAGTGTTGCCATACTGGGCATCAATTGGTGGTCTATTTTGTCCCACCACATTTGCATTTTCAACCATCAAATCCCTTACTGAGGGAGAAATCGACAATGTCTCCTGGTGACCTCCAAGAATTGACAACTGGTCATGGTCACTGATGTCTCAAACACTGCGCTTCCGTGCCTCCTAATTGTTTCTCCTGCTCAAGTTCTTCCATCCTTCTGCTCAGTGGTGGACAGCTTAGCTTTAGTTCTACTCTGTCATGAGTAAAATGCCTCCTAAGCCATCAGTTGGTTTTATTCTCTCCACCTCCCTTCAAGCCCACTCTATCCCATCCTCGAGGTTTCACCACGTAGTTCAAAAAAGTCCACACTTCATCAGATACCTATTTGTGTCCCTCCACACATGGTCTCCGTGAGTTGTTTCATGGAAGGGATATTCCATCAGAAGTGGTTCACTAAGATCCATGTATCAAAGCTACAGGATGCATTGATGGTCAAGATACCTTTCCAAAGACTATAGAATCCATCACAGAGCCGCAAAGGTGTAGATCTTCCTCTTTCTGAGATTGTCGGTCTTATAGTAATCGAAGAACTTCTTCAAAAATTCCACTGCAGCCAACCTAGCTCCCGATGGTCCTCGTCTATGAATTAAACTACAACTTCGTTTCATTCTGAGTCAAAGGAATGTTTACCAGCAAGTCCATGTCAAATGCACCCTCCTTGAAAGTAGTGCAAATGTCCGAAATCCCAAATATGTGTGTATGATTCTCGCTTCCATACCTTGAAAGCTTTCCGAGCAAAGGCACCAAATAAGGTCTCACTCCGCTACATCCCTCTGTAGGGGTATGATGCATTGGGCACTAACCTCGGTGGGTGAATGTGATCCCCTCATTGATCTCGTATGTATCAGTTCACATGATGAACCCCGCTGCTCACGCCGCAGGTGGTCTCCATCCATCGCGTGTCAACTTCATGTTCGCTCACTGAACACCTAACCTTCCAATCGGGTCATATGTACCTGTCCCACTCGTATAAGCCGCATGAACATACCACAAGCAAGAAACCAACAAAAACAAGACTAACTAAAAAGGTTATGTTAGCTATAATCAAAACAGTGGGGCAATACCAGATAGTGAAGTTTTTCTAAACTCCCTGTAGTTAAATTTCAAATTCCCGGGAGGAACTCGCTAGTGGGGAAAATTTAATATAAAAAGAAAATGAGAATGCACTCAATACTGTGGATTTGAATCACAAGTTCACTCGCTTTTCTTTTCACTAGGCACCATCCTTAAACTGGCCATTTGGATTCACAAAGCTTAGCCAAGTAGGTGTTTGAAATCAACAAAATTTATAACCTAGATTCCTACTTCATCGACGTAGCAAAGCTAATGCAGATAGTGGCTCTGTGGTCGAACGCGTGGATGGGTTTTCTTCAGGTATAAGAGTTACAAAGGCATTGAAAATGGTGTTTTCTCGTTGATTTTACTGTTTGTGAAAATAAGTGTGGAATAATAAAACTCAATAATCATAAAATGTTAAGAATAGTGCTCTCTAGCTCATCGATGATATAGCCTTGACTTATTTATGAGAATTTATTATTATGATGATTTGAATGTTTACTATATATAATGTCCTTTGAAATAATATTATTAATTATTCTTAAACAATCCTAATCTGTTATTGCTGTAACACAATTAGTCTCAACAAACAATTAATAAATGAATTAACAATGCTCGACAACTGAAGAATAGAAAAGGTGAAAGCCCATGGACAAAGGAATCGATGGCTCTACAAAGCCTAAACCAAAATATCGATATCACAACATCCATCAAGATTCAATTAACCAGCCACATGTGACTGGGAGAAAGGAGATTCCTCTCCCGCACACTACCCAATCCTAGGAGTGCATGAACCAAGCTCCTAATAGAGCTCAAGGTAATGGATGGGTCCAAAGCATTATAACTTTATGAGTGGTAAGGAAATCGAGCGCGATGCCCAAACCCGCGAAAAACCAGAACATGAAGAAAAGGGGAGCTTCCAAAGATATATTCATTAAAGAGGATTCATGAAAGAGCATGCCTCCCATCAAGCATTAAGAGGCAAAAAGAAGGCTTCAAAGCAAGAAGGCATCTTGGAAGTGCTGAGGCAGGTCAAGGTGAACATCCCACTGTTTGACATGATCAAACAGGTTCCAACCTATGCAAAATTTCTAAAGGACTTGTGCACGTCAAAAAGGGGTTGGGCATTGACAAGAAAGTCTTCCTAACAGAGCAAGTCAGCTCCATCATCCAGTGCAAAACCTTGGTTAAATACAAAGATCCAAGAACCCCCACCATTTCCTGCATGTAACATCGTAGGACTCGATAGACAAGTCATTGGGTCGGGATTTCAGAGCCAGTCAAACTACTACCATACCTCGTTGTACAAGGCCAGGCCTGGGAGAGCCGGCCTACCAACATCACCCCATCCCTTAGCCTATCGATAGCTTGGGGTCATCAAAAGGGATAGCTGAGGATGTCTAGGGGTAAAATAGACAAATTCTACTATCCAAGGGATTTCAGGCTTTGATACGCAGCCACGGCGTAGAGCACTACCAAGTTCCCATCATACTTGGGAGGCCATTTCTTGGCCACCTCTAATGCTAGGTAATCAATCGCCTACCGGATTATGTACTCACCTCAAATATGACTCGGGAGCTCAATATCCACTGAGTAAAATGGTCAGGCGATGCTAATGAGAGATGATGCAAAATCAGAGAAGTCCGTCGAGGGCACAGGCAGGAAGAACATGCCTGAACTGTGAGAATTTAATAAAGAACAAGAAGTGCGACGAAGGGTCAATCACACGCTCACCCTTCGCATCCTGTTGCTGCCACCGCCACTGCTCGGAGTGGTTAATGCGACACTACATGAGCCAACTTAATCAAGAAGACACCATCAAGTACGAGGAGCTTTCTCCTCCTCGACTTGCGAGACCTCTAATAAGATTGTGGAGTGCTTCAGCAGAAACTTGAAACCACTCCAAATTTTTAATGAGATTTTTTGTTTGTTTTATCTCAATTTCTAAGTTAGGATTTTCGTAATATCTCACTCTTCAAAAGTCAGTGAAATTTCCTTATTTTTCAGCTTAACTTCTCAAGGTACTTTGGTCTTTGCGGTTATTGCCGTGTTCCAATTGGGAGATAAATTAACTGAATTTCTGTGTTTGCGGAAAATTTTTCAGAATCTGTGAGGTGTACCAGGTTGGTGTACCTACAATTTGCAAACACGCTTTTCATCTTCTCCTGTACCGCAACCCTTCGCTTTCCCGGGCAACCTCCGCTTCACGCTCATGCAAATTAAATTCCTTTATTTTGAGCCACACCACTGGTCACTAAATTCCATTAATTGATTTTGTCTTCCCACCTACCCTTCCCCTCATATTTAAAACCTTGTTTACTTTAATTTTCATTTAACTTTATCCCAGCTCAAAACCACTTCCTCTCAAGTTGCTCTCCTCAGCCCGACAATGGTGAAGACTGTAGGAGCCTATCCTTCCCACTGTAGGTGATTTAGTGGTCCTGCCCTCCTCCCCGCTCTTAACTCCACCCAGCACCGCTTCATCCGCAGCCGCCGCCATCCGCAGCCTCCGCTCCTCTACTCGGGCCAGCACGGGGCGCCGGGCCCTAGCCAGTGCCCGCTGCGCCCCCACACCGTCGCTCTTCCCCGCCCCAACCGCCGTGCAGCCCCGCGATCGTCGATGCCGAGGTTCCTCCAGGGCTCCCCGCCCTGCAGGGAGATATCATACCCGGCCGTCCCACCACCCGCCCTCTGCACATCCCAGCCAGCCGGAGGGCCCCATCTACAAGAGGGGCCCGCATCGTGCCTGTGGAGCCATCCACTTTCGACTCGGGGTGTTTCGCCCTCACTACCTTTATCAGTGGTATTTCCTGATTCTGTACTCTATCTCTCATCCATCATCGTGCAACCTTACTTCCCCGCGAATTCTATCCCGAGGAATGCTGACTATGTGAGGAGAGATTTCCACGGGAGGCAGACTCACGATATCCCAAAGATTTGCAAAGAGACCCAGCCCGAGACTCCATGCCCTCGTGCAAATGATATCATCTGGGGAGTCGTCACGGTGCCGAGCAGATTATACTATCCTGGGTAGTCACAGTCCTTCACATGATGAGATCAGAGGAAACAACTCGCACTCTCAGCTACCGACGACACCCGCCAATAGATAAATGGCTCACACCACACTGGCTCCATCCGCCAATGGTCCCCGCCAACCACGACATAGACACCAGCCCCATCCCCCGACCAGTGAGACGGTCCCATTTCTCTCTACGGATTTTCGCGGGACGATTTATTCAAGCCATGCACCTCCCGTATGTATGCTTCTCGTATAGACCACATTTTGAGGTCTGAATATGTTTCCACTTCGCAGATATCGCCTGCAGGGAGCAGGAGCTATCTTCGAGGTGTTGCTGTCGCATTCTCGTAGGGCCACCGGTTCACATAGAAATGGATTATGACGCTCCTTATTTCATTTCGAGACGAGTCCACCGTCTGAGTCCGGGCCCCGCACGAGTCCATGCCTCTTTTATTTCGACTACGCGTCACATTCCAGAGCACATCGGGCTCTCCAACCAGCCTCGATCGAGTGTCACACGCGCCTGAGGCCACCCTTACCATCATCTATGCGCTGCCAGGTTCCCCAGCCTCTCCATCCTCCCCTCCTAGATCACGAGGACTAATGAGTGATGATAGTCCACCAGGACCCGTCCCTATACCACTGTTATCGGGGGAGCCTCTAATTTCGGCCTTCACCGCCCCCTTCACCCTTCGCCCATCGACCATAGGGGTACCCGGGTGATAGTCTCAAAGATCGTTAGTCTCAGGCTTCGATGCCCGCCTCTCTCAGTGAGCCTTTATCGCCTGGCGCCACCGCCGGCCGAGGGCAGGTCGAGCACCTCTCCCCGCACTACCGCAGTACATTACCCTCTCGCCATGACTTCGCCTCACGCATGGAGACGGTCCACACATTCTCACCTACTACAATTTCATTCGCAGCTTTTCAGCCACACTCAGCAGAGGACGACCCACACGCAGGCCGCATAGCGATCCAGCGCCCTAATGCAACCACATGAGCAACTCGGGCCTCCCCGTTGTCTCCCGCATAGCCCCGCTTCAGCCTTACCTATCCCTCTCCCTAAGAAAATCCGCCCCTCCACCATCTACCAGAATCTCCTCGATGTGTCAGTCAGCAAGATTCGCCACTTCACCAGCAAAGACCTCTCAAATTTCACCCAGCCGAGGATTCATCCCTTCTTAGCTATCGGCCTAGAGTACCCAATTTCCACTAACTTTCTCAGTTCCGCTTCCCCGACAGTATCAGTGTCGAAGTGATGTTCATACTTTTACTTTAGTTTTACTTTATACTGGCGCCCGCTGAAAGTTCTCATTTTTTTTTTATGTGTAGGCTTGGTCGTTTACTTCTTTTAAAAGCTGAAAATTTTCACTACAATTGATATATATAATACAAATCTATTGCACACTGCATCTCATTTTTGCCCCTATATTGTTATGGTTTTCCTTCCTAAATTGAAAATTAAAGTATTTGTATGATACCAAATGCTAGAATGGTTCCATGCCTGACTGAGCTATTGGCCATTGAAGACCCCCGTACTACTCCCTGCCTTCCACCATCTTTCTAGACAACACACACAACAATTCACATTAATTTTCATCAATATTAGGCTCGAGAAGGTAAACCTCATACATTACTAAACCGGCCTTAACTTCTGCATCACCCATAATAGATTAGAGTTCCTTAAGAAAGAAGGCCAATGTGTCTTCTAAAAGAAAAAGAAAAGACAAAAGAAAAAGAAAAGGAAAAGAGATAAGTAAAGCCGCACCGCTTTGCCTTGAAACCCGAGCATGGTCCGAGGGGTCTACGGTGAAATCCTTTAAAGCCTGGTGCCCTAAACCAACTGGTTGAGAGTCACCGACTTAGTGCTCGCTACATGGATGGATGGGTGGAGTTTAGCGAGTTGTAGGTGCTGACTTCAAAATCATTCAAGTCCCGGTGGAACTCAGATTTTGGTGGTCGAAGATTCTTTAACTCTTGATGCCCTAAACCTATTGTCGGGAGTAATGGTGGATCCCCTGCTACATGGACTTTGGTGAAGTTGAGTCTTCAGCATTGCACCCTACAATACAACCGAAGTATGAAATAAGTGTGAACCTAACTGTTTGTGTCCAGACAATGCCTGCTGTACGGGCATTGGATGGGGGAGGTAGCTAATGTTTATCGGTATAACCGATCACCTAAAACACTTAGATTTTTTGGTGGAAATTCACTGATTTCCTTGGAATAAATGTCATTTTGAACTTGTTCCTGCATTTGTTCTCCCAAGATGGTCGCTATACGTATCCACTTGTCATACTGGAAGTCATATCATTTACACATACTTTTTGAAACAGACAAATCCATTCGTAAAAACATATCCTGCATGATCTTCCTTCTTCTTTTTATCATCAAGTAAGAACCAGCAACGCCCTATTGGGAGTGATTAGTACCCAAATAGTGCAATTTTCGAGCCTTGTTTATAACAGGTTTTATGCGCTATGTGTACTAATCTAATTCTTAAATAACTCAATTGATACATCGGGTCCCACTTTGGTTAACATCACATTTGTAACCATTTTTAGTAGTTTTTGTAGTCAAATGCCTTATATTCTCGCCCGATTCAACCATTTATGAACCTAAGCCGACCAAGATGATCAAACCAGAGGAAATTTGGAGGTGATCAAGAGAAGGAGCTCAAAGGAAATTTTATGGTTGCAAAGTTCGTAATCTAGTTTCGCAAGTTACCAGTTCGGGTAACCTACCAAGTGTTGCCAATCTTAACCCTGCTAACATCAAGCCACTCAGCGCTCTGGACAAGCCGACCCGCCTTGGTGGTTTTATACAAGTTTTCCTTCATACGGTTCTTTAGCACATTCGTGTAATTTCCTTTTACTGAGCACCTATATAAGCTTAGTCTACTTGTAATCAAATCAACTTTCACTCCATCAATCAATCAAGGAAATTTGGCATGAAGCTTCCTCCCCCTTTGCTGTTGGTGATTTTCTCTTCTTATCCCTTCACTTTCAGACTTTCTCAAAGAATGTAAAGTTCACCCTCGACGATGACAAATCAAGGATGCTCGGCTAAACCCCTAATCCCTGAAGGAAGGCCACTAGGTGCCAGATTTCAGCCTAGTTGCATGTTCTCATGTTCTTCAATGCATGTCTTATGTACTTCCAGGTTCCTCCTCCCCAACTTAGGTTAAAATCTCTTAGGCATGCTCTCCCTAATGTGTATTCGATAAGCTTGGGTTCAAAGTGATTTTCATTAGATCCAATCGATGCCCAAGTGAAAAGCTCCCATACATTGCAGGTAGGCTTGAGATATGTGCCACTCACAGGGATGTTTATGTCTCAATCAAATGCCACCTTCAAGAGGAAACTCAGGTTTAGGTTTTTAAAGCTAAAATGAAGATCCCATTCGAAATGACTATATGTCATGCTCCCAACACGAGGAAAAAGACCACAAGTACATGTTCAAGTAACTTTAGAACCCTAAGCCCAGTGGCCCGAGACTTCAAGTAGTTCTCTCTTAACTTTTGACTTCAGTTATTTCAGTTTTCAGCCATTCACACACACTATTTTTCACAAACCTTAAAATCTAACGATAAAACACCATTTTCAATGCATTGTAAATCTTCTCTCATGAAGAAAACTCATCCCTATGTTCGACCTTAGAGCCACTATATCAGAAAGCCTCGCATGCCGTAGTAGGAATCCTAGGTTATAAATTTTTGATTCCAAACACCTACTTGTCTTTAAACTAATCGTGCAACCCACACTCCATATCATTTAAAATTTGGTAGAGCTCATTTAGTAGCAGTTCATCCCAAATATAAAACCCTGTTTCCTAAATAACCCAACTCAGACCCATCTGTTCATATACAATTAAATGAGTAAAATGGCCACTTGGTGATTAGTGCCCAAAAGTGTTATTTTCGAGCCCTGTCCAAAATAAAGGTTGTGCTTTTACGCTGTCTAATCATATGAATTGAGCCAATTGACATGTGCAAGTCCACTTAGTACACTGATTCCATTGAGTTTGTTTCTTGGTAATTTGCGTTTCCTTGCGTGCCTCACCAATAATGTTCATGTGATGTCAAAAGATCTATGTCAATGTCAGGATTCACAATGTTTTCATCAATCAAAATGAAGAAATGTGTAGTGGATTTGAAGAAAGGATGATGCAGTAGCAAAACAAGGAAGAAGGAGAAGCCAGCACTTTCGCTATGATCGCGAAACGTAGGATCGCGAAAATTTTCAAGAATCATGCGAAAAATTGTAATCCCAGCTAAATTTTCGCTATGTGAAATTTCAGTTAGCTAAATTTCACGAAGGCGAAAATGTCCGCCCAGCAAAATTTCCATTTTCGCCATTTCACCCTCGTTAGTTTCATGAAATTCTCATTGAAGATAGCTTAAATTTCATTATATTTAGCTTGAATTTGTTGCATAGCGAAATTGCTCTCAAATTTGTGTTTCGTATTTTGATACCAAACGACCACGTTTTGATAAATTACCATTTTATCCCTTATGTAATCTCACATTTTAGGCAATTTTGTCATTTTTCACACCATGGGGTTGGCTATATGTCCCTGTTAATCTTGTAACCCTAAGTAACTTTTATTTAATATAGTCTCAGTTTTTCATTTTAGGTTTATTTTGCTTCTATTCTTTCCTATTTTTTCTCGGCTGCTAAACAACCCCCTTTAGGATGACAACTCAAGGGATGCTTCGCTGTGCTCTCCTCATAGCCTTGAAGAGGAGTGGCTGCTAGCTTGTTTTGGGGTTGCCGCAGCTGTCGCCATGTTTTCAATGTTATATGTACTCAGATTATGTTCCTAACTTTTCCAAACTGTGGTTTAATGCCATTACTGCTTGGTTCACTTTGCTTGTACTTGCCGTGCTTTAGGTTCAATGTATCTTAATGGTAGATGCACCGATATCCTTTAGATGTCATTACCAGCCATTGAAATGAGGTTAAATGCTGTGGTTTCAAACCTAATGGGGACTTCAATGCTTAGTACTCTTGGTTTGACTCCAACAGAGTGGTTTTGGCGTTAGTTTCATAGCTTAAACACGTATCCGCTTTGGCTTCGACTATATGTCATTTGCCCTAATGCGAGGAAATAACCCGAGGACACCGTATCACTCCCACGTTATCAAGCTACATCTGCTTCCAGCGTTACTTTCTATTTCTTTACTACTTCTATTTAGTTTTTCTAAGTAATTAAGAATGTGAGCGAATCAATCCATCGTTTTAACCAATCCAATCCAATAAAAAGTTCACCATTTTCTGGGCATTGATGAAATCATTCGGATGAAACCCATCCCTGTGTTCGATCTTTCTAGGACCGCTATACCGCAAAGAGCTTGACTACACCAAGATGAGGACATAGGAAACAAAATAATGTTTTGATTTTGACACTTACCGTGGCACTAATCAACACGACGTTAAGTCAGGATAAAACGCGTATCTGACGAATGTTGAACACTTGCGGATCCTTATCACAAGTTTGTGAATTTTTATATTTAATCGTCATTTTTATTTTATTTTTACTTCATATAAAAAAATTTATGCAAGACTCAAGTTTTTGTGTTGCCTTATTTCTTAACGCAGATTGAAGTTCTGGGTTTTGAATCAGACCAATGGAAGAGGGAAGGCAATACAAAGGAGGTATTCAGTGGAGAGTAATCCCAGAGTACATAGTTCATGAGGGACTATAGAAACCAATGGTTTGAGCTTAACTCCATGGTAGTGCTACAACCATAGTCAGGGAATCACACAAATTCCTCTATGGGAACTGGACTCCACAATATTCACCTCCTCGAACCTCCATATTATGCCCCCACTTCTCGCTGAATAACCACCAACCCCATCCCCCTGCTCAACAAGCCATCCCTTCAACTTGAGCAAACAAGTGGATAATTATGAGAGCAGTGGCGTGATCGCCTGTGCTAATCAGAAACTCGACACAATAGAGAGCTCTCGAACAAGAAATTGGACAAGGTTCCATGAAATTGATAAAAAAATTGGACATCCTGCAGGAATCCATCTCAAATCTCACCAATCAGCTTGTTCATCAAGAGGAAGAAAATCCAAAAGGAGGGTGCTTGACTAACACCACAAGTGGAGGAGCAAAGAGCCAAATAAATAGGCGTTATTTTAACCCATTACCAGGCTGCTTTTCCATGAGGAAGAAGAAGACATCACCTTGTTGATTGAGAGGTAGTTAGAAAGGAAGAAGTAGAGGAACCCAAAAGCTTATCCTTCACCTAAACCCCATAGATTCGGGATCCTAATGCCACTCCAACCCCAAAATAACCACTGGTCTGTACATACTACCCACACCGGGCAAAGAAACCCAAAACCCGTTGTAACCTCGGCCTCCCAAAACCCATGACAAACACCATCACCGCTGTATGAAGATCAAGATTATGTTTCATCAGATAGTTTCCGCTTACTACATCAAAACAGTACATCCGCATTTGATGCTATGGATGTTTCCTGTGCCAACCTGGTTCGATACTTGACCTAGTATCTCCCATAAGCTCCACCGCTTTCTTTAATTTAATTTTTGGGTCTTGTTTAAGTTCTATTTTGTTAAAAATTTTGTGGTAATCAATGAGTGGCATGTTTTTTTCTTTGTACAGATACAAGAAGATCAACCACTTCACCAACAAAGACCCTCAAGATGCCCAGTTTGGATGATCCTTCTCCCGCCACCATCGACATGAGGTACTACTCCATCCTCTAGCTTTCTCATTCCCATGCAGAGAGTTTGAGGTTAGAAATAATGTTCATGAGCCAATTTAGTTTTACTGTTCCACATGCCTACAGAGCCCAAATTTGTTTATAAAATCGAGGCTTGTGTGCCTATATTTTTTGTTTCAAATTCTCTTGCCTTTAGTTGAAAAAATTGAAGCCCTGTATGTTACCTTAATAAAGAAAATAACCCATGCATGATTTAGTTTCACAATCGAGATTTCAAAGATATTCATCCTGAACATTCCCCCTTTAGCTAATTCACACACCAAGACAGGTCTGACAGACAAGAAACATAGTTGCCCATACCTCTTCCTTTCAGCAGCCGGCCTGCACTGGCTACCTACACCCATAATAGTCATGCTACCTATGTATGAAGGCCAATGTAGTCTTCCAAAAGGAAAAGAAAAGCGAAAAAGCAAAAAGAAAAAGAAAAGAAGAAAAGAAAAATAAAAGTCGTGGACGCTTGCCTTGAAACCCTAAATACGCCTGAGGGGTAAGGTGGTAAGTTTTGAAGTCCATGCCCTAAACCTTAATGTCAGTCATCGACTTAGTGTTCTTCACTGCAGATGGCAGAGTTTAGCGTGTCAGAGGCTAACTTCAACGTCTTAGTCTGAAGAAGCCCGCAGTTTGTGGTCAAGATCCTTTGGCTTGATGCCCTAAAATCTTAATTGGTTGGGAGTCATCAGGACCCTCGTTACACGGACTTCGTGGAAGTCGAAGTTTTTAGCATCATCCATAATGTAACCAAGAATAAGAGTACAACATTTAAAGCTGTCAACATTAAGCCATATAGCTAGGTTGGGGGAGGGAATAACTTTGCAATTTATTGGCTCAAACTTGTTACCTTAGGAACAATTAGATTTTGTGAAATTCAAAGCTGATTGATCCAATGTCGACCTACAACTAGTCTTATATGGTTTTGTTCTTTCATGTTGATTTCTAACAGGTGTAAATTATTCATATAAAAGAGAAAAAACCATCTATATTACTTTTAAACCACACACCCTTTGGTAAACAAAGATACTCCTTTATTATTAGTGTCATATGGACTAGCAACGTTCGCTAGGGGTGATTAGTGCCCAAAGTGTTATTTTCAGCCTTATTCAAAGAGTCTTGATGCTGCACATCAGGCGACCGAGCCACTGGACATGTGCAGGTCCACTTAGTACAATCGATTCCATTTTATTGTTTCTTGCAATTTTGCAGTTTTTGGCGTCTCAAAACAATAAGTTCAGCAAAGATGCCAGATCGTATTAATGTCAGATCTATACAATGTTTATAATTAACCAAAATGGAAATGTTATGGATTCAAGAAGTACGATGCAAGAGCAAACATGAAGAAGGAGCAAGCCGTGAATTTTCAGATGATTGCGGTACTGCCAGACTGTACATTTCAGAATCCGTTTCAATTTTCATTAATATAGTTCTTCATGAACATAAAATTTCGCTAGCTAGCTAAAATCATCGTTCTTAGCTTAAATTTCCCATTTTCGCTATCTCTATGGAATTTCCTATGGAATTTCGCTAGCATAGCGAAATTTTCGCTATACTAGCGAAATTGCTCAGCCTGTGTTTTTGGTATTTTTCATAACAAACGACCACGTTTTGATGAATTACCATTTTGTCCCTGATAACGACAGTTTGGTAAGCTGTCTATATTTTAACATTTTTCTGATCTTTCATTCAAAGATTAATTAATATATAATAAATATGAAGAAAATCACCAATTTATTAGTTATGAGAGTGAAAGAAAGAAGAAAAAGTAAAGAGAAAATGCAAATGAATTGGTGGAGTAAAGATGCGCTCAAATGGCAGAGTAACGAAGCAACCGGTTGATTAATGTCATAGCTTTCGTGGGCTCAAGGCAGTCTGCCGCATGCAGGTCGCTACATCGTGAAAATTTAAGGAACTTCATGCAAACGATGTGGGATCACAAGAAAGGTACTGAGGATTTCGCGTAAACTGAGGAATGATGTCGCGACAAAGATCGTGATGTCGCCACAAAGTACCGATGTTAGCGTAAAAGGAATGGAGGTCGCGCATGTTAAGCGCTGCTGTTATTGCAACGAAAGATAAAGTCGATACCCCGTTGCTATTAATGGCAGAGCATCGTCATACCAAAATCATAAGCTCCAAAGATATAAATTCGATGTCGCAAGAAGAAATCATGTCGCGACATCAATAGCAAACAATCAAACCTCGCGAAATGCATAACGATGTCGAATATATTATCATGTCGCGACATCAGTTATTATCGCCAAACCGGGCAGAGATTTCTCACGCTGAGCGTTTGATGAGATCGATGTCAAGATGACATGTCATTAAGGATTTGAGGTCGCGACTTGATGCACATACAACACTTGAAATCCACAAAGATCGCATCGGGATTAGTAAAATTCAACCGGAAACCCTTATAAATACGCAGCTACCCGTAAGAGGAAAGCAAGCTCGAAGACGAAGGTAAAGAGAGATTGGGTAGCCCATGCTTCATTTTTTCATTTTTTAATTTTATTTTTCATTTTTTTCTGTTTCCGTCGTTCTAGAGTAGATTACTTTTCATTTTCTTATTTTCATTTTATTTTCTCGGATTCGATGTTATCGTTTTTGGAGCGTGTTTAATTTGTCAATTCACCCTTTTCAAATTATCACCTGAATGTTGAAGTTCGGGACAAATTTCACCAATTTTTCAGAAGTTCAATCAGAAGTATTCTTATGATTCTGAGGAATGTCGAGGCAATTCTGAACAAAGAAACCTAACTTTCCATTAAGTGAATGCTGAGAATAGAATTTATCTTTCCGAAGTCCAACTCCTTAGAATTTCACTATGAATTTACTTCAGCTCTTGGGTTTCATTAACGATCTGAATATCACTTCATACCAAGCAGAGCTTATTGCTCGATTTCAAGGAGTGTCCTCTCGAGTGACACAAGGAAGACATTCCCGAGATTTATGAACATTTCAAGGTATATTAACCTCAAGCATAGAGAACTAATGAGTTTTGTAAGTTTATTTAGATAAACTTCTCTCACTTCTGAAATCAAGAACGAGTTGAACGAGCACAATTTAAACAAGCAAAGAGTTCACCACCGGATAAGGAGGCCAATCCCGTGTTAGCTGAGATCTAATCATGAGAAAAGGATTCATTTCTAATTTTGAGGAAGAGTAACTGAGTTAGATATTCCGCTGACTCAGATAACTGTTTATGTCATGTCCATACTGTGGTGCTGAAGTATTAAAAAGCACAGTAATACCTGCATGAAGGAAATCCTTAAAAGCAGGAAGTTATTCTATCTCCCTGCTTTCGAGAATCAAGTAAAAATTAGATAATGAAATGGAGTGTGGAGAGATCCAAATTTCGCACCGCTAAACGCTGGACATATCTAAAACCCAAGAATCAAGAAAATTTTATCAAAGATAACTACAAAGAATTTGATACTTCACTATAGCGTTTTGATGCTCTTCAAAGATAAATTATTCACGTCCATTTATTTTCTTAATTATTCCTTATTCTTTATTATTTATATTCCAAATTTCTTTTTATTTGATTGTTCATTTATTTTCTTTAGATATATATTTTCCAGCTTCTAAGTTGATCCATATCATGTCAGGTCCAAATAGTAATGGAGCTTCGAGTAGTCGTGGTAGTTGATTTAAAAATTCTTGAGATCTTCGTGGATCGAGACCGACTTATATCCATTTGCCATTTGTCGACCTATGCACTTCACAAAGATATTGGTGCCAAACCAAAATTGAAAATGATTAACTCTAGGAGATTTTTTTGGGTCCACAACAGTTTTGTCACGCTGCCTGGGATTAGATAATAGTCCTTGTAATAACGTCACAAATTTAGATAGCAGAGCTTTCTACACAACAAGTTTTACGGCGCCACAGGGATCGAAAGAATTTAATAAATCAATATTCGATGAAAGAAGGAAATACTACCTGGACATTTTAAAGAAAAAATAACAAAATAAGCTGCCAAATATTATTTTTAGCCACTAACTTTTAACAAACCATCTTGAAAATATTTGCACTGCATTAATCCTATTAATGTAAGTGTGTTTTGATTTGTGTGGACAAAATTTTAATGCATAGAAATGTAACACCGATCCGATTCCAAAGAGTATTACTGCATCAGAAGAACACTCAAAATGAGAGATAGTTAGCTGCGTAACTCAACCACGATCCCCGGGCAGAACTGAGACACAAGTATAAGGGTACTGCCCTAACTCCCGCAAAGCTGAGGAAGATTACCTTCCCAAGTGACACAAAGAAGAATCCAAAAGATTGCACGAGTCAGGTAAAATTTTAGAGTGGAAGGAGGAAGGAGGAAAGAAAAATGACGACAAAGAATGAAGAAAGAATCGCCATAAAAGACGAAGGGATCCAGTGAGTTTTACACCTCGCATCATCGAGGAGTTGAACTTAAAGCCTCTCGTGACTCAGAGCTAGTATAAATTTGATGCCTCTTCTCGCTGCTGCCACCAAGTTCAGTGACTGAATCTCACCATCTATTACTTTCAAATGAAGAAGAATATCGATGGTAAAACTCAAGGAGTTCTGGGAAGATAAGCCAACAATGGGAAATTTGGTTTTTCCAAAGAGACTTTATCATTCTCCGACACGGAAGAAGATTCACAAGTACCCCGCTATCGGGGGAGACCATTCCTTAGCCACCACACGCCCGATCGACATGCAAAAAGGAGTTCTTACCTTGAGGGTTGAGAGGAAGCCGGCCGCCAACTTGATCAAAAGCATGCGTATAGACATGAAAGAGAAAATTTCAATGTAGTCGATGATGTCTATACCTACAACCCCCGATGTTCCTAATGATTGTAATACTCAAATCTTTATCAAAAGAGATGAATTCCCAGATATCTAAGATGACTACTCCGATTGTCCAGACTTATGTTCTCATTCTCAGAAACTGGTGGCTGAGCCCGATGCAAAATGGGAATGAAAAGGGAAAATAATGAAAAGTGGGAAATTCATCAAGAAACCAAAGGAAGAAAGGCTAGTATCAAGAGTTGCCAAGTCATTTGAAGTATGCTTACTTAGAATCACCAAAGAGAAAACTAATGATTATCTCCCGCTGCACTCGTGATGCTGAGGAATGTAGGTTGCCGGGAAATCTTAAAGAAGCATAAAGAGTCTATAGCTCGGGTCCATCAAGAGTCAAGGGCATCACCCATCAATTTGCATGCACAAAATTTCGCTAGAAGAAACTTCAAAGCCATCCAGAGAACATCAGCGAGACTAATCCAGTTGATGAAGGAAGTAGTCGTGAAGGAGTGTACTCCAAATTGTCGAATACATTTATCTATGCAATTTCAGATAGTCTCAGGAGTCTTACCCATGTGGTTCTAAAGAAAGCTATGGGTTTATCGTGATCCAATGAGAAAATGAATTGATTCCAACAAGAACAAAGGATGTGATTTGAGGGTATGCATTGATTGGCAGAAGCTTCAACACAGCCAATTTAAAAGATCATTTCCTTTACCCTTCATTGATCGGGAGTGTTGGATCAGAATAGCAAGACACTTCATTTTGTTTCTTCTGGATGGTATTCGTGATACAATCGTATTGCTATCGCGACTCGAGGACCAAGAGAAGACCACATTCACATGCCCCTAGAAATACCCCGGTTTCGGGAGGATGCTTATTTAGCCCACCTCCGCATCCCAAAGGTGTATGATGTCAATGTTCTCAAACTCGTTGAAGAGGTTATGAAATTTTTATGGATGACTTCACCGTATGGACCCAGCTTTTGATCAATGCTCAAGAACCCGAAACAAGCCAAAAGATGCTAAGACAAACAAATAGCACCTAATTGGGAAAAATGCCATTTTATCAGAAAGGTAAGGTATTGTTCTTGGGCATAAACTGCTACTGACTCGAAGTGGGTCATCCGCGTATCTATTATCAAACTTTACACCACCTTACCACAAGAAAAGGAGTAAGAAGCTTCTTAGGGCATGCCGATGGCTGTCGAGATTCATCAAAGACTTCAAAAATAACCAGACCGCTATGACTCATTTAGAGGGGTTAGATACAAGGTTTAATCCTTGATGACTCTCGCAAGGTCGCTTTTGAAGAAATCAAGATCAAATCGTTCAAGCACCTATAATGGCCGCACTGCATCGGGATCAGAATTCAAATAATGTGTGATGCTAGTGATTTTGCAATGGGAGGTGTCATAGGGCAAAGAAAGGAGAAAATGTTCAGGACCATATACTATGCTAGTAGAACCTTTAATGAAGCACAAGAAAATTACTCAACAACTGAAAAGGAGATGCTAGCCGTATATTTGCCAGACAAATCGTGCAATACATTCTCGGGATCCAAATGTCATTATTCATACGATCATGCAAAGAATCGGGCACCTGATGTCAAAGAAGGAAGCTGCCGATTGATAAGGTGGTGCGTTATTGCAAGAGTTTGACTTGGAGATCAAGGATAAAAAGGGGTGTGACAACGTGATAGCTGATCACTTGTCAAGAGTAGAAAGAAGTACACCGAGGAAGAGAAAGTAATATTAATGTGAGAACTTCCTGCATGAGCAACTGCTTAAAGTTTCCTTCCAACTTCCATGGTATGCTGATATCAGAACTATTTGCTTCAGGAGTAGCCTCCTTCATAATTCAGCCACCAATGAAGAGGAAACCTTTAACCGACACAGTGTATTATATTTGGGATGATCCACTATTTAAAGAGGTGCTGACATGATAATAAGAAGATGTACCTTAAAATGAACAGAGCAAAATTATGAATGAATGCCATGCATCACCATATAAAATATTGCCAGAGAAAGAAATGTTCTCATAAGATACTCCAACTCGAAGATTTTACCAGCCCACCATCTTCCAGATCCAAAGCGTTGAGTGGGTTAAATTATGTGATATCTTAAAAGATTCGAAATATCAGCAAAGATAAATGAAATGCCCTAAGAGGTATAATGGTGGTGCAAATCTTTGATAATGGGAATAGATTTGCCGACCATGTTCACCATCATTTAAGAACTACATACTTCTAGCGCTGATTATGTTTCAAATGGGCAAGGGCATTTGTCCAAAGAATGATGCTAATACAAGCAGGAGCTTCTTGCAAAGAAATATTTTGAGTAGATTCGGGAACACCTGCAACCATCATTAGTGATGGGGGAAGCCATTTTCAAGTAAACAAAATATTTGCAAAACTCATGAGCAGTAATGGGATCAAGCATGTCACGAGTCTAGCTATCATCCCTGCACCAATGGACAAGTAAATTTCCAACAGTGAGATTAAAAAAGAATACTTTGAAAAGACTGTGGAGCTCAAGCAAAGAAGGATTGGTCTTCCAAACTCATGATGCACTGCCATGTGATCCAGATACAAAACTCCCATTGAAATCCCCATACAGAATTGTTTAAAACCATACACTTACCTCCGAATTGGAATACAAGGCAATGTGGCCATCGTTGAATCTCATTTAAACTCGTAAGGGAAGAGAGATTGTTCCAACTATCTCGAACCGGAAGAATTTGAGAAATGAAGCTTTATGATAATGCTAGAATCTACAAGGATAGAACAAGAAATGGCATGATCAAAGGATCCCGAGAAGAGTTCGTGAAAGGTGGGAATGGTGTTCTCATCATGAATCCGAGGACTAAGCCTTGTTCCTAGGAAACAAACCAGACCTAAATGGAGGCAATGCTGGCTGGTGTCAAGCAATACATTCAGGGCGTTGACACAGAGGATACCGGGGGAAGAATTCAAAGTCAATGGACAAAGACTAAGCACCATCTAAACAAAGGAGTAGGAAGGAAGCCAAGAGGCTCCAGTTATCTGTAAAGAAGAAGAACCAAAACAAACAAGTCTAGCCAAGGACTCACAACCGAAAGTGTACCGGGACGGAGGCAACCCATAAAGAATTCCTCTCACTCGACTTTTAACACTTAATTAGAATTCATCTGATTTCTTTTCTAAATTTTATTTTTTATATAGTGATTAGTTGGAAATCTAGAAGTAATTTTAGTGTAATTAACTCTTTCCGCAAATGTCAGTAGAGTGCTCAGGCAAAATGCAAGGAAAGGAGAAGAGATACCTTGGGGAATTAACTTCAGCACCACGTGAATGAGCAGAAAGGGAAGCATTCTTTTCCTATACAAATTCTGTGAAAAGTGAATTGAATACATGTATGAATTGCTGTGTGAAATTGATTTATTTGATGCTAAAGATTTTAAAGTTGCTAAAGAATGAAAGACTCTCTGTTCATTAAATTTATATAAAGTACTCATCCTGTCACGACAAAGATTGATGTCGTGACTCAGTCAGTATGGAAAGAGGAATAAGGCAGAAGTCGCGACAAGAGAAATTCCTCCAAGAGGAAGTTGTCGCGACATCATAATACATAGAGGAAATAATTGCTGTTGTAGACATGGGATGACTTGTCCCACCAAAGGCTTAGTACAACGCTATTGCCACTTGACACATGACTCATCAGTGAAATTACAAATTGCCAGCCTTTAAATTTCTGTCTGACTAATGACAACATAAAATTTGAACTTGGCATTGATGTCGTGACAAGCGAAGTTAATGAAATAATGATTAGCCCACAAAAACTTGATTGAATTGCAACGGTTGGAGAACTTCTTCCCACTTCCGCTCCACTTAAACCGTTTCATCCTCTTCCTCTATCACCCAAAACCCCACACCCTGGGCTCAAAATTCATTCAACAAAGAGGTAGCTTGAAATTTAATTTGTTATACTAAGAGAGTTATGAGAAGAAGCATAAAACAGAAGAACTAATAGAAAGAAATTGTCGAAGAGGTGTCACAGACACCCTAGGAGTCTTAACAGTTTCTAATAAAGAAAACTGAATATGAAAGGGAAAGCAAGAACATAAGAAGATAAGATTTTGTGTGTCAATAGCTTATTCCAACTAGAAGAAGCTTATACAACAAGGGGTTCGTGAGCGGTGAAGAAGATTCAAACCCTATTAATTTTCTAAGGAAATGATTGAGCAAAGAGGTTGGAAAGCTCTCTGCGCACATCAAAAGTCAGGCTACACAGCAGTGGTGAAAGACTTTTATTCGAATCTGGTAGGCAGGAAAGACAATACGGTGTTCGTCAGAGGAGTGTGGGTACCATATGGAGACAAGGCCATTAACTAGCTTCCCATGGAATGGCAGGCATCAAGCATGGGTCCAAGTTCAAAAAGCTCTTGAAACCTAAATTTCTGAAGATTGCCAAAAGCCCACCACTTAAAGCACAACCGAGACAAGGGGAAGGTGACCAAAACCTTGAAATCGCAGGAAGCCTAACTCGAGGAGGCTAAGGTATGGTTCCATTTCCCCGTCTTCGCTTTTGTCCCCACAAAGACAGAACATGAGAGAGCATGAAGCAATTATGCTCTATGCTATTCCTGAAGGGTACAAAATCAATGTAGAACACACTGGAAAATTCTATACTGGAGGCACATGAAGGAAATAAGAGAGATCGATCCTCACCCAAAGAACAATAACCTGCTTTATGTTTAAAGGTCAAGTGAAAGGAGTTCGGGAAGAAGAGCTATTGAAGTCCTTTGACATCACCACTCCTACTGACAGGAGTATGCAAGGGACCCAGAAACCAAAAGAAAAAGGGGGTGTTGATTAAAACAAGAGAGGAAGCTCTAGCTGCAAGACAAGAAGAAGAAAACCCAAAAACGCCTCCTGAAACAAATACGTTCACATTTGCAGACAATGAAGGGCAGGATGAAGGAAGCCCCTTAGATTTCTCCATCCCCTTAGCTAGTTCTCCCCCTATGCAAAAATGTAATATCTGGGAGAGCAGAGAAAGCTTGTGGGATCACAAGAGAACAATTCAATCATGGAAATGCTCATCTCAATGCAAAGCAGGATGGAAGAAAGAGAAAAGAGGTGGAGCATCCAACAGAAATTTCGAGATGATATGTAATAAGGAGGCAGACTAAAAGAAGAGATCAAGAAGGAGGAGGAACTACGAGAAGAGAAGAAATGTTTGAATCAGAATTGAAAGCAGGGAATAGAAATGGGAAGACGAAATATCAAGAAGAGAGGAACAGCTGAAAAAGATGATGAAGCATAAAGAAGAAGAGTTCAGAAAAGAAATGGAGAAGAGGGATAGGAATCTGTTAAAGAAGTTGCAGCTCAGCCACGAAGCATTCTACAACAACCAATTTAACAGAGATAATCAACTCTTGGGACTAATAAAAGAAAGGGATGCGGAGCAAGAAGAAAAGACAAAGGAGAATGATTCGGTGCCTTTATATGTCCTCGTCTGGAAAGATTTTGAGGCAAAGATGGAAGGGAGAGACAAGGTGTTAGATGATAACGATGCATATAGGAGGAAGATGTGGCTGGAGAATCTAGATTTGATTAACAACAACCTGTCAAAATTCTTAGAGGTCATGATAGAACTTGAGAAAAACATGAACACACTTGGAATGAGACAAAATGAGCTGAACAGGAAGGTGGATCTCACAAACGAATTGGTGCAGGAAGAGCAGACAGGAAAAGAGACTACCAAGAGGAAGAGGAGAATGGAAGTGAAGATTCCAGAATTCAACCCAACATTGGATACCCTTTTGATCCGATCCCCGTACATCTATACTGTAAACAAAAGAAAAATACCTATCCATTAAGTTGTCAATCCCTCCCTCCTTCCTATACTGTTATTCTCAACCGTTTCAACAAAATCATAAATAAAATCAGAAAATTGTTTGATATTGCTCGAGTCTCAAATTGTATGTTTTATTTATTGCCAGTTTGACGTAAGAATAACAAAGAGAATCGACTCTCGAATGAAAGTCGCTGAAATGTCATAGTGTGAGTTAGTTGAAATAGTTAATATAGAAAGTGGATTGAATGAATCTGTAGACTGCTGAATAAGTGCTAAATAACAGTTAATACAATTTGATTGAAACACAAAAAATTGCATTATTGATTGGAAATAGGCTGTTGAGTTCAGAATAAGGATGGTTATACAATTGACGGAACAAAACAATTAATTTGAACTTGTAGTGGGAACAGTGAGTCAGGAAACCTGCTGGAAGTAACATCTTTGAATTTTCATAAACTGATATGAGTCAAGAAATCCTTAGGGTGAACTAGAAGTTATCAACTCAAATTCTGGGAACTTGTTTACCTGATCAGTTGCAAAATCCCCAGTGATACAACCAACAAGAAACGACATGCCATCCTCGGGAAATTTTTGAAAGCAATTCCACTCTATCCCTATTTATATGCTGACGATATACCTTAGTTCCGTAAATTGAGCCAAACAGTTTTATTCTCAGCAAAACCAAATGTTTACAAACCCATCCTAAAGAATCAACCCTCCAAAAGAACCTGTGATTACCAGAGAATTCAAAAAGAGAGGAAGGAAGAAAGTTTGGGGGAGTTTAAATTTTGAGGAACTCAAGGAGAAAATACAGAAAAAGGGACTGAAAAGAAAAGGATCTGAATCAGAAAAATATAGCAGAAAAGAAGGTTTAAGGGAATAGGTTTTGTTCAGTGGCCTAACTCTCAATAATTAAGTTCTTAGGGGTGTTTCAACACCTAGTACCCTAATACCATCTGGTATGGGAGCTACTAACCCAAAGTTCGCTAAGAGTGTTAGAAAGCCTAAAGAGACAAAAACATAGCACTATTCCTGAATGGCGATGAGAAGGAAAATTTCCCCAGTTTGAATTACAAAAGAGAATTGGGAGCACACAGTTTTGAATAGAAGAAAATCAAGGTGGTATCCTAAACATGAAGTTTGGGGGATTTATTTAAAGAAAATACAAGGAGGAAATGGCAATACTTGAGTGCAAGGGAAAGAGGAATAATGGTAATCTTAACCTAAAAATACCATCCATCCTACCTTTTACCCAAGCCTAACATTACAAGCCCAAAAGACCTGATTGATTTTGAAGGTTGGAATTACCAGCCAGTGGAGATCAAAATGAACAAGCCTATGGAACTTGGAAAATCAGAAAAGATCAAAACTGCGGAAGATCCTCTATGGTTGATTGACTCATTAAAGAAAATGAGAAAGAAAAATAATCTTACATTTTTGGGCCAGATCATAACTATACTGGCTAGAAACAATTTCTCAACACCTGTTTTGTATACCGAGAAAGTAGCACACTTCAACCGGGACTTGCAATGTAGATGTACTTAAACAATGCATTCTCTTTATTTAATGAACTGACTGCCATTTGTCAGAATAAAATGTCCTTAATTGCTCGAGACGTAATTCTTTCTTTTCACAGACGCTAAAATTTGGTCAGGGAGTTTGATGAGCTTAAAAGTCATCTATTTCTAGTCCATTTTTCGGTTTGATTTTCATCTAAAAACATTAACAATTAATATGCAACAGAAGAAACTCCACCAATTTGTTATTAGTGTGAGAGTGAAAGAAAGAAGAAAGTAAAGAGAAAATGCAGCACTGTGGAGTAAAGATGCGCTCAAACGGCGCAGCGTAAATGAAAAACAACCGGTTTGACACGTTTAGTTTTGGGGTTTGTACGCCCGCTTATGAGGTCGCCGACATCAGAAAATTTAAGGAAATTTTGATGTGTCATGACAGGATCAGCGAAAGGCAGCTAAGGATCGCGTAACTAAGGAATGATGTCGCGACAAAGATCGGTGACGCCGCTGGCCAGCGTCATGTCGCAACAAGGAATGGAGGTCGCGACAAGAGCAGCGCTCAAGCCATGCACAGTTCGGAAAAAGACGGTCGGCGTAACTTGCCGTTGTCGCGACGTAGTAATCGCTACGGTACACCAAAACAACTCGGGCGGAGCTCTGAAGACATAAATTGATGTCGCGACAAGAAATTGATGTCGCGACATCAATAGCAGCCAATTGAAACCTGCAAAGGCAAATTCCATCTATCTTGCAATTCGATGAAATTAATGCAGCAGTCAGATTTCCATGAATAATCCTCAACCGTCAAATCCGCTTCATCATTCGAGATATCAGAAATTCTCAGTTTCACCAAAATTACCGTTTTGTCCTTTTTCCGAAAATTGGAATTTTCTCGGGTCTTACATTCTCCCCTCCTTAAAAGGAATTTCGTCGTAAAATTCTGGAAAATCAAAACAACTCACATGTATATGCAACGTACACCATACCATGCATGTAAACTAGTCATTTAAATATTAAACGACTAAACCACGTACCTTCATCCCTAAACAAGAAGGGATAGGTGGCCCGCACCGTGTCTCTCGCTCCCATCAGCTGACTCCTTTCACTCCACGGTGCCCATAACACTTTCTCATTTGCTTCCCACGGTCTTGGCGCCGCAAAACCTGATCTCAAGCATCTATAATGCATATTGGTCCATCCTAAAAGCCCATCCATGTCAACCTCAACCTCCAATCCACTAAGTAATAGCCGGATCCGGAGCCCAGAGCATGGAGACGTGAAATACCTCGTGGACACCTGACATGCTAAGCGGTAAAGCCAACCGGTACGCTACAGTGCCTACCCTCTCGAGTATCTCGAAGGGCCTAATAAACCTCGGCGATAGCTTCCCGCACTTGCCGAACCTGACCACTCCTCTCTTAGGTATCACCTTCAAGAATACATGATCTCCAACCTCAAACTCTAAGGGCTCTGACGCACATCAAGATAGCTCTTCTACCTAATTTCCGAGTCGTGAGAAGACGTTTGTTGCTATCAAGCCTACCTTCCTTTATGTTTCTAATCAGATTAGGACTAGTGATGGAGCTCTCTCCCACCTCGTTCCAACAAAACGGTGACCTGCATGGCCTCCCATACAATGTCTCATATGGTGCCATTTGTATACTCGCCTGATAATTGTTGTTTTAGGCGAATTCCACTAAGGAAAATGCTCATCCCAACTACCTTTATGATCCAAGACGCATGCTCCCAACATGTCCTCTAACACCTATATAGTCCTCTCTGACTGACCATCTGTCTGTGGGTGGAAAGCTGTACTCATGGTCAGTCGTGTGCCCATAGCCTTTTGGAAACTGTTCCAAAAGTGCGTCAACCTCGGGTCTCTATCCGACACTATGGATACTGGTACTCCATGTAGCCGGACTATCTCTCGAATGTACAACCGGTAGAATCTCTCCAATGTAAAGGTCATCCGCACGGCTAGAAAATCTGCCAACTTCCTGAGCCAGTCCACTATCACCCATACCGCATCATGTCTCTGCAGTGTCCGTGGCAAGTGGGTCATAAAATCCATCGTGACGTGCTCCCACTTCCACTCAGCCACCTCCAATAGCTGAAGTAGCCCTGCTGGCTTCTGGTGCTCAGCCTTAACTTGCTGACACGTGAGACATCGTCGAACAAAGTCCCCTATACGCCTTTCATCCCGCTCCGTATACTCAGCGACCGAAGATCCTCGTACATCTTCGTGCCACCTCGATGAACAAAGAAATCAGAGTAGCAGTCGAGAATCTCTCTCAAATCGGCCAACCAGGAAACTACTACTCCAACCTCTATATCAAGACTACCATCCGGCGCGGATCGCCCAACCCAGTCACCAGACCGAATCAAGACTCCTGGTCACGTGATGAACACTACATCCTCGTTGCCCGCCATAGCCCTGCACAAAGGTCTTCAACCCTATTTTTTAATAGTCTTGTGCACATTTTGTGTAATCAATTGTTATAATTAACCCAATCGACATGCTCGTGGTCCCTATTGTACTATCATATATTTGTGGCAAATTTTGCGCTTCTTTGCTAGCTAACAGAAGTCTAAAATTGTTGAGTCGATCCAAGCACGAAGAATTCAAGTCAAACTCAGCATTGCAGATCAATGACTAGAAGGAAAGAAAAGCAAAAAGTGAAGAAAAATGGAGACAAGTGAAATTCCGTTCCACAAAGATCGTTCCCAAATGATCTCGCGAGCACTCTTCCCGCAGCTGCTCTCCCCGCATTTTTACGCAGATTGTTGTTTTTGCTACAATTTTTGGTTTTTCCTTTCTACCCTTTCTTTGTTTTAATAACTTATGTTTGGATTGTATGGTATTTCACTTGGTTTGTAAGGCTACAAGCCATTTGTATACACTGTTGACTTTAAGTTTTTTTTGCTGTGAATAAAATTAGGCCTGGCCCCGTTTTCCTTTTCTCATTTTCTCCCTTTTCTGGCTAATTAAACACTCCTCCGAGGATGACAACTCAGAGGATGGTTATTAGCTTCTGAAGAGGAGGGTCACTGGCTGTGGCTCGAGGTAACGACGTCCTTCTCTCGTTTTTAACGCACGATTTACAAGGTTTTAAGCCCTCGCTTCTCTACTAAAGTTAAAATCTTCCTAAGCATGCCTCCCTTAATGTATTTAAGTAAGTTTGGGTTCAATGGATACTTTCACTAGATCCACGAGGCTCGTTAGTCAGTCGCAGTTATCAGGATTAGGGTTTTTGAGATGTGTTTTCAATCAAGTAGAACATTTATGCCCATTTAAAATGATATGTTTCAAAAGGAAAATCATAGTTTAGTTTAAAGCTAAATGAAGATCCTGCCTGGAAATGACTACACGCCACACTCCCCTAACGCGAGGAAAAAGACCCGAGGACATGTTAGTTACCCTAAAAACCCTAACCCAGTGGCCTAAGACTTCAAGGAGTTCTTTTCTTATTTTTCTTCACGTTCCAATGAACCCCAAAACCTCACCGTTTTTAACCCAAAATCCTGAATCCATCTAATCTACCGCTTTGATTTCAATCAAATCATTCAGACCAAGAAAACCTCATCCTCGTGTCTCGACCCTAGACCACTATACTCGTTAAAAGAGAGCTGACCACGTCAAGAGGAGGAATATAGGAAACAAATTTTTTGATTCCCGATCACCCTACCGTGGCACGAATAAAATGGAGCCGTTGCCGGGGATGGTGCTTAAGTACATTTGACGTAGTTGAACACTTTGTGGATCCCCATCACAAGTATCGAATTGCTTTATATTTCACCGTCATTTTTTAGTTTTGCTAAAAAAAAAAAAAGTTGTTGCAGATCGTTGGGTATCCTCGCTTTTGCCGCAGGAATCCATTTTCGCGGATCGTACCCGGAGGCAAGCAAATCAGTTCTGTGGGAAAATTGACTGGTGATCACAAATAAATATAACATAATATTTAATTAATAATTTTAGAAGAAATTTTTCAATTACAAGATAATCTGTTCAAAATTTTTGTACTTTATAAAAATAAATAATTTGTCAAATTATAGGGTTGTACAAATGTGTCAGGATTAATAGAAAATTTGATCCGATGAATGACACGCTGATTTCAAATCACACGGTTGTAAAGTCGATAATCCAAGTGAATTTAAACATGTAACTCGATTGACTTCTCACATCGTTATCAGTTATAAAAAGTTACATCGGGTTCGATTATTTGACATGTCACTTGCTGAGTTGTCAAATCACATCGGGCTCTATAAAAAGCCGTTCGGCTCCTGATGATTTGACTCGTCACTGTCATTTCCGCATCAAGACGACTGAAAGCCGATAAAGTCGGTCTTATATACTACCATTGACTTGTCAAATCACGAAACACGGCTTTTTATGCATTTCGTTAAACGATAAAGACTTTAAAACATCTATAAATTGATGATGATGTCCCTTAGAATTTTACACACATTAAGGGTATTCAATTACTCACAAGCAAAAAATGAGTAACTTTTTCAAACTTCTTTTGATTTATTCATCTTCTTTAGATGAAGAAGAAAGAAACACGTGGTTCGTCGCAGCAATCAAGTTTAAAAGACAAAACTCACAAGGTATGGGCTCTGGAGATTGAATCAAGAGGCACACCGATATCGTGGGATTTAAAGAAGTACCTATTCCGGTCGCAAATGATACTTCGTTGAGAATCCAATCTACCTATACTTAAACATTATTTTGCAAAAAAGCTGCTTAAGTCGACCTTTATTTCTTCGAATTTACATATGCTCCAACAAATAATAATGATTATTTCAGGCAAAGAAGAAATGTCATTAACAAATACAAGAGGTTTATCCCAAGTGAACAAAAATGATGATTGCACTTCGCGATGCCTGTACGGTATGTTTAGACTACCCGATGAGTATGTCATAATTGGAGAGACCACAAACCACCCACTCGTGTCAAACGATTTCTCGCTAGGGTGGTATAAACTGGGGTCAACATCAGATCCCCAAACACGATGACATCTTCTGTTGGTCGAAAGATAATCAACCGGGCTTTCTTCCGAAATGTCAAGGGTGATCTATACTGGTGTGAAAACGGCCCGAACAAAGATATCACGGAATGATAACGGGCCATGTCCACCGATCGAATTAGTCAGGAGCTCTCGCGCCTTCGTCGCCTCTACGACTCTGTGATACGGCATGCTTTTCGGGCATGCCCAGATCTAACAATAATATTAATGTACTTGAAGCCTCCAATCTGTTTGCTAACTTGCGAGAAAGATGTGGCCCTTCTGTAAATTATACCATAATGGGCAACCATTACAATATGTGATACTCATTCAGACGGTATATATCCAAAATGGCAACACCAATAATCAATTTCTCACCCCTCAAGAGTCGCTCACGTAATTCTTTGCAAAACAAACACAGAGTTACCTAAAGGATGTAGAACGAAAGACTGGGGTGCTTCAAGCTCGTTTGCTATCGCTTTCTGAGTGAATCGTCAGATTATGGTATCTTAAGACTTATTTGATTGTTCGTATTATATTCGTTACAACATGATAATTTGAGGGATGAGCCAAGTTAATGACAATGAACTTGTTGCAATAGCTTCTGGCAATGACGACTATGACTCATTAAGAACCGATGGCCCGGTTGAAGTATCACTAGGCCCGATACCCTTTGATCAATTTATGGCTAACAATTACGTCATTCGAGATTCGAACACCCATTATGCCCTCCGCCACGACATTATTGCACATCTGTGGACGCTACATGGACAAGGCGTTATCGAGTGAATTTGCCTTATTTTGATATTATGTTTTGCTATGTTTTGTTATAATATGTTTTTTGACGAAAATTATGTTAGTTTAATCTTTAATAATTTACTATTAAAAAAATAGATAATTTAACATTCTTCATTCTATAATCCATGACAAAACTGAAACACAACAAATGTTGTTCTTAGTAACTGAAGTACATTAAACTTGGAGCTACTTGAATTTTTCATTGCTTTTGCCATAATCGATGCTTATGTAGAAGTTGATAATAGTGTTGTTGTTCACGGGACATATGTGAGATGTCTTTGATATACTCATCATCAAGCGATCATCTCAGAAGTCTATCTTGCTTCCTTCTACATCCTATCTTCAGCACGCCTTGCACTCCAAGTTGCACATCCTCCCTTCCGTGCTTGCTCCTTCGCAATTGGAAGCTTTTGCTCACATACAAATTCTTCCTCTGTTCACTTTGCCCAGATAATTCACGGATCGTAGCTAAAATATAATCACTTGTATATGTTGGACTCACCTTGTTTTTCTGTCTCCTATGTTTAGATGCTTTTCTTTATGGGGGTCTCTTCCTTGGAGAGCTAACAGTTGCATTGCTATATGGATCTTGATCCGAGTCAAGAGATACAGGTGTATCATGAGTTCTCATAAAAAGGGGAGCGGGGCCTAAGGTTGCTTTGCGATATAATCATCCACTTATCACATTATTTAAGCACCTTCCAACAATGATCAGAACTACCGACTTCAACATCCGCTTGAAACATATTCAGTTTGCACACGCTGGCGTGAAAATAAAATTAGAAATAAATAAAATTTAATATATTTGTCAGAGAAAATTATAACAATAGATAACTCCACTCGCCGGTGATGTTACCCACTTCTCATGGCCTATCTGCGATTCATAAGGAGTATCTCATGCCATTTGTACACAATGTCGGATTCTATCCCACCATTTTGACCTAACATAAAGTCATGGTGGGTCAACTCCAAAGATTGGTCTCCAAAAACTGCTTCATCACTGATCCCAAACTTTGACATCGGCTGCCTAATACCGATCAACGGACTGGGTTATGGTCAACTACAAGATATGCATAGTGTCACGCCTTCCTCATTTAAGAAAGACTTCCCGCCAATTGCATCAAAGAGATGTCATTTCGGCTATAAAATCAAACTTCTAAATTAAGTAGGATTTAAAAATTACATTGGTTAAAAAACTTAATAAATATAAAGCCAAAATAATCATGAGTGATGGCTAAATTTCATCTCGATAGGGACCACAAGCAGACGCATGATAATACTAAAATAAGATGATTAAATTATTTTAAAATTATTAACATATTATATAAATTATTGTGAAAATATATATAATTAAATAAGTTAAAAGTTTACTAAACAAATGTTTTAAATTTTTAACATTATTTCAATAGCTTAAAATCACATTATATGGTAAAATAACAAAATAAATTATTTTATATCAAGTATAATATTTATATTTATATTTGTATTTTATATTGTTCACAAAAAATATGATTTTATGGTTTTGTTATATTATTTCCTTTTTTATTTTATTTATAATATTATAAATTGAAATTAATTAGAAGTTACTAAATATATTTATAGGTTATAAACCCGCAAAATCGGGGGTTGAGGTTAGAATGGAGTAAATATGGCTGGGGCCGCCGTTGCCTTGACGCTAAATCACGCCATTTTATCTATCCCCCTTTTTATCTCCCGCATATATCAAAACGACAATGCTTCGGTCGCTGCAGTCCAAAAACGCCAAGCTGAATAAGTGATCATCGATTGAGGCAAATGACGCCGCTTTGGACTCGTAGCCCAAACGACGCGCTTTAACATGGTTTAAAAACGACGCCGCTGCTTTCTACAAATGGTTTAAACGACGCCATTTTGTAGGCTAAAACTGAAATTAAATGCCCTACTTGCTCGTCTTTCGCATAATCAAAATCAAAGGAGAAGAAGGAAGAGAGGAAGAAGAAAAGGAGGAGTGAAGAAGTGTTCACACTGGGGAGTGAAGAAGAAGAGCAAAACTCGCAGCCGGGCAACCTGGTCCCGCACTCGCTCCGGCCTGGTTCTGCCTGCACCGGCTACGAGCCTGAGAGGAGGTAAATTACATAACATGATTGTGTGATTTAAATGATGTGAATATATGCATGATTATATATTTGCATGTGTTATAGAATCAAATGGAACATCACATTCCATACACCTAGGGCACCCTGTGATCGATAAAGAGGAGGTATGAGGTAAATTTCGAGAGAATGATTCTATAGGTTGTCTGGGGTAAATAATGAATATATCTGAGGGTAGTCCAAATAAAACATCAATCATCAAGTCATTCCAATTGATACATCGAGTAGAAGTCCACACATAATATCAATCTTCGGTCGGCCTTAATCGAGAGTAAGGAGATCTGAGGGTCAGTCTCACAAATAAAAACTAAGGTTCCTACATGTGGTTTAGGCAAGTGTGAGTGGAGTCTGGGAGGACTTGGGATATGAGATGACGGTTAGGACATTCAAGTACGATCATGCATTTGCTTGATGTTTGTTTACTTCGGGAGCATCGTGATACGCACTTAGTGGAGAGTAGCCCAATTTAGGCAAGATCCACTACTACTATCAGCTCTCACCCCTACAGTAGGGATTATCATTTTATAGGTAACAGGAGCCGCATTTATGAGATTCGCTCATCACAGAGGCCTGCTAGAAGAAAGCCCAACAAGGGCTTGGAGGAGCTTTAGAGGTATTAAAATGTTTTTCATTTTAATGATATACGTGGTTGCATAAGAGTAGATCATTAACTCTCAGAACTATGATATAGTTGGGATGTTTTATGAGTATTGCTACAGGCCCAAGTGGCCGCTTTACTCATGTGATGGATTATATTGATAGTTGGGACATATGTGAGTATAATGTGTGGGCTCAAGAGGTCATTTTATCAGATGGCCAGATATGAGACCCTCGCGTGGTCATCAGAAGATCAGATAAGTTTAGTGCTGTGCATGTATTTGGGTAGAGCCCTGCACAAAGGAGACTTCATTTCGATTTTCGAGAAATGTCAGTCATCCACATTCAGATGAGTGTTTCCGCCAGCGGGCGACGGTACAAAGGACCCCGGGATTTGGGGGTGGTCACATCAGCTGTCTTATTAACCAACTCGTGCGCTCCCGATTCTTCAACTCCAAAAGTAGTCATTTTATAGCAGTATGTCCCCACCTGTGATGAACGCAGGTTTTTCTTAGTCATTGGGGTCCATTCTGATCTAATTGTAGCCTGAGAAGGCTTCCATGAAACTGAGGAGCTCATGCCCTTCCGTGGCGTCCACTATGAGGTCAATCCAAGGTAAGGAGAAAGCGTCCTTCGCGGTGCCTCGGTTGAGATCAGTGAAAGCCCACCAGAGTCGCTTAATTTTCCATCGGGCTTTTTTAACGAGGAATACATTGGCCAGCCAGTCAGGATATTATACTTCCCTGCTAGCTTTGGCCTGGAAGAGTTTAATTACTTCCTCTGTTATTAAATCTTCTACTTATCTAAAGGCGGCTTTCTATTTTTACCGACTCCGCTTAAATTAGCTTGTGGGTGATTACAGCGGGGTCAACTCCTCCCATGTCCTCATGTTTCTAGGCAAATACTTTATTTTTTTTTTAAGAAGCGTGGTGAGGTCAGTGACTGCATCTTCTGACATGATCCGATGTGACGAGGTGTTCGGGCCGGGTCGCCGAGCCGAGACCGCTCTAACTCTTCGAGGCGAGTCGGTGCTCATCTCACCTTTAATGTCGAGGTCATCCATGTGGATGCTATCAACCGTTTTCTGCTTCATTGACGCTTAATAGCACTCCTTGGTCACGCACCGACCCTCGCACTGGGCCCCACTCCATTTGTGGTGGAAAATTACGAATTGTGATGCGAGGGATGGCTTTTATGGTGTTAAGGGAAGGTCTCGCTTAGTAACACGTTGCAAAGAATGGGAGTCTACTATGAGGAATTTCACTGCTGGTCGCTCGCATGGGGATTCGTAGTAAGCACTACCAATCACTTAGGGGTAAAGCACTCTTCTTAGAAAATCCTCGTAGAAGGGAAAGGATCGGTTCTACTTCTCCCAAATTTGCCTATTCATTCAAAGCTGACGTCAAGATGATGTCTACGAGCTCACTGTCGACTCAGTACCCTGTGGATTGTTTTGTTGGCTATGATAACCTTTACTACCAGTGGATCGTCATGTGGTTGCTGGCAGCCTTCCATATCCAAGTCCGAAAAATAAATGGTGGTATCCAAATTTAGAAACTGATATCGCTTTGTACTCACGCCCAAACCTGATGTCGACTGATGAGACTTCCCCCGCTGAGCTTGACTCCCTCCCTAGAAAATTCGTCTGAGATCACACGGATCTCTCCCAAGGGCTGTTGCGCCATCGGAGCTCAGCCGATGAGGTGGAGGGGGTGGTGCCTGGTCCCGACCTTCTGGTGCCAGGTAGCGACGGAGATATCCGCGCCTGATAAGATATTCAATCTCCTTTCTCAGCTGGATGCAGTCGTCGGTCTGATGCCCATGATCCCTGTGGAACTCACAATACTTGGTCATATCTCTTTTTATGGGATATGTCCTCATCTAGGATGGCCACCTAAGGTATTTCTTGTGCTTGACTTCTTGCAGGACTTGCAATACTAAGGATGTTAGGGGGGTGAACTACCGAGGTGGACCTAGGCGGTCCCTGATGCCGCCTCGTCTCTTCGGGGATAGTGTACGTAAGCCATGGTCACCTGTGGATTCTTTGGTTGACATCAAGTCCTTTGATTTATGCATCTGGTCAGGCGATAGCGGTGATGGCGGAGCTTAATGGGCGTCCACCTTCAAAGACTACGTGGAACCGCTGAGCTAGACCTTAGGTTCTCTTAGGGTTGCTGCTTGATGGTTAGAAATTCTCTTCGGCTTCTGTATCTTCAGAGCTCCTATGAAGTGGAAATGACGTGGAGGCTCGAAGGATGAGATTGATGATGGGAGTCTATTGAACGAGGCCAATCTTTTGGGCCTTTTAAGTGATAAGCAGTCGACATCGCACTAGGTCTTAGTATCCATGTAATTCCATTTGGTTCTTGTAAGTATTGAGGTGGCCTACTGGGTCCCTCGTTCCGTTGAATGCTTCGACTTGCGGCATTCTGAATTTTTCTAAGAGGGGGAAGTGAAGCACCTCGGCCATAAACGGGGACTCGGTTTTCTGTACTAAAGTATCCATGGAGATTGGAGCTCGGCTTTTCACATCTTCCTTCTATGGTTGAGCTCCCGACGGATGTCTTGGAAGCACTGCTTCCATGATCATCCCTCGGCCCCCTTCTGATGCAGGGCTGGTTCGTTGTCTTTGTTATTCCTATCAGGCCTCCCCCTATTATGATCCTCTTGAATGGGTATGTGAGGTTCATGCTTCCTGGCTCGGCTAGTTCCCTCTTCTTCGTATGTGTCCCGAGAAGCGTTGGGGTGTCGTCGTTCCTCCTCTGTGAGTGTATCGTGCCGCCCGAGGGGGACCGGGCGTGCCACTGTGGGCGTCTGGTTATCACAGTGAGCTCGATTCGATGGCTGGTTGGTGAGACAAAGTGCTTCCACCTCATCGGTATTGGGCGTAGGGCTTGAGGGTTTCTGGTGACTCTTGTCTTCATCACATTTGGATTTGGTGTTGCGTTCTGAGGTGGCTTGGCTCGTGTTGATCGATACCATCGGTCATTGAGTGATCAGTTTTATTTGTAAAGGAACAATATTCCCACAGACGCCGCCAAATTGATGGTGTTTTCTTTACCGAAATTGGGTCGGAGCAGATTGAAGCCGATGGGTTGGGCTGAGGAGTCTATAGGCTAAAATACCTGTAAAAAGAAACGAAAAGCAAAGGGATCCGGAAGGGGTGTGCCGACCGCCGCTCTGATGCCTAAGTCAGTTCCTTAGTTCGGAGGAGGAAAAATTCAATGGTTTTAGAGATAGTGATTTCTATGTACCTCTTTCTGATGAAGTGGGTCAGTATTTATAAGAAGGAACACTGATAGCTTTCCTTATCAGATGGTGATACGGTAACTTTCTTATTGGGTGAAGGATTTCCTTTCCTTTATCATGAACCGACTGTTATGGGATAATTAAGAAGTTATGATCATGGAGGATCCTGATTCCTTAAAATGTGGAGAACGGATTATGAGTTGAGCTTTCTGTTATATATGGGCTCTTTGGGGCATCTCATGTTCCCCGACCATTGTCTGAGCTCAGACCCTTAGTGCGTGTGGGGTGGCCCGTGGACTGGCTCTATTGGGCACAGCTCCTGGGCACGACCCTTGATAGCTGGTTTACGAAACTACGTGTTGGGCCTGTGTGTTGGTTTGTTTAGTCCCCATCACTCGTCATTCATTTTCTTCCTAATAGCACGAACTAAATTATGTCCTTGTCAGCATCATACTCGTCATTCATTTTCTTCCCAAAAGCACGAACTAAATTTTGTTCTTGTCAACATCATACTCGTCATTCATTTTCTTCCCAAAAGCACAAACTAATCATTCATTTTCTTCCTAAAAGCACGAACTAAATTCTGTCCTTCTCAGCATCATACTCGTCATTCATTTTCTTTCCAAAAGCACGAACTAAATTATGTCACTACAAGCCTTTCATTGACAATTTTTCACCGTCAAGATATGATATATATGTCAAGATTGGTTACTTCGTACATATGTTATCTATGTCAGTGTCAAGAAAAGTTTCAAGCAAGCTTGACATATATATATGTTAAGATTTTCTATATCCTATACCAAGGTTAAAATGAGTTTTGATATATATATATATATATATATATATATATATGTCAATATTTTATCTATGCTATGTCAAGGTTATAAGATTACTTGATTTTATATCAAGGTTAACTAAATCTTATGTTATCTTTACTACATCAAATGTTAAGGTTAGAGGTCACATATGTCATGGTTATCTATCACAATAGAAGAAATATCTCTAAATTAAATTACAATAATAGCAATCAAGCCGCTAGAAACTGATGTAAATAAGTTACTAAACAAATTAAGCAAAATTACAATATAAACATCTAAATATTAGAAACATAATTTGATAAGATTTCAAGCTACTCTTCTGTCTTACCAAGCTTAAACTAAAAAGTACATCATTTCTTCATAAGAGGTGGTCTTTGTTTCATAGTCATTTATAGTCTTTGTTGATATATTTTACGGATACAAAGATTCTGACAAAATATTATTAGAATAGTAAGCAATGAAACACCCAAAAAAAATTAATTTAAAGCATGCTTTGAACATAATATAAAATTGTATAAAATATAATGTTGTCACTTTTGGTAAAAGGAATGTAAAATCTAATAGATATACATGAATATAATTGTTTATTTATCAATAAATAAGAAAGATAAAATGTTGCAATTATTTATCTTTATTTACTTTACTTTTATCCTTAAAAATAATGACAATATCTAAAGGATGAAAAGAAACAAACAAAGAAGACAATAGTATAATGGAAAGTGCAATAATAGGGATTGGAGAATAAGATTTGACTTCAAAAAAAAAAAAATAGAAAATTTCTTTTTAATAATGAAAGAATCTAATATACATGAAGTATAGGAAATAAATAAAATAGATCGAGAAAAACACAAAAAAAAAAAGTATTGAATAAAGTGGTAGGATAGCTCTTTGGAAAACCTAGATCATGGTATCTAATTTCTTTTAAATAGACAAACTTGGAAATTTATTAAAAAATAACCGTGAAAGAACATGTTGGGGTTTTGATTGTAGTTATTAGTGTTTTATGTGAAGTACAGGAGGAGTAAAGTGCATGCAATGTGAAGAGCAATAAGTGTGAGAAAAGAAGTAGAATAAATATGAGAAAAGTGTAAAAAAGGTGATAGTCCAATGATGGGTATATAGATAACGAGAAAAATGCGTAAAAAGTGTGATGGTACAAATAGTTCGTGGGGTCATACAAATTCCATACCCATGTTGGCCTGCACCATCTCTCCAAATTCCATGTCTTTGTCTTTGCATCCATATTAAATCAATTTAAGAATTTGCCAAAATGTTCTCAAATATTATAGGTGTCATACTTCTTATTTTGGTAATGAGATTACACCTTATATCCTCTATTTATTTATTTATTTAGAATCACAATTCAAACTCATGACTTTGAAGCTAGATATCTGATATTTCATCATGGAAATCAAAGCAAAAGAAAAAAAAAATGAAAACACAATCTCACAAATGTCTCATGGTAAGGATAAATTTAAGTCAAATCATTTCCAAAAAAAATAAAAAAAAGAAAATGGAAACCATTAAAGACTTAAAGAATAAAATGAAAACACATAACAACCTCAAGAACATAAGAGAAATTGAATGTACAAAGGTTCTCCTTTGGGATCAGAATACATGGGTTGGTCCATCAATATGCTTCATTAAGTAAATTAGCTACAAGAAAAATAAAAGAATCACTCTTGTTAACCTTTAAGTATGCAAAAATATTTACCAAATAGTTTAAGTGCAGTAAACTCCCCAATAAATGACAATTCAACAAACTCGTAAGATAGAACTTTTATGTATGGGCATCACCATGATGATGTTAAACAATATTTAAAAAGAAACCTTCACTCATTTATAAAACATGTCAACATAAACAAGCAATTCTTAAGCAAGAGCATTGAACTCCATTGTGTACCTTAAATGAGGATCCATGAGTCTATAGATTGGGTGCATAGCATTAAGTTGTTGGTTCGCTGCAATGATGAATAACTCTGTGCAGTAGTGAGTCATAAGCCTGCAAAATATACAATTCAAACCAAGTGTTTTGAGCTTGTTTAGATCATTGAATTGTCAAAAAGGCATAGTATGGATTCTTTGAACAACTCTCTCTCTCATGTTATAAATATAAAGAGTTTAATGAGTAGGGATCTCCTCCGTTTATGTCGCAAATCCGGAGTATAGGATTATAAGTTCATGAAACTTACTTAACCTTAGTTTTGGTACACCAACCCCAAGGAAAACCAAAACCAAAAGTATAGTAAGAAATAAATATTTTTCTCATTACACGACAATGTGAAAAAAATCGATTATTTAGAAATTATGATATCCTCGTAATGAATGAAAATAGAAACATAACATTCTTGAAAAATTAAAATTTTTAAAGAAAATGGAAATTCACCTATTTTAACCATTATTGACAGTGCAGTGACCCAAAATATGGAAAATTAGTGAGGCAAGGTAATTGGAACTTTATTGATTCAGGTTCTCTTAAACAAAATAAAAAAGAAAAGAAAAATAGCAATAGCTTGGCTATGAAAGAATAAAGGAAAAAAAGGAAAAAGGAAAAAAACCTTATCCTCTTACCAGTTAGCCATGAGCAAGCTTAAAATTAAGTAGCAAAAAACTCCATGTATAACACAAAGATGATGGATTGAGCACCCTTATTTTCTTCAATTTCCTTATCCTCTTACCATTTAGTTAGGAAACTACTTCTGCGTTGATGAAAGAATTCATCTAGGAAACCAGCAAAGATCTGGGTTTCTTCGACCGGTATGCTTAGCCACCACCAAAAACCCTCCCCTTGTGTTGCGATATTTATACTGATCTCAGCATGGAGTTAGCATTCTAAACCAATGGTGAGGCTTCTTCAATCCATGACGTGGGTTCCTTCTGATGGATGATATCGATAGACCATGGAGTACTCGATATTGAAGAATTAATTAGTATCTAATATCCCATATATAAAAAAAACCTCAAAGATTTTTTTTTTGTTTGAATTTGAAATTAATAGCCACCAATCACCAACCAAATACACTTGTGACTTACCAACATATCATTTGGTGCTTCGTGAATGGATCTCCAAAATCTAGCTTGCTCTCATGCAAAAGGGACATGTGTCACCATGGCTCTTCATACATTATCAAGGGATCAGAAGAGTTGTGACATCATAGACATAGACATTCACCAAAATTGCCTCATTATAATTTCCAACAAGTTGGCCAACTAGATTCTCCATCAAGGACTCCACATCAAGGCTCCATCAAGTTATCGCACTAATCGAGGAATTTTCATTTCATTTTCACCCATGAATGCATTCTTATATAATTATTTATATTTATTGATGTGAAATTCCCATATAAAAAAAATCTCACACAAAATTGAAGTTGAGTAAAGAACTAAATTAAAACATATATATATATATATATATATATATATATATATATATATATATATATATATATATATATATATATAAATACTCTGTCTAGAATCCTTTTTCTTAGAGAAGTCTCACACAAAATTGAAGTTAAGTAAAAAGAACTATATTAAAGCATATATATATAAATCTTTCCTTCCCTAGATATCTTTCTTGTGATGCCCCATTTCTCGGAAATTCCCGTTTACTACCGAATCAACATGAATACTCGTGAATGTGGGTGACCAGGCACGACTCTCACGAAAATTGGGCGAGTCTCCTTTGTGAGGAGCTCTACCATAATACATTACTGTACATAGCTTTGTCAATGACATGAAATCCAAATACATAGAGTAAACGACCACTTAGGCTAATAACGATACTCATCATAATATCAACTATATCCAATAGTTTCAAACGAGTTAATCAATTCTCTTTTATACAACATATATTAAAATTCTAAAATTCTAATACATGTATACATCACAAAACCAAAGCCACAATCCGACTTTCTTCTAAAACAGCCTCTATGACGAGCCGTCTCCTCATGTGCTCCCTGTACCTTAAAAATATGTTCCCTCGACAGGGTGAGCTAATGTTCAGTAGTGGAATCACCCTAAGTGGGCTACTCTCCACCTAAGTGCATATAGGTGCTCAAACTAAACACACATTCAAGCAAATGCAATGTTCCTACTTGAATGTCTAACTGATCATCTTATACCTAGGAGTCCTCACCGACTCCCTCACACACTGCCTAAACCGTATGTGAGAAAACTAATTTCAAAACAAGTTATTTGTTTATATTGTAGTCTACCCTCAATCTAAGTAGTGGGCCCATCTCCGTCAGTATATTTAGTGGACTACCCTCAGATGTATATCAATTGGGCGTCTCAGACGATTGATATTTTAGTATGGACTACCCCTCAGATCATTGTATTATTTTAGACAACCCTAGAACCATTCTCTACATAATTACCTCATGCACTCCTCTATCTCTCTAGGGTGCCCAGTGCATATAGAAATGCACATTAATGATGCCATTTCAATAACTCATATAACACACATGCAAAATATATCACCATGCGTATATTCACATAATTTAAATCACACAATCATGTTATGTAATTTCACATTTTCATACACCAAAAAATTAAACACTTGACACAATTATCAAACACGAGCAATTCCACTTGAATCACTCGACCAAACACATATTTTCACAAAAATTATTTTTGTGAACACTATTCTCGGGAATAGTGAAACCCTCGGTTACTATTCCCCAAAAATCACCAATCGTCGGTTCACTTTGTGAACCCGAATTTCATGGCCATTTCCGGCCTCATTCCAATCAAGACATGATTTATTTCACAAATTACAATTAATCAACTTGACAGCCCGTGCCCGATCGCCAGATGACTGATGGGTTTCAAATTTCCAATAATTCGGTCCCGAGTTTTGGGGACCGATCGGCGTAACCCTTGAGGCCTCAGGCATGAAACATTATAAAACACTTAAATAAAGTGGCAAACCCAGTAAGGAGAAACCTACCTCACGGGTTGTCAAATACCAGGAAATCCGTGTCCACAGCGTAGCCCGCTCGCGATGAAGCGGCCTTTCCTTCTTGTCTGAAGGCTAGATGGTCGGATCGTCTTGATATTTTAGAAGCTGCTTTCTCTAACTAAAACACAAGACAGAAGCCACCACTTTGTGTCCCCCCTCCTGCATTTCACGTTTTTGGTCTTTTTGAATTGTGGGAGACAACACTCTTGAGTGTTTTGTCTTTTTCCCACTTAAACAATTCCATTAATACTCGTTATATCCCTCTTTTCCCAGTTTTGACATTCGGCACTATCTCGGCCGTCCATTTTTATCCTTTCTCTACTCATACCACTTATGGCCCATGAGTACGTGTTATATGTGACTTTTGTCGCAAACCAAAACCTTTTTACCGCACCCGAAACGCGATGCCTCGATAAACGTGCCAACTCCGACTGTCTCGGAATTGAACGAAATTTTACGTGGTAGTTAGATTTGCGAGGAGACGATTCGATGGGTGAAATCCGTTTAAATAATACGAGATCTAGAGAATAAATTTTGGATTTTAGCAAGAAATTGCAATTTGCGACAAATTCTGATTTTGCCTTTTTCGAAATTGGAATTTCTTGGGTCTTACATTTCTTAACCTTGAAAAAGAAAGCGATATTTTGAAAGACGAAACAATATAAATTAATAAAAATATTTACATAGTAAAATATACTGCATGATGAAATTAGAGAACTTAGTACTCGACATTTGCTTTAATGTGCTGTTCCATTGTTGGGTTGGGCGGAAGCTGAGACTTATAAAAAGCATCTGTTAAGATGAAGCTAAGATGATGAGAACCAAGCAGCCTAGACGGGCTTATGAAGACCGCTTTCCTGATAGCTCTAGCCCTCAAATGTTTTCTCAATCCTCATACATCAATTTCAAACAAATTGAATATTAACACAACAACACATAATGAGAATGAATCAATCAAGTGACATCATATCAATTGATTCAATATTGTAGGAATTAATAGTTTCATGAGAAAATATCATAGGGGCATACTTATCTCGGATCGGGGAAGCCTCTGACACACCCCCACCCCCTACTTGTGGTAGGTGTGCCGGTCACCTCACAGAAATCTCCAGTTGTAACCTCTAACAACTAGAAAATCCTGTAAAGCAAAACCGTGTTGCTTTTTGAAAACTCGTATAAATTTTTTTTTCCTTTTCTCAACTTATGATTTTGTAAAATCTCGGCAGCATAACAGCTGCATATAAGACATGTTCCAAATCCTGTAAACACAATTTACACTTTTCTAGAAATATGGGACCATCAAGCGTTCTTTTAAAGAGCCTCGGGCTCGGCCACATTTCACAAAGAAACTACACTATGTACAAACATATACTGAACTATAAGAATTCAAATTATTTCCTTACAAAAGATTTTTAATACAACACTAATACAAAAGTCAGGAGAATCCTAATATGTCCCAACGTCTGGCGTGCCTATATCTGGAAAATAGTTTTTAAAACAGGAAAATAATGAGCTAAACGAGCTCAGTGAGTGTATGCTTTATAAAATGATTTATTTTTCTGGAAATATCTTAAAATTGTAAAACTATATTTTACAAGACATTTTCCAGAAACCTTGCTTTCTTTGCTATAAAAGTTTCTAAAACTTTTCAAAAACTTCTTGCTTGCTTTGCTTTAAAAATTTATAAAAACATTTCATAAATGCGGGAGCCCGGGTTTTGACCTCTTGCTTTAAAAGTTTCTAAAAACTTTTTATAAAATGCTTGCTTGATCACTAGTGGTTGATTTTAAAACAGTGTGTAAAATGCTTATAAATCAAGATCAACCACCGGAGGCCTTTCTTGCTTGTTGTACCCTAGTAAACACGGGAGCCTGGGCTTCCACCATGCCGGTGGAAGGACCTAGGTCCACATCACCTAGGTGGAAGGGCCTTGGCCCACATCACCTTTACCGGTAAATATGGTGGAAATACCTTGGTCTACGTCATCATAATCTAGCTAAGCGCGCTAACCACATATATAGGTCGTGCCACGGTCTCTTTAAATGCCATGATGCATGAAATAATTTTTATCGACCAGACAAATCTAAAATACATGAAATGATGTCCCTAACACCCACACCCAGTGCATGTCTGAATACCTCCCAATCGATATCCTTACTTAAGACTAGGGATTTTAATTCCTTTGTTTTATAAAATATACTTTGCTTGCTTGAAACATAGTTTTAACAATTGAGAAGCCATTGTTTTCTTGAAATATGGTTTGATAATTCAAAACCATTGCTTGCTTGAAATATGGTTTGATAATTCAAAACCATTGCTTGCTTACTAAAACTCATTGCTTGCTTGTTTTTCAAATTTGGTTTAAAATCAAACCATTGCTTGTTTGCTTGCTTTCTAAATAACATTGCTTGCTTGCTTTTCGAATATGGTTTACAATCAAAACCATTACATACTAGTGTAAAACAAATTATAAATAATACACTAGTATTGAAAAATAGAGTTTAGAACACTCACATTTCCGCTTTGGTGAGGTCGAATTTTTAGCATTGTACCCTACATTGCAACCAAGGAAGAAATAAGAGTGTAGCTAGTCCTATTTAGGTTGGTCAAAAGTTTAAGGCCATGGCAGTAGCTAGGTTGGGGGGAGGGAATAGCTTTGCATTTTTTTGGCTCGAGCTAGTTACCTTAGGAGCAAATTAGATTTTGGTGGAAGTTCGGGTTGACTTCCTTGGAACCCGATCGCCCTCAAACTTGTTCTTGCATGGTCTTTGTTCTTTCATGTCGGTTTCGTTCAAAGTGCAAGGTGTTCATACTTACTAAAGAGTAACTTACGTACACACACTTTTGAACAATATACACTTTGTAAAGCACATCATACATACCCTTTATTGTTTTTAGCATTGCTAAGAGTTAGCAACGTGTCGGTTGGGGGAGTGTGATTAGTGCCCAAAAAGTGCTATTTTGAGCCCTATTCAAGATAGGTTTTGAGTGCTTTTTACGCACTAATCATATGAATTAAGCCAATTGTCATGTGCATGTCCACTCAGTGCTTCTAATTTGTTTTCGAGATTGTTTTGGATAGTTTTGCATATCTTGGGAACTTCAGTCATCAAACTTGGCTTCTTATTGGTGCTGAATGTGAGAATCGTCGGTGATTTCACCAAGCAGAGGCGATGAAATGTCAAGATGCAGTGAAGAATTGAAGACAAAGTGATGAATAAAAATTAATGGGAAGTGATGCGAGTAGAAAAACGAGAGAGCGGAGGAGCGAGCCGGGGATTTTAAGCTATGATTGCGAAATTTCGCTACGATTCGCAGTTCGCTACGATTGCGAGAATTTCGCAATCATAGAAAAAATTCATAAACCTAGGGAAATTTTAGCTATGTGAAAATTTAGCTAATAACAAAATTCTTGTTGCTTTAGCGAAAATTGCTCAATTCGCTATCTCGTGGAATTTAAACCCAGGCTAGCGAGGGAATTTAGCGCTAGCATAGCGAAAATTTCGCTATGCTAAGCCAAGAAATTCTTTGCATAACAGTCTTGCCCCTTATTTTGATGTTTTTGATTCCAAACGACCTCATTTTGTTTAATTACCATTTTGTCCCTATTGTAATTACATATTTTAGGCATTTTTGGTATTTCACACAATTGGGTTGGCTATATTACCCAACTTATAGCTTTTGTAACCCTAACTTTTAATCTTTCAGTACAGGCGCAACTTTTCTGTTTAGGTTTAAGATTTTCTCTCTTATCTATCCTCTTTCTCTCCCTTTCTTGGTTGCGAACACCCTCCAGGATGGCTGACTTGGAGGATGAGCGGCCTAAACCCTCCCCTCCTTGAGTAAAAAGAGAGCTGCAGGGTGAGATCTTAAAATTCTTTAGTGGTTCCCCTGTTTTTTCACAGACATGTTTGACATTTTAGTTTTAAATTTTCATTTCTAGGTTTAAGCTTTTTTGATGTTCTTTCTTTAGTAATGCTTGGCAAGCTTTTAGGGTTTAGTGTATTTTTAGCTTTAGATACACTATTATCCATTAGTTTCCATTCTGAGTAACGAGGTAGGATTGGGGGTTAGATTTTCTTCCTGAAATTCAAATAAAACTGATCGATACTTCCTTCAAAATCCACTTCAATTCTTTCATTTTGATGGTTTAGAAAACACGTGATTCCCTCGGCGTCGGCACATATCTTAACATAAGACTTGAACTAAATGGCCGAGGTACTTATAGACCTGCAAAATCACCAAAAGCAAGCTCGAAATGGCATTAATGGAACTAAGTGGACCTGCACACATCAATTGGCTTAATTGATGTGATTAGTGCGCAAAAAGCACCCAAAACCTATCTAGAATAGGGTTCAAAATAGCACTTTTCGGGCACTAAACACCTGGTACTTCACCCATCTCTATGACTCCACATAGGATGACACCAGTTGAGTTGCAGTAACTCAGGGTCCAGATACAGGAGTTACTCGTGAGGGTTCATTGGCCAGGAGCACTTCACACCGTAGGGCGCTAAGTTCACATTTTGTGAAGAAGAAAGACAAGACCATTCGATTGTGCATTGATTACAGACATTTGAATAGGGTTACGATCAAGAATCGGTACCCATTGCCGAGGATTGATGATTTGTTTGACAAGTTGAGAGAAGCGTGAGATAGATTTTCGCATTGGTTACCATTAGCTAAGGGTCAAGGAGGAAAATATCCTTAAGACAACGTTTAGGATGCGATATGGGATCTTTGAGTTCACAGTGATGCCCTTCGGATTAATGAATGCCGCAATGACATTCATGGATCTCATAGAATAGGGTATTCAACCCTATTTAGATCGGTTATCGTGGTCTTAAGTGGATGGCATTTTGATATACTCCCAGTACGAGGAGGAGCATAGGGATCATTTGAGGTTGTTATGCGGTTCTTGAGGATAATCATCATTTGATCGCCAAGGTCGATAAGTGCAGGATTTTGGCTTGCACGAGGTGATATTCTTAGGGCATGTGGTATCGGCCTCGAGAGTGTCGGTGGACCCAGAGAAGGTCGAGTTTGTGATGAGTTAAGGTGAGTCGGTCTTCGAGATACCGGAGTTTCTTAAATTGGCTCGTGTGGAGGTTTCATGAGGGATTTCTCCAAACTAGCGGCGCTATGTGAGGCCCGGCGAAAGGAGATTGGTTCGAGTGGAATGACCTATGAGAAGGCATTCCGGGGAGTTGGGTAGGAGGGCTTACTCACGACTCTTATTTTGATAGTCCGGATAGGGACGAGGGTACATGGTGTATTGTGGCGCCTCAGTGGTGGGATGTGTTTTGATTAGTCGGGAGGTGTGCTTATGGTTCTGAGTTGAAGAATCATGACGAGTGTCCACACGACATGGAGTTGGTGGCCGTAGTCTCGCCTTGAAGATTTGGCACCGCTATTTATATGGTGAGTAGTTCGAGGTGTACTTAGACCATAAAAGTTTGAAGTATATCTTCACACAACAGGACCTCAACATGAGGCAACGCAGATGGATGGAGTTTTTAGAGGACTATGATTTCACTTTGCATTACCACCATGGTAAGGCAAATGTGGTGGTTGATGCGCTGCGGTCGAAGTCACGAGGGTCTTGGCTGAGTATAGCTTCAGGGGGTGGAAGATGGTTGAGGCTTGTGGTGAGGATTTGGACGCGATTATAGTGAGCAGGCTCAGGGCACATTAGGGAATTTGGTAGCTATGTCGTCTCTATTGGGCAGAGTGATCGAGTCCCAGGGACAGGATGTGGAGATAATGTCCATAAAGGGCTAAGATTACGATCGGTATGGGTGGCCGGGTTGAACCCGACCACACAGATGGTAGTCTTCAGTATAGAGGATGGGTGGTGGTTCTCAAGTTGATCGATCTAAGAGATGAGATCCTCAGGGAGTGGCACTACTCTCGATTTGTTGTGCATCCAGGTGTCACGAAGATGTATCGTGATCTTCGTTGCCAGCCACCTCTTTGGGCGGGATGAAGAAGAGATATGTAGGGGACTTTATAAACTTGTGATGCCTCACGTGTCAGCAAGTTGGGTTGAGCCTTTAGAAGCCCGGCGAGTTGCTCCGACCGTGGAGGTAGCTAAGTGGAAGTGGGAGCACGTCACGATGGACTTTGTGACCCACTTGCCACGGACGTCATGGAGACATGATGCGGTATGGGTGATAGTAGACGGGGCTCATGAAGTCAGCACATTTTCTAGCTATGCGGATGACCTTCACATTGGAGGAGTTCTGTCTGTTGTATATCCGAGAGATCTGTGAAACCTCGAGAAAATCCTAATTTTCTTAAAAAAGGTAAAATGATAATTTAAGTCAAAATCCAGAATATTTTTTAGATCTCGGATGACAAAACGAACTTCACCATTGGAATCATCTCGCAAAATCTAGCTACCACGTCGAATTTCATCGAATTTCGAGATAGTCGGAATTTGCGTTTCGAGGCAACGGCGTGGTCTGGTACTTGGCACATTTGGGTGGCTCCACAGGTGTACCATGTGCCAGTGCGAAATAAAGTCAACAGGCTCAAGTGTGGGGCCCATGTGGACATGTAGCACCTCCTAATTGGATGGAAATCCAAAGTTGGTGAATTAAATGGATAAGGTAATCATCTCGACCCGATTTGGGGCAATAGTGGCATGTGAGGGAAAGAAGATATCTTCTTCTCTCATTTTGGCATGTACATGCAGTGGGGAGAGGGGAGAACAAATTTTGAAAATTGAGGGTTTTTAGAGAGAGAAAGTGCAACTTCTCTCTATATTTCCTAGCTTTCGGACTGTTGGTTCGTCGGGCAGTAAAAGTTGACAGGCTGCGAGGCCTACGCGTGGGCACTAGTTTTGTAGAGTTTCAAAAAATCCGGGAGGTAGGGGTCTTCTCCTACTCGGTTATTTTCGGTGTTAAGAGCCTTGTAAATGGTTTGGGTGATATGAGGCCGTGAATGATCGTTTGGACGGTCCCAAAACTTTGGGACCCGAATTGTTGGAAATTTTGGACAGTTTGGAGCGATCCCCCAAGGCGGTGCAGGACTATTATTGGTCCATGTGCTATAATTTATGTGCAATAGATTATGGTTTGGAGTGTTAGGCAGGAAATGGCAATGACTTTGGAGTTCCACAAAGTGGAGAGCCGATGTTAGGTGAGAGGCGCACGGACAGCCTTGCTCTGTTGGGGCTTTGTTAAAAGCAGGTCGGTTACTATGTTGGACAAAATGTCCATGTGTTATTTACATGAAATTACTTAGAATGAATGGCTTGGATTATGTGGAAAGAATTGTTAATGCATGAAAATTTAGTGTGTTAACATGAGTGTTGAATTATATAAAAATATAATTGTGTGAGAGCCATTGGAATTAAGTTGGATTGTTAGTTAGCTAGTGAGCTAATTTGATATTATTATTAAGAATTAAATAACATGTGAATTAGTATGTAATTTGTTAATATATGCATGATTGAGATATATTAGCATGGTGTTGGAAATGGCATAATGCAGTGATAATACCTTGGGGCACCCTAGAGCGATGGTGTGAGTGCATGACATGAAAGAAAATAGAAAGGAAAATGGTTGTGAAAAGGATTTTGAAGGAAGATTTTCCGAAGAATTGCCTTGGAGTGTTGTCCAACAGTTCATCTCAGAGGCGGACCCATGACTATTTCGGAAAAAATTATCGAGCAATTCACCTCGAAGGGTTGTCCAATAGATTTTACCGAAACTCGGTATGATGTTTTCAAGAACAAAAACCTTTTGTTTTGAAAACGATGTTTTTCTCACATTTGGCTTAGGCATGCGAGAGAGAGTTAGTGAGGGCTTGAGAAGTGGGAAAGGGTGAGTCACATTCTCATCCATATCATGTAGACATCCAAGTAGGATCATGTATTTTCTTGAATGTGTTTAGTTGAACCATTGCATGTGCACTTAGGTGGGATATAACCCATGTAAGAAGGATTCCCTTCTTGGGCATTGCTCATACATCGAGGAAAATTATTTAAGGTACGGGGGTATTAGAAAGAGGCACTCAACAGAAGTAAACACTGAGGAAGAAAGTCGACATGTATTTTGATGAATGTATTTGTAAAACATGTATTAGAATTCTGAATTTTTAATATATGTTTGTATTCCTTACAGTATAAAATATACCACATTTTGTGAGTATGGATGTATGGAGCCCAAGCGTGGCCATTTTACTCATGTAGGTCTCATGATATGAGACCGCAGCGGTCCATGGGTTGTGTTAGTCCAAACGGGACCCCGGGATTTGGGTGTCACAAGATCGTCCGACTACATGGAGTGCCAGAATCCGTAGTGTCGGACAAAGACGCAAGATTTATGATGCACTTTTGGAAGAGTTTCAAAGAATTCATGGGACCTTGACTAACGATGAGCACCACTTTCCACCCATAGACAAATGGTCAATCAGAGAGGACCATACAGATATTAGAGGACATGTTGCGAGCATGCATCTTTGATCATAAGGGTAGCTAGGAAAAGCACTTGCCCTTAGTAGATGCTGTCTTTCATGATTATCGGGCGGTATACGAATGGCACCTATTAGGCATTATATGGGAGGCCCGTACCGATCACATATTTGTTGAGATGAGGTGGGGAGAGGCTGTTCTGGACCCATATTTGATTAGAGACACCTCGGAGAAGGTGAGTTTGATACGGTAGCATCTTCTCACTCCTAGAGTCGGAAGAATAGCTGTAAGACCCGAGAAAATTCCAATTTTCAGAAAAATGGTAAAATCGTAATTTCAGTCAAAACCCGAAATTTTTCTAGATCTTGGATGAAGAAACATATTTCACCATTGGAATCGTCTCACGAAATCTAGCTAACTCGTCGAATTTCATCGAATTTCGAGACGGTCGAGTGAAGTACGTTTTCGAGGCATCGTATAGAGATTGCCGTAAAATGGCAATTGATGTGAAGAAAGTCATCTATAACATTTACTCATGTGACACATGTTGCATGAGTAGAGAAATGATGGAAATTGAAGGCCGAGATAGTGTCAAATGTCAAAAATCTAAGAGAAAGGACATGATTGGCATTATTGAATTTGATTAAATGATAATAAGATGAAATAGATAATAGTGTTGTCTCCTACCTTTAAGTAACAGAACAAAACGTGAAGGGAAAGAAGGGAGATGCAGTGAGCTTTTAGGTTCTATATTAGAGAGAGAGTGTGACTTTTCTCTAGGTTTATGGGCGATCCGACTGTCGGAATTCATCGGGACAAGAAGGAAAGTCGCTCTACGCAGTGAGGCCTACGCGTGGGCTCCGGTTTTAAGGAGTTTCGACAAACTCCGTGAGGTAGGGGTTTTATCCTACTTGTTTTACTCTTGATTTAAGAGCTTTGTTGATATTTCGGCTGGGTTGAGGCCTTAAACGACCGTTTGATCGGTTCCAAACCTTGGAACCAAAGTATTGGAATTTATGAAATCCAATTGTGCAGTCCATAATAGTTTTATGGGCTGTTTTAGGTGTTTCTGTTGTAATTTGGGAAACAAATTGTATTGTGATGTGTATGGGCGCTGAAATGGCTGTAAGGTCGGTTTCACAAAGTGGAAGCGATGTTGGTGTTGCCGTGAGCAGGTAACGAGGGGTTTCATTGTTCACATGAATAGTGTTCCGCGAGAATACATTTTGTGAGAAAAATGGGGTTTTGTTGAGTAATTCAAATCGAATTGCGCCGTGGTTATTAAATCTTAGCGTGAGCTAATTTTTGGTGTAATGGATTGTGAAATTGCATAACATATTGTGTGATTAAATTATGTGAATGTATGTCATGTTATATATATTTGCATGTGTTATATGAATGGTATTGAAATTGGCATCATGCATTTCATATGCACTGGGGCACCCTAGAACAATAGGAGTGAGTGCATGAGGTGGTTTATTGAATTTTTAGAGGTTGACTAATAATAATAATTATCGGAGTGTGTCCATTACAATATCGGAAGATATTCCATATAAAATATCAATCGTTAGGTCATTGATTATTATACATTTGGAGGTTGTCCATAATTAAGATTATCGGAGTCGGTCCACTGTTTTATATCGGAGGGTTATCGAGGTTAGAACAAATACCTTTGTTTAATGATGGTCTTCTCATACGCCAACAGAGCAAGTGTAGAGTCGGTGAGAACTTAGGACATGGGTTGGTCATTTAGACATTCAAGTAGGATCATGTATTTGCTTGAATGTGTGTTTACATAGGATCATTGCATATGCACTTAGGTGGGGAGTAACCCATTTAGGGTGAGGATTCCAGCTGCGGGCATTAGCTCACCTGTTGAGGGATTATATTATTTTAGGTACGGGAGCGCACGAGACGGCTCATCCTAGTAGATACTGAAGCGGGTTGTGGCTTTGGTGTTTATGATGTATTACATGTATTAGAATTGTAAATTTTAATATATGTTGATAAGAGTAAATTATTAACTCTTGAAACTATGGTATATAGTTGTTGTATATTGATGAGTATTATCGTATGGGCCCAAGTGGCCGTTTTTACTCATGTTATATCTTATGATGTTGATTGGGACAGGTTAGGTACCTCAGGTAGAGCTCCTAGTACAAGGGAGACTCTGCTCGATTTTTGTGAATAGTGTCGGGTTACTCGATATTCACTAGTATTCCGCGAGTTGACAGGTTATCAACGGACCCCCCGGGTTTGGGCGTCATAGTTTGGTATCAGAGCTTAGGTATACGAATACCTAGGGAACTCGAGTTTGGGTATCCATCACCACTTGGTGTGGTTCGATGTAGGTTTAGGTATGAGATTACCTAGGAAGGCACGGAACAAAACTAGGACACTGCATGTGGGTTTTGTGTGTGATTTGATGGTGTTATTGTAGAAAAATATACATAACATGAATGATGTGTTATCATGTGTTATGTTTGGTTTTTGTGTTGCTTAGTAGGTAGCACATAAGTGTTAGAAAATTTTGGGGTTTCAGTTTGTAAAAGCTGGAACAAAGAAATAAATGAAATAAATTTGAATAAATTTATTTGGTTTTAGTCAGATAATAAAATAAAATTTTAATAATTTTAAGGTTGAACACTAGGTTTTGTCATTTGGATCATGAGGTTTTGAGAATTTTGGATAAAATGTCCAAAATTAAATGAAAAAAGGAGTAGAAAAATTATTTTCTAAGGTTTCAGTTTGTAAAATTGAAAATCAATTAAAATAATTTTTATTAATTTATTTGATATTACGGAAAATGAGAATATATACCATATATATATATATATATATATATATATATATATATATATATATATATATATATATATATATATATATATATATATATATTATGTATTTCAGTAGGTAAGAAAGAAATGAAAAAAAAAAAAAACGAAAAATAAAATCACGAGGCTGAGATGAGGTACACTTCGATTTTAACATGGGCCTTTGTGTGCAATCTGACATTGTATTGTGACATGAGTGGTTGGGTCTTGATTTTGGCTTAGGAAGGTGTATTGCAACATGGGTGTGCAGTGGCCGAAAATTGTATTGCAACAGGGAGGTTTGTTGGTTGGGCCATTATATTGCAATACACTAAGTTGTATTGTGACCGAGAAGGCTTGATGGCTAGGGGATAAGTGTGTCTCGATACCTGGTGTATTGTGTTTGAGGCTGCCAGGCGGTGAGAATTTTGTGTCATATTCTGGCGGTTGTATTGTGTGAGGTAGGCTAGGCGGGGCGTAATCGCAATACTGCTTTGAAGTGTATTATTGTGACCCCGGGGAGCTGAGAGCGGGGGCATAGGTTGTGATGCGATCACGGCCCGCTGTGCCTACTTCACGCGGCCGGTGGCGCTGTGACACGGCACCTGCATCGCGGCACGGCGGCCCGGCCGCTATCTGTGAGGGGCTGGGCTGCGACACGGTAGGGGGCGGCTGCGACACGGCGCCGGGCGCCCGCGACCTTTGCCCGCAGCGCTTGCGTGCTGGGCGAGGCTTGTGCGCTTTTTGGGTGTCTTCTTTGGGCCAACAAGTTGTGCGCCCAGTGCACCCGGCTGATTTTTGAACCGCGATCTTGTTTAAGGTCACTAGTTGGACCTTTGTTCATTAACTGCTTTGTTCGTGAGCCTTTGTTCATCCATAAAAAAATTCCGAAAAAAAAAATTAAATTAAATTAAATCAAATCAAATAAAATGAGACAAAATTTTGGAAAAATGAAATTTTCGAAAATAAAATTTTTGTGGAAAAAAAGTTAATTTGACATGTGGAAATTAGTTGTCTCGCATTGCGTATAAATCGCGAGGAGACCGATTAAGCGGGATGACCTAGCGGGCCTTACCACAGAGGACGAGGAGAGACAGGACTTAAGATCTACCTCGAGTAGTGTGTGAGTATGTGGATGTTTTCGGATAGGCTATGGACTACCTCCACGGAGGGTTGTAGACTTCGGTATCTAGTTACACCCTGGTACTTCCACCACATCTCTATGACTCATGGGGATGACCACGGATGAGTTTGCGAGGAACTCGAGTCCGATTACGGGAGCCTGCAGGCCAAGGGGTTCATTAGGTGAGCACTTCACCATGGGCGCTCGGTTACGTTTATGCGAAGAAGAAGAATGAGACCCATTCGGTTGTGCATTGGTCTAGGCATTTTGAGACGGGGTTCACGAGCAGAATCGGTGCCATTGCAGAGGATTGATGGTTTGTTTAATCAGGTTAAGGAGGCATAAGTCTACTCCATGATAGACCTACATGCTTTGGTTACCATCCATTTGAGGTTAGGAGATAGATATCCATAAGAGCTGACATTTAAGAGGCGTTATGGGCACTTTGGGTTCACGGTGATGCCCTTTGGATTGTGGTCGCGACATTCATGGATCTCATGCATAGGGTGTTCCAACCCTATCTAGATCGGAGTTCAATAAATTAGTCTTCGTGGATGACATCTTGATCTACTCGGTAGTGGGAGCGTGGGTATCACTTGAGGATGATATTCTGGGTTGTTGAGACCATCAGTTGTACGCCGAGTTCAATAAGTGTGAGTTTTGGCTTACTGAGGTGAGATTTTTGGGACAAGTGGTGTCGACATCAGTCGTGTCAGTGGACCAAGAGAAGGTTGAGGCCATGATGAGTTGGGAGAGGCCGGAAGTCGATCAAGACCCCATGGATTTCTTGGGATTGGTTGGGTCTTGGGGATTCATTGAGGATTTTTCGGATGCGACACCTATGACGAGGTTGACCCGAAAGGAGGTCAAGTTTTATTGGGATGACCGATGTGAGGAGGCATTCCAGGAGTTGAAGAGGAGACTTACTTCAGCTCCTATCTTAATAGTCCTAGATAGGGGACAGGGGTACACAATGTATTTTGATGCCTCGAGAGTGCAGATGGGATGTGTTTTGATGCGATCCGGAGGGTGGCAAAAGCAGTTGTGGGTTTGAAGAATCATGAGCGAATTACCCACCGACATGGAGTTAGGCGGTCGTAGTCATCGCCTGTGAATTGGCACCCTGCCCATATGTGGCGAGGAGTTCGAGGTATCTCATACCGTAAAAGTCGAAGTATATCTTCCACGCGGGGGACCTCAATATGAGACAAACGTAGATGGATGGAGTTCTAAGGATTATGACTTCACTTTGCATTACACCACAGTAAGACGGAGAATGTGGTGGCTGATGCGCTCGGTCGGAGATCCCGGGAGTATTGGCTGTATGGCTTCAGGGAGTGGCGGGATGCTCGAGCGTGGGACGGTTAGGCTCTGATCTTGTGTGGCCGAGGCCTGGGGTGCTATTGAAAGGGGGTTTAGTGGCTACATCGTCTCTATTGATCCAAATGTCAGTCGGTGGCGGGGCCATGAATGAGTATCCATCGGGGATCGGGTACAGTCATGTGTATGGGTGACGAGGAACATTTGGGTAGTCCACCTGGATGGTAGTCTTCGATTATGGGGACGGGTAGTGGTTCCACAGATTCGACTGATTTAAGGAGATTCTCGGGGTTTCAGCTGCTCGATTTATGATTGCATCCAATTGCACGAGATGTACGGGATCTTCGTCATCGGTATTACTTGAAGCCCGGGATGAAGAGACACGTGGGGACTTGTGCGGCCGATGTCTCACGCCGGTGGGGTGGAGCACGGAAGCGGTGGGCTACTTCAGCCATGAGGAGGTGGCTGGGAGTGGGTGGGAACATGTCATGATCAGTTTTGTGACCTTTCCGAACACCCTTGAACATGATGAGGTATGGGTGATAGTGGACCAGCTCACGAAGTCAGCACATTTTCTAGCCTTGCGGATGACCTTCACATTAGAGAGATTCTACCAATTATATATTCAAGAGATGGTCAAAAAGACTACGTGAATTACCGGTGTCATAGTGTGGGATAGGGACCGAGATTATGGTAGCACTTTTGGAAGAGTTTCCAGGCTGTAAGACACATGGTACGACCATGAGTGCGACACCTCCACCCACGGACGGATGGTGATCTGGGGACTATCACGGGGTGTTAGAGGACTATACAGGTGTTAGAGGACATGCTGCGAGCATGTGTCCTGGATCATAAGGGTAGCGAGAAAGAGCATTTTCCTTGAGTGGAATTTTCACACTGCAACAAGCAGTTATCGGGAGGTATCTGGATGGCACCATGAGGGCGTTGTATGGGAGGCCATGCAAGTCACCATTATTTAGATCGAGGGTAGGAGAGGCTCCATCAACGGGGTCTGATCTGATTAGAGACACCTTCAAGAGGTGAGGCAGTATAGCGGCGTCTTCCTCATTCGGAGAGCGGCGAAGAGCCTATCTTGTCTCACGACATCGACCATAGAGTTCGAGGTTGGGGATCACGTCTTCTTGGAAAGGTGATGCCTAAGAGGAGAAATTGGTCGGGTTCGGTAGCGAGGGAAGTTATCGTTGAGGTTCATTGGGCCTTCGAGATACTTAAGGGTAGACCGCTGTTGTGTACTGTTGGCGTTCTGGCCCGACATCGGTGTCCACGGGTATTTCATGTCTCCATGCTCGGAAGTATACTCGGATCCATTTCGGTGGTGGTTGGGGATAGATTGGGGTTGACAATGGGACCTTCGAGGGAGGGACCGATTATTGCATTTTAAGAGAGCCATGATCAGGTTTTGCGACGCAAGACCGTGAGGCTAGTAAGGGTGCTATGGCGGCACTATGGAGTAGAGGAGTCAACTTGGGAGCGCGAGGACACGATGCGTGCCACCTATCCCTTCTTATTTAGGGATGAAGGTACGTAGTTTAGTCATTTAATATATAAATGACGAGTTTATATGCATGGTGTAGTGCATGTTGCATGTGCATGTGAGTGATTGTGATTGTCCAGAATTTCGGGACGAAATTCCTTTTAAGGAGGGGAGAATGTAAGACTCGAAAAAATTCCAATTTTCGAAAAAACGGTAAAATTGTAATTTCGGTCAAAACCCGAGATTTCTAGATCTCGGATGATGAAGCAGTTCACCATTGGGTTTGTCTCGCGAGGAAATCTAAGCTAAATCGTCAAATTCGAGATAGTAAGATTGACATTCGAGCATCGTATGGAGTCTTGAAGTAAAGCGGCAATTGATGTGACAAAAGTAACCTATAACATGTACTCATGTGTCACATGTTGCATGAGTAGAGAAATGATGGAAATGGAAGGCCGATATAGTGCCAAATGTCGAAAATCCTTGAGAAAGAACATGATTGGCATTATTGAATTTGATTAAATGATAATAAGATGAAATAGAGAATAGTGTTGTCTCTTTACCTTTAAGTAAAGAACAAGCATGAAGGAAAGAGAGTCTGGTGAGATTTTAGGTTGTGTTTTAGAGAGAGAGAGTGACTTCTCTGTAGGTTTAAGGCGATCCAGGCGTCGGGTCGTCGGGACAAGAGGAAAAGTCGCTATGCGATGGGCCCTCGCTGGGCTCCGGTTTTAGGAGTTGACCAAACTCGTGAAATTGGGGTTTTATCTACTTGTTTTACTCTTGATTTAGAGCTTTGTTGATGTTTGGTTAGGTTGAGGCCTTGAATGCATTTTGTTTGATGGGTCCCGAACCTTTAGACAGAATGTTAGATTTATGAAATCAATCGTGCGATCCGTAATAGTTTTATGGGCTGTTTTGGGTGTTTGTGTTGTAATTTGGGAAACAAATTGTATTGTAGATAACATAGGGCCGGAAATGGCTGTAGAGTCGGTTTCACATGAGAAATTGGAATCGATGTTGGTGATTTTCCATGACCGTTGGCAGAGGTTTCACTGTTCACATAGAATAGTATTCCATGAAATACATTTGTGAGAAAAATGGGTTTAGTTGAGTAATTCAGTCGAATTCTCGTGGTTGTTAATTAGCCACGTGAAATTTAATTTTTTGGTGTAATGGATTGTGAAATTGCATAACATATTGTGTGATTAAATTATGTGAATGTATATCATGTTATATATATTTGCATGTGTTATATGAATGGTATTGAAATTGGGATCATGCATTTCATATGCACTGGGGCACCCTAGAACAATAGGAGTGAGTGCATGAGGTGGTTTATTGAGAGAATTTTTTCGGAGGGTTGACTAATAATAATAATTATCGGAGTGTGTCCATTACAATATCGGAGGGTATTCCATATAAAATATCAATCGTTGGAGTCGGCCCAATTGATATACATTGGAGGTTGTCACTAGTGGGTGCTCCGGTCGGTCCACTATTTATATCGGAGGGTTGTCCAAGGTTAAGAACAAATACCTTTGTTTGACAATGGTCTTCTCATACATGACTTAGGCAAGTGTGAGGGAGTCGGTGAGAACTTAGGACATGGGTTGGTCATTTAGACATTCAAGTAGGATCATGTATTTGCTTGAATGTGTGTTTACATAGGATCATTGCATATGCCCTTAGGTGGGGAGTAACCCATTTAGGGTGATTCCACTGCGGGCATTAGCTCCCTCTGTGAGGAATTATATTTTAGGTACGGGACGCAGAGGGCGTGGCTCATCCTAGAGGCCTATATTGAAGAAAGCCGGGTTGTGGCTTTGGTGTTTATGATGTATTACATGTATTAGAATTGTAAATTTTAATATATGTTGTATAAACAAGTGTGCTCTTGAAACTATGGTATATGGTGTTGTATATTGATGAGTATTATCATATGGGCCTAAGTGGCGTTTTACTCATGTTATATCTTATGATGTTGATTGGGACAGGTTGTTACCTGGTGGAGCTCAGTACAAGGGAGATTCCGCGATTTTATGGATAGTATGTCGGGATGCAGATATTCCACGAGAATATTAGCGGGTTGTGGTGTCGCGGACCCCACGAGGTTTGGGGCGTCCTGAGTGCTCTGTTGATAGACAACGTGTGAAATCCCGAGAAAATCCTAATTTTATGAAAAAGGGAAAATGGTAATTTACGTAAAAATCGAGAATTTTTAGATCTCGGATAATGAAATGGAGCGCCTTAGTTGGAATCGTCTGGCAAATCTAGCTACCACGTCAAATTTCGTCGAGATTCGGGGCAGTCGGGTGCATTTAAGAGGCAACGAGCATACTATGGGACACTTGGCGCATTTTGAGTGGCTCACAGTGTGCAACGTGTCAGGTGCAGAATCAGTCAACTTGAGCTCAAGTGTGGGGCCCATGGGTGACATGTGGCACCTCCTAGTTGGAGGAAAATCAAAGGTTGGTAGATTAAATGGATAAGAAATCCAAGGAACCAATAGTGAAGCAGGTGGCAATGAGGGGACAAAGGAGAGCTTTCCTCTCCATTTAACAGCGTCGTCACACGTTAGGTGAGAGGAATTGAAGCGATTTTTGAAAATTGAAGGTTTTTAGAGAGAGAAAGTACAACTTCTCTCTATATTTCTCGGTATTCGGACCGTCGGATCTTTTCGGGCCAAGAAGCAAAGTTGTTCTACGCGGCAAGGGCTACGCGTGGGCACCGGTTTTGGGGAGTTTCGACAACTCCAAGAGGTTGGGGTCTTCTCCTACTCGATTATTTTCGGTTTTTAAGAGCTTTTTAAATGATTTGGTTGATTTGAGACCGTGAGTGGTCGTTTGATAGGTCCCGAGTTTTGGGACCGAATTGTTGGAAAATGTGGAACCCGTTTTGGACAGTTTAGGGATTGTTTGGGTGGTTTGTGTGATAATTTATGCAATAAATTATGGTTTGGATGTTGTTGGGCCAGAAATGGCCATGGATTTCAATTCCACAAAGTGGAACCGATGTAGTGAGTGAGCACGGACGGGCCAGCTGCTCGTTAGGGGCTGGTAAAAGCAGTCCGGTTTGCTTTAGTTGGATTGGGAATTGGTCCATGTGTGGTTTCAAGCAAAATATTGCTTGGATTGGATGAAAGCAGATTGTGTGGAAAGAAATTGGTAAATGCATATAATTAAATGTGTTAACATGATGTTGAATTATAAATATATAATTGTGTAAGCCATTGGGAATAAATCGTGATTAGCTCAAGTGAGCTAATTTTGATGTTATTGATAGGAATTGAATAACTTGATGTTGTGAGTTAATTTATGTTAGTATATGCATAATTGATAAATTGACATGTGTGGTTTGGAAATGGCATAATGAAAATTGTTAATGCATATAATTAAATGTGTTAACATGATGTTAAATATATAAAATATAATTGTGTAAGCCATTGAAATAAATTGTGATTAGCTCCAAGTGAGCTAATTTGATGTGTGATAGGAATTGAAAAACATGATGTTGTGAGTTAATTTATGTTACTATATGCATGATTTATATATTAACATTAATTGTTTGGAAATGGCATAATGCATTTCATATGCACTATGGCAACCTATAAAATTAGGTGTGAGTGCATGACATGAAAGAAATGAAAAATGGAAAGTGGTTATGAAAGGAATTACAAGGGAAGATTTTTTGAAAATTGCCTTGGAGAGTGGTCCAACAGTTCATCTGGCGACCCGTGGTGTTCGGAAAAATGATCCGTGATTCACCTCGGAGGGTAGTCCAATATATTTACCGAAACTCGATATGCTGTTTTCAAGAACAAAAACTTTTGTTTAGAAAACGATGTTTTTCTCGCATTTGTCTTAGACATGTGTGAGGGAGTCGGTAAGGACACGAGACATGAGATTGGGCATGTAGACATTCAAGTAGGATCATGTATTTGCTTGAATGTGTTTATGTTGAATCATTGCATGTGCACATAGGTGGGGAGTAACCCATGTAGGAGATTATCACTATTGGGCATTGCTCACCCTGTCGAGGGATCATTATTTCAGGTACATGGAGTATTCAGGAAGACGGCACCCATTAGAGGTCGCTTTTGAGAATAAAGCCGGATTGTGGCTTTGGTATTTATTTTGTATAACATGTATTAACATTGTAAATCTTAATATATGTTGGTATTAAGAGTGATGTATCAACTCTTGAACTATGGTAATATAGTTGATGTATTTTTGTGAGTATTGATGTATGGGCCTAAGTGGCCATTTTTACTCATGTATAGATATCTGATTAGTGCTCAAAAAGTGCTATTTTGAACCTGATGTGCCCAGTTTTGGTACTTTTGTATGTATCGACATAATTAGCGATTAACATTAAGGTCGGACTATGCTTCTAATCACATTTTATGGCAAATTTTGCAGTTTTTACAAGCTATTGATGCCAAAATTGTTGAGTCGATCCAAGCACGAAGAATTGGAGCCAAAATCAGCGTACAAATTAGAGACCCGAGAGGAAGAAGACGAGGAAAATGCGAAGTGTTTTAAGAAATTTGGCGGGGTGCGAAAATTTCTGTGAGTTCTTGAATTTCGTAACGCGCCTCCGCTTTTAAGCGATGATTTTGTTTTGACCATGCTTTTCATCAAGACTCCATTTTAGGCATTTTTGGTACCGTTGGAAAGATTAGATAGTGTAGAATCCAAATATAGCTGGAAATAATACTTTTGAAATTATTTTGAAGGTATAATTTTAAAAACTCTCCAACTGGTTACTTTTTTCCTCTCTTTTCTTTTCCTAACTTGTTTATTTTGAAGCCCAAACGGAGTGAAAAAGGTGTCGATGGAAAGATTTTGAAGTATCCTATCCAATAACGAGTAAATTTCATCAAGGAGGTAGCACTTCCTTCTTTAACTTTCCAATCAAAGCCCCATTGCGGACAATGTGACATTTGGTTGGGGGGAGAGTTAGCGAAGGAAGTGGCATTTATTTATGTTTTTGTTATTATTTTGAGAAAGCCCATTTTGTGATGTTCAGTGGCTTGCTGATTTTCCTTTTTGTGAAGCTGTTATACTATACAGCTTACTTTTTCAATTAAAAAATTGCACCTTTTTTTTTTTTTGTGTTTTGCCTAGCATGCGGTTTGAAGAATTGAAACATTGTCCAATTCTATTGATGTTAGATTGGTTCCATGCCTGGTTGAGTGGATGATCAGTTGAACTCTTGTTGCTTCCCGACCATTTTCTTCCAACGTTAGCTAACCACCTTGTGCATCAGGTTTCAACAATAGGCTGGCGCGCCTAACCTCCAAAACTTTGCGAAACCTATCCTAGTTTCGTTGACCACCTTTAATAGGTTATGGACCCCCATGAATAGAAGGCCAATGTGTCTTCCAAAATAAAAGAAGAGAAAAAGAAAAATAAAAGAAAAAGAAAAGAAAAGGAAAAAGAAGAAAAGTGCAGCGCTTGCCTTGGCTAGACACGGTCCAGGGGTATAGAGCGAAAGCCTTTAAATCCAGGTCTTTTTAATCAGCGGTTTAAGTCACCCGACTTAGTGCTCTCACTACATGGGTGGATGGGTGAGGTTTAGCGGTTATGAGTGCTGGAGTTTGAATTCATTCGAGTCGAGGTGAAACTTTGAAGGTTAAAGTAGTTAGGAGTCATTGGTAGATCCCGTTACATGGACTTTGATGGTCGGCTCATCAACATTGCACCACAACCGCAAAGGTTGTGGAATAAGAGTGGGTCCTGATCTATTTAGGTTGGTTAGTGTCCTAGGTGGCGATAGTAGCTTCGTTGAGGGGAGAGTGCAGTTTAGGACTTTATTGTTGAGAACTGATCAAACAAACACTTAAGTTTTGGTGGAAGTCTTTGGTTGATTTACTAAGAAGGAGGCTCTTTCGATACTCAATTTTGTATGACATTCATTCTCTCGAGATAGTTATTGGGCAAGGGTTTTAGTGATTCTCATCGAGGGTTAGGCATTACTCATTCACAAAAATTTTGAAATACCATTTTTGTGAACATCATTTTGTTAATGTTTTGTATGATCTCTCTTTCTTTCTTTTTTTCTTTCATTCTTTAAGGACTAGCAATGTAGGTTAAGTGTGATTAGTGCTCAAAAGTGCTATTTTGAACCACATTTATTGCGGGTTTGAGTACTTTGTGTACTAATCGACATAGTAATTGGCACATTAAGGTCCCGACTATGCTTCTGAAAGCATTTTGTGGCAAATTTTGCAGTTTTTACAAGCTATTGATGCCAAAATTGTTGAGTCAATCCAAACACGAAGAATTCAAGCCAAACTCAACATTGAAGATCGGGGCGAAGGAAGAAGACGGAATGCTAAGGAAATTAGAACATAAGAATTTGGCAGGGTGCGGGGTACCTCACGGGGTGCGAGAATTTTTCGCGGGGCTGCGAAATTTTCACCGAGCTACATTGTTCATCCTCTTGTTTCATCACGCACACTATTCATGCCTCTGTGCCTTGTTCACTTCTCACACCTTTGTTTACGTTGCCGTTTGAAGTTTTGCTTTTTGTTCATCTTTTTGGTTTCTTCCATTTTGTATCCCTTATAATAGCTTTTGGTTTTAGTTTTTTGGTAATTTCACCTGCGAAGCGGTATATAAGGTGGAGTCAGTGCGTAAAGGGACCCGATCCATCATTCAATAAAATTGATAGGAACCTTTCATCAATTCCCGCTTCTTTTCTTTTTCCTCTGCTTTCTCTCATTGTCTCTCCCTTTCTTGGTTTCCAAACACCCTCTGAGGATGACAACTCGGAGGATGAGCAGATAAAACCCTTTCCTCCTTGAAGTGGAAGGCTGTTGGGTGCAGGATCTGAAGGCAGGCTCAGGGTTCCATGGTTTTCATGCAAGTACTCCTTTAGCTGTGTTTCCTTTAGCATTAAGTTTAAATCCCTTAATTCACCTTGAATGGTTATTACTTGATAATCTTTTGGGCTGTGGATGTAATGTTAGATCCATTGATGTTGTTAGTTATCATTTATGATCCCTTGTAGGTAAGTCAAGGAGAGTTGTTTTTCAGCATCGGAATAATGATGCTCAGTGGTATCATTTCAAGGATAATTATTAAGGGTTAGGTTTTATAGCTAATGAAGATCCGGTTGGGGAAGTGTTGCATAGTTCATCACTCCCGTGCGAGAAATGACCTGGAAACCCTCGGTTGCCTAGGATCCTCAAGCCCGGTATCTTTGCTACTTCAAGGAGTTCTATTTTACATTTTAACTTATTTTATTTTCCAGTTTTAAATCCTCAAAACCTCACTGTTTTTACCAAACCTGAAAAATCCAAAACAAATTCACCATTTTAGCTTCCACTGTAAATCATTTGTGCAAAGAAAACCCATCCCTGAGTTCGACCTTAGAACCGTTATATTGCAGTAGCTTTGCCACGACAGTAGGAACCCTAGGATATAAATTTTGTTGATTCCTGTACACCCTACTGTGGCATGAATCAGTCTCATAATATGAGACACAGGTATTCCATGGGTTGACGGGTTGTCAACGGACCCCCGGGTTTTGGGGCGTCACAGCTCGGTATCAGAGCTAAGGTAAACGATTACCTTGGGAGCTTGGTGGGTGTATCCATAAGTATGGTCCTGATACCAGCTTCACAACTTTGTATCAGAGCTTAGGTATACGAATACCTAGGGCTTGAGGGACTTGGTCTTAGGCCATGGTAATAAGGTGTAAGAGCATCACAACTTAGTATAGGTCGATGTTGGATACTATAGTATGGCTTAGTATCAATAAGTTAGGTATACAATTACGTAAGACTTGATGGGCATGGGTTAGATCATGCATCCTTTGTGAAATTGATTAATTAAATGTGATCTGTGATTGGATTGTGTGTTGTGTTATTTGTGTGCTTAGTGAATAACACATAGGAAAGATCTTGAACACTAGAGTTTGGAAAATAAAACCTTAGGAGGTTGAGAAATTTTGGGCAAAATAGTCCATAATTAATTGAAAAAAATAATGTGGGTTGAGTTTGTCTTTGGGACTACGTCTAATGAAGACTCATGGTTCAAATCAGGAAATGAAAAGTAATTAATGTGTATTGGTGAAGCCCAGAAGAGAGTAGTTAATCCCCTCGGGTGAAAAGCACAGAATTAGGAGTTAAGGGCAGAATTAGTATTAAAATTTCTGTATGGGTGTAAGAGACCCGCAGAGATGTTCGAAAGTTAGAAGACACACGGTCATGGTTATCACATAGACTTACAATTTTGTGATAGGAGTCGAGAGTGACTCGAGATTAGGATACCCATTGGAAATTGCATTGGGTGTTGGTGAGCCGGCAAGGGCTCGGTATATGGATGTCATTCATGACATGGATTAGGTTGACGACCCATTGGATGGTTAGTGATTGTGACCTTGGGAAGGTCAACGTTTGCACACCAAGCAAGGAGTGTGTAGGGTTACATATGCACGTGGTTGAATGCGTATGTGCGTGGAATTTCGGGACGAAATTCTTTTAAGGGGGGGAGAATGTGAAACCCGAAAATCCTAATTTTCTGAAAAAAAAAAAAGCAAAATGGTAATTTCGGTCAAAATCCGGAATTTTTCTAGATCTCGAATGACGAAACGAACTTCACCATTGGAATTGTCTCGCGAAATCTAGCTACCACGTCAAATTTTGAGATAGTCGGAATTTATACGTTTTTCGAGGCAACAAGCGTAGTACGGGACATTTAGCGCATTTTTAGTGGCTCACAGTATGTCACGTGTCAGGTCCAGAATCAGTCAACTTGAGCTCAAGTGTGGGGCCCATAGGTGACATGTGGCACCTCCTAATTGGTTGGTGGATTAAATGGATAAGGAATCCAATGAGCCAATGATGGCTTGACAAGTGGCAATGGGGAGACAAAAAGGAGAGCTTTCTTCTCCATTTTTGCTGATACGTGCAGTAGGTGAGAGGGGTGAGCAGATTTTTGAAAATTGAGGGTTTTTAGAGAGAGAAAGTGCAACTTCTCTATAGATTTCCCAGTGTTTGGACTGTCGGATCTCTTCGAGTCAAGAAGCAAAGTTGTTCTACGCGGCAAGGGCTACTCGTGGGAACCGGTTTTGGGGAGTTTCGACAACTCCAAGAAATAGGGGTCTTCTCCTACTCGGTTATTTTCGGTTTTTAAGAGCTTTGCAAATGATTTGGTTTATTTAAGGCTATGAGTGACTGTTTGATCGGTCCCAAAACTCGAGACCGAATTATTGGAAAATGTGGAACCCGTTTTGGATAGTTAAGGGACTGTTTGGGTGGTTTGTGTGATAATTTATGCAATAAATTATGGTTTAGATGTTGTTGGGCCGGAAATGGCCATGGATCTATGCTTAGTGAGTGGGTTGCCCACAGACAGCCCATTGCTCGTTTAGGGACTATTAAAAATAGTCGGTTTGTAATTGGACGGGGAGTGGTCCATGTGTGTTTCAAAGAAAAATATTACTTAGCAGATGTTAAACTGAATTGTGTGGAAAGAAATTGTTAATGCATAGAATTAAATGTGTTAACATGATGTTGAATTATATAAAAAAATAATTGTGTGTAAGCCATTGGAAATAAATTGTGATTAGCTCAAGTGAGCTAATTTTGATGTTATTGATAGGAATTGAATAACATGATGTTGTGAGTTAATTTATGTAAGTATATGCATGATTTATATATTAACATGAATTGTTTGGAAATGGCATAATGCATTTCATATGCACCGGGGCAACCTAGAAAATTAGATATGAGTGCATGGCATGAAAGAAATGAAAAAAATGAAAGTGGTTGTGAAAGAAATTTCAAGGGAAGATTTTTCAAAGACTTGTCATGGAGAGTGGTCCAACAGTTCATCTCGGATGCTGACCAATGATTGTTTCGGAAAAATGATCTAGCAATTGATTCGTGCCACGGTAGGGTGAGCGGAATCAACAATATTTGTTTCCTATGTTCCTCCCTCTTTGTGTGATCAACTACTGCTGACATAGCGGTCTAGAGGTCGAACACGGGGATGGGTTTCATCCACGAATGGTCCTTATCAGTGTTTGAAAATGGTGAGGCTTTTTGTTTGGATTTCTGGATTTGGTGAAAAACAGTGGAGGTTGTTGGTTTACTGACTAACTGTAATGGCTTAAATTGAATTGTGAAATGGTAACCTTGAAGGCTTAGGTCACTAGCTTGATAACATGGGGCTAATGAAGTGTCCTCGGGTTATATCCTGCATTATGGCCGTGACATATAGTCAAAGTCTCTTAGGATCTTTGTTTAGCTATAAAACCTAACCCTAGAACCACTCCTATTTGAGTCAACACAGGTATTATGCATTCATAGTCCCATTCAGTTTAAAACCCTAGCACTCAACCTCATTTCAGTGGCTCGTAAAGGCCATCTAAAGGATATCAGTGCATCTACCATTAAGTATGCACTGAACCCTAAAGCATGGCAAGTATTGACCAAAGTAATGACATTAAATGGCATTAAACCCTAGATTAGAAAGTTGGGAACCATAAATGCAGTACCTGTGGCATTCAAAACATGAGGATACTGCAAACTAACCCCAAAGCCAAGCTAGCAGCCTCATATGAGGCTATAGAGGCTTGCCAAGCATCCACTCAGGTTGTCATCATCCTCAAAGGGGGTGTTTAGCGGCCTAGAAAAATGAAAGAAGAAGAGAGAGAGCAAAGCAAACCCTAAAATGAAAGCTGCGTGAATTGTCTTGAGAATCAAAAGTTGCTTCGGGTTACAAAATTATGGGGGTTTATATAGTCCACCCCAAAGTGTGAAAATACAAGAATGCCTAAAATATTGTAAGCACAAAAGACAAGTGGTAATACACCCAAAAGCGTGAGTAGTTTGGGATCGAAATATACAAAAATCACGGGCGAGATTTCTCTGCTTATGCGGGAGGATTTCGCTGGCATAGAAAATTTCGCTAGCCTGACGAGGAGGAGTTCTGCGAGAGATAGAGTGAAGTTTAGGCTATCATGATGGCTCGCTGGCTGCGAGAATTTCGCCCAGCCTAATGAGTGTTGAGATGGCGAGTGCAGATTTTCCATTGTCTGCAGTGGGATTTATTGGCTAGCGAGAATTTAAACTGCCTAAGCGAAAATTCTCAATTCATTAGGGTTGCGAAAATTTAGCAATCATGTAAATTCTGGTTGTAAATGCCTTCCCTCTGCTCTTCACATCCCTTGCTCTTCAAAACCACTTCCACGTTTCCTTCATTTTGATGGTTAAGTAGTTCGATCTTGACATTGACACATATCGAACTCGAGCTAAATGGCCTAGGCATGCAAAAACCTGTAAAACTATCGAAAACAACCTCGAAATGGACTCAGTGGCACTAAGTGGACTTACACACATCAATTGGTTTAATTGATATGATTAGTTTACAAAAAGCACTCAAAACCTATCTTAAATATTACTTTTTGGGCACTAATCACACCCCCCAACTGACACGTTGCTAGTCCCTTAGCAATGCTAAAACAATCAGGACATGCATGCTGTGATTTGACAAAAAGTGTATACGGTTCAAAAAGTGTATGTCTTGAAGGCGTACCTTTAAAATGAACAATTTACCACAATTAGAAAACCGACATGAAGCAAAAACCATATAAGGACTAGTTTTTGGTGACATTGAATCAAGGAAATCAGCACAATTTCCACCAAAATCTAATGGGTCCTAATGTAACCAGATTGAGCCAATAAATTGCAAAATGATTCCTTCCCCCCAACCTAGCTACTGACATGGCCTTAAGCTGCTGAACAACCTAAATAAGAAAAGCTACACTCTTCTTTCTTTATTTGACTACATTGTAGGGTGCAATGCTTAAAACTCGACTTCATCAAAGTTCGTGTAACGGGGGTCCACCGATGACTCCCAACCAACTAAGGTTTAGGGCATCAAGCCAAAGGATCAGCCCGACCACAAACTCTACGAGGCTTCATTTCCCGGACTCGAATGACCGAGAATCAAGCACCTACAACACGCTAAGCCCTACCCGTTCACGTGTAGCTTGAAGCAGTGAAGTCGATGACTCCCAACCAATTAAGGTTTAGGGCATAGGGCTTCAAAGGCTTTCGCCATATACCCCTAGGACCGTGTTCGGGTTTCAAGGCAAAGCTTCACGACTTTTATTTTTCTTTTCCTTCTTTTCTTTTTCTTTTTGCTTTTCTTTTCCTTTTTGGAAGACTACATTGGTCTTCATATATGGGTAACACAAACCTATTATGGGATGTCAACAGATCTAAGGCCGGCATTGCAAAGTGAAAGGAGGTATATAATCTCACAACCTATCGGCATAATCTGGTGTGCAGTGTGTGAATTAGCTCAAAGGGGAAATATTCAAGTTGAATACGCTAAAACCTCAATTGACCAAAAGCTGAATCATACTTGGAATTATTCTAGCATTAAGGTAACATACAGGGTTTCAATTTTCCAATTAAAGGCAATTCAATTGTTCAATTAAAGGCAATTCAATTGTTTAATTGAAGACAAAAGTGGATACACAAAGTGGAGGCACAAAAGTGATTTGAAAATTAAAGAAAAACAAAATTTAGACAATGCAGGACATGTACAATCAGTAAAACTAAATTCTAAAATACGAAATTTACCTCTAACTGGATTGGCATGGAAACGCAAAAATGAATGGATGGAACTGTACCACTTGGAAGAGGGGTCATTCCTTTTTTTTTTTTTTTTATGTTACAGTGGTTCCTAGGACCAAGCAGCAGCCACCCTTAAATGTGTAGACTGTGGGATTCAGGGAGGGTCCAGTAGGAGAATTTCCTCCATGATGGCCTGCTGCACAACATATGGTTTCACCCTCTGTCCATTGACTTTGAACACCCTGTTATCATTTGGATTAGGTAAGATCCAACAGACCATTAGGGTATGCTTGCTGAACAATGAATGGACCTGTCCATCGTGACTTGAGCTTGCCCGGAAATATATGGAGTTTGGAGTCGTACAGTAGGACTTGGTCTCCCTCATTGAAATTATTCCCAGTTATCATTTGATCATGCCATTTCTTTGATTTTTCCTTTGCAATCTTCGAATTTAAGTAGGCATCGTTTCGTATTTCTTCCAACTCATTGAGATCAAGAGACAGCACAACTCCGTCCCTACTTAGGTCATATTCGACTTCTTGATCGCCCTACATGCCTTGTACTCTATCTCAGTAGGTGACATGCGCCCAACATAGAACCCGATCGATAAGGGGACATTCCCAGGATTGTCTTGAAAGCTGTTCTATAGGCCCACAATGAATCAAGCAGTTTGATGGACCAATCTTTCATGTTGGCATTCACCACCTTCATTAGAATGGTCTTAATCTCCCTGTTGGCAAGTTCTACTTGACCACTTGTTTGAGGATGGTAGGGGTGGCCACTTTGTGTTTCACACCATATTTAGCCATGAGGTTTTCAAATGGTTTGTTACAGAAATGTGAACCCCCATCGCTAATAATGGCTTTAAGTACCCCAAACCTGGAAAAGATGTTAGCTTTCAACAATTTAAGTACCACCCTGTGGTCATTGGTTTTGCAGGGGATTGCTTCAACCCACTTGGGAAGAAGTATGCACAACTTTTAAGGAAGGAGTGCAGACGTGGACTCTTTCAGTGAAAGCATTCCAACGACCTTTGAAAGATAAGGCCAAAATATGGTTAAATTCATTAAGACCAAGGACAATTAGAAGTGGGCGAACTTCAAAATTTGAGTTTTAAAGAAGTTCTTGATTACAACTAGAATAGCAGTTTGAAGAGACAGTCTACACTACTCGGCTATGAAAGTTATCGGTGTTGGAAAGATTCATGGGAGACCATCAATGCTGCCCTCATCATGGCTTTGATACGGATGCTAGTGAATCATTTTTATGATGGTATGTCACCATGAAACAATTCTTGGAAACAATGTGTGGGGAGTGACTTTTTAAGCAAACACCCAGATGAGGCCATGGAATTTTTGAACTATGTAGCCGAAACCTCTAAGGCTTGGGATGAACCGAATCCAAGGGATGTCGAGAGATTAAGACCTTCGAACCACAAGAGGGGAGGCATGTATGCACTTTCCGAAGACACAGAGATGAAAGAAAAACTGACCACTCTAACTTGAAGATTGGAAGAGTTGGAAATGAGAAATCAGCATGAAATGCAAGCAGTGAATGAGTTATTAGCATCCCAACCCTCTTGCTTCAATTGTCAGTCAAATAGTCACCTTGGGAACCTTGTCAGAGCATGCCATGTCACGAATCAAAATAGACCACCATGAATGCTTCATAGCCTTTTTATATGCAATTTGAGAAACCGCCGAAACTTGTCATTAGGCGAAACCCCTGCGTATGCCTAGGGAACACGGCAATGGGTTTGGCTCCACCTGGCTTACACATAGCAGCGATCGCCTCACTTTCTTCTCTGGTGACGGCGATCCTGAGATTTAAGTAAAGTGGTAGGCACGTTTAATAAGAAAAAGAACAGAAATGTTGAATGTTCAAACTAATCGAAGAAAATTGAAGTAGTGGCTTCGCTCAGCGGGCGGGCGGTATACGCGAGATTTCAAGGTTGTCCAGCGATCGCGGTAGAAGGTTCGAGAAAAGGGAGGGTTCCCTCCCAGTCACAGCAACATCAAAAGGAAGTGCATGAAATGGGCTTGACCAATGATCCAAATTTAAGAATTGATGAAGTCAAGGCAGTAGTGACTCTAAGAAGTGGTAGGCTGATACCGAGCGGTCCAGCTCTAATCAAGAGTCGGCTCCATGGTATTTGATCCACCCTGAAGAGCAGTCGGCCAAGTAGGGAAGAGGTGAAAATCAGTGTACCCCCTCCATTTCCACATGCTCTCCGGAAAAAGAAAAGTTCCGTTAACCAAACAGAAATGCTAGAGGTTTTACGGCAAGTAAAAGTTAACATTCCTCTCCTTGACATGATCAAACAAGTCCCCACCTATTCAAAATTCTTGAAGGACTTATGCACTGTAAAAAGAGGTCTCAATGTGAACAAAAAGGCCTTTTTGATTGAACAAGTGAGTTCCATCATTGAGTGCAAGACTCCGGTGAAGTATAAAGATCCGGGGTGTCCAACAATGTCGGTTAATATTGGAGGCATTAGTGTGGAGAAAGCACTATTAAACTTGGGAGCTAGTGTGAACCTGCTGCCGTATTCCATGTACAAGCAACTTGGTTTGGGAGAGCTGAAACCCTTCCATCCCTGCACATCATAGCCGATGGGTCCTATTAAAATCCCGAGAGGGGACCATTGAGGATGTCTTAATAGAAATTGGACGGATTTTACTGATAGACTTTTTCATACTTGACCTGGGCGGGTGCGATTAAGGAGCCAATCATGTGCCCATCATATTAGGGAGGCCATTCTTGGCTACTTCGAATGCCATAATAAACTGCAGGAATGGGGTTATGCAACTCACATTTGGAAATATGACCTTAGAACTCAATATTTTTCATTTGGGTAAAAGGCATATGCACTCGGAGGAAGCTGACTTTGAAGAAGTCTGTATAATAGATGCAATTCTGGAAGAACAGGCTAATGAGCAGCAAGTGCAAGATTTATTAACCCCAGAGTTATCTGAGTGCCTTGGAGAGCAACAAGAACCTCAAGACATGAGCTTAGTGCAAGGGTACTGGAGGAGAAAAATAGAAATCCTACCTCTATTGACCGGTGACAGACGAGGAACCACAGCGGCTGACTCGAAACCCCTCCCGAGTTGAGTTGAAGTATGCATTCTGGAAGAAAATGAAGCGAGTGCCGGTTGTGATTTCATCCTTGCTGTGACTACTTCACAAGAATGACTTGCTGAGCCTCCTCAAAAAAGACAATGAAGCATTAGGGTGGAAAATTTCTGATCTAAAAGGCATAAACCCAACAATCTGCAATCATCACATTTACCTGGAAGAAGAGTCTAAGGCTGCTAGGCAGCCACAGCGGAGGTTGAATCCCCACTTGCAGGAAGTAGTTCGTATTGAAGTCCTGAAATTGCTCCAAGCCGGTATCATTTACCCCATTTCTGATAGCACTTGGGTAAGCCCGACCAATTGGTACCGAGAGTCGGGAGTGACAACTGTAAGAAATGAAAAGGGAGAAGAATTGTCTACCCGACTTACTACCGGTTGGAGACTGTGCATAGATTATAGAAGGCTCAATGAAGTAACAAGGAAAGACCACTTCCCGTTGCCATTCATTGATCATCTCCTTGAGAGAGTTTCTGGACACCCATTTTACTGCTTTTTGGATGGGTATTCAGGGTATTTCCAGATTGAAATTGCACCAAAAGATCAGGAAAAGACCACTTTCACTTGTCCATTTGGCACGTATGCTTATAGGAGGATGCCTTTTGGTCTTTGCAACACCCCAGCCACCTTTCAGAGATGTATGCTTAGTATGTTCAGCGATATGGTGTAGCGCATAATGGAAGTATAAATGGATGACATGCTTTGTATATGGGCCGATTTTGAAGAATGTCACGACAAATCTTGAAGCCATCTGCAAGGTGCATAGAGAAGAACCTGAACTCAAGCTGGGAGAAGTGCCATTTATAGTCCAACCAAGGGTGTATTAGGGCACATTATCTCCGGTAGAAGTAGAAGTTGTGAGGCAAAAATTGAACTTATTTCCCATTGCCATCTCAATGATCGCAAAACAGTTAGACAATTCCTTGGTCATGCGGGCTTCTACAGAAGATTCATTAAGGACTTCTCCAAAATTGCTAAACCCCTGTACAAGTTCCTAGAGAAAGATGCCAAATTTGTTTGGGAAAATGAATGCCAGGAGAGCTTTGAAGAGAGAGTGAAGTCCCGTTTGACCCTTTGCCCCGATGAGTACGAGCACCTGGTGGCGGTTGTGCGTTTGAAGTGATGTGTGATGCAAGTGATCTTGCTATCGTAGCGTGCTGGCCAAGAGAGGATGGAAAACCTCATGTAGTCTACTATCTGACAAAACCTTGAATGAAGCACAAAAGGAACTATACCCACTTCTGAGAAGGAATTGTTGGCGGTGGTCTATGCTTTCGAGCTTACTTGGTCGGTCGATATAGTCATTTCTGAGATACATTCCTCTTTGAAATATCTCTGACCAAACAAAATGCCAAAGCAAGGCTTATCAGATGGGTTCTTACACTTGAGAGTTTAACTTGCAAATTAAAGACAAGAAAGGGGTAGAGAATGTAGTAGCATATCATCTTTCAAGGTTAACGATAGCCCATGACACTCATAACCTACCCATCAATGATGAATTTCCTGAAGAATCCCTAATGCAGCTGGAAAAAGCTCCATGGTATGCTCACATTGCCAATTTCCTCGCCACAGGAGAAATCCCAGCTGAGTGGTCATTGGTTTTGCAGGGGATTGCTTCAACCCACTTGGACACATAGTCCACCCCCACCAAAATGTACTTGTGACCATAGGACGTGGGGAAAGGTCCCATGAAATCGATGCCCCAAACATCAAAAGTTCGACCACTAAAATTGGGTTCAGGGGCATCATGTGACGGCAAGACAACTTCCCTAGTCTTTGACATCTATCACACACACAGCACATTTGGTGTGCTTCCTTGAACAAGGAAGGCCAATAGAAACCAGACTGCAGCACCTTCATCGCTGTCTTCTGAGAAGTAAAGTGACCACCACAAGCACTCTCATGACAGCGGCTCAGAATTCCCTGATGTTCCTCCTCAGGAACACACTTCCTGATTATTTGATCTGCATAGTATTTGAACAAGAAGGGCTCTTCCCAATAATAGGAATGGATCTTTGCAAAGAAATACTTCCTATCCTGTTCTTTCCACTCAGCTGGGATTTCTCCTGTGGCGAGGAAATTGGCAATGTGAGCATACCATGGAGCTTTTTCGGTTGCATTAGGGATTCTTGAGGAAATTCATCATTGATGAATTGGGCTATGAGTGTCATGAGGCTATCGTTAACCTTGAAAGATGATCGCTACTACATTCTCTACCCTTTCTTGTCTTTAACAGAATTAAACTCTTGAAGTAGAAGAACCCATCGGATAAGCCTTGCTTTGGCATTTGTTTGGTCGGGAGATATTTCAAGCGAGATAGATCAAGTAAAAATGGCTATCTCCGGTTAGACCAAGTAAGCTCGAAACTTGTCTAAAGCATAGACCACTGCCAACAATTCCTTCTCTGTAGTGTATAACCAAACCCTAGGTAAAAATCTCAAGAATTCAACCTAAGGTCCACCAATTCCTACCAAAACCATATAAATAGAAGGATTCCATGTTTATCACATACCAACTAGGGTTTTACCCACATAACTTCAACAATTCTAGGGTTAGGATAGTCTCCTAACTAAACTCTAAAAAAAGGAGGAACTAATCTCCATAGAAAATCCATTTCCAAGACACTAGACATCCAAAGTATACATGATTCCATAGAAAATCCATACCTTTGTTCTTCTCCCTCTTCTTCTTCCTCTTCTTCCTCTTCTTCCTCTCTTCTTCTCACAGCATTGAAGCCCTAGTTTGAGACCAAAATGAGCTTTGTTTGTCTCATGCCCTTTATAATCTCATCTTTGCCTTAATTACAAGTAGGTCCTCAATCACTCAAGAAATTGTAAATCAACTTATGTTATTTATATAATGGCCTCTCATCTTCTCAAATTATGGTTTTCATATCTTTTTTGGTAATTTACAACTTTACCCTTGTTATAGTACAAAATTCCGGGTTTAATCAATTTATCATTTCACAATTTCATCCTTAAAAACTAAAAAAAAAATATTACAACGACACATAAATAATTAAGAAAATCTTTTTGTACACATATGTGCCCCTACGGTTACACGTACCATACACCCTCTCGGGATTGGGCGTTACAGGCTCTGAGCCGAGAGAAGACGTTGTCGTATCAAGCTCACCTTCTCGGAGGTGTCTCTAATCAGATCAGGACTAGTGATGGAGCTCCCTCCCACCTCGGTCCAACATATCGGTGATCCACGTGACCTCCGTGATACCTTATATGGGCGCCATTTAGTATATACTTGATAAGCTGTTGTTGTAGGCAAATTCCACTAAGGGCAAATGCTCTTCCCAGCTTCCCACATTAGTACTTATTTAATTATATGTATGACGCCCAAAAACCCGAAGGTCCCGTTGACCATCCGTCAACCCCGGAATACCTATGGGTATCACATATCTCGATACCACACTATCGTGTCTCATTCACTGAGACTCATTTATGAGTAAAATTAGCCCCACCGAGCCCTTTCAACCATACTCAAAATATTACGAGATTGTGTCACAATGGACCTTAGTTGTCTAACACTCCTATACAAAATCATATATTAACATTATTTTGTTATAATATATTTTACAAAATGAATATGAAGGCCACATGTCAGCCTTCTTCACAATTACGGCCTCGGATGAGCATTGTCCACCGGTGACATGAAACCCGTGAGGGAAAACCCTTTTGAACCCACAATCTGAATTGGTCTTCAAACCCTAAGAAAGAAAAAACCAAGTAATAGATAAATACATCGACCCATTTATTAGCAAGGAACAAAGAACCAAAGGTTTGGAAGAATCTAAACCCGTTGAAAACTTGTTCAAAGGACCCGCTGAAATCTTGCTTCAAGAACCCTATGAAAACTCATTTCGAGAACTCAGATTTGATGGGTGAACGCTACAAAGAAATGTTTCTTTGATAAGTTCAAAAGTTCATTAAAAAAACAAGAGGAGAAAACTCAACTCTCTCAATCTGAAAAAAATTTCAGAATCAATCATCCAAGTTGTTTGTTTTCAATAGCATAATGTCCTATTTATATGATCCTTGGACTAACCCTAATTAACTAGGCTAAGACTTTAGCCCAAAACAAGCCCAAGTTTGGCCAACCCAACAAAATACAAATATGGGTTTAGTTTCATGAAAATCAACCCCCCATTAATTAAAATAAATAAATGGTTCAGCCGATTAAATTTTTTGACTCTAAGTTCCAAGTTAGCCCTGACTCTTCGAGTTGCTTGAGATCGGTAATTAAAATTTGCTCCTTTCCTTCTGAAGCCAATCTTGAAGAGGAGTAAAAATTAATCTTGTTAATTGGGTGTCCAAATTCGGCCCAAGTGGATTGCACCAGCCCAACCATTGCTTCCTTGATCTTCTTAGCTCTTGACCTTGTAATTGCTCCATCTAGAACATTTAAGGGATCGTGAACAGTAACTTCACCAATCGATCCACCAAAGGACTCATCATTCCCTCTCTCCTCAAAATGATTCGACCTCGAATCTTCACCTACATCAAATAGAGAAATATTAGCAACATTAAAATTAGCAGACACACTAAACTCACCTGGAAGAAACACTTTGTATGCATTGTCATTAGTCTTTTCAAGGATTTGAAATGGTCCATCTCCTCTAGGATTCAACTTGGATCTTCTTTGTGCTGGAAATCTCTCTTTCCTCATGTGTACCCAAACCTAATCTCCAGACTCAAAGTGACATGCCTCTTTCCTTTGTTGGCATGGGAAGCATATTGTTCATTCTTTTTCTCAATCTGAAGCTTAACCTTCTCATGAATGGACTTCACTAATTCAACCTTCTTTTTTCCATCCAAGTTATCCCTTTCATTTATAGGTAAAGGCATCAAATCCAAAGGAGTCGTTGGATTAAAACCATAAACAACTTCAAAAGGAGAATAAGAAGTAGTAGTATGCATGGTCTGTGTATACAAACTCTATGAATGCAAACAATCTTCCGAAGTTTTTAGATTCTTATTAATGACAGTGCACAAAAGTTGAGATAAAGTCCTATTAACTACCTCAGTTTGTCCATCTGTTTGTGGATGACAAGTGGTGGAAAACAGAAGTTTAGTGCCCAACTTGCCCCATAAAACTTTCCAAAAGTAGAAAGGAACTTAACATCCCTATATGACACAATACTTCTAGGCACACCTTGAAGTCGCACTATTTCTCGGAAAAACAAATCAGCTATGTATGTGGCATCATCTGTTTTATGGCATGGAATGAAATGTGCCATCTTACTAAATCTATCCACAACCACAAAAATAGAATCTCTACCCCTTTTTGTCCTTAACAGCCCCAAAACAAAGTCCATTGATATGTCACCCATGGCTCGCTAAGGCAGGTAAGGGTGTATACAACTCCCGGTATTAGCATAACCTTAGATTTGGCCTTTCTACATGTAATGCATCTACCACAAATGCGAATGGCATCTTTTTTCATCTTAGGCCAAAACAAATGCTCATGCAAGATCTCTAAAGTTTTCCTAACACCAAAGTGTCCTATCAGCCCCCCATCATGTGCCTCACACACTAACAATTCACGCATTGAACAATTTGGTCCACACAACTTATTTCCCCTAAACAAGTAACCATCATGCTTATAGAATTTTTCAAATGTTGTCTTATCACATGCCATATTCACATTAGAAAAATCAACATCATTGGCATACATATCTTTCATATACTTAAATCCAAGCATTTTGGCACCCAAAGAAGTTAAAAGCACATACCTTTGGGATAAAGCATCAACAACCACATTTTCCTTACCTTGCTTGTACCGAAAAACATAAGGAAAAGTCTCAATGTATTCCATCCATCTAGCATGCCTCTTATTCAACTTACCTTGGCCATTGAGATGTTTCAACGATTCATGATCAGTATGGATTACAAACTTCGTAGGCCATAGATAGTGTTGCCAAGTCTCTAAAGCTCTAACAAGTGCATAGAGCTCCTTGTCATAAGTTAGGTAACTCAAAGCTACTCCTCCCAACTTCTCACTGAAAAATGCTATTGGCCGCTTATCCTGCATCAAAACAACTCCAATTCCTATTCCTGAGGCATCACATTCAATCTCAAAAGTTTTGTTGTTAAGTACGTATCTTAACACAGTGGAATAACCTTTCTTCAAAAACAACGAATGCATTTTTCTTGATCATCACTTTCCGTGAAAACCCTGACATTCTTTTAACAATTTCATTGAGTGGTGTAGTAGCAATTTAATGTAAAGTCTTTAACAAACCGCCCGATAAAAACTAGCCAAACCATGAAGCTTCTTACCATTGATGCTCTTAGGCATTAGCCCTCCTTGATCGCCTTAACTTTTTCTTCATCCACTTCAATACCTTTTCCACTAATAACAAAACCAAGGAAAACAACTTTCTCCATGCAAAAAGTACATTTATGAAAATTACCATACAACTTTTCATTTCTTAAAACAGCAAGCACACATCTCAAATGCTCAACATGTTCATCTAAACTCTTGCTATACACTAGAATGTCATCAAAATAAACAACAACAAACTTTCCAATGAATGCACGCAAAACATGGTTCATCAATCTCATGAAAGTGCTAGGTGCATTAGTAAGACCAAATGACATAACTAACCATTCATACAATCCATATTTAGTCTTAAATGCAGTTTTCCATTCATCACCTTCTTTCATTCTTATTTGATGATATCCACTCTTAAGATCTATCTTGTTGAAAATACAAGACTCATGCAACTCATCAAGCATATCATCTAACCTAGGTATAGGATGACAATACTTTACCGTAATGTTGTTGATCGCTCCGCAATCAATGCACATACGCCACGTCCCATCCTTTTTAGGCACCAAAAGTACTGGTACTGCACATGGACTCATGCTTTCCCTCACATATCCCTTGCTCATCAACTCTTCAACTTGCCTTTGAAGCTCCTTTGTTTCCTCGGGATTACTTCTATAGGTTGGTCGATTTGGGATAACAGCCCCAGGTATGAAATCAATTTGATGTTCAATACCTCTAATGGGTGGCAGCCCGCTAGGAACTTCCTCCGGGAACACATCCTCGAACTCCTGCAACAAAGAAACAGCCAAACTAGGAGGAGATTGGTTAGTTTCATCGTTACTAGGGTAGGATTCTTGAATTCACGCAAAAATCATTGGTGATTTGCCATAAAGCCTTCCTAACCTGGCTTTCTTTGCATAGAAACTCATTTTTGGTTTTTCCTCTCGACTAGTTCTTTTCGGTCTTTTCTTTTCACTCTCATTTTTTCTTGAGTTTAGCCTCACTCTTTCTTTTTTTCTCAACCTCACTCATCAATTTCATTTGATCCTCATAGACTTGCTTTGGAGATAAAGGAACAAGTGTAACTGATTTACCATCTTTTACAAAATTGTACCTATTCCTAAACCCATCATGCATCACCTTTCTATCATATTGCCACGGTCTTCCTAACAAGATATGGCCAACATACATAGGAACCACATCACAAAGCAGCACATCCTTTGTACCTCCAATCTTGAAGAGCGCTCAGACTTCTTATTCACATGACCTCCCACGATCATTGACCATTTGTGGCTTGTAAGGCCTTGGATGTTTCAACAAAGGCAAGCCCAACTTCTCAACAAGGGTATTACTAGCAGCATTGGTACAACTTCCCCCATCAATTATCATACTACATACCTTCTTGTTAAACTACATCTAGTATGAAATATGTTCTATCTGTTTCATCCACCTTGATTTGTGTGTTAAGAGCATGCCTACTAACAAGAAGTTCACCTTCCTCATCATATGCTTTCCCATCATCACCACTAACATCTTCCAAAGGTGGCATATCATCACTATCATTCTCACTTACGGTCTCCACTTCCCCATTGTCTTTCATAATCATCACCCTTTTGTTTGACATTGTGAATCAGCTATATTTGAACGAGCATTTGAAACATTTAATGTCACGGTCTGATTGACTTGGGTTTCAAATTTACCTTTATGCTTGGTAGAGTCATCTTCCTTGCTCTTGGAAGTCTCAGTTTTGGACTTGGAAATAGCCTTATCATGTGTTTCATTCTGGCCGCCGATTTCCATGTGGGAGCTTAGAAGAATACTTTCTTTGGTCCCTTCCTTTTTCAATTGCCTTTCCACCTTCATAGTCATATGCACCATGTCCTCCAACTCCACATAATGTTGTAACTCCACCATATTAGCAATGTCCCGATTCAAACCATTCAAAAACCTTGCCATTGTAACCTCCCGATCCTCCTCAACATTAGCTATAATCATAGCAACCTCCATTTCCTTGTGATAATCTTCCACACTCTTTGAACCTTGTGTCAGACTTTGGAGCTTTTGGAAAATATCCCTATGATAATGGCCAGGTATGAATCTTCTTCTCATGAGAGCCTTTAAATAATCCCAAGTATCAATACGTCTCTCGTAATTCCTCCTCTTGCTGGTCACTAATTGATCCCACCAAACAAGTGCATAGTCTTGGAACTCAACAACTGTTAGTTTTACCTTCTTTTCCTCTGAATAGTTATGGCAATCAAAGATCAACTCAATCTTCTTTTCCCACCCCAAATATGCCTCTGGATCATTTCTACCTTCGAAAGGTGGTATTTTCATTTTGATACTCCCAAGGTTCCCATCTACCCTATCTCTGCCCAACAAGTTTTTAAGCCGCACCATGCCTAAGATGTCCCTTATACGCATGCTCCCGGCTCAGTAGCATAATCATCCTCATCATCCTCAAGGACGAACTCATCTTCTTCATCAAATTCAGCCAATGGTTCATGAGCACGCCTTTGTTACCTCCTAGCATTAGGACCTCTCCGCGGCTGACCCCTTTGTAAATTGGCTATGGTAGCGTCTTGTGTATCCATTCTATCCCTGATTTCATTAAACATGATGTTTAGCCGCTCAAACTGTTGGTTTATGGCTCACATTGTGAATGCACCATCTGTCTCTATTCCTTGGTTTCCACCCTCATTGGACATATTTGGAATACCTGCAAGAACAATCTTAGTAATAAAACCTCACACACTCCCTTACGTGTTTACACTCGAAGGATTGCTCATCGTGTTTCGCTCTTTTCTAGTTTTCCCAAAGGCTTGATCTCACACACTCTATTTTTACCACTCTTGTTTTCACTCTCAAGTTCTTTAAGAACTAGCTGAACTCCAACGATTCCACAAACAATGCTTAGTCCAACCACCAAAAAAAAAAAAAAATATTCAAGAAACAAGAATAAGCGAAACAAGTGTTATGGTTCCCAGAACACACGAAACAAGTAAAAGATCACTAGGCGCGAGAACAAATCAACTAAGAACTAGAAATTAATTCAACCTTTAAACTTGTTTTCTATTTTTTTTTTCCTTTTCTTTTCATTTCTTTTTTTTTTTTTTTTCAAAGCTATAGTAACACCGAAATAAAAAAAGGCCACAAATTGAAACAAACAATGAAGAACAAAATAACTGAAATGTAGGAAACCCAAAATGAAGATCTAGGGTTCACACTATAATCTGAAAATGAACAGTACCGAAAAATGATGAACAATGCCGAAAATAGCGATGAACAATACCGAAAAAAGATGAACAGTGTCGAGATAATGATGAACAATGCCGAAAATAACGATGAACAATGTCGAAATGACGATGAACAATGTCGAAATGAAGGGAAAAAAACTAATAAAGATAGAAGACCTGATTTGCAACTTAGGCTCTGATACCAAATGACGTGAAACCCGTGAGGGAAAACCCTTTTGAACCCACAATCTGAATTGGTCTTCAAACCCCAAGAAAGAAAAAAACCAAGTAATAGATAAATACCTCGACCCAATGATCAACAAGGAACAAAGAACCAAAGGTTTGGAAGAATCTAAACCCGTTGAAAACTTGTCCAAAGGACCCGCTGAAATCTTGCTTCAGGAACCCTATGAAAACACGTTTCAAGAACTCAAATTTGATGGGTGAACGCTACAAAGAAACATTTCTTTGATAAGTTCAAAAGTTCATTAAAAAAACAAAACGAGAAAACCCAACTCTCTCAATCTGAAAATTTTCAGAATCAATCATCCAAGTTGTTGTTTTCAATAGCATAATGTCCTATTTATATGATCCTTAGACTAACCCTAATTAACTAGGCTAAGACTTTAGCCTAAAACAAATGATTTGGCCCATTGACAAATACAAATATGGGTTTAGTTTCATGAAAATCAGCCCCCCGTTAATTAAAACAAATAAATGGTTCAGCCCAATTAAATTGCCTAGCTCCAAGTTCCAAGTTAGCCTAACTCTTCAGTTGCTTGAATTAGATTAATTAAAAATTTCTCCTCCTTATTAGGCTTGATCTTGAAAGTAAAATCTTGTTAGTGGAATTGTCCAAATTCAGCCCAAATTAGTTTCACGGCCCATCCATTGCTTCCTTGATCTTAGCTCTTGACCTTAATTGCTCCATACAGAATATTTAAAGGATGGTGAGCATTAACTTCGCAATCAATCCACGAAGGACTCATCCAAGCGGGTGTATGCCCCGCGAAATATTTTCCCAAGGGTGAGCCACGCTGTGTGAGAATACCTCCTACAAGGGCTACTCCTCACGTAAGTGCACATGCAATGTCCACTCGTCATTTCACAAGAACTTGTCAATTCTATAGGGAATCCTACATGCCATGACATGAAATGAGATGCGACTCATCATGTACCATGCGCTCGAGTCATCACCAACTCCCTCACACAACGCCTAAGCCCATGTGTGAAAAACCGTCATTTTGGATGACACCCAATAATCATTTTCAAAACAAATTTCATTTGTTTATAAACCATAAGCTTTTTGGATGATACCTCACAATGATCATTTTATATTCAAAACTCATGCGCCTTTTTCTGGGTAGCGGATTTTTGGTGTCTCACTGTGGGCTCCACAAACCCAGACACTTTTGTGGCTTTTCACCTTTAGGGACTATATCTAACCATAATTGGCGGGCCTTTCACCCAGAGATCTCTTCCCGACTTCTTTGATGGAGCATATAATTTATTTACCATTTCAAATGTCGATGCGACTACATTTGGGCGTTGTCCCATTCTCCGACCACCCAATCAAACACCAAACTCCATATCGATTTGCCAACCATGCACTCACACCCATTTAATGCGATGTCCCCGTGCATATGCAATGTATGCGCCATTGCCTATTTGTACCATGTTACATATATGATGAATGTTATATGGACAATTTTATCAAACATGCATATCACGAATGCATCCTGGGCAACTATATCAAACTTGCATATAATTTCCCTACATTAATTCATCCATGTCAATATATCACACAAGCATATATCAACATCACAGACAAATCATTACTTACTCAAGTAATAAAGCACCTTATCCTCTAGGCTAAATTATAACATAACATGTCCACAAAATAACCTACAACATGCCATGTTTACACATACAATTCATCATATGTAAATATATTAATACACATAACAACATTTCATCAAACAAGCATGTCATACCATGCAATTAGTACACCTGGTGTTATGATCAAAATTTCGGCAATGATGTGAGCACAAAATTCCTATAACTTGCATATGTTGGGTCACAGACTCGAAGAGCTTTTCGTAGGAGTCAATGTAGCGAATCGGTTTCGGACGAAAGATATGGTCGTGCGAGTTGGAGTACAACGAGGGTCACACTATTGCGCCCAATCACGCAATAGCATGCTCGAGGGGTTTCAGGCATTTCGGCAGCTCTAAGTAGTACAATTTTCAACTTAAATTCGCTCAGTAGCCACTTTAAGCAGTTTACAAATCAATCCCATGCCATTAACATGGCACAACATGGTTCCAAAATCAGCCCAAAACAATAGCCCAAAGGCTAGAAATAAACCAAAGTAGGAAGAATCCCTACCTCTTAATGCGTAGCCCCTCGTGGAATTTCCGGAATTTACTCGTAGTCCAGCCCGGTTCGGCCCAGGTCGAAACCTTGATGAGCGGGAAGAAACCGTCGGCCCAGCTATTCCTCTTTCTCTTTCTTTTCATTTTCCTTTCTTTTCTTTCTTTTCTCTCTTTCTTTTCTCCTTTCCCTTTCTCTCATTTCCTCCCTTTCTTCTTTGTTGCTCCTTCCCTCTACGAACTAGTTATGAACTCCTTGCATGCCATGTGTCACACATACATTTGCCTATGCATGCTTTGTGACACATGGCTTGCCATGTGTCACTCACATGGTTTGTCATTTATCGGGTGACACCCGTTGCCTCCAACAATGTGCAATTATGACTGTCTCGAAATTCAACGAAATTCACATGGGCAACTAAATTTCGCGTGACGAACCCAACAATGAGGTTCGTTTCGTCATCCGAGATCTAGAAAAATTTTAGGTTTTAAACCTATATCGTAGTGGCAAGTTCGCCGTGTTTACCCCTTTTTTTTTGGAAAAACTCAAATTTACTCGGGTTTTACATTCTTCCCCTCTTAAAAGAATTTTGTCCAGAAATTCACATGCACATATACATACAATCACATGCATATGCTACAGTCATTCATTTTTGTTTTTCAAATGACTAAACAACGTACCTTCATCCACAAATAAGGAAGGATAAGTGGCATGCTTCATGTCATTGCGTTCCCATGTTGCCTCCTCCACTTCTTGGTGCTGCCACAACACCTTTACTAGAATCACAGTTTTGCGTTGCAAAACATGATCCCGACTATCCATAATATGCACAGGTCATCCTCAAAGGTCCTAGCTGCATCAACAATGAGCTAAATGCGATCCTGACATGAGTCGGGTCTGGAATTTGTACTTAGAAGCATGAGACATGGAATACCTGTGGACACTTTCGATAAACTTGCCGAGGTAAGATAGAAACATGCGAACGACCACTCCTCTCTTAGGCATCACCTTCAAGAAAACATGATTACCCACCTCAAACTCTAGAGGTCATCGCCACCTGTCGGCGTAGCTCTTCTACCGACTCTGAGCAGAGAAGTCGTTTTCGTATGAAGTCCACCTTCCCAAAGTGTCTCTAATCAATTTCGGATCAGTGGTGGGTCTCTCTCCCACCTCCGTCAAACAGACGGAGATCAACATGGTCTCCCATATAAAGCCTCATATGGTGCCATCTGTATGCTCGCCTAGTAATTATTGTTGTAGGCAAACTCTACCAAGGGAAAATGCTCTTCCTAACTACCCTTAAGATCCAAGACGCATGCCCGTACCATATCCTCTAAAATATGGATGGTCCTCTATGACTGACCGTCCGTCTGTGGATGAAAATCAGTGCTCATCATCAACTGCGCTCCTATGGCTCTCTGGAAACTCTCCCAAAAATGAGTCGTAAATTAGGATCCTGATACTATACGATAGAGACCGGCACTCCATGCAATCGGACGATCGCTCATATGTACAACCTGTAGAATTCCTCGGTCGATGGTCATCCGCCTGACCATAAAATGTCTTGGAGCTTGGTGAGCAAATCTACTATCACCCACACCGCATCATGCTTCCGCGATGTCCATGGAAAGTGAATCACAAAATCTATCATGATATTCCCACTTCCACTTTACTACCTTCAGTGGATGGAGTAGCCATGCTGGCCTTTGATGCTCAGCCTTTATCTGCTGACACGTGAGGTATCGTCGAACAAAATCCCTAATGTGTTTCTTCATCCCACTCGGTCAGCCCGGCGAAGATCTTGGTACATCTTACGTGCCACACAGTGTCTGACAAAGCGAGAGTAATGAAACTCCACAGGGGATCTCCTCTCAAATCTACCAGGCGAAGACTATAACCCATCCCCTGTATCGAAGACTACCATCAGTGTGCATGGCCCATCTTTCGTCACTTGTACTTGATTGTACCCGGTCCCGGAATGACAATATCTCTATATCGTGTACTTGGGACTCAATCACTCTGCTCAATAGGGAAGGTGTAGCCACTAAACTCCCCAAAATACCCAGGCACGATCTTTGTCACCTTAACTTGGCTTGTCCCACAACCTCGAGCATCTGTCACTTCTGGAAAGCTATACTAGCCAGTGCTCACAACTGACTTCAGCGAATTAGTGTGGCTACAACATTTGCCTTACCAGGATGGTGTGCAAAAGTAAATAATAATCCTCAATACTCATCCATTGCGTTTACCTCATGGTAAGGTCTGTTTGTGTTAAGTTCTATACTTTAGACTTTTTTGGTTTGAGAATACCTTTTATTGTTCGCTATATAGATAGTGGCACTAAATCTTCAAGGAAAAGACTATGGCCGCTAACTCCATGTCATGTGTGGGGTAATCCAGCTCGTAGTTCTTCAACTACCAAGAACCATAAGCTACAACCCTCTCGGACTATAATATCCAATCCTTCCTTAGACCTTTGTTGCGTACTTTGTGTACATTTGTCCCCTTTACGGGACTATCAAAATAGAGGCCCGAAATTAAAAGCCTCCTTTTTCGAATTCACGAAATGCCCGCTTGCATAAAGTCATTCCAACTCCAAGCTTATTTACTCCTTCCCGTTAACTACTTCATAGGTGCGGATAATCGAAGTCTCAGTAGACCTCTGTAATACCTTGCCAATCTAGAAGCTGGCATTATCTTGAAGACTAACTGAGTCTCTCCCAACTCATACCTTTTTGCTTGAACCCCTTCTAAGTTACTAACATATACAAGTGACACTACATGTCCCGAATCTCACCTTATTAAAGTTAAAACTTCGCCTTCAGGCAGCGTCTGCTGTGATGTTCATAAGGGCTGGAGAACCGTCCTTATGCTTTATCATGACAGATGATAGATGTCGCCAGCGAAGATTACCTAGCCTGATCTAAATAATTTGCGTTGTGTAGAATCTAAGGTGTCTTCAGTGCATTCTCGTTATTCCGAAGGGCATCATTGTGAACTCAAAGTAAAACAATACTTAGGTGTCTTCTTGTATCTTAGGGATGAGTCTCCTAATATAATGGTAAGTAACCGGTCACGGATATCTATCTTGGAAGTAGACCAGCCCCTCTCGGTGATCAAATAAATCTGTCAATCCTTGGTAAGGATACCGATTAATAGTATCCTATCTAAAACATTATTAGTCAATGCATAGTCGAAGGAACTCTTTTATTTCTTGGAAAATAACCGGACGCCCTAAGGTGAAAATGCCTCGGTCTAATAAATCCTATATCAATAAGTCACCATTAATTAGACCTTAAGTTCCTACAACTTCATTAAGCGTCATTCTATGCGGGTTAGAAATAGGCGTCGTACCGAGTGTAACTTAATCGTGAAGTCTACATCCACTATACGGAGTAATCCGTTAGTTTAATGCGGAAAAACATCCATACTCACAAACCATCAAGGTGAACTCAAATCTGTCTCACCTCGTCTTTTGGAAGAGTAGGCTTGCTAATAACCCCCGTCAATTTCCCGTGCCACCTAGAGTCGTACATGGCTTAAGGTAAAGCATCATGCTTATCCCCCTGAAACATAACACGAATACCATCCTGTGTGTAGGCAGTAACTCTCCTACTATCACAATCGATGACGACACGATGGGCCGTCAGCCAATCCATCCCGAGGATGACATCAAACTTCGACATGTCTATAACCAGTCCACGGGTGAGTAGAGTCCACGGATCTCCTAACTCACCTTCTATTTATGCTTATATCGATCCGCTGGTTCCTAGGGGAGAGCTTACATGCAACGGCTTTTCCAAGGTCTCAACCTCTAAGCCCAATTCTTTCAAACATGATGCATCGATGAACGAATGCAATGCACCAGAATCAAACAGTATCCTTGCCCATAGGTGAGATAGCAGAAACATACCCTGAATAACCAATTGATCTACCACCTTAGTCTGTGGTGTAATGGCGTAGACACGCCCCTAGGTCCCGGTCTGTGAGCCCTATCCTTGACCTCGACCCATGCCCTGGCCCATATGGCCCGTCTGCGAAGTATTAGGTGCTTGCTCAACACCTTGGGACTGATACCGGTTCCTCTGGCCCATGTTGGGGTAAGGAGGAACAAACTGCGTCTGTCTGGCTTGCGATGGCCCAGGACTATGATGTCCATAACTGCGGGATCCGCCTCTAAGGGCCAATCGAGTCTCAAGTGTCGAGTGGTGTACTTTGAAACACACTCTCTGCTGCGGCTGGGACGAAGTGCCTCCCATCTGCGGTGATGACTGATTCTATCCTTGGCCTGGCATGGCCTTGTCTGAGCCCTGCACGGAGCAGAAGTCCTCCGCTTCTTTCTCGAGCTAAAAGAAGACAAATGGTTCTTCTTCTTCTTATCTTCTTTCAGCATCTCCGGATGCTCTTTAAATCATTTACCTCTCAATGGCCAGATCTATCCTGACCATAGAGTCCATATCTTATAGGAGAAGTCTTACAATCTTGCCTCGGATGGACAATTTCATACCATCCTCAAACTTTCTCACCTTAGCCATGTCTATGGCCAAATAATCATCCCCAAAACATGCTAATTCGGTGAACTTAGCCACTTGTTGGTATTGTCATGGCTCCTATATCAACTCTAGAAGTGAATTCTGGCTTGCACATATTCTGAATGTTCATGGAAAAACTTGCCCATGAAGAGCTCACGGAACTCTCCCCATGTCATTGCCTTCAGATTCTTTGAGGTCTTGACCTAATCCCACCATACATGGAATTCACCCTCTAGTTGGAATGTAGCTAGCCTTATCTTTACCGCATCGGAGGTGATCTCCATAGCTTCAGCCACCTTCTCGGCACAGCCGGAACAAATGGTCGGCTACCATGGATCCTAAATCCCATGAATGTTAGGGAATGATGGGCTTTAAACCTTTGGAGGTTACTTAACCCCCCTTGGCCCTCTGTTGCATTAGCATATGCAGTGATGGCATTTCTTTTCCGCCTATGCAATAGTAGCGATTACGTTTTGATAACCTCCTTGAAGACTTATTGAGATAAAGTGGTGAAGTAGTAGGTTGTTGCTCCGCACCACCTCGACGTCCCTTCCTCGACTTCTCTTCTGAGCTTTTAAATACCATGTGTCAAATAGCAAATTGAGATTCCTTTTCTAGTCTAACTAGTAGTGCATCGGCTAACCACTAGTAGACATCACATCTGAACTATTAAAGTTCATTCATTTCAGGAGCCCCTGGGTTGTATTCTGCAGTGTATTCAACTTTCCTATCTACATTTGACCATGTATATAATTCACATAACACGCAATCATATAGCATAGTGAGCACAAAACATGAAATGCACCATAAATGCCATGATCTAGACCCATGCCCGCCAAGCCTTAGGTGTTCGTATACCTACACTCTGATACAAGTTGTGGCGCTGAAGCAGGTCGTTAACTTGACCATCGACTCTGAAATACCTATGGGTATCGCATGTCTCATACGCTATCATATCTTATTCAACAGGAGCGCGTTTATCAGGATAAAGTATTACCAAGACACTTTCAACCATACTCAAAATATTGCCAGTATCTCACGATGGTGCTTTAGGTTTAATACAACCTCTATCTGAAAATCATATATTAACATTATTTTGTTCTAATATATTTACAAAATGAATATCAGAATTTATGTCATTCTTGCAATTACACATTTTCCGGATGGCGCATCCCTTGGAGTGTCTGTCTGCACCTAAAATATTTTTCCCATAAAGGGTGAGCCGCACCAAGTAGAGAATACCTCCTCTGAGGGCTACTCCGCTAAGTGCACATGCGATATCCATCACCATTTCACGATCACATTCCAACAGAATTATGTCAATTCTGGGTATCCTACATGCCATGCCATGAGATGAGGTCAGACTCATCAATGTTGCCATGCGCTCGAGTCCTCACCGACTCCCTCACATAACATCTAAGCCCATGTGTGAAAAACCATCATTCTGGATGACATCCAATGATCATTTTCAAAACAAATTTCATTTGTTTATAAACCAAAATCTTTTTGGATGATACCTCACAATGATAATTTTATATTCAAAACCCATGTGCTTTTGTGGGTGTGTGTATTTGTGTCTAATACCTACCCGCAAACCTTACACTTTTTACGGCCTCTGTTCTGGGGACTATGACCATAATTTGCAGCCTTTCAAATGTAGGGATTCTCCCAACTCATTACACTGACACATAATTTACTGGTTTACTCAATCAACTGCACTGACAGACGTTGTCCCATTTAACCGAAAGCACACCCAATCAAACACCAAACTCCATGTCGATTACCAAACCATGCACTCACACCCATTTAATGCGATGTCCCCGCAGATAAGTGCAATGGGCGTTTATCATTTATTTGTACCATGTCAACATATATGATGAATGCTATATGGATAATTTTAATAAACATGCATATCACCAATGTATCCTAGGTAAACTATATCAAAATTAAAAGTACTTTCATTGCACACTTATCCAAGCTAATATATCACACAAGCATATATCAACATCATAGACAACCATTACTTACTCAAGTAATGAAGCACTTTATCCTGTTAGGCTAAATCATACATACTATATAACATGTCCACAAAATAGGCTACACATGCCATATGTTTATAGATATACAATTCATCACATGTCAATATATTAATAGCACATATCAACATTTCATCAAACAGCATGTCATGCCACAATTTTGTACACTCGATTATGATCAAAATTTCATCAATGATGTGAGCACCAAATTCCTATCACTTACATATGGTTAGATTTTAGACTTAAAGAGCTTTTCATAGAGTCCAAGAACGAGCGAATTGGAGTTTGGACGATAAAGAGATGATCGTCCGAAGTTAGAGTACAACAGGGGTCACACTATTGCGCAAATCCACGCAATAGCATGCCCGAGGGTTTCTACAGCATTTCGGCAACTCCCATAAATGCAAATTTTCAACCCAAATTCGCTCCAAAAATAGCCCTTTAAATTGGTTACAAATTCGTCCCATGCCATTAACACGGCAATACCACGGGTTCCAAAATCACTCAAAATAATACCAAAGCTATAACAAACCAAAGTAGGAAGAATCCCTACCACTTGAAGCATAGGCCATCATCGAATCTCCAGATTTTACTCCGTGATCCAAAGAGTTTAAACCATCAGAACGCAAATGAACTGAGGAAGAAACCGTCGGCCTCCTTCCTCTTTCTCTCTTTCTTTTCCTTTTCCTTTCTTTTCTTTCTTTTCTCTCTTTCTTTTCTCCTTTCCCTTTCTCTCCTTTCCTCCTTTTCTCTTTTCCTTTCCTCTTTGTTGCTCCTCACCTCTACGAACTGGTTGTGAACTCCCTCTTTTTATAGCAATTCCATGCTCCATGCATTTGGACACATGGCTTGCCATGTGTCACACATGCATTTTCTTTTGCATGCCATGTGTCACACATGCATTTCCCTATGCATGCTTTGTGACACATGGCTTGCTTTGTGACACATGGCTTGCTATGTGTCACCACGTGGGCTTGCCACAGTCACCACTGGCTTGCCATGTTTCCCCACTTACATGGTTTAAGCAGCTCCGTGACACCCTTGCTCCTCGAAACATGTGTAATTATGACTGTCTCATAATTCAACGAAATTCGCTTGAGCAACTAAATTTCGCATGACGAACTCAACAATAAGGTTCATTTCGTCATCCGAGATCTAGAAAACTTCTAGGTTTTCAACTCCGTGTCGTGAGTGCAAAGTTCAACGTGTTTGTCCACCCTTTGGAAAAGCCTAAATTTACCTGTGTTTTATAATATCACATGGTTCCTAAACAATCTAAATCAACATTCGTGATTTTTTAACCAAACAATTTTCCAATACTTAAAATGATCTCCATATTTTTTACATCAATCTCAAAAGTCATTACTTCTTACATTCAAACACATTACAAAATCTTCAAAATAATTACTATAAACATTCACCACCTCATACAATTCACTATACCAAAAGTTTCTAATTCCACTCAAGCACTACAAAGTCCCTACTAATTGATATAATCATTTATTCAACCACACAATTCTCTAACCTTCGTTACCTTTCATCACCATAAGATACACTTAAGGACATTAAATTCATAATAATACATACTACCAAGGCTTCAAATAATTAACTTCAACATTCAAAACCACTTAAAATAATTTTTTTTTAACACATCAAAGGATCTTTGCAATCTTACCTCATTGCCAAAAAGTCATTATTTTCATATTAATATACATTACCAAGTCCAAAACAATGCTCATCCACATATGAAAGTAGCTAAATAATTTTCCAACACTAAAGGATAATAAGTTCCTCAACATTAAAATGTTTCAAATAATCCAACAATCTCTCAAAGCAAAAAAAATTCTCCTAAAGTATACAAATATAAAAAAAAAACCAAAAGCAAGAACATCAATACTAACAAATATCTAATATCTATACTAACAAATAAAAATCCCACCAACTTCAATACAATGTCAAATATCTATTACAAGGCAAACATCAAGCCAATGAAGCATATTAACCGATGATTTTTCCGAAAATTACAAAATAAAAGTTTTAGGATCAAGCCATCCTACCTCAAATCTAGAAAATCTAACCGTTGAAATTCAAATCACACATCGGGGTTGTTCCTGTGATAACCTTCAAATTCAGCTCAACTGGTTCCTTTGGCCACAAAATTGCAAGCCCTAGCTTTATGGGATGTTTTTCCCCTTTTTTTTCTTCTCCGCCGCGCCACTACCCGACACACCTCCTCCATTCTATCCCTCTGTTTCAATTTTTTGTTTTATTTTATTTTTTGTTTTGGCCTTTTTATCCTCACGCGCAAGTCCTATTTTTATTTTTTTTTTTCTTTTTTTTATTATTTTTTGTTTTTACTCTAATAAATTATAAATCTTAATATAATTTATTTACTACCCTCTTTCTTTATATAAATACCTATTACTATATATAATTTTTTCAAACAAAAATTTCTATAATAACTCTTATTATTATTGTTGTTTTTGAAGAAAAATCACAATAATAAGTATTAATAAGAAAAACAATAATAATAATAATAATATACTCATATATACTTATCTCGGGATAAATATAATTTATATTCTTAATACCTTCATTTTATTTTATAATGCTATTTATCATTTTTTCTTTTTTTTTTCTAATTATTTTTTTCCAGCCAACGTGGAAAATAATTCAAAGTCCATCGAATTACTAAAAGTTTCCAAAATTTTCCTAAACTTAAGTCAACACGTGTCCTTAATCTGACTTTTTGACTTATTAACCACCCGTAATTGACAAGGTTTTCTTGACTTTGAAAATCCTACCTAACATAAAATTCAAGGTCATTACATACTACAACCTAAAAAGAAATTTCGTCTCAAAATTTAAATAATCTAGCCTCAAAATTCATAGAAGAGTTGTGAATTGAGCCAATCTTGTTTCACCCTTGAGGTTTCTAAGTCTCCTTTTTCTATTTTATAATCGCTTTGTTCCTAAATTGTCTTTACAACTCGCGAACATTGAGAAGTGAACTTAGGATCTCTATGATGCATTATAAGTAATGGTATCTATATAATCTACAATCTCTTTCATATAATTTGACCTAAGAATTCATGAAATCACAGTCTCTATTACTAGAAAATAAGCTAACTTAGTAAGGCAATTCACAATCACCCAAACTCTTTTAATTATTCTTAGTTATATTTCTTTGCAATCCTATCACAAAATTCATGGTTATAAGATCCTACTTCCACTCAAGTATAGTACGTCCACTCAAGTATAGGTAAATGTTATAACAACTCTCTATATATAAATATATATTTTCACTTCTTGACAAATCTAACAATTGTCTATAGCTGAGTAAATGTCCTACTTTGTTTTTACTCCTACAAAATTATCTCTCTAAAGTCTTGGTATTTCTTTTTTTTACTAACCTCCTCGAATTCTTTATTAAATCAACATGTTGTATAAACAAGACCCCCTATTTTTTAATCTTTTTTTTTTTTTTTTCAATCCAAGACACAAATCAAAGTTCTCAATAATTCCATACATTTCAAACTCTCCACCCATAAACTAGATAATTGAATAGGGTTCTTCCAATTGAATGCAATTGCCACAATACTTTTCATTTTTTAGGTGGTAGTGAAACGTAGAATCATATAATGTCTCAATTAATCTCCAATGTCTAGAGTTCAACTCTTTTTTGAGTGAAAAATATATTTTAACTCTTATGATTTAAGTACACTTCAATTTTTGTCTACATATAAGTAATGTCTCAAAGTCTTAAGGGCAAACACTACGATTGTAAGGTCACGCGGTCTTACATACTTGTATCTTCTTTGGTTATTAATTAGCGCTTCTCCCCTTCCAATCTAAGGTATATAATTTTGGCTTAGTCCTCAAGAGTTCTCTCTTTCAAAGATCTAATGAGTCATTTGGTGGATCAATTGGTGAAATTACTGTTCACAATCCCTTAAATGTTCCAGATGGACCAATTACAAGGTCAAGAGCTAAGAAGATCAAGGAAGCAATCATTTGGTAATCCACTGGGGTCAATTTTGAAACCCAAGCACAAGATTCTCTACTTTCAAGATGAGCTTCAATAAGGATGAATAAGGATGGAGTAGCCTTAATTAATCTGATTCAAGCAACTGAAGAGTTGGGCTAACTTGGAACTTGGTGCTCGACAATTTAATTGGGTTGAACCATTTATTTATTTTAATTAATGGGGGCTGATTTTCATGAAACTAAACTCATATTTGTATTTTGTTGGGCTGGCCGAACTTGGCCTTGTTTTGGGCTGAATTCTTAGCCTAGTTAATTAGGGTTAGTCCAAGTGGTCATAGCAACAGGACATTATGCTATTAAAAAACAACAACTTTATTACTGATATTCCTGGGGTAAATTTTAATTTTTGTGAATGAGAGAGTCGAAGCTCCTCTTGTTTTTTAATGATGTGAAACCCCGAGAAAATCTAATTTTCTCAAAAGGGGCAAAATCGTAATTTCGCAAAACTGAAATTTTTCTAGATCTCGGATGATGAAACGGATTTCACCATTAGAATCGCCTCGTGAAATTAGTTACCACGCCGACTTCACAAATTCTAGAACACTAATTTACATCAAGCCGAGGAAACAAGCCGCTTCAAGGACACTCGATGATTGAAAGGGCACATGATTCCACGTGTCAAGTTTCACTCACTAACTTGAGTCTGTGGGACCCACGTTGACACATGGCATGATGCCATTAGATAGAAAAGTAAAGCTAATGGGAAGAAGGGCATAATTGTAATTTTGGAAATTTTAAATGAGGAAAAGACAAAATAATGCATAGTGGTCATCTCCTTCAATTAAAAGAGCCAAAAACGTGCAGTGGCTGGTGTGAGAGCAGAAAGTGCAGAGAGATTAGGTTTTTGATGTTTTTAGAGAGAGAATGAGCAACTTCTCTCTAAGATCCCGGCACCTGACACTGATTTCGACCTGAGCAAGAAGTGAGTTGCTCTACGCACGAGGACAACGCGTGGATTCTAGTTTTGGGAGTTTTGACAAACCCTGGAGGTAGGGGTTCTTCATCCCCACGGTTTTGCAAGAGACATTCTCGTTTAAGTGCTTTGGTTGATGCTCTTGTGTTGGTTCTCAGGTCGTGGAGTGGTTTGCTTGGCCTGCTCCAAATCTTGGAACCGAATGTGAAATTTTTAGTGGCCATGAGGGCACCAGACAAGGTGTGTGGACTGCTTGGGAGCTTTGTATCATGATTTATTCAATAAATTATGTTTGGGAGTAGAGACTGAAATGGTATGGAATCGGTTCCACTAAGAGGAACCGGGATAGAAGAGGGCTGCCCGTGGACAGCCCACTTGCTGTTGACCGTAGCAATGTAGCCTCCCGCTAGGCTTAAAATGGGCCATAAATGTCCATGTGTGTGTTTGGCTTGAATTGTTGAAATGAATGGCTTGGTATGTGTGGAAATAGATAGGTTAAGACATGATTTAATGTGTTAACAAAATGACACAATTATATGGAATTAAGTTGTGTTTGTAAGCCATTGGAGATAAGATTATGATATGCTAAAGTGAGCTAAATTTGCGATATTTCGGAGCATCATTGGAATTACATGCGTGTAATGAATGATTGAAAATATGCATATCGACATATTGTATAAATGGTTTTGAAAATGGCATAATGTATTTTCATATGCACCGGGTAACCTAGAATTAAAGCGTAAAACATATTAAGCATTTTGTAAAACGTATATGCATAAGTAAAATAATTTCACATGACGATATTCCTATAATCGGGTCGAGACGCCACCGTATCATTTCTGACGAGGACTATGACTGCTTCGAAAGCTCACCAACCAATTCCTTCTGGAGGGTAGTCTCATATTTTTACCGAATATTTTCTAAGAGTATATTTTCAAGAACAAAAGTTTTGTTTGAAATGATTATTTCATACATGGCTTAGGCAAGTGCGTAGGAATTGGGCGAGGACTCGTGACATGGGGTAACTGCAGACATTCAAGTAGTGATCACGATTACTTGAGTTAAGCGTATTTTCATTTTGGAGCATTGCATATGCACTTAAAGTAGAGGTAACCATTAGGTGATTCCATCATCGAAAGACAGTCACCCCTGTCGATGGATTATATTTTTCAGCACAGGAGTTTCGAGAAGACAAATTACGAGACGAATATTTATGGCTTTGATGGTTTCGACATACATGTATTAGAATTGTAGATTTTAATATACGTTTGTATAAAAGCCGTAATCAACTATCAATTCGAGATAATTTGGAGTATCAGTTATGATATTTGTTTTTGGCGAGAGTATTGGCTTAAGGAGCCCAAGAGGCATTTTTACTCAGGTATGAGTCTTGCGATACGAGACATATAGATTTTTCTATGTTGGACAGGTCAATCTGACACCTCGGCCTGGGGGGGCGTCAAATGAACATTTGAACTTAATAAAGAAACAATTTTCTGTGGTGTTCACCCATTAAATCCGAAGCTCCCTTTAAACGAAGCTTCATTGGTTCCTAAAGCAAGATTTCAACGGTCCTTCGACAAGTTTTCAACTGTTTAGACTTTTGTCTTTGCACCACCGCCATGTATTTATCTAACTTGGTTTTTTTTTTCTTTCTCGGGGTTTGAAGACCAATTCCTGATTATAGTTCAAAGGCTCTTTCTCATGTTCACGTCAAGATCTCTTCATGTTTTAAAACTTTTAATTGATTTCTATATACCCGCATATTTTCAAATAGACATGCTCGCACTCAAGGTCTTCTGAATACTATAGGCCCCAATCATCGGTCCAAGTCACCATCTGATGTGCTCAAAGAACACCTCCCGATTATGGTGTAACAAGCAATGATCAGTTCCAAGAAATAGACATCTCTTTGGGCATATTGTCGTTCAAATGCCTGCGACTCTATATCATCGCATTTCAGATACTTTGTAGATCATCCTGCTCCACGATTCAACCGGCTCACACCTAGTTTCCCGCCATTGAATATTATACGACCATCATTGAACTTCCCGCTCCGATTCAACAATGAACCCCTGTGATCGCAATCTACTGCTCAGTCTCAGAATCTAGTACAAGTCAATGGAGACTAAGATTTGATGGAAAGTCTCTACTGTCTAGTCCGCTTAATGTGGGTTGGCTCGTCACACCCTGTGCCATCGCAGAAATAAAAAGAAAGAAAAATGTCAATAAAAAAGTTCAGCTTATGATTCATCACTTTCCAAAAAAAAATATTTCTTAACTAATTTAACATGTACTTCATATAATAGTTCATTCCTGCAGATAATAAATGTTGGTGAAACAAAAAAGCCATACCTAACTAAGTCGATGATCTATGTTAAGAGTAGCTTATGTGGGTCCTAATAATATAAATCGAGGGAAATATCACTTAACTTAATTATTTCCAAATACAAAATCTCATTCTTAGTCACCTTAAACAACAAATTGGTCATTTATTTTAATTCTTATTTTTTGAACTTTATAAGGGAGACAATTTCCAACAAGAAATGAATAGCAACTTAATTTCAAAACAACAAGTGATGTGGGTAGTTTATTTGAACTTACTTTTCATCTTTTGTCATTTGGCTTTTTTATTCTCTAAAAGATGCGTATTTGTGGAGACGAGCATCATAGACAATCCTGATAACAATGAGAATTACACCGACTTTCTGCTTTTTCCCTAAAAACATGTTTCATCAAAATTTATATGCAAAATCTTGAATCGCTTTATCTGTGGAAAGTTAGCATGCACATGTAATTTTTCTAATTCAATCAACTTCTATTTCCTAATTATAAAGAAACTAGGAGTCAGGACAAGAAATAAGAGTGGGATAAATTCATACTATAGACTTAAAGAAAGGCATAGCAGATTTCTGTTATGGGTACAAGATGCTGTGTTTTTGGGGGTAAATCATATATAGAAACCTATCAACGATAGCAGGTTAGGAAGTTGACTTTGTATTTTGAATGGATCTGTTTAAGTTGATTTGCTACCCACCTCTAAATTCTATATATGCAAACTAGAATGACGAGGGAAGCTTAGAGTATACCCACCAAAGTCTTACCGCCATCCACTCTTATATCATCCGTAATCCATGTATGTCGACCATCTCGCATATTCTTCTCAAAGATTTGTGATATACGATAGTTATCCGACTCTCGCAGAGATTAGTTCTCATTCCTCCCGAGTCGCCTGAAATCATTCTTCTTGCTCTCTTTCTCGATGAAACAAGACAATGTGAAGATGAAGAAGAATACCATTTCCAACGCCATCATTAGAATCAAAAGGGGTCGAAATATGTTTTACGAGTAAACACCATAAAACCAAACAACATTATGACATGTGATCGTATTAGTAATGAGATGGTACGATCCTAACAAAAAGACCCATAAATTCAAAGAATTAAATTCAAATCACTGAAATCATCTCATCAGACGAAAGATGATCTGTAAATGAGTTAAGATGAACATCCAAATATAACAAGAAAAGAATAACAAAGACAAGAAAATTGAAAATGGGAGAAAATAAACACAAACATAAAAATTTCTTTTCTCTCCCAACTTTTCTTCCATTTTCTTGGCAACCAAACAGTAGATAAGTAAAACTAACACAACCCTCGATGAACGTAGTGTTGACAATATCTTGATGAACAGAATCAGACACTAAATCAAAACCCATATAGATAAAATGTTCTAAATCAAAACCCAAAACAACTCCTAAACATCTATTTATACCTTAGGCATAATATGGGTATAATAGAATATAAAAATAACATCCCAAAACAGAGCAACCTCCATCATAAAAACAACATTATGACATGTGATTGTATTAGTAATAGAGATGGTAATGATCCCAACAAAAAGACCCATAAATTCACAAAGAATTAATTCAAATCATCAAATCAATCTTCAATAGGATGAAAGTATGATCTTAAAATGAGTTAAGATGAACATCTGAAATATAACAAGAAAGGAATACCAAAGACAAGAAAAATTGAAAATGGGAGAAAATAAACACAAACGTAAATTTCTTTTCTCTCCAACTTTCCATTTTCGCAACCAAATAGTAGATAAGCAAAAACGAACACAACCCCTCGATGAACAGAAGTTGACAATATCTTGATGAATGCATCAGACACTCAAATCAAAACCCATATAGATAAAATGTTCTAAAATCAAAACCCAAAACAACCCTAAAACATCTATTTATACCTTAGGCATATTATTGGTATAATAGAAATATAAAATAACATCCCAAAACAGAGCAACCCTCCATCACTCTCTGCCAACTTCAAGTCACTTCACTCGGTGGCAACCTCCGCGTAGCTCCCAAATGTGGGCCTATGACGGCTCAAAGTGGCATCTCCTCACTAGAGTCTCGCCTTCCCAAGCGAGCCATTTCTCGCTATAAAATCAATCAAGCATCCATAATGCTCAAGCTTTGGACAAACCCCAAAATCTCTTTTATACGCGAAAGATTTCACTCGCCAACTTCTACCAAACCTCCATGACAAATAAAGTAAATAATGCACTACTCGAATGTAGCCATCGCGTCAATCCTATCTCGCACCAAGAAGAAAAGTTTCACTGCATCCTCGGTCGCTCTTTCCATGGATGGCTGATTTGATCATAAATATTCCGCAAAAGACATTCTTATTCCTTTTTTATTTTTTGCTGGAATGCTATGATATAAGGACTAGCCATCCTCGTTCTATCAAACAAAAAAAAAACATCCTTGTTCCAGATTTTGATAAAGATTGTAAATGCCTTGTTTATATCTACACATTTAGCATACATTTCCATGAGGGCGGTCCCTACTTTAACTCCCATATGAGACCAATCATTTATCAGAGAGTGTACCCATTTCCTAAACTCTCTAAGTCGAACAAGCCGATAGTGTGTCAGATCTCGAATCCACACCTTCCAACCGCATTTTCACAACCTGATCCAATGGATTCTTCATACTTCCGTACTCAGGTATATCCAAATCATAGCGTTCAAAGAAACCATAATCGCTTGGCATTTTCTCAAATAGACATGCTGCACCCTCAAGGTCTTCTGAAACACTATGGGCCCCAATCATCGAAGTCCAAGTCACCACGGATTCAAGCCAAATAAATCTCAGATTAGCCACATCCCGCTCCCGCCTAACAAGAAATGATCGAGTTCCAAGAAATGACATCTCTTTGGGGCATATCATTAAACAAATTGGCTTCTATGAGACTATAACACCAAAGATTGCGATACTTCAGATCATCCCGTCTCCACGATTCAACTCTGGCCTGACACCTAGTTTTGTCATTGAATATTATACGACCTCATCATTCAACTTCCGCTCCTGATTCAACAAAGGAACCCTAGATCGTGTAGTCTACTGCCATGTCTCAATTCAGTACAAGTCAATGGAGACTCAAGATTAGATGCAAAGTCTCTACTTCGGTCTAGGCCCGCTTTAATGGGTCATTGGTTGCCACCCTAGGCCCCTCCAGTCCGTGCTATAATGGAGCTGGCCAGATTCTGGCCCCGAAATCTTTAAATCCATCAAGTAGGCTCCTAGTGGCATGCTTTAGCCCAAGTTCAGGACACAAGGCAAATGTCTGGGCTTAAAAATGTGAGTTTTCAATGTTTGTAAAATCTGGAGCTACAAAATCAAAGTCTCGAATTGAATCATCGGGATTGAATCGTGAGCGTAATCCAAATTCAAAAAAGTAAGATTGACACAGTATTTTTAAAATAATATGTAAGATTGATTTATAAATAAATAAATAAACAATATGTAAGATTATCTCATTCTTCAAACTATTTTCGATGATATTAAAATTTCAAATCTTATTATCGATATAAAATAATTAATGATGCTCTTTTTTCGTATAAGATACTTTAAAATTATATAATTTTTATTATCGGATAATTTAAAAGATATTTTTATTATTGATTAAATATCTTGTACCAAATATAGAAATATATAATAAAAGTAATAAAATTTATTTTGTGTATAAGTTATGTTTAAATTTAAACATTTCATTTATTTTATAATTTATATTTCTATATAAAATAAATCAAAATAATACTTTAAAATAATTTATTTTATAAATTATATTTTTATAAATATATAAACTATTTTATTTTTTAAAATCAAGGTTTTTTTCGAAGCTTCGGAAATAGTTTTGTTGATATTTTATTTTATTTTTAATATATTATAAACTATTTATTAAATTATATGTGTGATCATGTTTAATGTGCCTAAAACGGGACTTATGTTTCAGCCACGTATTAATAAAAGTCTCGTGGTTATACTTTATCTTAAAATACATTGATCGTTGATACGATGGATTGATCTAGTGATCCAATCCAATTTTTAATATTCATGGACAAGTGGTCCACTGACTCCGCTTCTCAAAGATAGACTAACATTCACACTCTTAATAAATTTATTTTAATTAGTGCTCTAAAACATAGCTTTTATATCCATCTAAATATCTACTAAAATCAGAATTTAATCAATCCAAAATTTTGATAAAAAACAAGAAAACAATTCTTCCAAAATAAACAATGAAATACTATGAATGCACCAATGCACCACATATCAAACAAGACTACCTTAAATCCATATGATTTACTTAATTTCTACTTCCGACCACTCGCCGCATCCTCCGACAATGATAACTTCCGCCCCAATGTCAGATCCTCCCTCCCCGAATCCGAACTCATTATTCTTTCGCTTAGACAAGACTAATCGCTTTCAATGCAATCATCGGGTCGCCCTATCACCTAGTGCAATTCATCTCTACGTCCGCCATCTCGCGGCAACTCCTGGCTACTCTTGAAAGTCTTTCTTCATATGCCTCTCCTTCGCGTGGATGGATCATGACTCATCGCTAGAATCTTGCCAGTCCTTAACAAGACAATAAGACTATTACTAACTATATGCAAGATGTCAAACAAAATATTGACTCTCTTGCCCTTATGAATGTCTCTATTGATTTTGATGAGCTCTCCATCCGTGTTTTGAAACAAACTCGTTCCTGGCCACTTTCACACATATCTCATGCCTTACAAGTTCGAGATACTCCAATTTCTTTTAAGGAATTGTTCAAGCACCTACTTAGTTACGAGGCCTAAATGAAGATTTTGGTTCCTTCTGAACCACCTGCCTCCACTTCGGCCTCTGCTTTAGTTACTTCGACTGGCCCTTCATCACATCGTCGGTTGAACAACGTAGTGGACGGACTCATAACCAGTCTCAATAGTCTTAGACTCCAGGCAACCCAGCTCGGGCAATACCGACTACCTCCTCCTCCATTGTCTCTGCGACATCCAACTCTTTCACCATAGCTTGGGCAAAGTCGTTACCTCGGGCGTTGTCAAATTTGTGGTATAACCGAGCACTCTACTCAAAGAAGGCAACTCTCATCCAATTCTAAGACTTGCTTCTCTTCTCCCGCCCATGCTCGAAGCCAGACCGACCTTCACCGCACCCTATGCCCATGTCTATAGTCCATTACCCTAATTCTGTAATTCTCTGATCTGCAACTAATTCAGCGCCTCATCATGTGACTACGTACTTGCCGACTCGTCCTTCATGAGCCGCATAACCGCCTCCGACAAGAGTCATTATTGTCGGGAGTAGTAATGTAGTTTATCTTATTGCTAACATCGCTCTTTCACCCTTCCTCTCTACCTACCCCCTTATTATTTATCAATGTTACATGTGCCCGCCATGTCTAATAACCTTTATTTCTGCCTCTACCATTTCTCAGGCCAATAACCCCGTTAATGTCCTTTTTACTTTATTTCACAATGCAAGATCGCCACTGGGTCACTTAATTCATGGCAACTACAGACGATGTCTATTATCGCCCAAGTTTTCCCCTTTCTCTAGCTCCGCTCTTAGTTCCTTCTTTCTTCGCCTCTATTCTTGTTTTCTGGTATCTTCATGTAGCATAGTAGTCTCAATCATCCTTCTTTACATATTTTTCACAAATTTCTAAGTGTTCTGAATATTTCCTTTCCCGAGGACCATTTATGTTCCTTTTCATATACCTCATACACTATTAATAAAAGCCACAAGTTACCTTTTGCTTAATCAAGCATTACCTCTTCCTCTTATTTTGATGTCATTTTCGATGCCTGACCTCACCTGCTTTCATCTTCAGATGGTTTCACTACGCTGTTATTTTTGTTTGACTCATTACACAGTGAATATATGGCTTTGGTCTGCTAATGTCAAAAATCGATGTTCATTCAACTTTTATTACTTACAACTTGTTGAAAATTATTTTACCACCACCATTAAAACACTTTACATGCATAATGGAGGCAAATTTTTAAATTTCCTTCAATACTTTTCAAAGAACCCATGGTATAACCTCCATCTCACTACCCTCCTCACACTCCTGAACATATCGAAGTATTCTCGACGCCGAAATTTATATCATTACAATAAGTCTTATTTTTCTCGCATTAGGTATCTATCCCTCTCACCTTCTGGCCATATGCCTTTGGTTACGGTTCATTTTAATCAATATAATGCCTTAAAGTTGGTCTTTTCCTCGTTCCTCTTTGAAAAGCTGTTCCACAAAGCGCTTCCCGACCTAACCAAATCAAGGTGTCTTTGGTTGTTTATGTTTTCCTTGGTTGCGTCCCTATTCTTCCCACAAACTCGATCCCAAATTCAGTCCTTGTGTCTTTCTTCCCTCACTCAGAGTACCTTTATTTGTTTTGACCTATCTCAACAAAATTTTCGTGTCTCGTCATGTCAAGTATGTGGAAAATGTTTTCACGTTCGCATCTCCCCCTACCTCCATCACACCGGAAGTAGACACAGACTTTGCCCTCCCCTCTTCATTGTTCACCTAGGGTGACTATCCAGAATTGTCGACCTCATCCCCATCCCCCCACCCATCCTTCGACTAAACTACATCTCACCACCCATTCCGTCGACCTCCCCCTAACTGTTGAATTCTTCCCCATCCTCCTACTGAGCTGCATCTCACCCACCCATTCTGTCGACCTCACCCGAACTGCTGAGATCATCCCCATCACCCCACCAATTTTGTGACAGCCCAAACCCGGGGGTCTGTTGACAATCTGTCAACTTGCGGAATACCTATAGCCATTGAGTGTCTCAATGCCAGAAAATGAGTGTCTCTCTACCCGAGACTCAAACATAAGTAAAAATGGTCACGTTGGTCAATACATCCATACTCACCAAAATATAACCAACTATATTTCAATAGTTTCAAGAGTTAACTACACTCCTCTACAAACATGTATCAATCAAAATGTTCCATACATGTTTTACAAAAATATATAATCAAATCCACATGCCTGGGCTTTTTTGACAAAAGCGTGCCTGGCGCCGTCTTCCCGAATAATTCACTGAAAGTGGGGATCCCACGATAAAGAAAAACGCCTGGGTGAGTTGAATTCTTCTACAAGGGCTACTCCCCACCTAAAATGCACATGTAATGGCACAACACAAACATCCACATTCCATACAATTTACAATTCATACATGGAATGATTTATATCATGCATGAAAGGTTTCCACGCCCATACCCTGAGTCACTCACCGACTCCCTCACACATGCTTATGTCAAGTGTGACAATCGTCACTGGTAATACCAATGACACCCATATACCGAGCCTTTGTCGGCTCACAAACACCCAACGCAATTGTCCAATGGGTAACCAATCCTGAGTCATTCCTGACTCTAATCACATAACTCAAAGTCTATGTGTTAATCGTGTGACGCCCCAAAACCGGGGGTCCGTTGACAACCCGTCAACCTGTGGAATATTCGTGGATGTCAGGTAACCCGACACCACTCATGAAAATCGGGCAGAGTCTCCTTTGTACGGGGAGCTCTACCCAAGGTACAAACCTGTCCCAACAAGTTTACAATGACCATAAAGGGTCCACATATTGATTCATGTCACGGTAGGGTGATCCGGAATCAACAAAATTTGTTTCCTATGTTCCTCCTACTGCCGTAGTCAAGCTACTGCAATATAGTGGTCTATGGTCGAACACGGGGATGGGTTTTCATCCCACGAATGATTCGCATTAATGTTTGAAAATGGTGAGACTTTTGTTTGGTTTCTTGGATTCGTTAAAAAACAAGGGAGTTGGTTGTTCACTGGATAACTGAAATAGCTTAAATGAAAGTGTGAAATGGTAACCTTTGAAGGTTTAATACTAGCTTCATAAAATGGGGTTATTAAGGTGTCCCTGGTTATTTCCTCGCATTAAGGCAAATGACATATACCAAAGCCAAAACCTGATCTTTGTTTAGGCTATGAAACCTAACCCTAGAAACCAATTCCTATTTAAGTCCAATCAAATATTTAAGCATTCACGTCCTGCCGCTTGAAACCCTAGAATTTAAACCTCATTTCAATGGCTCGTAAATGACATCCCAAAGGATATCGATTACATCTACCTTTAAGAATGCAGACCCTAAGCATGACAGAGTATTGACCAAGGAAAAATTGTTAAATGGCAATTAAACACAATTTGGAAAGTTTAGACAAATACGATGCTGTATCATTAAAAGCATGAGACCTTTGCCCGAGCCACGACAACGAGCTAGCAGCCCTCATCTTCAAGGCTTTGAAACAGCCAAGCATCCCTTGAGTTGTCATCCTCAAGGGTGTGTTTGGCCCAACCGAGAAAATGAAGAAAGAAAGAGAGAAGAGAAGCGAAAATATATCCTAAAAACTAAAGCTGCGGGAAAGCTTTTATAAAATGAAAAGTTAGGGTTACAAAGTTATAAGGTGGCTTATATTGCCAACCCCAAAGTGTGAAATGACAAAAATGCCTAAAATATGAAATTACAATAGGGACAAAATGGTAATTAATCAAAACGTGGTCGTTTGAAATCAAAAACATCAAAAAAACACGGGGTGGATTGTATGTAAGAATTTAAGCTAAGCTAGCGAAATTTCGCTATTTAACAATATAAGATTATAGCGAAATTAAAATTTTATATACACGGTAATTTTCGCTAAGCTAGCGAAATTTGGCTAACAGAAAATTAGGTATAAGCGAAAGGCCATTAATTTCGCTATGGTCGCAGAAAATTTTAACAATCTTTAAAAATTTTACTTGTCTGCATGTGAGTGCGCATTCCACCATTCCTCTAGTGTTGCTTCTGCATTGCTTCTTCATCATTTGCCTTCAATTCTTCCTTTGCATCTTGACATTTCATGGCTCGACTTGGTGAGAAATCACCTAGGATTCTCACATTCGGCGCAAATAAGAAGCCTGACTTCTTGGCCGAAGTTCCCAAAGCATGCGAAACTACTAAAACAATCCTCGAAAACCGTCGATAGCACTAAGCGAACATGCACATGACAATTGGCTTAATTCATATGATTAGTGAGCAAAAAGCACTCAAAACCTATCTTGAATAGGGATCAAAATAGCACTTTTTGGGCACTAATCACATATGAATAAAAATTAGTAAAAATGGCCACTTGGGCCCCTGCATCGATACTCATCAAAACATATCCCAACCAAATATATTACATGGTTCAAGAGTTAACACATTACTCTTAACACAAACATATATTAAAAGTTTACTATTCTAATACATGTTATACAAAATCAAGGCCACAAGTCGGCTTTCATCTCAAACGGCCTCTAATGAGTGTCGCCTTCCCGATCGCTCCCTGTACCTAAAATGGTGATCCCTCGACAGGGTGAGCAAAGCCCAGTAGAGATAATTTCCTACATGGGTTACTCCCCACCTAAGTGCACATGCATGACAACAATCACATTCAAGCAATTTCATGAACCTACTCGAATGTCTACATGACAATCCAGTGTCCGGAGTCTCTGGAAGCTCCACTCACATATAAAGTCGAATGTGAGTAAAAATATCCAGTTTTCAAAACAAAAGCTTTTTGTTCTCGAAACCTATCGAATTTCGGTAAAATATGGACAACCCTCTGAGATGAATCTGTTGGATAACCCTCCAAAACAATTCATGGGCCCCTCTGACATGAATTGTTGGATAATCTCAACGTTCTCTGGAAAATGCTAGATCGAAATTCATTCACAAACATTTCATTTTTGTTTCATTTCATGTCATGCACTCACACCTAATATTCTAGTTTTGCCTAGTGCATATGGAATGCATGATGCCAATTCATATTCATGCTAATATATTCACATGCATATATAATGCTATATAATTAAATAACATAAAACACATGTTATCTGAAATTCTCAATTTCACCGAAATGACTCACGTGGGTTAATTAACAAACACGAGCCATTCAATTTGAATCCTCAACCAAACACATTTTCACACAAAAATTTCGTGTCACTATTCATGTGAGCAATTGAAACCCTCGAATTCTTGTTCCACGACCACACAAAATAGGAATTTTTCTCCACTCGGTTCAAAGCTTTTGAGACCGAATTTATGGCTAAAACAAGCCTCAGAACATTCCTAACGATTTACATGGCTCTTAGCCAAAGATTAACATAAGTAGGAAAAGATCCCTACATCTTGGAGTTGTCGGAACTCCCCCATATCGGTGTCCATGAGTAGTCCTTGCCGCGTAGAGCAACTTTCCTTCTTGCTCAAATCCAGCCGGCGATTCCGTTAGTAGAAATCTGAAGAAGGCATACCATCTAAGAAAAATCCAGCCCCTGCACAAAACCAGTCCTCTACTGCCCGTTTTTTGGTCTTTTGGAGAAGAAGACCACTATTCAACTTTTGTCTTTTTCCTCATTAACAATTCAAAAATTCCAATCATGTTCCTTCTTCTAGATTTTTGACGCGGCACTATCCTAAGTCCATTTCCATTATCTCTCTACTCATGCAACATGTGTCATATTAGATGTAGTAGGTGACTTTGTCACATCATGTCTCAAACCCGTTTTGCTTTCGACACTCGGTGCCTCAGCGTGAAATTCATTGTCTTCGGAATTTGTGAATCGATGTGGTAACTAGATTTCACGAAGTGATTCCAATGGTGAAATCCATTTGTCATCCGAGATCTAAGAAAAATTTAGATTTTCATCGAAATTACCATTTGCCATTTTGAGAAAATTTGAATTTTCCGGGTCTTATTCTCCCCTCCTTAAAAAATTTCATCTCGAGAGTGCAGACCGATTCTCTTTAAACTCATGCATATGAAACGTGCACCATACCATGCATGTAAACTAGTCATTTATGTACTAAAAGACTAAACCACGTACCTTCATCCCTAAACAAGAAGGGATAGGTGGCTCGCATCATGTCCTCGAGCTCCCACGTTGACTCTCACGAATGCCTCAGTCTTTGTAGTACCCTCGCTAGCCTCGGGTCTTAGTATGGCTGATCTCGACTATCTATAATGCATATTGGTCCCTCCTCGAAGGTCCATCTAGATGTCGAAGCCTCGATCTCTCAATCCACTACATGTTGGATCTGAATTTGTGCCTCGAACATGGAGCGTGAAATACCTCGTGGACACCTGACTTGCTGGGGGGTAAATCCAAGCGGTATGCTATAGTGCCTACCCTCTCTAGTATCTTGAAAGGCCCGATAAACCTCGGCGATAACTTCCCTTGCTTACCTAACCTGACCACTCCTCTCTTAGGCAACACCTTCAAGAAGACGTAATCCCCAACCTCGAACTCTAAGGTTCGACATCGTACATCAGCATAGCTCTTCTACAGGCTCTGAGACATGAGAAGACGTTGTTGTATCAAGCTCACCTTCTCGGAGGTGTCTCTAATCATATCAGGACCATTGATGGAGCTCTCTCCTACCTCGGTCCAACATAACGGTGATCTGCATGGCCTCCCCATACAATTTTCATATGGTGCCATACACGTATACTCGCTGATAACTATTGTTGTGGCGAGATTCCACTAGGGCAAGTGCTCTTCCGGCTACCCTTATGATCCAAGGCATGCTCGCGGCATGCCCTCCTAACTGTATAGTCCTCTACATTACGACCGTGTCTACGAGGGTGGAAAGGCTGTACTCATGGTCATTTGTGTGCTTATAGCCTTTTGGAAACTCTTCGAGTGCGGCGTCAAAGCCTCCCGGTCTCTATCGACACTATGGATGTGGTACTCCATGTAGTGTGCTCTACCGAACATACAACTCTGGAATCTGATGTGAAGGTCATCCACTTGGAGTGAGAAAATGTGTGCCGACTTCTTGAGTCGGTCCATCTATCCTCTTGGAATCATGTCTCTTCGATTGTCGGGTGAAGTCTTCAAAATCCATGGAAGTGTGCTCCCCACTTCCACTCAACCACCTCCAATGGTACGATAGCCTTGCGCGACTAACAACTGGCGACATGTGAGACATCATCGATAAAGTCCCCTATGTGTCTGTAATTCATGGTATGCGGCGGCAGATCTAGGCTATCTTGGTACCCACTAGATTACGCGATAAATCGAGACGGTGAAACTCACGAGAATATCTCTCTCCAAATCGGTCAACTAAAGGGAACCACTACCGAGTCCCTATATCGAAGACTACCATCTACGTGGACGGTCGACCCTAAATCACCTGTACGTACGGTCATGATGGACACTATCTCCCGCGTCTGTCCACGGGACTCGATCCTACGGTCAGCAGAATGATGTAGCTCTTGAACTCCCAGCGTACCCTTAGCTTACTCGTTATCTTGTAGCCCAAGCTCCACGAATCTCAAACATGCCACTCAGTTTATACCCCAGCGTGCTCCGTGACTTAGGCGAGTGCATTAGGCACCATTTGCCTTCTGCCAGGGATGGTAATGCAAAGTTAAGTAAATAATCTCTGAGGAACTCCATCCATCTGCGTTGCATATTGAGGTCGGCTAGCGTGAAAATATACTTGGACTTTTGTGATGCAGAGTACCTCGGACCTCCTCGCCATATAAATAGTGGCGCCCAATCTTCAAGGCGAAGACTACGGTACGCCAACTCCATGTCGTGTGTGGGGTAATTTTGCTCTGTCGAGTGCATCAAAACATCGGTCACGGCCCCTGAGCATCACAATACAATGTGTACCCACGTCCGCAATCAGGGACTATTAAGATGGGAGCAGTAAGCCTCTGCTTCAAATCCTGGAATGCCTCCTGTCGATCATCCGTCAAACTTGACCTCCTTAAAGTCGGTCGACATAGGTAATAAGCTGTCCCGGAAAATCCTCAATGAATCACCTATAATACCCAGTCAATCCTAAGAAACTACGTATCTCAGACTAACCCGACCTCTTGACTCATCACGGCCTCGACCTTCTCGAAATTCTAGCGACACGCTGATCTTGACACCACAAGTCCCAAAATCTCACCTAAATAAGCGAGCTTCGCACTTCTTGAACTTAGCGTACAATTGATGGTCTCTGTTGGTGTAATACAATCCTCAAATCTTTACTCAAGCTCCTTTCTGGCCCGGGAAGAAATCAGATGTCATCGAAAACGACGACAAAGGCGATCCAAATAGGGTTGGAATACCCTATCGCGTAGGAGTCCATGAATGCCAGCGGCGCATTGTCAATCTAAAGAGCATCATTATAAACTCGAGCTTCCCGCACTTGGCGTCCTAAGCGTTGTCTTGGATATCGTCTCTAACCCTCGGTGATGGTAACGATGCGAAGGTCATCTTGGGTAGACTGCTTTCCCTCTCAGCGATCAAACAAATCATCAATCCTCAGTAATGGGTACCGATTCTTGACCGTAACCCTGTTCAACGTCCTGTAATCAATGCACAGTCGAAGGGTCTTATCCTTCTTCTTCGCAAACAAAACCGGAGTTCCCCATGGTGAAGTGCTCGGTTTAATGAACCCCCTTGTCGATGCTTCGTATAGGCCCGGACTCGAGTTCTACTGATCCAAGCTGGTGCCATCCTATGCGAGTCATAGAGATGGGCGACGTGAGGTGTAACGTCCCGAAGTCTACAGCCCTACGTGGGGTAATCCCAGATAGCTTATTCAGCTGCTTATACTGCTGAATATGGCGGTAGGTTTACATTGGCCCCAAGTCAACGGTGCTAATACATGCAAGTCCCTCACAATGTTGGTGATATTGTGGGGATCTGGATCCTTGTTCGCGGGGTCTTACTCACGAATGATGACTTGCTCGGTTAGGAATGCTTTCTTTTCAATGCCTAACCCTTTCTTGACTGTGCACAGGTCCTTTAAGAACTTTGCATAAGTTGGGACCTGCTTAATCATGTCAAGCAGTGGAATATTTACCTTCACTTGCCTTAGCACCTCCCAAATTTCATCTTGGTTTTGAATTTTTTTCTTTCCTCTTAGTGCTTGGGGAAATGGAGGGGACATGTTTTTCTTCACTACATCTTAGCATTTTATTATCTTCGAGACTCGAGAAATTTCCTTTTCCTTGCATGTTTCTTCAGCAGTCATGGGCACTGGTTGCTCAATTTCTTTTCCACTCCTCAAAGTGATGATGGCCTTTACTTCATCCAACCTTGAGTTGCTGGAAGAACCAATCTCATAAACCCCTTTGGTTGCGGGTTTTTGGGAAGGAGAAATCTTCCTCTCTGTTCTCAGCATATTTATTAATCTTGTTGATTGAATACGTAGATTATCAATCTTCGATTAAGGCTACTTTCATTCTCTTGTTCAGTGTACTTTCTACAGTATCAATTCTCTATGCCAATTGTACTTTGATCCCCTTTTGCTCCTCCACAAAATTGCCTACCACCTTGCTCAAATTTAAGATAGCTTGTTCCACAGGGGAGGAGGATGGTGATGGTTGTGGTTGGGATGAGGAAAAAAACTGTTGTTTGGCACCAGGGGGCACATAAGCAGGGGGATTAGGTTTCTAGGAGAGATTGGGGTGATTCTTCCAATTGGAATTGTATGTATTACCGTATGGGGCATTAGGTTGTGGCTTGTATTGGTCGACGGCATTGTGCTCGACGTAAATCCTTCACGAAAGTTTGCAATTGAATGGTGTTATACGGATGGACGATGGGTTGGCAATTGATGCATGCCTTTGTGCAAGATTTTCGATCCTTGCACACTTCATGGAGCCTTTCCACTTCTGGCTCTTCCACCAGCTACCTAGCTAGAATTGGATATTCGCTTTCATTTCCATATCTTGAAAGTGCGAAAATACCTCCCTACGGTGAAATTTGAAGCCTTATTTTCTACACCTCCCTTGGGTTTGGCTCATCCCATCCCTTGGAAGTTTTAGCCACATAATTCAAAAAAATCCATGGCTTCATCTGGATGTTTACGCAGGAAGTGCCCTCCACACATTGTTTCCAAAAGTTGCTTCGTAGCGGGGACGTACCCTTAATGAAATTGGTTTACAAGCATCCAGTGTCGAAACCATGATGTGGACAAGCATGATAGTCTCCATGAACCTCTCTAACGATGGAATCTCTCATTGTCATGGGCAGCAAATGCAGTTGCCTCTTCGTGTTGGTCTTGTGAGCGAAGAATTTTTAAGAATTACGCCCGCGGCTACTTGACTTGTGATGGTTCTTGGTCTCAGTGAATTAAGCCATATCTTGGCTTTGTCTTTGAGGGTCAATGGAAATGCCTTCAACTTCAACAAATCCATGTCAGTGTACCCTCATAAAGGTTATGCACACTTCCTCAAAATCCCTTATATGGGTGTGTGGATTTTCATTCTCCATACCGTGAAATGTGGGAAGCTGAGGGCACCCGGGTGAGGTCTCATTTGCTACATCTATCAGCGGGAGGTATGATGCGGGAGTGAGCACTAACTCTAGGAGTGTATGTGATCCCTCATTGATGCGTATCTTTGTTGGATTCAACTGGGTACCTTCTTGACTTTCGTTCTCGGGTGGGGATCCATTTTTGATCATTGTGGCCTGCCCGATTTAACAGTCTTGCTCAGCTTGTGTGCGATTCTTTTCTGATGAACTATCTCTATCCCGATGATGCATAAGCACGTACACAAATGAGACACAACAAAGAACACCAACAAAAGCTTGCCAAAGGATCGGTGTTAGCTAAAACAAAAGCATTTATGAGAATGATTCGATGCTTGCTAAGTAAAAACTTGAAAATCTAACAAACAAAATTCAAAAAGGATTAAAAGGTCACCCACACTTGTAATGTGGATTACAAGTACATATCAACTCATCATCCGTAGTTTGGCACCATCCCCGGCAACGACGCCATTTGATTCGTTCCACAGTAGGGTGATCCGGAATCAAAAAAATTTGTTTCCTATATTCCTCCTACTGCCGTAGTCAAGCTACTGCAGTATAGCGGTCTAGGTCGAACACGGGGATGGGTTTTCATCCCACAAATGATTTGTATCATGATTCAAATGGTGAGACTTTTGTTGGATTTTTAGTTGTATTAAAACGAGGGGAGATTGGTTGTTCCTTTGAGTGGCCCCAGCTTGATTAAATTGAGTGTGAAATGGTGACCTTGAAGGCTTGGGTCACTATCTTGATAAAATGGGGTTATCAAGGTGTCCTCGGGTTATTTCATCGCCTTAGGGAAAATGACATATAGTCAAGGCCAAAACTGGATCTTTGTTTAGCTTTAAAAACTAACCCTTAAAACACTTCTATTTGAGTTCAAACAAATATTGAGCATTCAATGTTCCAATCAGTTGAAAAACATAGCATTTAACCTCATTTCAATGGCTCGTAAATGACATCTAAATAGTAATCGGTGCATGCCATTAAAGATGCGAACCTAAAAACATGACAAGTATTGATCAAAGGAAAGACATTAAATAGCATTAAACCCTAGTTTGGAAAGTTTGGAACCATAGATGCAATACCTGTTTCATTTAAAAATTATGAGGACAGCGCGAGCCACGACAACGAGCTAAACGGCCTCCGTTCGACTTTGAGGCTTATCGAACATCCTTGAGTTATCATCCTCAAGGGATTGTGTTTCAGCGACTAGAGAATGAGAGAAGAGAGAAGAAAATTGTAACCTAAAACAAAGTTGCGAAATTTGAAAGCTTGAATATCAAAAGTTAGGGTTACAAAAGCTATAAGGTGGCTTATATAATAATCGAATGTGAAATACCAAAAATACCTAAAATACATGATTACGATAGGGATAAAATGAGGGTTATACAAAACAAAGGTCGTTTGGAACCAAAACACAGGGGGAGGATTTTCGCTATGCAGTGAATTTCGCTATCATAGGCGAATCTGAAACATAGCAAAATTCAAATTTTCGCTATGCACGATAACTTCGCTATGATGGCGAATTTCGGCTATGATAGCGAAATTTCGCTAACAGCGAGAAAAAGCGTATAGCGAGAATTTTTCGCGAGGGTGCGAATTTTCGGGGATTGCAAAATTTTCGCTATGGTTTGCGAAGTGTAATCCTTCTTGAAATTTTAAGCGATGCATGGCAAAATCTGGCGCCTCTGTTGCCCTTTGCATCCGTTCTCTTAACATTTCATCCGTTCAACCTCCGAAACCATCAATTCCTCTTACCATTTCTTCCTTCATTTCGATGAAATGAAATTCTCACATTCGGCCTGTCTGACCAAGCAATGACGAGTTCCCGAGGCACGCAAAACTTACCAAAAACAGCCTCAGTAAATCGGTGATGTAACACATGTCAATTGGCTCAATTCATATGATTAGTGTAGCCTCAAAACCTATCTTAAATAGGACTCAAAATAGCGCTTTTTGGGTGTCAAAGCGGAATCCATTACTTCTCAATATACCGACTTATACCTATTCGAACATCTGATTGCGAAAACATTCTGCGATGAGTACCTATCTTTGACTTGGTGCTCCTGCGTGTAAGTGCCTGTCCTCTATCCTTGTCTTATTACATTACCTACGGAGTTAAAAACCCATGCTAAACTTTAAGCGAGTAAGGAAACATATCTGAGGCGACCAATAGCTATGATCATCTCAACAAATACACTTATCTTATCATTTTCATAAAACATACACTTCTATCATGTGACGTTTGACATATAACCTTTCATATCATATATTTCTTATTATAGTACTTATCATTTGATCTATTATATTTCTAATGGTTCATATTACATATCCTATTATGTGCATGTCATATTCGTATACATATATTACTCTCATGGTTATATACTATACCATTTGTTATGTTCTATTTTCATGTACTGTTGTTATGTACTGTTATCATGTATTGTTTTCACGTACTGTTATCATGTACTATTCATGTACTAATTTCATATACTGTTTTCCTGTTATACTTTTCATATTACTTTCTCTTTCATGTACTGTACTTGTTCATATCCTTTTCGTGTACTGTACTTTGTACTTTCCATATACTGTATTCATGTACTGTTCATGTACTATTTTCATATACTATTTTCCTGTTATACTTTTCATATTACTTTCTCTTTCATGCTGTAAATGCAGAAGTGGATCTGAGGAAGGCCCGAAGGCGCTAATACTCAGCGTAATAAGCAGTGGTCTATAAAGGAGCCCCGGAGCGTTGTTATCATTGTACGAGACAATGACCATTTATAAGGGCCCACAGTGGTGACCCTTTTTAATTTGTGATCAAGCGGATCCCTATCTGTTGTTCGTCACCACAGTAGGTGTTATGAATTAACAAAATTTATACCTAAACTACTCCTGCTGCGGTAGCGCAACTCTTTGCGGTATAGCGATCTAGGATCGAACAGCAGGATGGGTTTTTCGTCACACATGTGTATTTTTAATGAGTCAAAATGGTGAGGCTTTTGTTTGGATTTTGGATTTGTACAAAAAACGATGGTTGTTGTCACTTATGCTAGCGAAGATAATTTGAAATAAAATGTAAAAAATGCTTGGAAAGCCGGGCCACTGGTTTGGTATGATATGGTTTTGCAAAGGTGTCCTCGGGTTATTTCCTCGCATTAGGGTAAATGACTTTATAGTCATTCAGCAGGATCTTTGTTTAACTTTAAAGCAACCCTTAGTACCATTCCTCTTTGAAACATAGCATTTACTAGCATTAAGCATTTCTGAAGTTGAAATCAAGCATTTAACCTACCTCGATATCATAAATAATAATGGATGTCAGTGTAACTACCAGAATACTACTTGAACCCTGAAAGCTTTGCAGTATTGACGATAAAAGTACATTAAATACCTTTTTAAAACCTAGTTTTGAAAAGTTTGGAACCTCATCTGTGATGCACCTTAGTGAAAAATAGAGGAACACACGCAAACCTTAGCCTACCTAGCAACCCTCCTCTTCAAGGTTTAGAGGCTTTAGCGAGCATCCCCTTTAGTTGTCATCTCAAAGAGTGTGTTTAGGTTTACTGAAAGTGAGGAAGAAAAGAAAGAGAGAGAGCCGAGATGAGGTAACGAGGCGTGTGGAGAAAATTCCTTAAGTGAAAGTTGGGATTTCAAATTGTTCATAAAATGGCTTATATAGCCTTACAACGAGTGAAAATACCAATCTAACTTCGAAATAGTATAATTCTGGTGAGGGTAAATTCAACAAAAGCAGGGTCGTTTGTACACAAAAACAAGGAAGGATGGTTTAGCTACGGTGAAATTTGTACTCATAGCGAGAATTTCACTAGCATAGAGAAAATTCCTATAAGTGAAATTTATACATGGCAGAAAATTTAAGCTATTCTGAAACCCCCGTATAATAGCGAAATTGCCCTAGTTGCTCCTACTTGGTTCCTGCATGTTCCAGCTTGCATCCAGCTTGTTTCATCTTTAATTTCTTCGTTCCTGGATTGATGCAATCGAAGATAAATCATACGAACTTGGTGTAAATCAGCTCAACTTTGACATGCTTAGCTTGATATGGTAGAATAGGTTTATGAAACTGCCGAAACCGTACTTGACCTCGAAATACAATCATTAGTACCAAAGGGACCTGCGTGTCGGCAATTAATATGATTAGTACACAAAAAGTACTTAGAACCTATCTTAAATATGTGATGAGTGCCTAAAACACTCATATTATACTCGCGTCGGTCTTTCATTTTCACGTTTATTTTATAGTAATTTTATAGTTTCTTGTGGCTAGACTCTTGATTTGGTGTATGGTTTGGATGCAGGTACATTGGAGAGAAAAGCATTTGTTAGAAAGCGATTTTAGACAATGGGGAACAAAGCAAGGAAGTGACGTCACGTCGCTGACACGATCCCCAGCGTCGCGACGTCCTGCGGTCAGCGGCGCAGCCCGGCGTCGGCGTTGAATTGATATCACGAAGTCAGCAGTGACGCCGTGGCGTCGCGTCGCGGCGTCTCAACGTCGCGGCGTCGACTTCACCTCATCATTTAAAAGTCACCGAATGACTCGAAATTGAGATTGTCGGGAGCGTGCGAGCGAAACGCGAATTCAGGCGGTGACCTATTCGGAAGTGCGAGATTTATGCTGTTTACCATTTTTGGATATTTTTGGATATTAGAATGATGTTTTTAATACTAAACATTTTCATCTTTTCATTCAATATGTTCTAGATCTATTTCTAGGGTTAGATTGAACCCTGTCATATGTTGATGAATTAAAGTTTGATCTTTTATATTATTCAGTTGTTTATCAATTTGTTGCATCCTCACCACATGTTTCAATTATATGATGTCGGCCAACATTGTAGCATATCCTGCTGGAGATCCGAGATTCGAGAGATGAGGTTGTTCAGAGATCTGGGTAGAGCAGCCTTCAGTTGATTCGGTAAATAGAGATAAATCCGATCCTGAAGGTGGCATTTGGGGTTAGAACGTTTAAGCATCTCGGAATACTGAGTTGAGATAGAGATATATTCGACTCTATTCATGAGATAGGTGGATCATGCAGAGAGGATATCTCGTAAGTAAAGATCACTTTCGTATCGACAAATTATAAATACATTGAATAATAATATCTTAAAGAAATATCCATTAAAAGTGGCGAGGGGAGATACTAACCTAGTGTTGATTCGGTAATTCATAGAATCATTAAGCTTAGTTAAATTTCATACTTACTTTCTTTCTAAAATCAATACATTCGGATATTATCTAAAAGCGAGAACCTTTGTAGTCAATACACCTTTCCCACGTGGTTCGATATCCGTACTATAAGTACTATATTACTTAGGCGACAGCGTGCCCCAGCAGCACATGAAGTACATTTATGCAAGCGTTTTCGGCATCAAGTTTTGGCTGGATTCTTAGAAGTGAATAGGTTTAGATTGATATAGAATTAAGCAAACCGACCAGCCTGCGAATTTTCTTTACTTTTGTTTATTTTTACAAGTCTTTGGTAATTTGGTTTTGTTGGATCGTGTGTTGTGCGGGTGCTGGGTTCGGTAAATGCACGTGCGACATCGAGATCAAATTAACGGCTTTGTTTGATCGCGGCGGGGAAAGACTTACGCACGGTGTAGAAACGAGAGAACATAGCAGTTAAGAAATCAATAATCATATAGCGAAGAACAAAATCTTGGCATTGAGCAATTTGAAGTACGAGAGAGATTCGAATCGGAATCCGCGGAAGGAATCAAGCACCCGGTAGGTACATACGGCCCGGATGATCCTTTTCGTACTTTATTAAGATGAATTCGTGTTACCTTATTGTTGAACGGCTATCAGAACTGACCTATTCAAGCAAACAATTTTGAATTGAAGTCGATCACGGTCTGGATGCGCCCGAGGATATCTTATTTCATGGACTCACCCCATGAGAACAGAACGTACATTTATTCTTCTCGAAGTTTGCGATACTATCAAGCTCTGACGAAGTTCTTGAAGAAGCTCTCAGGTTACGGTTGTTCCCACTTTCACTTGGTGATAGAGCCAAGCACTGGCTAACCAGTCAGCCACCAGACTCCATTACTACATGGAACGATTTGGTGCAAAAATTTATGACCAAGTTCTTCCCTGCCCGAAAATTGCACAGGCGGTGCGAGATCCAGCTCTTTTGGACGGTGGGGAGAACTGGCGGGAAGCATTGGGATCAGATTTCACAGGTATTGGGTGCCCACACCCGCAGGCTAACTATGGATGCAAGAGTCCACGCAGCCTACCACTCCAATGAGTGCAGAAATGCAACTAGAACAATGATTAATGCCTCGGTGGAGCAGATGAAGAAAACCACAGACGGCTTTGTAAATCTTAAAGATCTCTTTGCGGCGACCTTGTCGGTGGCCTAGAAGAACACACAGTGAAAGCGATTGGGTGGCCGCGAGATAATGAGGTTCTCAACAATGCGGTGAATCATGTGGCACGGTGACCCCAAACACCTAAATAGACGACGAACCGCGAGCGCCCATCCTGAGCTAACCGTAGAGAGTTATGTGAATTACGTGGAGGCGACATGTAGCACGAATGTCGGTCGGAAACCCTCTGATAGAGCAAGCCCGGTATGTGTCGGGTTTGTCGGAATCAATCCACCGGCAAGGACCGTATGGGGGAAGCAGTTATCGAGAATCGGGAATCGGGGCGGGGTGGCGTAATGTCGAACCGGGAATAGTCGAGGAGCCGATCGAGGGTAATGGGTGGCGGAATGTGGACAATACATTTGTCGAACCGAAATAGTGAACCACCCGTTGAGAAAAAGTTAGATTTAGAACAAGCCCCAGTCGTAGAACAGTTAAAGCAGTCATGCTGAGAAGTGGGAAAGAATTGGAAATCTGATTCTGACCCCGGTCGTAGAAACGGTTAGAGGCGAGAATCATTCGACCAGGCTTGAAAGATGATGCGAGATAAAGAAACGGCCTCGGGAAAGCGGTCATCGAAGAACTCACAATGAAGCAAAAGCCCGGCGCTACCGGTTCATACCTAGCGTCTCAGAAGCATAAACTAGATAAGCAATTCCACTAGAAGAATTCCATGGATGTGTTAGCTACGCCAGTATCCCATTTGCTAATGCTGAAGCGGTGCAGTTATATGGAAATTCATGAAAGACATCTTGTCCCAGAAAAAGAAGTGCTTTGATTTCGAAACAGCGAACTTAACTGAAGAATGCAGTGCCATCCTTCGGAGGAAGTTTCCTTGAAGCTTTCAAAGGATGAGTTTCAACATCGCGCAAATTGGAAATCTTTATTTTTGAGCACTATGTGATTTGGGTGCGGCATTAATCTTATGCCCTTGTCCATTTCAAGCGTTTGGGATTAGGTGTCGCTCGCGCATTGGTCCTCACCGGCTTGTAGACGGATCTTTGGAAGCATCAAGAGGATAATAGAATGTCTTAGTAAAGATTTGACAATTTATCTCCAACAGATTTCTTTGTTTTGGATATGGAGGAAGATAAAGAAATGCGATAATCTTGGGTGAACGTTTCTTCTGTTGGTGGGACGGCCAGTTGATGTACGGAGGGAGCGGGCGAGGTGCAAGAGATGAAGTTAAGTTCAACGTGTTGACGGTGGGGACACCGGCGAGGGGAAAGAGTGATACTTCGCCATTTGAAATAGTAGAGGCTATAGTGTCCCAGCCAAAGTGGTCTCAGCGACCCTTTGGAGCCTTTAGTGGAGAATAAGTCACGAGAACTGAGGCGAAGGCGGAAGAATATGTTAAATGGATGGGCTGGGACCTGATAGAAGGAAATACTTGAATCTCTAGGTGAGAAGGGCTAAAAGCGTAGGTTCCGCCGGTTGAGCAACAGCCCGAGATGGAACAAAAACCTCTGCCTAGCCATCGGTATCGTACCTTGGGGTAGAATCACGCTACCGTGATCATCTCGGCATCTTTGGTACCTTTGGGAAGAAGTTGAGGTCCTTCGAGATCCTAAACATGCACACTCGGATGGTCTCTAGGCCAGTCTAAAGGGATTAGATCCTTCTATGTGCATGCATCGTATTTTACTAGAAGATGGACATAAACCTTCGATTAGGCCTTGAGAGGAGGTTAAATTCGACCATTAAGGTAGTTCGAAGAAGTTCTAGAAATGGCTAGATCTTTTGGGGTGGTTACCCCATTTGGGCGATGCATAGGTAGCCAGGTTCGATTAGTGCTGAGAAGAAGGGAGGAACATTGTCATCGGGGTGAAAACAACATCTTATTGCCGTCGACAGGTTACGGGTGGAAGTTTGTATTGATTATCGGAAACTAAACAAAGCCCTTTCGAAAAGACCATTCCCATTGCGGTTTCGTCGGATCTTTCGATCGATTAGCGGCCATGAATACTATTGCTTTTTTGGATGGATATTAGGTTACAACCAAATTGCCATAGCTCCTAAGATCGAGGAAGACAACATTCACTTGTCCTTATGAATTTATTCGCATTAAATGGATGCGGGCGTGCAATGCCGTAGGTACTTTTCAGCGATATGATCGGCCATATTCTCGAGCATGGTGGAAAAGACAATTGAGATCTTCATGGACGATTTCGTAATGGGAAATTCATTTGACAATTGTTTAGAAAACTTAGGAAAATTTGTCGCGGCAAGATGTGAAGAGACTGACTTAGTACTTTCCCGGTGGAAAAAGTGCTACCGTTTCATGATGCAAGAGGTATTGTCCTTGGACATCGGATCTCAGCAAGAGGGATAGAGGTAGATAGGGCGAAGATTGAAGCAATTGAAAAGTTGCCTCCACCCTCTTCAGTGAAAGGGATTCGAAGTTTTCTAGGCCATGTTGGATTCTATAGGCGGTTCATCAAGGATTTTTCACAGATTGCAAAACCATTGTCTAACCTCCTAGTCCAAGGGATCCCATTTGAGTTTGATTCGCAATGTTTGCATGCATTCTCAGTGTTAAAGGATAAGTTGGTTTCAGCCGTTGTTGTACCAGTTGGTCTTATCGCACAGACATATTGACCTTGATGACCAGCGATTAGGCGATGCCCAAGTAGCGAGAAAATTTTTCAAGTGATTTACTATGCTAGTAGAACCACCGAATGATGCTCAGCTGAATTATGCCTGCAGAGAAAGAAGCGATTGGCCGTATGCTGCTTTGACAAATTCGAGGCCATATTTGATTGGCAACAAATTAAGTGGTGCACATGTTCTGGTAAGTACTTGATATTGAGAAAAGATCAAAGCCAGATTAATTCCCGGTGGGTCCTTTTGTTGCAAATTGACGTGAAATTAAAAACGAAAGGCCTTTGAAAACCTAGTGAGACCATCTTTCCCACGGCTTGGAAGGGGCTAGAGATTATGTTCCAGTGAGCGAATTTCGAAGACGAGAAACTCTTAGTTGTGAAGGCGGTTGGTTCGCAGATTTTGTGAATTATTTGGTGGCTAAAGTAATCCCTCCGAAATTTAACTATCAACAGAAAAAGAGGTTTTTCGCACACTTGAAACACTACTATTGGGAGGAGCCAATTCTATATAGACACTGTGCTGATCAAGTGATAAGGAGATGTGTGCCCGAGGATGAAATGCATAGTATTCTGAACCATTGTCACACTCTACCGTGTGGTGGACACTTTGGTGGCGAGAAGCGGCTGACAGTACTCCAATCGGGTTTCTTGTGTCTCATCAATTCGTTTCCACTTGTGACAATGTCAGCTTGATAGGAACATCTCTAGAAGGGCGAGCCGCCCCCATGCATCCCATTCTGGAGGTAGAATTGTTTGATCTATGGGGGATCGATTTCATGGGACCATTTCTGCATCCTTCAGAGAGCACATTTTGTTGGTAGTAGATGTCTCAAAAATTAGATTGGAAAGCTGATCCTACACGCACCAATGATGCCAGGTTTGTGGCTCGATTTACTGCCTTGTGAAATATTTTCACGTTTTGGAACCCCTCGAGCAGTGATCACGAGATAATGGTACCATTTACGCAATAAGGTAATTGACAAGGTTTTGCAAAAGTATGAGGTGCGTCATCGTACATCTCTTGCATACCCACAGTCTAATGGACTGACGGAGGTATCAAATCGAAATTATGCATTCTCGAAAGACGAGTTAGCGACTCCCAGGAAGGATTGGTAAAAAAGATGGGCCGTCGCTCTAGGCATACCGTACAACATTTGGGTATGTCACCGTTGAGTCGTTTATGGTAAATGTCATCTTGGTGAGTTGGAACATCGAACTTTTTATTGGGCCCTTTCGGCAGTTAAACATGGATAGTTCATTGGCCGTTGAAGCTTGTTGCTCGGCTTCGAAGCGGATGAATTGAAGCAAGCTTAAAGCGCGTACTAAAGGAAGAACAAAGCACGGCGACAAACATATCACGGAAAGAGTTCCGCGGTGGGCTATTGAAGTTCTTCTATTCAATTCCGTCAAAAGCTTTTCGAGGGAAATTGAAGTCTCTAGGGCCTTTACGGTGACCAAGGTCTTTTCACCGCGATTGAGGCGAGAAGTTACACATCACGAGAAAGGCAAATTCAGTCCACCATAACGATTGAAGCCATATTATGAAGTAGTTTCTTGGACAACAATCATCCACTTTGGCATTTGCTGCCGAGACAAAATGTAGTAAGCGATCACATTGAGATTCAGGGCCGTCGAGCTAACGACATTAAACATAGCGCTTCTTGGGAGGCAACCCAAGTTTCCTTAAACTTTTTTCTTTTCTGAGTGCCAATTTCTTTCATTGTTTTTAGTGATTGTTTAAGTAATATTAGTTTCTTTGGTCTTGGCGTGTCAGGGTTATGCTGATTGTTTATCTTCGAGGACCGGAAGCGTAGGTTCAAGTCATTCAGAGCATTACATTTCAGTACAATTTACAAGTGGAAGTTCTTTCTAGCTGGGGTTGCTTAATGTGTGCGTTTTGGGAGCCTTCTCTATAATGTCACGACGTTGGTTCTTAACGTCGCGACGTTCCAACGTCGCGACGTTGAGCGTCCGCGGCGCTTGCTGACCATCGCGTCGCGGCGTGGATTTTCAACGTCCAGCGGCGTCAATTTTGGAAGCTGCGTCGCGTCGCGGCGTGGATTTTCAAGCGTCAGCGGCGTGGATTTTCCAGCGATCGCGGCGGTGGATTTTCGCGGTGCGCTGGGCGTCGGCGTGGTTTCCAGCGTCCGCGGCGTGGTTTAATGAGCCTGCGGAGCGTCGCGGCGTTGCCCGCAGCGTCGCGGCGTTGTTAATTCCACTCTACGATCGCGTCGCGGCGTTGCCCAACGTCGCGGCGTCGTTTCAGATTCAACGCTACGTAAGAATCCGCGGCGTTGCCCCCGACATTCGCTGACGTTGCCTTGTTTAAGGCCAAATGGTTCATTTTTGCTCTTCACCTCGCACACCACTGCAGAAACTCTAGCCTCTTGCGCTGCATCTCCCAGCCTGCTTTGAGCCCTCTCACAGTCGAGGCCACCGCGTTCTCGGAGCCACCATTGTGCACCTACGAGTTGCCCTCTCCAACTGGTTCTGAGTCATTGTGGCATTTACACCACACTGTGCTCGGTTCTAGCCTTGGTGTAGTCTTCTAGGGTACCTCTGCTTTCACGGTTGGTCTAGGGGTCTGGTAGGTGCCCATTCGGTTTACTGGGTTTATTGGCAGGTAGTTGAGTCTACGTTTTAGGGTGTTTGAGTCATTAGGCAATTAGTTAGTTTCGATTTCTTTTAGTGCCCACTAGGTGTTTGAGTTTTTTTCTAGGTCAGTAGTGCTATCATCACTTACATTCTAAACCCTGCGACTAATGTCTGGCAAGAGGCAAAAAATTGCACTTGATGGAAGTCGGTCGGTGAGATCAGCTACTACGATGTCGCGGTTGAGATCACGGTGCGCCGACCGGTTTGGCACCATTTGCAAAAGCGATCATTCATCAAGGAAGAAGGGTTTCACCACCCGATGACTATTCCCGCAAAACCATTGTGGCTAAGGGTGGCGTGCCTTGTATCCAACCACCTCATCTAGCGGCGATGAGTGTGGTGCGAGAGTTCCTTATTTCGCCTCCCGTGTCTTGAAGAAAGTCGAGGGTGCGGGCGTATTGGTCGACCGAGGGTAAGTCAATATTTGCCTCGCCTAGATCATGTCCCTTGAGCCGTTCAATCGGCTGCGAGCACTGACTCGGCGAGGGTCATCAGGGTCTTGACCGTAAGTGGGGAGTAAAGTGGGAAAATGTCTTGTGGTGTCGGTCCAGCTTGGTGGCGTTTGGCCTTCATGCCCAGATTACGGCACCACTTCATCACGTCGCGTCTCATTCCGGCGTGAGCGTGTGTGAAGTGGCCCTTAGCGTGCCACTACTCCAACTCGCCATCTTATAGGATATACCCTTCGATGTTGGGCAGGTTATCGAGGATGCCATCATCCCATGCTTAGGAGACAGCAGATGAATTTGGGGCACCGCTTCCCTTATCTTTCGCTTGTGCGAAGCAAGCGGGGTGCCCTATCACGATGAGGCGGCTTCATCTCATCCGGGGCCTCTGTCGCCGGGATTACACACGGTGTCCGCGAAGGGCCTATGATTCCAGTATGAGCCCTCGGACGGGCGAGCTTCATGATATCGAGGCCGTGGCTCCACTGGCGATCACGGGAGACGGCTGGCGATCCGTCCACCCGCTATCCACCACCATCTCGGCACCACTGGGAGCGAACCCTCCCGATCCTTCACCCGATCTTGAGGACCCGGTGCTCTCACTCACTGAGCGCTTCGACGCGTGCAGGATGAGACCGAGGCCGCAGAGTCCTTGTCATAGGACATGGAGGCCCTCGATGCGGATATGCGTGCGGTGGCGTAACCGAGGCCACTATTTTCTGACGGCGAGACCTTGAGGCGGATCGTAGCGACTCGGCTTTCCACGGCCTCCACCACCACCACCGCGTTGATCATCGGGGAGTCCACCTCTCTTTGTATTTATTGCCGAGTGGGGACCTTAGATATATTTTGAAGTGCAGGTGGTAATCAGAATTATGTTTGTTTAGTTATGTTTTATCTTTGGTAGTTGTGTAGTGTTTTTGTTTTGTTTCTCATCTTTGCTATATTTCCGTTTAATTTCAATTTATTGTTAGTTTTGCTTGCGTTTGTGTTCGGTCATTTTTTTTATATGTAGTAGTTGCATATGTAGGTAATCGTGTATGTGTGCCATGTTGAAAGTCGAGGATCATTTTTTTGGCCTGAATTCACTATTGACATGGATGATCAAATGCATACAATGTTTGATGCTTTCGATGTGAGTTGAATAGATTGAAAGGGCTAGTGAACCAATCTAGGGTAGTCAGAAACCAGTTCATAGAACTATCACCTCACACACTAATGACTTTTCCCCAGTATGCATAGGTGCAGAGACCAACTATGGGGTTAGACTAACCTAGGGAGATTGAACCATTTAAGTTATGGGACACCCAGTCAAAGAGAGGATTGCCATCAGAGACCCCAAACAAGAAAATACAAAAAACAATAGAAAAAAAGTGAAAAAGAAAGAAAAATGACAAAAAAATAGATATCTGCGCAGAATAGCGGGATCATCAATGGAATCCAGACACGATGCGAGGGGGCTGTCAAGCCCACAATGCTGAGCCAGGCGGCGGGAGTCATTCCTTGCCACTACATAGGACCGGAGAAGATGGATCATTCACGCAACCTAGGGCCTTCGGTTTGGTTGGTGTTGAGGTGAAGTTTGAAGGGAATTTAATGCTGGTGCCGCAACACGGTGGGGAGTCACCTAGCGGATCCGCTCTGAACACTCAGCTAAAACTTCTTGGCACTGATCTTCTTCCATTTATTTTAGGTGCGTAGAATTTCTAGGTATTTGGACATGAGATAAAATGGGTGCGTTCCTATCCTTTTTTTAGTTAGCTTCTTGAATGCAGTGGGTTGAGCTTAAGTTTGGGCGTCAGACTACAGAGCATATATTGGAGTTCATTCATTATAAACACATAGGGGCTTTGGAAAGGCTATTGAATATCATGGGATTTGATGCACTGGTAACTACCTATTTCAACAAGTTTTCCGGAGTCAAATATCGTATGCATTTTGTGAACTTCGAGGCAAAGCACGGCGGTGTGGTCGGTCAATTGATCCCTATTTTTCGGCGTAATGCTGACAACGGCTCGGTGTTAGTTGCATTATGTGGTGTGTGTCATGTTTAGAGTCGGTTCTTTAGCGAGGGACAAGCAGAAACTGGGTTTGAAGTGTGATGAGTGCTAAAACACTCATATTATACTGTCGGTCTTTCATTTTCACGTTTATTTTATAGTAATTTTATAGTTTCTTGTGGCTAGACTCTACAGTTGGTGTCTAGTTTGGATGCAGGTACATTAGAAAGAATGGTTGTTAGAAGCGGGTTTTGGAGCAATGGGAGACAAACGGGGAGTGGTATCCGCGTCCGGGGCGTCCCAGCGTCGTGATGTCCCCGGCGTCAGCGGCGATCCCCAGCGTCGCGGCGATCTGGCTGTGCTGACGATCCCCGCGTCGCGACTCTGGCATTATCACTGACGTTAAGATTCGACAATCGCGAGTCAACAAGTGGAAGCGTGGCGGCGTCCCAGCGTCGCGGCGATCCCAAACTCAGCGGCGATCCCCAGCGTCGCGGCGTCCCAGCATCGCTGACGTCTCAGCGTCATAGCGTTACTAATAACCCATGAAATCTCATTTCGAGATGCGCACCTCGTCATTTAGAAATCTGAATGACTAAGAAATTAGGGTATCGGGGGCGTACAAGCGAGAGCTGCGAATTCGAGGCGGTGACCGCAGACCCGAGGAAGTGCGGGATTTGTCTTGTTCTGTTTTATGGATATTTTGGATATTATTAGAATGATGTTTTAATACGTGTTTCATGCACCATTGAGTATGTTAGATCTATTTAAGGGTTATATTGAACCACGTCATAGCGTGATGGATTAAAGTTTTGGTCTTTGCCAACTATTCAGTTGTTTATCAATTTGTTGCATCTGCTACATGCTGTATTTCCAATTACCATGACATTGTCTGGCCAACATTAGCATAATCTGCTTGGAAGTCAGAGGTCGAGAGATGAGGTTGTTGGGAGATACGGGTAGGCGTTGGGTTCGGTCGGTAATAGAGATAAATCCGATCCTGAAGGTGGCATTTTGGGTTAGAACGTTTAAGCATCTCGGAATACTGAGTTGAGATAGAGATATACTCGACTCTATTCATGAGATAGGCGGATATACCTCGAGAGAGGATATCTCGTAAGTAAGATCACCTCGCCATCGACAAATTATAAATACATTGAATAATAATATCTTGAAGAAATAATCCATTAAAAGTGACAGGGGGAGATATAACCCTAGTGTTCAATTCCAGTAATTCATCAGAATGAATAGCTTAGTTAAATTTCACATACTTACTTTCTTTCCTAAAATCATCTATTCAGATATTATCTAAAAAGCAGAACCTTTGTAGTCAATACACCTTTCCCTGTGGATCGATATCCGTACTATAAGTACACTATATTACTTGGGGCGACGCGTTGCACTTGCGTAAGTACATTTATACGTTTCGGCTGCCAGCTATGGTTCAAAATAGCACTACTATTTTGACCTCACCAAGAAATCGTGCTTGAGGGATTAGCAAGCGACTCCCAGCCGGTGAAGGTTTAGGGCATCAAGTCATGAGGATCTTTCGACCTGGAAACTCCTATAGGTTTCTCTCAGAACTCCCAGAATGATTTAGGGCCTCAGGCACTACAACATAAACTCTGCCCCATCCACCCGTGTAGCAATAAGTCAGACTCCCAACCGATGAGTTTAGGGCTATAGGGCTTTAAAGAGCTTCGCCTTAAACCCTTTGGATCGTGCTCGGGTTTCATGGCAAAGCAAAGCGATTCTATTCTTTTCTTTTCTTTTCACTTTTTCTTGTTCACTTCTTTTATTTTGGTAGACACATTGGCTTTCTATGCATGGGGGTCCACAACCCATTCAAGGGAGTAAATGACACTAGGTAAGGGTTTGCATCCAAAGAGGGGTTTATTGCGTTTCAACACTATCATAGAACTGTGCGGTGTGTGATTAAAGGTGAGAGAGACGAGTTAAATACAACAAAAAGTTGACTAGTCAACCACTCCAGCTTTCGGCATAGGACTCTTCGACACATTAGGAAAGGCATAGCTCAACATTGCAAGGCTAGACATTATGCATATACAAAAGTTAATTAAAAAAAATGTAGCTTAGTGTAAAAATAGAAAATAAATGTTTATATAAAGCTTTTAATATAACCAAAAGGGCTAGTACAAGCTTATCATAGCTGAACACTATACATACTAAGCAAAATAAACCAATGCCTACTATTGGCTAATACATACATACAAAACAGTCCCATACAAGACAAGTAGGCAGTTGATAAAACTAAAATAACACAAGTATAAACAAAACAAAACATAAGTACTATAAATGTCACTTCCGACGCTAACTCTCCCCCCAACCAAAGTGTCACGGTGTCCTCATTGGGTAGGGATCGGAAAGCTAGAGAAGGAAGTGCAACCACCTCACTCTGCTGGTGGTGTAGAAGCTGGCGGATCAGAAGCTATTGCCGCGGCCGTGAGCCGCATCGAAGAGGCTCTTTGAAGCTGATATAGCGAGACTAGTCATGAGAGTAGTGGTATTATAGGTTACATCCACGGTAACTAGTGGGAGACGAGGTGGCTGCGTATCACGTAGAAGAATAGCTGATTGTGAAGTCCTCTACTTTCGGGCCATCCGCTTGGCCAATGCTATCGGCCGCTGGGATGCGGAAGTGCGGCACGTATGCGGATGGCATCGCATGCTGACCCGATAAATCCACAGAAGTGTGAGGGGATGTGCTCAGTGCATTTCTTCGCGGCGTGAAGGGCCAGACTGCGGTCCTCAAGAAAGAGGCTGAAGCGTGGGAGCCAGAACTTAAGGGGATGAATCTAGAGCGTCACGGGCTGCTCACCCCCAGGCGGGTCCTCACGCATAATCATGCACGACCTCACTGGCGGTGTGAAGAAAAGAGAGTGCGCGGGGTCCTTTCGAGGATACAACCATAGGGCAACTCTGCCGACGCTCAATGGACTGTTTGGGTAGCTTGTGGTGCAATTTATGCAATAAATTATGTTTTTGTGTGTATGAGGCCGGAAATGGCCATGAAATTTGGTTCCGTAAAGAAGAACAGATGTTGGATGAGTGGGCTACCCACGAACAGCCCACTTGCCCTGTTTTGGGACTGTAAAAACAATCCCAGTTTATATGAAATGGACCATAAACGTCCATGTGTTTTGGCATTGAAATTGTTTGAAATGGTAGCTTGAGTTATTGTGGAAATAATAGGTTAATGCATGAATTTAATGTGTTAACAAAATGACATAATTATATAAAACATAATTGTGTTTGTAGGCCATTGGAGATGAAATTGTGATTTGCTCAAGTGAGCTAATTTGAGTGTTGGTTGATCAATATTGAATGACATGTGTATGAGTGCAAATTTGAGGATATTGCATAATTGATATATTGGTATAAATTGTGTTGAAATGGCATGATGCATTTCATATGCAGAGGAACAGAAATTAGGTGTGAGTGCATGACATGAAAATGAAACAAAGGAACATGGTTGCGGAATTTCAATGGATGATTTTCGGAGGAATTGTCTTTGAGATGGTCCAGCAATTTCCGTCCGGAGCCCATGATTTGTTTAGGAAGGTTCTCCAACACATTCGCCTCGGAGGGTAGTCTCATATTTTTACCGAAATTCGGTGGTGTATTTTCGAGAACAACAAGTTTTGTTTTGAAAATGGTGTTTTCTCATACATGGCAGGCGATTGGTGAGAGTCGGTGGACTCGAGACATGGGTTGGAGGCATCAGTAAGGCATTCAAATAGGATCTGTATTTACTTGAGTGTGTGTTTATTGGATCATTGCATATACACTTAGGTGGGGGTAACCGTTTAGGGTAATTCCTTCTTGGGCGATAGCTCACCACAATCGAGGGTGTATTTCGGTCTGGGAGCGTTCGAAGGCGACTCGTAGAGGTCGATTTTGAAGAAAGCCGAGGTTATTGGATTTGATGTTTTGGTATAACGTGTATTAGAATTGTAATTTTTAATATGTGTTTGTATTAAGAAGAAATGTTATAACTCTTGAACTGTTAGACTCAGATTGGGTGTATTTTGATGAATATTAGTTTATGGGCCTAAGAGGCTGTTTTTCAGATATGGGTCTCGCGTCTGAGGCGTGTAGATTTTCCGCAGTTGGCGGGTTGTCAGCGGACACCCGGTTTTGGGGCTTCACGACTTGGTATCGAGCCTAGGTTTTTAAATACTGGGAGCTTAGTCTTTGATAAGTTGGGTATCAGATTACCTAGGGCTTGAGGATTTGGTCCAAGACGAGGAGTTATTAAGGTGTAAGAACATCACCATTTGGTGTGGCTCAATATTAGGGTTCGTATGTGATTACCTAAGAGTGGAGACAAGATTAGAACCTTTGCATGCATGTGTTTTTATGTGTGATCATGTGAACGTTGTGTGTGTGTGTGAGATGGTGTGCATAACATGGATTGTTATGTGTTGAGTGATTGTGTGCTTAGTGTTGAAAACTTTCGAGCCTTATGTGCCGTGTAAATCGAAAATAAAATAAAATAAAATAAAATTTTAATAAATTTATCATGGGCTTTATTGAAAATTAAAATATATATATGTATGTGTGTATATATATATATATATATATATATATATATATATATATATATATATATATATATATATATATATATTTTTTTTTTTTTCGTGGTTTTCAAAGCAAGTAACAGAGAAGAAAAAAAGTGATGTAAGAAATTTCAAGGTTTTTAAGGTGCAAATCAAGAAATTAAATAAATAAATTTTATAAATTCTATTTAGGTACTAGAGAATGAGAAAAAAAATGTATATATATATTTTTGGGGAGTTTGTTTTCAAGAGGCTGAAATGGTGCATATAAGAAATAAATGAAAAAAAGAGCGTAAGAAAATAGATTGGGTTATCATTAATCGGGTCACGATATATAATGGAATTGACGTGAGGCAAAGACTTTAGCGCAGTAGAAGTTGAGGCAGGCCACGATACACCCATTGTATCGTGGACAGGAGTGTGAGGTTTATTGGTAGGGCCACGTATATAAATCAATCAGACGATGAAAAGGCTTGAATGGCTTAGAAAGAAGCCGCGACATAATGAATCAGACGTGATATGAGGCACCTGGTTATGGGCGCATGCGATATAACTACTGTATCAGATGGGGCGGCGCAGGCGCGGTTGTGTTATGACACGGTTTCCAGCTGATACTCGTGCCTTGTGTACGCTGCAGGCACGACATACATACACGCCGATACTTCCGCCGCTGGTGGCTCGCGATAAGATCGCCATCAGCCCGCGAGACACACATGGCATCTACGACACGGCACCTGGGCCACGCATCGTGTCATGTGTGTGGTTCGGGCGCAGCGTACGCGCACTCGTTCATTAGGGTGTACTGTGTACCCAATCGAAGCTGACTTCCAATGATCGTTTACCACCGTTTGACCATCGTTTTGCAACATCGTCAGCAAAGTTTTTCAAAAAATAAAATAAAATACAAAGAAAATGGAAGAAAATGAAATTTCAAAATATAATTTTGTTAAAATGATTTAATGTAATGATTGTCTCTGTGATTACCGTGAACAAATGTATTACTGTGTATGATATGTCTTTCCTGAGATGAAAAGGTCTCCGTCAGGTTTGATGCCTTAGAGTAGATACTAGCATTGAAAGCAATTGTCATTTGATCAGGTAGATGGCTGTGGTCGAGGACGAGGATCGAGAGGTCGTCTACCAGGTACTAGCCAAATTATCGCACCGACCAGCCACTGGACAAGAAGCCACGGAGGTCAGGGATCAGAATCGCTGTATGCCAGTGCAACAGAGCTAGGGAGGTCCGAAAATCCCCAGAGGCGAGGCCATATCATCCCCTCCTCGACATTCACTGTGGGAGCGAGATCCACGTGGCGTACTACTGTCTGCATCGAGAAGGTGTTGTGAGGCATGGAGATACTTCAGATATGATCAGATTAGACTAGCTGCGCCTAGCCAGGGCGAGGCCTAAGTATAGGAACGGGCAAAGACTCTGTGAGACTCCTAAGGTAATGATATGCTGCACTCTGAGTTGTTCATGTACATTTTATATCACGATATAATACTGCAGAGTTCTGCAGAATGAAGAAGGGATGATGACTGATGCAGGCCATGGCTGGGGATTCATGTGAAAGCAATCGCTGTTGATGATTACGCGCCAGACATGGCCAAAGCCGGAGATTCGGTAAATGGTCTGAGTCATCTAATAGGCGTGGATTGCAAAGACTTTCAACAGCGTGATATGGATCATGGCTCGGGAAACTCACTAAGGTAGAGAGATCGAGGAAGCTCTATACCTTGATGCGGTGTCAGCAGAAAGAGGGAGGATCACCTCTTCCAGCCCGGGAAGATGTAGAAGACTTTACACTCACACGAGCTCTGTGACCACGGTCAGGATCGGGCATCTAGGTCACCAGCAAGGCATGACATGCGCATTTCCCGCCTCACACCTAGGCATGTGAGACCCAGATCTCCCGCAGACAAAAGATCTCAAGACTGGGGACTGCAGTCCCAGCAGAATGTGAGAATACGAGATATTACATTCTCATTCCTCCATACCTGGAACAAGAAATGAGGAACTGGGCCACTTTTGGAAGCATAAGCACTTCTGCAAAGACAGGGCCAGAGGCTGAGTGGGCTCTAGGTGCACAGGACTCATGTGCCAGACTTAGTCAAAGGAAAGTGATGAGGTGTTATTTCACGACAACTACATATACTTAGATCATTCTTAGAGGCTATCTCATGGTACTACAAATGAGATACCAATAAAATTTAATATGAGGGTACATTTCTACTCTTCTACTTATCAATTGAGAGTTAGTGATTCAAATCGATGCACTATATTCATTCATTATCAGATCTTGTGTGATAGATCTGGGGCTTATGAGGTTACGCCTTAGAAAAGCTTCGTGTAGTATTCTTCCTTAGGACGGGTGAGAGTCATCCACAGGTTAGGGATTGTGAGTTGTGAGATCCTAGATTCCGCCATGAGCACTGGGGCCTGGGTGTCACAAGATGGCATCATTGCGTCTATGCGCACTGTGAATATCAGATCGAATGTGGTGCACTAGATGGATATCTACCACCTGGTGAGTGTGGGTTAGGTTTGTCTCGGGGACTATGTCCAATGTAAGACTCATAGTCTGGTCAAGGAAACGAAGAGGAATTAAAGTGCAAGTAGTAAAAGAACATGGGGTCGTTAATCCCCTGGGTATGTGAGGAAGGTCTTGAGTTAGTGAGGAAGGAGACTCACAAAGGGTATCCTCGAAAGGTCTTGTGGGTGTAGAGACTGTGAGAGATCCCAAATTTCATGGTGGGTGTAGAGACCTGTGATATTCCAAATTAAAGGTAAGAGACCTTGAGCTATCCCACTCTATGGGTAAGAGACCCGTGGAGGTATCCCGACTTCAGGTAAGAGGACCTCAGGAGGTATCTCAATTTCTCACAGGTGTAAGAGGACTTTGGTGAGCTATCCAAAATTCTTGTGGGTAGAGGACCGGGAGGTCCGACCCTTCAGGTAGACCTTATGCCATCCCAAATTTCGTGAGTAAGAGGACCCGGAGATCCCAATTTCATGTAGGTGTAAGAGGACTCCGTGGAGATATCCAAATTCTTTTTAAAGGGTGTAGAGACCTGTGAGATATCCAAAATTTCCTCTGTGGTTTGTGAGACCCGTGAGATATCCGAAATTTTGGGGAATGTGTGAGGCTCATAGAAGCCGGTGTTATAAGTTGCTCGAGGAGAAAATACACTGGCTGGTTAATACGTAGACTTAGAGTTGAGGATGGAGCTTCGGAATGACTTTAGATGAAAATATACGCTGCTATCACGACTTAGAGTTTGGTTTATGTGGAGCTCTGAGTGACTAGATTTGATGTTCCTTGGAAATTGTGTATCGTGTGGTGAGCCAAGAAGGGCTTAGTATATGAATGTGCTGGTCCACATGGATTGTGCTAATAATCCATCGGATTGTCATGGATTGTGACCTTGGAAGGTCAGCGTCATATACCAAGTGTGGGTCAGTGAGGTTACATATTAAGCACGGGTCGGATGCGAGGTGCGTGAATTTCGGAACGTAAATTCTTTTTAAGAGGAGAATGTAAAAGACCTTAGAAACGTAATTTTCTCAAAAAGGCAAAATCATAATTGTGTAAAATCTGAAATTTTTCTAGATCTCGAATGATTTAAATAGATTCTCACTCATTGAACTGCCTCGTGAAATCTAGCTTTACCACGGCCGACCTCATTTAATCTTAGGGAGATATTGAACTTCCAGATGTTCTTTCTGAGGCACCATCGTGCATCAGAACGATACGTGATGACAATAGTCACCTAATATATGTACTCTGTGAAACATGTTACAAGATTAGAGAGATGATGAAACCACGCGAGATTTTAAGGTCAAATAGTGGAAAAAAGGGATATGATGAATTTTGGAATGGTAAATGATAATGATGACAAAATAGGAAATAGTGGTCTTCTTCTTCAAAAAGAAAAGACCAAAACGTGCAGGATGAGAAATGTGATGCATAGACTAGGTTTTTTTGATATTTTTAGAGAGAGCGTGGTAATCCTCTCTAGGATCCCACACCTGGATCATTTTAGATTTTTTTCAATGAAGGAAAGCTGTCGAAATCGCGAGATCACTATAAGACGGCTTTAGAGTTTGATAACCCGCAGGTAGGGCTTTATCCTACCCGCTTACTCCTTGATTTAAGGTCTGCTGATGGTCAAGGCTGATACGAGGTCGGAGTGGCTGCTTGATCACCCAAATCTGAATCAAGTGTGGAAATTTTGAGCGCTGAACGGTCTGTGATAAAGGTATGGAACTGGTTGGGGCAATTTGTGGTGTAAATTTATAATAAATCGGTTTTTTCTAAAATAGGCCGAAATGGCTATAGAATTTGGTTCTAAAGAACCGATATTGATGAGGTCAAGGATAAATCACTTGTTTCCTCGGCTTTCGGGACCGTAAAAATAAATTCCTGGGTTTTCAGGCGGAAATAATTAACAACGCCCATGTGTTTTTAAGTATTGAAATTGTTTGAAATGAATGGCTTTTAGCTTGTGGTGGTACACAGTTAATGCATGAATTTAATGTGTTAACAAAATGAAGTAATTATATAAAAATATAATTGTGTTCAGAGGCTATTGGAGATGAAATTGTGATTTTCCTATGAGCTTAATTTGGGTGTTACATCATTGAAATGACATGTGTATGAGTGCAAATTTGAGGATATCAGACAATTGAGTATATTTATAAATTGTGTTGAGTCATATGATGCATTTCATATGCACCGAACTTAGAAATTAGGTGTGAGTAATGATATGAAAAATGAAAGGTATGCATATGGTGGTTGTAAGGACTCAATGGATGATTTCGTGGATAATTGTGTTGAGATAGTCCAATAATTTCATTTCGAGGAGCCTATGATTTGTTTAGGCGTTCTCCAACATATTTGCTCTGAGGTAGTCCTATATTTTTACCTAAATTCGAGAAAGTGTATTTTCGAGAGCACAAGTTTTGTTTTCAAATGGTGTTTTCCTCATACATGGCTTAGGTGCGTGAGAGAGTGGGCAAGACTCATGACATAATAGTAATGCAGACATTCAAGCAGGATCACATATTTACTTGAGCGTGTGTTTGAGCATCGATCATTGTATACACTTGTGGGAAGTAACCCATTTAGTAGACTACCATCGGGCAATAGCCTACCCAATGAGTGGGAATATTATTTCGTAATAAGGAGCTATTCGAGAAGGCGACTCCATCTTTGTGAGGCCGATTCTTGAAGAAAGCCTGCTGTGGCTTGATGTTTTTGGGTATAACACATTAGAATTGTAATTTTAATGTGCTCAGATAATATAAATGTTATAACTCTTGAACTATTGGAATATAGTTTGGTGTATTTTGATGAGTATTGGTTTATGGTCCCAAGAGGCCATTTTTACTCACATATGGGTCTTAGTATACTTAGACGTGTAGATTTTTCACAGGGTCACTGCCATCAATCTGACACCTTGCTTGGGGCACTATAATTCGAGGCCTAAGTCAGTAAATCAGACACCTAACTTATATGCACCACATGAAAATTTTTAACTCAATGAGGCTCTGGTATTTTTACATCCTATGAGGTTTCACGCTAAGTGTTTCCATAGTCTCTATTCTCCTTTTGTATTTTCAATATATAATTTAGCCTTTGCATGTGAACTCCTTTATTTCAATATATAATTTTAGTCTTATGATGTGAAATGGTTGAATATTCGATTACTGAATAATAGGTAAAGTGTGTTTTAATTTATATTATTTGTGACTTGCATTTATACATAGTTTGGAGTTGTTGCATCCTGCGTTTGATATAATTTAGAATAGATTGATTCTGTTTCATATGAGAAGAAACCCCTTGAGAAATTTTGCTGTCTAGCTGCGAATTTGTTTTTTCAAAAGAGTTCATTAAAAAACTTATTCACCTAATTCTAGGTGTATTCCTTAAATGGAATTCAACCTAAGGCATTTTATAAAAATGATAACTACTAACATGTACCAATTTTATTTGTTCCTAAGGACTAAATTTTGGATCACATTTTTATACTATTTCATTTCAGATTAGTCTCCTAAATTTAGTGGATATGGTGTCAGTTTTTATTTGATAATAAAATAAAGAAACAAATAAAGGGGAAAGCATATCGATAATCCGAAGTTGTATATATTTATATCCTAAACATTTTTCTAATATGGAAATAATAAATGAAATAGATCTGCATAATTTCAAATGATTGATTCCAAAGACCTCGAAATCGATCATAAAAAGAATCCAACTCGTATAACTCTTTTCATTTCCCCTTACTTTACTCTTCGACCGATGGAATTCTAAAAGAATGAATGAAGTTTTTTTTTTTATGTGATAGCAGCAAGAGAGAATCTTTATATAGCAGTTCCTTCCATTATTCATAGCTGTATTGTTTCTAAAAGGTTACTACTTAAACTTTCAAATTTCAAAGCTGCAAAAGTCAACTTTCAAATGGGTCAAATTCATTCTTTAACTTATAAACCTTGTTACATCTTCCACTGCAACTAATAATAAAGCTCTTGATAATGAAAATACATGAACCCAGAGATAAGTCTCCAATAAATGACTATTATCAATTATGGTCACACGCATTTCTATTCTAATCATTTAATATAATAAAATCTCAATGAATAAACCCAATGTTTATTCTAGTCCAAATGAAATATACTTTCTCAAATGAATTAATATGCATGAAAAATCTAGAAAATAATCAGATGTATAAGAATCCTCATGAACTAAAATGTATTTATACAATTACAAAGAGGAAATAATCCTTATTCTGTCTACATGATCCTGAATTTCACTGGTGGCATGCCTTAGTCAAAGGATCAAATTTATCATCAACTCAAGATTTAATATGCCACGACTAATTGGCCTTCCTTCACATGTTCTCTCTAATGGCTAAGTATTTGATGCTCAGCTGTGCTTGATCTCGACTCTACTCTTGCTATTCTTCTTGTAGCTGAAGAACATTATAAATGAGAGTTGTCACAAAAACTTCAATGGCCTAGAAATAGAATCCATAATCTTGGTTTTAAATGAAACTCTTAAGCCACAAGTATCTCTGTGAGGTAAAGCTCAAAACAAGAGATCAATTCAATGGCAGAAATGGCAATCAAAATTTGTTTGATACTTCCAAGAAACAACTCCACCGAGCATGATAAATGTACCCAAATGTTGATTTACTTAGAATCTAACAAATGAAGAAGTTCCGCACTCATTACAACCAGATCTGTTTTTCCGTCTGGTCTTTCATATACATAAGCATATAATCTTAAGTTCCTTATAGATACCTCATGACTTTCTTTACAGCTCTCCAATGGTCCATAACTGGATTACATTGATATTGCCCTAACACTCCAACTGCATATTCAATATTAGGTCTTGTACAACAAACCCGAGCATTACATAGTGCCGCTAACCTGTCACATATGGAATATTCTTCATGTATTCCTTTTTTTAAATATTTTTTTGGGCATTGATTTATACTTAACTTATCGCCCTTCATAATAGGAGCAACACTTGGTGAACAATCCTTCATTCGAAATCTCTCAAAAACTTTATTAATATAGATTTCCTGTGATAGACCTAAAATACAGCGAGATCTATCTCTATGGATCTTAATGCCAATGACATAAGATGCCTCACCCATATCTTTCATATCAAAGTTTTTGGAGAGGAATTGTTTCACTCCATGCATTGTTCCCTTATCATTAGTTGCAAGTAAAATGTCATCCATGTATAAAACAAGGAAATAAGTTTTACTCCCACTGACCTTCTGGTATATACATTGATCCATGGGGTTTCCATAGAAACCAAATGAAGTAATTAATCCATGGAATTTGTAATATTATTGATGAGAGGCTTGTTTCAAACTGTATATGGATTTCTTAAGCTTGCAAATCAAATGCTCACCTTACCTAGAAGAGAAACCTCTGTGTTGTTTCATGTATACCCCCATCTTCTGCATCACCATTAAGAAAGCCGCTTTCACATCCATTTGTTGCAACTTAAGGTCGAAATGTGCAACTAATTTCGAAATAATACAAAGAGAATATTTCTTGATACAAGAGAAGAACCCTGTAATCAATTTCTTTGGGTGAACTCTAGCAACCGCCTCGCCTTATATCTTTCAATGCGCTTCTAATGAGTCTCTTGGGTCTTATGCACTCCATTTACAATAATGGCCTTCGCCCCTTGGAGGTAACCTCTATAAGGTCCTATATTTCAAGTGATTAGCAAGCCCAAAAAGTGCCATTTTGAACCCTATTTTTACACGCTTTGAGCTTTTGTACTAATTATTGTAATTAACCCAATTGACATGTTCAGGTCCCTATTGAACTTATGATTGCATTCCAAGGTCGTTGTTGTTTTTACTGTGAACTGGAAGATAAATTATCGTGTCAATCCAATCATAACCAAAGTCGGGTTGATTTCCATCAATTCCCATATGGTCTTCTATCACTCCCCAGTCAGAAATTGAAGAATTTCAAAGGTGAAGAAAATTTAAGAAAAATAGAAGAGTTTGCAGGATGGGATTTATGAACAAAGTGGCTAATGGAAACAAGAGTCATAGATCCAAATAGAGAGCACAAGGCATTTCGCTATGGCATAGCGAAATTTCCACTCGCTAGGATTTGCGAATTAGAATTTTCGCTTAGGGCTAGCGAATTTCGCTTAGCTAGCGAAATTTATCAGGCTCACGTAAATTTCCCACCGCTTTATCTCACAAAATTCGCATACGAATTTCCGCTTTAGCTAATGAATTATCGCTTGATAGCCAAATTTCAATTTCGCTATCTCGTAGAATCTCCTCGCTTAGCTTAGCCAAATTCCCCGCTTTAGTTAGCGAAATTTTCGCTATGCCAGAGAAAATCCCGCATAGCGAAATGGTCGCCCGTGTTTTTGATGTTTTGATTCCAAACCCACCACGTTTGATCAATTACTCTTGTCCTTAAAGTAATCTCATATTTTAGGTATTTTTGTCATTTCACACATTTGGGTTGGCTATATAAGCCACCTTATAATTTTGTAACCCTAACTTTAATCTTTCAGTACGCGCAGCTTTTCATTTTGCTATCTTCTCTCTCCTCTTTCTCTCCTCTTTCTCTCACTTTCTTGGTTGCCAAACACCCTCCAAGGATGACAACCTGGAGGATGAGCGCTAAAACCATCACTTCCCTCCTTAAAGGAAAAGGCTGCTAGGTAGATCTGAAAGCTTCGCTGTGGATCCCCTGCTACGCTGTTGTGTTTTGACATTTTGGTTCCTAAATTTTCATTTCTAGGTTTTAAGCTTTTGATTTACTTTCTTCGCTAATACTTTGCAAGCTTAGGTTTTGTGTATTCTTAGGCTTTAGATATATCGATATCCATTAGTTGCCCTTTACGTAGCCACCGGAGGTTAATGGTCAGATTCCAACCGTTTAGGTTAAAATCTCCTAAACATGCCTCCTCCTAATGTGTATTCGCAAGTTGGGTTCAATGGATGCTTTCACTAGATTCACCGATGCCTAGTTAGTCGCCCTATTAGTTAATATCAAGAGTAGGTTTCGAGACATGTTTTCAATTTAGGTCCATAAATGTTAAATAAATGCTTTCTATCAAAAGTAAAATTATTAGGGTTTAGTTTTTAAAGTTAAATGAAGATCCGTCGAGATGACTATATGTCATCCTCCCCAACGGTGAAATCGACCTCGACCTCGCCACTCCTAGAATCTAACCCTACATCAACAATTCAAGGAGTTCTATTTTACATTTTATTTCGCTTTATTTTCAGTGTCCAAACCACTAACCCACTGTTTTTATCACCACCTTAAAATCCAAATTTAATTCACCATTTTTTACTCCACTTAAATCATTTGTACGAAGAAAACCCATCCGTGTTCACTTAGATTCATACATCATAAGAATTTTGACTACGGCAAAAGAGGAGGAACTTAGGAATATAAATTTTGTTGATTCCACATCACCCTACCGTGGCACGAATCATCCCTACTCATTTTACTGGGACGATTGCGGGCAAATTTTGCGCTTTATGAAATGACATGCCGAAATTGTTGAGTCGATCCAAGCACGGGAAGAATTTAATCAACTCAAAGATTTCAAATCAAAGATCAAGGAAAGAAGAGCAAAATGAAGAAACACCACCGGCAGAAAACATTCCCGCGTGCACTGCCCCTCGCCTCCAAATAAGACTGCTCCTTCCCGCGCCCCTATTTCCGCATCTCACGCTTTTGTTCTTTTGTTATAGTTTTTGGGTTTTTCCTCCTTTCTACCCTTTGCTGTAATCACTTATGTTTGGATTGTATGGTATTTCACTGGGGTTGTAAGGCTACATGCTTCATTTTGATACACCGTCGAGGGAGACGATTTTTGTCGTAGCCAAATTAGGCCTCCATTATCCCGTTTCTCGTTTTTTCTCTCATTTTCTCCTCCTTTCTTGGTTATGCCAAACACCCTCCAAGGATGACAACTCGAGGATGAGGCTAAACCTCTTCTCCTCCTTGGAAGAGGAAGGCTAACAAGCAACGATCTTAAGGTAACCTCGTTCCGCTTCTCGCAGCTAGATTTTTTCATTTTGGTTCCTAAATTTGCAACCCGGTTTAAAGCTGATGTACTTTCTTTTAGCCAATACTTCAAGTGTTAGGGTTTAGTGTATTCTTAGCTTTTAGACACACTAATATCCATTAGTTGCCATTTACGAGCCAATTGGTGTAGGTTAGTGGGGTTAGGATTTCTCACCGTAAGTGCATCCTTCATCACTTGCACCCAGTGGTTCAAGGATTCCATTTTTAGATCCATCGAGGCTCATTAGCTACCCTTTACGAATCAGATGAGTCAAGATAGATTTTCACCGTAGGAACCTTAAATGCTAAATAAATGCTTATCAAAAGGATAAATGTTTCGTTAGGTTTTAAAGCTGAATAATATCCCGCTCGGGAAATGACTATATGTCATCTCCCCAACGCGAGGAAAAGACCCCCTGGGAAACCCAGAAGGTTCTAGGAATCCAAACCCCAGCCTAACACTTCAAGGAGCTCTATTTTTATACTTTATTTTATTTAAATTCACTTGCCAACCATCAACTCCCGTTTTACTCAAGTGTCCTCGTCCAATTTCTTCTCTTTGTGGATTATATTCGCACCTAAATGGACAACCCTAAAACAATACAGTGTTCAACCTGCCTAATTTTCCATAATCCAAAAGGTGTCTTTGGGATAGCTCCTAGTTAGAACACGCTTAATATATACACCGCCATCCAAATGCGCTGTCACAAAAAATTTAGGAAGATTGGAGCTGCTAAGCATACCCGCACCATGTCCACTCAAAGTCTCTGCCTCTCTTTCTCGCAACACCATTTGTCCGAGAACTCCATAAGATGTTCAGACCTATCCAATGCTCTATGAAATCTCTAAAAGGACCAGTGTTTGTCCATTCTTAGTGTACTTAACATAGTATTCACCAATTCTATCAGATCTCATAATTATTTGTATTTGCTTCCCGCATTGTTCTCAACTCAAATTTCTTTTAAAGACTTTCTTGGTTAGCATCCAATGCTTCATACTTGTTATGAAGCAAGTACACATACATATATCGTGAGTAATCATCAATGAAAGTGATGAAATATTTTTTACCAAGCATATCCATATCTGGACAGCATATGTCGGTATGTATGATTTCTAATATGTTTGAACGCCTATTGGCATTCTTCTTAGACTTGTTTGTCTACTTCCCTTAATGCAGTTCACATAAGTCTCAAGATCAGTATAATCTAAAGTACTAAGTACTCCATCTTTTATTAATCTTTTAATTATATCTATGGAGATGTGACCTAATCTCCGATGCCATAACATAGAAGGATCCTTTCATTAATATTACACTCCTTCTTAGTACAATATGACATGCAAAAAGAATTACTAGGCTTCCATTATGTAAAGAAATTCTATATAGACTATCTCGTTGAAAATAATTGCTCTAATATGATTTGTTCTTTATAAAATAAGTTAAATTACTCTCATCTTGAAAAGTAAAAGAAAAACCTAATGGAACAAGTCTAGAAACATAAGTCAAGTTTCTTGAGAAACATGGTACATAAAAGGTCATTTCCAAAACTAAAACAAAGCCATTGCTTAGTGTTAACATGCATGTCCCGATAGCCTCCAAATGTGATCCCATCTTGTTGTCTGATAAGATGCTTAGTTCACTTCCCACTTGCTTCCTTAGGTTTTGCATACCCTGCAAAGAGTTTGAAATATGGATTGTAGACTAGAATCAATCCACCAGGTGTTAATATTAATAATAACCATATTATAGTCATAACAAACAAAGGATAATAGATTACCTTTCTTCTCAAGCCACTTCTTGAATTTAAGACAATCTTTCTTCATGTGTCCCTTCCTTTTATAGAAGAAACACTTATTTTCCCTATTGATATCACCTTAAGGTATTCGCTCTTTCCCTTCCTCGATTTGATTTGAAGTGCAAGCCCGAGATGTGTCACTCCTTTTGTTCTTCCTGCAAAAGTTGTAGCCACATCGTGACTTTCACCCAATTCCATAACGAGTTCTCTTTCTTCGAACACACATGTCATTAATTCATTGATTGAACATTTGTGTAAAACCCCAGAAAATTCTAATTTTCTGAAAAAAAAGGATAAAATGGTAATTTCGGTCAAAATTCGGACTTCACCGTTGGAATCGTCTCACTAAATCTAGCTACCACGTCAAATTTCGTCGAATTCCGAGACAATCGAAATTTCAAGTTTTTCGAGGCACGGGGAGTGGTGTGGGACACTTGGCACATTGTGAGTGGCTCAAGAGGTGCCATGTGTCATGTGAAAAATGAGCTCAAAGGGGACCCATGATAGACATGTGGCAACATGTGAGTGGGTGAAAATCTATGGTAGATGGATTTATAAGAGTAATTTTGTTGTGCCCATTAAGGATCGGGCTATGTGGCAATGAGAGGACAAGTCCTCTTGACCCCATCTTGACCAACCAATTGGGAGGGGGAGAGCAAACCGAGAGAGGAGAGAAGGAAGAAGAAGAGAGTTTTAAAGAGGGAAGCTCTCACTTCTCTCTAGAATTTTCGACGATCAGTTAGTCGAATCCCGGCGAGACAAGAGGTAAAGTTGATCCCCACTGCAAGAGCTACGTGTAGGTAAATACCGCAGATTGTACCGAAAAACTCCTATAGGGTCTTTCTCCTACTTGGTTTAATTTCCTCGTTTAAGGACCAGTATAAATGAATATGTGTTGAGTTGAAGAGGCTCTGGGTGTGTTTGGCCTGAGTGGGGCCAAGGCAAATTTTATACTGTTTCAAATAGTCCAGGTTGGGTTTAGAGACTGCCTTTAGGTGGTCCTGATTGTGTGTTTGTGGTGATTCGTGCTACGGTAGGGTGATCCGAAATCAATAAAATTTATATCCTAAGTTCCTCCTACTGTGAGTCAAGCTATTGCGCATAGCTTACTAGTATCGAACATGTGGATGGGCTCTTTCTTCTGCATGTTCGATTCAGTGAAGCTAAAATGGTGAATTAAATTCGATTTTAAGGTGGTGATAAAAACAAAGGTCAGGGTTTGCAAACTGAAAAGAAATAAAATAAAATGCAAAATAGAACTCCTGAAGTTTCTAAATTCTCCGGGTTTAAGGTCCAGCTAACTGAGAGGTCCCAAGTCTATTTTCCTCGCTGGCTGGGAGATGACATATAGTCATTTCCCGATCCGGATCTTCATTTAACTTTTTAAAAATAAGTCCTAATAATTTCCTTTTGATTGAAAAATTTATTTAGCATTTATGATTTCTTGCAAAGGAAAAGTTCATCTTGACTCATCTCTACAATGATTCGTGAAGGGTAACTAATGAGTCCCCAATGGACTAAAAAATAAGAACTGCACGAACCCAAAAGATTACCAAGTATTGATCAAAGTGGATGCACCAGCGAAAATATAACCCCTTAACCTACCTCAATGGCTCAGAATGGAAACTAATGGATATTAGTGTATCCAAAGCCAAGAATACACTAAACTCGAAAGCTTGCCAAGTATTGGGCCACAAGAAAGTATACATCAAAGCTTTTTAAAACCTAGAAATGAAAATTGGGAACCAAAATGTCAAAACCTCGCGTGAAAAATGTGGAACCACTAAGCCTTAAGATCCCACCCCCCAGCCAAATCCTTTTTACTTCAAGGAGGGAGTGGTTTTAGCCGCTCATCCTCCAAGTTGTCATCCTTGGAGGGTGTTTGGCAACCAAGAAAGGGAGAGAAAGAGGAGAGAGAAGAGAGAAAATCTTAAACCTAAAGAGAAAAGCTCGCACCCGTCCCGAAAGATTAAAAAGTTACTTAGGTTACAGTTGTAGGGCTTATATAGCCAACCCCATGGTGTGAAATGACAAAATTGCCTAAAATGTGAGATTACATAAGGGACAAAATGGTAATTTATCAAAACGTGGTCGTTTGGAATCAAAATACCAAAATTGTTGTGTCGAAGCAATTCTCGCTGATAAAGAATTTCCTCGTTAAGATAGGCTCTAGCTTCGAAATTCTCTAGCCTAGCGTATTCCAACATAGATAGCTTAAATTGGAAATTTTCGCTAGCAACAGTAAATTTCGCTAGCTAGCGAAATTTCGCTAGGCTTGCGAAATTTTCGCTATGATTGTGAAATTTTCGCAATCCTAACGAAATTTTCGCAATCATAGCAAAAAATCCCCGTCGCTTCCCGCTCATTTTGCCACGCATCACTTCCCGTACTCTTTTATTCATCACTTTGCCTTCAATTCTTCACCGCATTCGACACATTTCATCGCTCACCGCTGAAATCATCGAGATTCTCGCATTCAGCACCACAGCTGCTTCAATTAATCAAGTCTCAATATCCAAAACTATCCAAAACAACTTCAAAACAAATTAGAAGCACTAAGTGGACATGCACATGACAATTGACTTAATTCATATGATTAGCACAAAAAGCCACTCAAAACCTATCTTGAATAAATTAAAATAGCACTGGGGCACTAATCACACCCCCCAACCGACACGTTGCTAGTCCCTTAGCAATGCTAAAAACAATAAAGGTATGTATGCTGTGCTTTTACAAAAAGTGCATATTGTTCAAAAAGTGTGTGTACAGGTAAGCTTTACCTTTAGTATGAACAATTTAGACTCCCTAACTAAACCGATATGGAAAGAACAACCCACTCATGCAAGAACAAGTTCTGAGCAGACGGGTTCCAAGGAAGTCAACCCGAATCCCACCAACATCTAATTGTTCCTAAGGTAACCAAATGAGCCACAAATTGCAAAGCTATTCTCCCCCCAACCTAGCTATCGCTACGGCCTTAAACTCATGGACCAACTTAAATAGGACTAGCTACACTTTATTCCTTCCTCGATTGCAATGTAGTGCACGTTAAAACTCGACTTCACCTTAAAGTCCGTATAACGGGGTCCACCGATGACTCCCAACCAATTAAGGTTTAGGGCATCGTCAAAAGGATCACTTGACCACAAACTCGCAGCTTCAATTCCGACTTCGAATGACTTCAGAATTAAGCACCTACAACACGCTAAACTCTACCCATCCATCCACAGAATAACACTAAATGGTTTAATTCCCAACCAATTAAGGTTTAGGGCATCGGGATTTAAAGGCTTTCGCCATATACCCCTCGGACCGTATTCAGGTTTAAAGGTATAACGTCACGGCTTTTGTTTTTCTTTTTCTTCTTTTCTTTCTCGCTTGCTTTTCTTTCGCTTTTCTTTCCTTGGAAGACTACACTGGCCTTCATACGGGTACCATAAACCTATTATGGGTCAATAACAGTCTATACCGCTCGCAGCGTAAATATAAATAGCTTCTCAACCTATTGGTACACATGGTGCGCAGTGTGAATTAGCTAAAGGGGGAATGTCTGTTGAAAATGTCAAATCTCAATTTAACCGAAAAACTAAATCATGCATGGAATTGTTCTAACATTAAGGTAACATGTGGCTTCAATTTTTCAACTAAAGGCAGATTTAAACACAAAATATAGGCACAAGCAGCAGCCTCAATTTTAACAAACAAATTTGGGCTCGCAGGCACGCGGAACCAATAAACTAAATTAAAAAAATACATCATTGGCTTCTAACACCAAAATATCCTTGCATGGGAATGAGAAAGCAGATGGATGGAGTGGTACCTCCTCAACTGCTGGTGGCAGGAGAAGGACCATCCCTATTCCCACAAAGCCGAGGTGTCGTTAGTGAAGCTGTTGATGCCGGGCCAGATCTACCAACACAAAGAAAAACATGCCACTCAACTGATTACCACAAAATTTTAACAAAATAGGAACTTAAACAAGACTAAGCAATTAAATTAAAGAAGCTTCGGGTGGAGCTTACGGGAATGCTATGTCCGTGTGCTCCAAACTAACCACCAATTCGAGCCATCCACTATGCCATGCGCGTATGTGCACCCGCCTTAATGCTTTTTTATGTAGGGAAAGGCTTGTACGGGCCACTAATTTTGAAATGTTGTACAAGCAAGAATGGACCGGCATGGGTTTTGGGAGCAAATGAGGTTTTGGCTCACGCAAAAAGGGCAGATGATAATCGGCAAAGGCTATTTCAGTCAAGCAAAGGGCATTAGGATCCAAATCTATGGGGTTTAGGTGAAGGATAAGCTTTTGGGGTTCCTCCCCTTCTTCCTTTCCACTGCCCTCCTCAGTCAACAAGGCAGTGATGTCTTCTTCTTCCTCCCATGGACAAACAACAGCACAAGTAGATGAGGATTCAAATAACCCCTGCTGTTGACACTGCTCCTCCACCATGGTGTTAGTCAAGCACCCTCCTTTTGGATTTTCTTCCTCTTGATGAACAAGCTGATTAGTGAGCTTTGAGATGGATTCCTGCAGAATGTCCAAATTTTTATCAATTTCACTTTGGAACCCATCCAATATCTTGTTCAGGAGCTCTCATCAGGTCGCTCTGATTAAATTCTCGATACCACGCTCTTTTCTCCTCTATGAAATTATCCACTTGTTTGCTCAAGTTCGTGATGGCTTTGTTCAACAGGGATGGGGTTGGTGGTTGCCGAGAAGTGGGGCATACTATGGAGGCCCGTGGAGGTGAATATTGTGGAGGTCTTGGTTCTATGAGGAATTTGTGTGATCTCCCCAACTATGGTCAGCACTAACATAAGGTGAAATCATCCATCGGGTTTCTATACCTCACGGACATGTATGCTCTGTGGCTACTCTCCACCGAATACTCACCGATTGCCTTCCTCTTCCATTGGTCACAATTCAAAACCCACTCGTACATTCAATCCCGCAAGAGAAATAAGGCAACACAAAAACAACCTGCAAGAAATTTTTTTTTATATGAAATGAAAATAAAATAAAAAATGACAATTAAATATAAAAGAAATTCACCAAAACTTGTGATGAGACCACAAGTGTCTCAGCACCAAATGCACTTAGGCACCATCCCTTAATGGCTCCATTTGATTCGTGCCACGGTAGGGTGGATCCGAATCAACAAAATTTATATCCTGTTCCCTTCTATCGCGTAGTCAAGCTACCGCAGTGGTATACCGGTCTGGGGTCGAACACGTGACGTAGTTTTCTTCGGGATAAACATTTGAGTGAAGCCAAAAATGGTGAATTCAATTTGGATTTTAAGGTGGTGATAAAAACAATGGGTTGGTGGTTTGCAAACTGAAAAGAAATAAAATAAAATTGTAAAATATAACTCCTTGAAGTTCACACGTTTAAGGTCCTAGGCTAATCGAGAGGTCCCTGCCCATTTCCTCAAGGCTGGGAGGATGACATATAGTCATTTCTCGAACCGGATCTCTTCATTTAACTTTTTAAAACTAAACCCTAATAATTTCTTTTGATAGAAAGCATTTATTTAGCATTTATGGTTCCTAAGCACCAAAATCTATCTTGACTCACTCCCACAATGATTTGTAAAGGTGCTAATGAGTCTTAATGGATCTAAAAATAAGAATCCACCGAACCCCTAAAAGATTACCAAGTATTGATCAAAGTGGATGCACTTGCAAGGAAAAACCCAACCCCCTTAACCTACCTCAAAGGGCTCGTAAATGGCAACTAATGGATATTAGTGTATCTAAAGCTAAGAATAGACTAAACCCTAAAAGCTTGCCAAGTATTGGCCAAAGAAAGTACATCAAAAAGCTTTAAACATAGAAATGAAAATTTGGGAACCAAAATGTCAAAACCTCGGCCAAGTGGAAAAAACAGTGGGAACCACCAGCAGCCTTAAGATCCCACCCCCAGCAGCCTTTTACTTCAAGGAGGGAGTGGTTTTAGCCGCTCATCCTTGGAGGGTGTTTTGCAACCAAGAAAGGGAGAGAAAGAGGAGAGAGAAGAGAGAAAATCTTAAACCTAAAGAGAAAAGTTGCACCTGTCCTGAAAGATTAAAAGTTACTTAGGGTTACAAAGTTGTAGGGGCTTATATAGCCAACCCCATGGTGTGAAATGACAAAATTGCCTAAAACAGGAGATTACATGAACAAATGGTAATTTATCAAACGTGGTCAGTTGAATCAAAATACCAAAAACACAGGTTTAGCAATTTCGCTATGCAGCAAATTTCGCTAGCATAGCAAAAATTTCGCTTTGCTAACGAAATTTTTCTAGCCTAGAGAAATTCCACAGAGATAGCGAAATTGAAAATTTTCGCTAGCAACAGTAAATTTCGCTAGCTAGCAAAATTTCGCTAGCCTAGCGAAATTTTCACATAGCGAAAATTTCGCTAGGCTTGCGAAATTTTTCGCTATGATTGCGAAATTTTTGCAATCCTAGAGAAATATTCGCAATCATAGAAAAAATCCCTGGCTTGCTCCCGCTTCTCTATTTTTTTCTATCGCATCACTTCCCTGACTTTTATCTGGGCCGCTTTCACTTTGCCTTCAATTCTTCAATGATCTTGACATTTCATCGCCTTAGCCTGGGTGAAATCATCGAGGATTCTCGCAGATCTGAAGACCAATAAGAAGCCAAGCTCGCTAACTGAAGTTCCTAATATCTGCAAAACTATCCAAAACAATCTCGAAAACAAATTAGAAGCACTAAGTGGACATGCACATGACAATTTGCTTAATTCATATGATTAGTGCGCAAAAAGCACTCAAAACCTATCTTGAATAGTGGCTCAAAATAAAGACTGTGGCACTAATCACGTGGGTGATCGACAACACCAAGTTGAACTGTCGGATTTTTCTATTGGCCCATGTGAGCCGATTTGTGTTATTGCTTATGATGAATAACATATTGTTGTGTGTTAATTTTTGTTAATATATGCATGCTTGGTATATTAACATGAATTGTTGAGAATTGACATATTGCATTTCATATGCACTGGGGCACCCTAGAATAGTAGGTGTGAGTGCATGACATGAAATAATTTGGAGGGTTGTCCAATAATTTTACCGGAAAGTTATCCGAAGAATTGTGTTGGGAAATAGTCCAATAATTCATGTCGGAGAGGCATATGAATTGTTTCGGAGAGTTATCCAACAAATTCACCTCGGAGGATTGTCCAACGTATTTATATCGAAGGGTTGCTCACAAATAAAACAAATATTTTTGTTTAGAAAAAATTTTCATACATGGCACAAGCATGTGTGAGAGAGTCGATGAGGACTGGGGGCATGGGATTAGGCATGTAGACATTCGAGTACGAATCATGAATTCACTTGAATGTGTGTGTTTGCCATTGCATGAGCACTTAGGTGTGGAGTAACCTAATGTATAAAAATATCACTACTGGGCATTGCTCACCTCGTCGTGGATCCCTTCGTACAGGGAGTGCTCAGGAAGAAGACGTTCACTAGAGGCCGCTTTTGAGAAAAAAGCCGACATGTGGCTTTGATTATGTATTTTTGTAAAACATGAATGAAACCTTCTAACTGGTGCATGTTTGTATAGGAGTGTAATTAACTCATGAAACTATTGTAATATAGTTGGTTATATTTTTATGAGTATGGATGTATGGGCCCGACGTGACCATTTTTACTCATGTTTGAGTCTCGGATAGAGAGACACTCATTTTGTGGCATTGAGACACTCAATGGCCACATGTATTCCGCAAGTTGACGGGTTGTCAACGGACCCCCGGGTCGGGGTGTCATAATTTGTCCTTTTGTGTATTATATGTGATTTTAAAAGGCCTGTATTGGTGATGAAGAGTGTTCAGAATAAAGTGCACTAGGAAGGACTCCAACATATCTATCCCGAGTTTCTTAAGTTGATTCGCGATGTCCCTCATTTGCATGATGTGCTCATGCAAACCCCTAACGCTTGTGATACGAATGGAAGAGAACTTCATTATTTGGGTACTTGACAAAGCTTTGTCTGAAGTGACGAATTGTTCACCAATGGATTTTAGCAAATCTTGGACCTTATCGTATTGCTCAATAGAACCCCTAATACCAGTAGTGATTTTTTTTTTTTTTTTTTTGTTTTTATCTGTTGGTCGGTGGATCTCTCCCATTACTCAAATAGCTCAACTTCAGCAGGTGTGCTTTATTTTGTCGCTTATGGTAGTTCTTATTTACTTATGGCATAATCGATGTCCATATACCCTAAATGAAGGAGAATAATTTCTTTCCATATTTTATAGTTGTCACCCTATGTTAGATGTCTAGGTGCATACTTCAGTGCTTAACTAGCGGGGATGAGATACTGTAAAAAGTCCAAAAGCTTATGTTAGATTTGAGGCTTATATCACTAATTACATGTGTTACCAATGTAAAACACTCACTAAACTATATCTAATTTAATAAAGATTACCTGTGGGCAAAGTATTTATTTAATTAGTTATCTTTAACTTTATGATAGAAATTTCAAATTATTTAATTTTGATGGTTAAACAGTAACCTAGGAAACATATAGGTACATGTATTTATATACACCAGGAAAGTCCCCAGGTAAGTGGAGGGGTCACAACGGTCCCTCTTAATAACCACTAGCCTTGAGGCTCTTATCGCTCTTTTGTTAGGACTTTCCTAGACACGTATAGTCCACACAAGTACCACTTAATGTTCCAAGTTCCAAAACCACTAAATAGTTTGCATTTCTATATAATCTGGCATCTCATCCTAATTAATTATTTAATATAACAAAATTTTCTATGGGATAAATTTTATTATATTAAGTATAATTAATTACAAGTTTATGTCTCATTCTTTATGTGATCTTAACTTAATAAATAATTTTAATTAATTAAAGATGTTGGCTATTCCCTAACTAGCAAAAATTATATTGATCACGGGGACGTTTATAAGTATTTAGATTGTGCTTTCTAACTTAGGCACTGACTTAAGTTTTATGTATAATATCAAATTTTATTGAATAGCATAATTAAACCATCCTATTATGCTATAAAAATTGTATAATTAATCAAAATTATCACACTCACTTTGATTTCATACAAAATAATCAAAGCATAAATAATACATTCATGCATGAGCAAGCCTTAAAAATTGTAAATTTTATTAGTTTTATTCTTAAATAAACATGATTTGAGCAATTAATAAATAATGCTTAAGCATGTAATGAATCTGAAGCATATAAGAATTAAACATATAGAATTCACTGCCACCTGAGACGAGTTGGCTTGGTGGAAGAGTCATTCTCAATTGAATCTTTGGTTGTACGTTCAAATCTCATAAGCAACACATTTTTTTTAATCTTTTAAGCTAATTAAAGTGCAGTGCGATTCAAAAATCGAGGCTAAACCCATAAAGGGATTTCGACAAACTGCTTAATATTCTTTGAAACCAGAATAAAGCCTTTTCATATAGGCCTAAATACTATTTATGTATTTATTTATTTATTTATTTAAAAGGATGTCTTCTTCGTATAGGACCTCCATGAGAACCAGAAACATGAGTTTTTTTTTGCTAGTAGTTTGTTGTTATAGAATCATAGAAAACACATTGAATCAAATATAAAGGTGATTTAATGATTCTAAAACAATTAAAAAACCAAAACCAGAAGATCCAGAATTCTTGAAAAATGAGATCATATACTGCAAAAAAAAAGTATATATATATATATATATATATATATATATATATATATATATATATATATATATATATATACTATATATATATATATATATATATATATATATTCTTGCGAGTTTACGATGTTGTAGAATCATAAAAAAAACACATTAGATCAAATATAAAGATGATTAACTGATTTCTAAAACATTAAAAAGCCAAAACGACCAGTCCCAGAGTTAGAAAAGCGAAATCTAAATATTTTTCTTTAAAAACCTTGTGAAACAGGAAATCGGTTATAAAATGGTAAAATAGTAATTTCGGTCAAAATCCGAATAAAATTTTAGATCTCGAATGACGAAACAGACTTCACCATTGGAATCGTTTCGCGAAATCTAGCTACCACGTCGAATTTCGAGACAGTCGGAATTTCATGTTCTTCGAGGCACCGAGAGTGACGCGTGACATTTAGCAGGTGTTGAGTGGCTCACATTGAGCCACGTGTCAAGATGTGAGCAAGTCAAATAATGAGCTCAAGTATGGGCCATAGGTGACATGTGACATCATGTCATTAGAGGGAAATCCATGCTAGATGGATGAGAGGATAAGGGGAAATCTTAAGAGCCAATGAAAATTGGACATGTGGCAAGTGAGAGGACAAGCTCTTGGCCTATCTTGTACCAAACAATGGGATGGGAGAAAAGAAAAGAGCAGAAAAGAAAGAGGAAGAAAAAAGAGAGTTTTAGAGAGAGAGACTCCATCTTCTCTCTAAATTTCCTGACGATCGGATCGACGGTTATAGGCGGAGCAAGAGGAAGAGTTCATCCTCACGTCAAGGGCTTCGCATAGAGATCGGAGTTGGGGAGTTTTCACAAAAACTCCAAGAGGTAGGGGTTTTCTCCTACTTGGTTTAATCCTTATCTCAGGGTCATTCAAATGGCATGGGTTATGAGGCGTGAGTGGCCGTGTAGACCATCCCCCGAGACTTTGGAGACGGAGTGTGTTAGAATTCGAGGCTGTTTTTCGAACGGTCAGGATTGATTTTGGGACTAAGTAATTGTCCTTATGTACCATTTATGTGTTAGGATTAAAATGAATAATGGTGTTGGTTGTCTTGCCCTAAGGGGGAATGTTTGGTTGTGTTTTGAACCATGGGAAGCTTCCGTGATGCACTTACACATTAATTGGACTTGGTGGTTTTAGTGGGAAATAAAAGAGAGTTTGGTAGTGAGTTCATGTAAATTGTAACCACATTAGTGAACTTGAGGTTAGGCTTTTGAATTTCTAAAATAGGACCTCTGTAGCCCAAGTTATGGTCCGTTTAACCAGAACAGTCTAGTGGAATGGTATGCAGGTACAGTTAGCCAGGCCGGACAGGTTGACCGAATAAGCTTCACCACAGATTAGGTTTCGTTAATTTAGGATCATGCATGACCTCCAACTTCAAAAGGTCATAACTTCTTCGCCCGAACTCTGTTTCAGGTGTTCTTAGACTCTATGGAAAGCCCATTGAGTCAAGATTCCACTTAGATGCCTGTGGAGGGTAGTGGGTGCTGGAGTTGGCCGGAAAGGGGCATTCAGGTAGGTCAGGTAGGTTGTCAGGGTAGAGGCGCCTAGTCGAGTATGTGACCTCAACCGGAAGGAGTCATAACTTTCTTGTCTGAAATCCGTTTCGTGTGTTCTTAGACTCTATGGAAATACCATTGAGTCAAGATTCCATACGGATGCAGCGGACGGTTGTGGAGTTATGGAAATTTATTGAGGAATTCGAGGCGGAGGTAAGGTAAAGTTTGTCAGGGTAAAGAAATTTACTAGTCATGTGTGACCTCCAACTTCGGAAGATCATAACTTCTTCGTCCAAACTCCGATTGGGGTGTTCTTAGACTCTATGGAAAGCCCATTGAGTCAATATTCTAGCCGAAATCTTGTGTAGGTAGTGGGTTCTAGAGCTGGCCGAAAACGGGCATTCGGGTAGGTAAGGTAGGCTGTCAAGGTAAGGCTGCCTAGTCATGTGTTACCTCCAACTTTGGAAGGTCATAAATTCTTCGTCCAAACTTTTTTTCGGGTGTTCTTGGACTCTATGGAAATCCATTAAGTCAATATTCCAGCCATATTACTATAGAGGGCATTGGGTATGGGATCCTTCCGGAAAGGGGCTCCCGGGCAGGACAGGTAGGCTGTCCGGGTAAGGCTGCCTAGTCATGAGTGACCTAAAAATTCGGAAGGTCATAAATTTCTCGTCTGAACTCCGATTTGGGTGTTCTTAGACTCTATGGAAGGCTCATTGAGTCAAGATTCTAGAAATATTCTTAAGGAGGTTATTTGGAAATTGGGCTGGCTAGTTTTGGCCAGTTGGGTTATGTGTTATGGCTCTTGTGAATAACATGCAGTGTGATAATGACATGTTAAGGTATGTTGTATGATGGTTGTGCATGGAGGATAATTATATGTATTAATTATAATTATTCATGGTATGTTGATGTTGCTCATTAATATACATATGCATGCTTGATATATTAACATGAATTATTGTGAAATGGCATATTGCATTTCATATGCACTGGGGTAACCTAGAACAATAGGTATGAGTGCATGACATGAAAAATATGGTTGTCAAATGAATTTCATGGGAATATTTTCCGAAGAATTGCCTTTGAAAGTTGTCCAACAGTTCATCTCGGAGGATGACCCATGGCCCATTTTAGAGTTATCGATGGTCGCCTCGAGAGGTTGTCGATAAATTTTATCGGAAAATTGCTACTATGTTTTCAAGAACAAAACCTTTTGTTTTGAAAATAGTGTTTCTCACACTTGGCTTAGGCATGCGTGAGGGAGTCAGTGAGGGCTTGGGATGTGGGATGGGTGTAACACATTCTCATCCATAACATGTAGACATTTGATTAGGGACTTGTATGTTTTACTTGAATGTTTGGTGTGCCATTGCATGAGCACTTAGGTGGGGAGTAACCCTTATGGGAGATTATCACCTCTTTGGGGTTGCTCACTTGTCGTGGGATCCCACTTTCGGATATGGGACGATTCTGACTGGGACGGTGATTATTACCTACAAAGTGCTATTTTGAGTCCTATTTAAGATAGGTTTTGAGTGCTTTTTGCGTACTAATCATATTAATTAAGTCGATTGACATGTGCAAGTCCATTAGCACTACTAATTTTGTTTCGAGGTTGTTTTTAGTAGTTTTGCAGGTTTTGCGAACCTCCACCAACATTTCAAGCTTGACATCATAATTTTGCTGTTGTATGCTGAGTTCGCATGACTTCTCGGTGATTTCATCAAGCTTGGGGGGAAGAAATATCGAGCTGGAAGTGATGAAATACGGTGGAGGGATCACGGAAGGCAAAAGCGAGAAGAAATTTGGAATTTTCGCAATGGCATAGCGGGGGAATTTTGTAGGATTGCAAAATTTTAATGGTAGCGAATATTCGCGATCTGTAACTTAAATGACGATTCGTTATGATAGAAAAATTTTGCTATCATAGCGGGAATTTAAATATCATAAGCGAAAATGCGTATAAGCGAATTCAAATTTTAAGCTATGCCTTTATTATTTCACTATGGTAAGCGAGGAAATTTCGCTATGATGAGAATGAAGTCACTTATGCATAGCGAAAATGATGTCCTCTTTGTAGCCAAACGACCCGTTTGTACGAGATTATCTTTTAGCCTCAAATGTAATTGTATTATTTTTTGGTTCCCTTTGGTATTTCACATCTTTGGCAAGGCTATATAAGCCCTTTATGAAGTGTAACCACATCTCAATCCACGACTTTTCACTTTTGGTTCCAATTTTCTCTCTTCTCTCTCCTCTTTCTCTCATTTTCTCGGCTGCTAAACACACCCTTTGAGGATGACAACTCAAAGGATGTTTAGCTAAGCCTCAAAACCTTGAAGAGGAGGGTTGCTAGGTTGGTTAATGGTGGTTTGCGGGTGTTCCCTCTTTGTTTAAATGGAGCCGGGTGTGCATTTTTGTGTTTCAAACTTTTCAAACTAGGGTTTAATGCTATTTAATGTATTTTCTTTGGTCAATACTTGGCATGCTTTAGGGTTCAATGTATTCTTAATGGTAGATACTGCCCCGACATTCGATAGATGTCATTTACGAACCCTTTAAATTAGGTTAATCTTTGTGTTACAAGCTATTGAAACATTAAATGCTTTCGAGAAAATGCTTTGGTTAATAGGAATGTTTTAGGGTTGGTTTCAAGAAGCTAAACAAAGATCGGTTTTGGCAATGACTATATGTCATTTGCCTAATCACGAGAAATAACGGGGGCCACCTTTATAACCTCGGTATACCAATATAGTGACCCGAGCCTTGAGTCTCCACTGCATCTTGTTTTAAGCTGGCACATCGATTAACCTAGTGACAACAACACCCACACTTTTTAATGCAAATCTGAAAATCCAAATGAAAGCCTCACCATTTTGAACCATGATACAAATCATTTGTAAGATGAAAACCCATCCATGTTTGACCACAGAGCATATACTATAGTTGTATTTCTGACAATAGGAGAATTTAGGATACAAATATTGTTGATTTCGTATCACCCTGCGCTAAGCACGAATCAAGTAGGCGCCGTTACTTGAGGATGGTGCGAACTACAGATGATGAGTTGATATGTACTTGTAATCTTCAGTAGAAGTGTTGGTGATCTTTTAACCCTTTTTGAATTTCATTATTTAGAATATCAAGTTTTTTTTTTTTTACTCAGCAGTTTCTGCTGAGCAATTTTTATCATTACAGTCATTTTATTATTTTGGCTAACACTAATCTTTTTGGCAAACTTTGTAGTTGTTCCTTGCTTGGTCTCTTTTTATTATTCACAGTGTTTATGCATCAACTGGGATAGAGATGTCAGGTGAAACGCAAGAGTTAGTGCACCAATTGAGCAAAGTTGTGAAGTCGGTGTGCACAGTGAGCAATGGATCCTCTACCTGAGGAACAACAAAGTCAGCAAAACGTCAATAGATCCAATGACATACGAATCGATGAGGACCATATACACCCTCACAAGAAGTTAGAGTGCTCCTTCTGCATCATACCACTGCGAGGATGTAAGCGAGTAAGACCTATTTGGTTCCCCTACTCCCAACTTTTCATGGTATGGAAAATGAAAATCCATACACACACATTCGGGATTTTGAGGAAGTATGCATAACTTTTAAGGAGGGTATAACAGATATGAATTTGTTGAAGTTGAAGGCATTCCCGTTAACCCTCAAGGACAAAGCCAAAATATGGCTCAATTCACTGAGGCCGAGAACAATTAGAAATTGGGTCGATCTTCAAGCTGAATTTTTGAAGAAATTCTTCAGTACAACCAAGACCAATAGTTTGAAGAGGCAAATCTACACTTACTCGGCCTATGACAATGAGAAGTTTTATCAGTGTTGGGAGAGGTTCATGGAGACCATCAGTGCATGTCCACACCATGGTTTTGATACATGGATGCTAGTGAATCATTTCTATGATGGTATGTCTCCATCCATGAAGCAACTGCTGGAAACCATGTGTGGGGGTGACTTTCTGAGCAAAAACCCAGATGAAGCCATGGACTTTTTAAACTATGTGGCCGAAACCTCCAAGGCATGGATGAACCGGAATCAAGGGAAGGTGAAGAATGGGCCTTGACCCACCTAAGGGGAGGCATTTATGCACTTTCCGAAGTCATAGAGATGAAAGCAAAACCACTTTGACCCGAAGGTTGGAGGAGGCGAAATGAGCGACATGAAGTGCAGCGGTGAATGAGTTGCACGCATCTCGGCCCGGCTTGTTTAATTGTCAGTCAAATAGCCACCACGAGAACCGCATCCGATGGATTCCTTGATGGGGAATTAATGCAAAAACATGCCATGTCTTGGGTCAAAATAAGCCACCTACAAATGCTTATGGTAACACCTATAGCCCCGATTGGAGGAATCATCCCGAGCCTATCACCGGAAGCAAAATCCCTGCATATGCCCCCGGGAGCACGGCGGTGTTTGGCTCCACCTTACTTCTTGGCCTGACAACATCCTCCACCTTCTTCCCTTGATGAGCAAGCCATCTTGAATTTGAGCAAGGTGGTGGGAAATTTTGTAGAGGAGCAGAAAGCCATCAATGTCTAAACCAATCAGAAAATTGGGGCGTCAGCTCACTCAACAAAGTTAGACGATATGCATTTTGAGTTGGAAAGTTCCATTGCAGGTTGTCTAACCATACTTGAGGTCTGAACGAGGAAATTCCCTTCCCGAGCAAGCCAAAACCACTAGGGAATACATGAGATAGGCTCGACGGAGTATTGATCGAATACAAGAATGGATAAAGTAAAGGCTATCATCACTTTGAGGAGTGGAAAAGAAATTGAGCAACCAATGCCCAAGATTGCTGAAGAAACAAAAAAGGAAAAGGAAGCTGAGCACGAGAATAATCGAGAGAAGGGTGATGAAGAAACACATGCCCCTCGATTTCCTCGAAACCTTTAAACGAAACATCACAAAGCGAGCTACCAGAAATTTGAAAAAAGCGGGTGCTAAGGCAAGTGAAGGTAAATATCCCACTGCTTGACATGATTAAGCAGGTCCCAACATATGCCAAATTTTTGAAGGACTTGTGCACGGTCAAAAGAGGGTTGGGCATAGAAAAGAAAGCCTTTCTAACAGAACAATTCAGTGCCATCATTCAGAGCAAGACCCCAGTGAAATACAAGGATCTAGGATCCCCCACAATATCAGTCAACATTGGAGGAACTTGTATAGATAAAGCACTGTTGGACTTGGGGGCCAGTGTAAACCTACTGCCATATTCAGTATATAAGAAGTTGGGTTTAAGAGAGCGTAAACCTACGACATCCCTCTATCATTAGCTGATGGATTAGATTGAAATTCCTAAGGGAATAGTTGAGGATGTGTTGAGTAAAGGTGGACAAATTCTACTACCAGTGGACTTTGTGTGCTTGATGCAGACAATCGCAATTGGGCCTAATCATGTACCAATCATCTGGGAGAGGCCATTTTTAGCCACTTCCAATCTGATAATCAGCATTTTTTCACCATGAAACGAAACCTGAGCCAACGAGAAGATGAGAGGTAAGAATTTGATGAAGTCTGCTCAATTGGTCTAAGTGCAGGGAAACCTAATGCTCAAATACTGCAGGAAGAAATGGTGAAAGTGAAGCAGTTGAAGGGGAATTGGCGTCGATCGCTCTGTGAGAGCCCAGTGATTCCCCCGACACCACCCAGTGGAGAAGCTCGACACAAAGGGGCTGAACATGAAAGGCAATCTGACAAATAGTCTCTTGGAGCGTGAAGGAGCTCCTTCTAGTTGATCCTATGAATGGAACAGGCTTGAGATGAGAGTGGGTTTGGTCTCTTGAGACCAAACTACGAGATAAAATTTTTTGATTTTAGCTTAATTTTAGTCAATTTTCAAGTTTATTCTATTTTTAATAATTTTTCCTTATCTTAATTTTAACTAAATATAAAAAATTTTAATTTTTTGTAATGTTATTTTTATTTTATTTTATTTTATCTAAATTAAATTTTGTGTTTTTCTACAAGATGGAAATTGGTGTAGGCATGAATTTCGCAATAATAGCGAAATTTATTCCAGTGACTCTTGGGCTTTTGGAAACCTTTCAACTGCAAAATGGTTTTATAAAAGTCCACCCTCATTTTTCATTCAGCACCTTTCGGACTTCCTGCAGGCCGCCCCTGTAGTGAGCCACATCCGATTATACTGCGTTCTGCCCTTTGTGCCCTCGCCCGGTCGAGGCCTCATTAGTCAGCGCGGCTGCCATGCGTCTGCCGTGCCACGAGCCACATTGCCTCTCCCTTGTCGTCAAGCCACAGTCCGCCCGCCCACGCCCTGTTGATCCACTTCGCCGCTTGCCGCCATTTGCACTTCACCAAGGCCCTCCTGCGCCCCTGCGTGCGACTAAACCATAGCCATGGTTCGTACGGTGGAAGTCATCGTTCTGAGCCAGTCGATTGGTACCCGAGAGAGGCGGTGTTGGCACTTCTAGAAGCGTAGATGCTCACTCGGACTAGAGCAACGAGACACCACCTACATTGTGGCCCTGGCTGCTATATCGCGGAGAGGCTCGGGCTCCACGAGCCCCACGTCAGAAGCGATATTGGGCAGGTGGGACCTCGAGCCCCACTTCTCTAGTGCATCCGAGACCGCGTAGGAGGGTAGCCCTCAAAAGGGCTGGACATCGGGCTTGGGTGAGTCATGCGATCAAGGCGAGCCAGCGCTCCTCCTGGCGATCGGGGTTCGTCACCCCGATTATCCGCCGACTCGAGGATCGGGCGCCCTATGTTCGGTTGTAATCCGATCCGAGGCAGTATGTCTTCGTGCAGGGATTTCCCATGGGAGTCATATTACAATATACCAGCATTGATCGCGGACCAGCGATTCAAAGATTCGATGGGGTTGATCCGGCAGTATTCACTTCTCCCATTTATGACAGGCGGTTCTTATTCTCGGGTGGTGCTTGAGTTTATCCTGCTATGGCGTCGGGGAGTGCCGGTGCATTGAATCCGGTTCGGCATTGACGGCCGCCCGGGGGAGTACTCGGCGAGATCCTTCTGTTGCATTAGGCACACTAGTAGTTCCTGGCAAAATTCGGCCAGTTATAGTGTGGCCTCGGCCATCCGCAGAGAAGAGATGGTTATTTGTCTCGCTCTCGAGATATAGTTGGGCTATACTCTTTGCCGTGACTTCCTCGAAGATGCTCCTACGTGGACACGATACTTTCGGACCAGCCTATTTCCACTTCAGCACTATGTGCAGTGTAGGGGAGCCATACTTGAGGCTCTGTACAGGATATCTGAGGGATTCTGGTTCAGTCCCTCCGAGCTTCTCATGACCTCATTGCTACATTTTGAGGAGCGGTCCATAGTAAGGACTGGCTCGAGGCGGAGGCTTCCATTGGTAAATCTGCGAGGTTCTTGAGCCAGGTCCTAGAGCATCTAGGGTTCCCTGAGGAGCCACGCATTGAGCGGCGGATCAGTTGCACTCAGGTCTTATCCACCGAGAGATCTCTATATATGCCACTCTACATTATTCACGGGGAGGAGGCGGCGAGATGATGTGACGAGGAGGACCGTAGGGGAGGAGCATCTGTTCCCGGAGGTGGAGGTGGGAAAGGACCTAGTTCCAGTTCGTCTCCTCCCGGTTCCACCTCCTCACGCCCCAGCTCCTACCATGCTGGCAGCCCATCCTATACGGCTGGCGGTCACGGGCTTATATCCATGTCGGTTCACAGGAGCTAGCGGGCGGTATGCGCTATTTGCCACGCCTTCTTTGCTACTTTCGGGCGTCGTTAGACGGCGGATGGCCGAGCGAGTCACTCACGTAGAATCACGCCATGCTTCTTCGGATCATGAGCCACCTCGGTCTCTTGCCCGGTCGGTGTAAGCCGAACCTACCTGACCCACTACTCGGAAGCGTCCGTGTATCCGTGGCCGCTGACCTCCTTGGATATCTTGGCGGCCATTTATGCTGACTTGGATCCAGGCATCTACACCGCCCACGAGTGAGGTGGTCGCACTCCCTTCTCTATCTTTCCGATCCCTACCCAGTAGAGACATGTTTATACTTTGGTTGGGGGAAAAAGTTAGAGTTAGAAGTGTCTTCTATCGTATTTCGTCTTGTTTTTAGCTTTATTAACTGCCTACTTATTTTGTATAGGATGCATGTATTAGCCGATAGTACGTAGTGATACTTTTGTTGTGTTTAGCTATGTTAAGCTTGTATTAGCCACGTTGGTTATATCAAAAGCTTTATAGCAATATTTACATTTTTCTACACTTTTGCAAATCATTTTTGTGCCTATATTTTTATGTTTCTGCTTTTGCCTTGAGTTGAAAAATTGAAGCACTGTATGCCACCATAATGCTAGAATAGTTCCATGCATGATTAAGTTTTTGGTCGATTGAAGTTCCAACGTATTCAGCCTATTACATCCGCCTTTAGCTAATCACACACAGTGCACATCAGTTTTTATCAATAGATTGAGAAGCTATATACCTCTTTTTACTTTGCAAAACCGGCCTTAGATCAGTTGACGACCCATAATAGGTTTATGTTACCCACAAATGAAGACCCGATAGAAGTCTTCCCGAATGAAAAAAGAAAAGAAAAGAAAGAAGAAAAAGAAAGGTGAAAGCGAAGTGAAACTTTGCCTTGAAACCCGAACACGATCCGAGGGGTATATGGCGAAAGCGCTAAAGCCCGGTGCCTTAAACCTTCGGTTGGGAGTCACGACTTTGTGTTAAGCTACTGCGGGTGGATTCTCGAAATCATTGAAGTCGAGGGGTGAAGCACGAAGAAGGATTTAGTGGTCGGCATATCCTTTTGACTTGATGCCTAGGCATGGTGGTTGGGAGTCATCGGTGGACCCCCATTACACGGACTTTGGTGAAGTCGAGATTTTAGCATTGCACCCTACATTACAATCGAAGTAAGAAATAAGAGTGTAACTGAATCTATTTAGGTTGATCATCAGTTTAAGGTCCTGGCACTAGCTTGGTTGGGGGGAGGGAATAACTTTGCAACTTATTGGTTTCAGCGGTGCACAGAACACTTAGATTTGGAGTGGAAGTTCGGGTTGACTTCCTTGAGTGTCTTGCCCGAAACTTGTTATATATGGCATTTGTTCTCTCATGATGGTTTGTAGAGTCCCCAGAATTGTTCATGCAGGGGATAAAGCCTGTACACACGCTTTTGTTGACATAGTCTTTTACAAAGCATAGCTGGATACCCTTTATTATTTTGGCACCCAACTGGGACTAGCAACGTGTCGGTTGGGGGGTGTGATTAGTACCCAAAAAAGTCTTTATTTTGAGTCCTATTTAAGATAGGTTTGGTGCTTTTTGCGTCACTAATCATATTAATTAAGCTTCAGTTGACGTATGCGGTCCATTGAGTATTACTACTAATTTTGTTTTCGAGGTTGTTTTAGTAGTTTCTTTGGTTTCTTGAACCTCTACCAACATTTCAAGCATGACATCGTAATTTTGCAGTTGTATGTTGAGTTCGCATGACTTCTCGGCGATTTTATCAGAAAGCTTGGGGAAGAAATGTCGGTACGGTGATGAAATGCATCTTCGGAGGATCACGAGGAAGACAAAAGCAAGGAAATTTGGAATTTTGCTATGATGATTTTCGCTATGATATGAAATTCACTATGCATAAACGAAATGCTGTCCCTCTTTTTGTGATCCAAACGACCCCGTTTTGTGCAATTCCTCTTTTACCCTCAATGTAATTGTATTATTTTGGTTATTTTGGTATTTCACATCTTTTGTAAGGCTATATAAGCCACTTTATGGACAAATTGTAACCCTACATCTCAATCCACCTTGACTTTCACTTTTAGTTCAGTTTTTCTCTCTTATCTCTTCTCTTTCTCTCGTGTTCGTGTAAACACACCCTTTGAGGATAGCCGAGCTCAGTGATGTTTGGCTAAGCCTGAAACCTTGAAGGGAGGTTCTTGGGATTAGTTAATGGTGATTTGTAGGGTGTTCCTCTGTTTTAAATGGAGGCGAATCTTGCATTTTTGTGTTTCAAACTTTCCAAACTAGGGTTTAATGCTATTTAATGTATTTTCTTTGGTCAATACTTGGCATGCTTTAGGGTTCAGTGTATTCTTAATGGTAGATACACTGACATTCATTAAATGTCATTTACGAGCCATTGAAATTAGGTCAAATGTTGTATTTTCAACTGCTGAAACATTAAATGCTTAGTAAATGCTTTGGTTCAAATAGGAATGTTTTTAAGGGTTGGTTTTTAAAGCTAAACAAAAGGTCGATTTAGCGATGACTATATGTCATTTGCCACTAATCTTGAGGAAATAGCAGGGACACCTTTATAACCTCGGTATACCAATCTAGTGACCCAAGCCTTCAGGTCTCCCTTTCACATCTTATTTAAGCTGCTGTCGATTAACTTGGCAGCAACTAACACCACTTTTTAATCGCAAATCGAAAATCAAATGAAAGCTATACGCCATTTGAACCATAATCTGAATCATTTATAAGATGAAAACTCATCCCTGTGTTTGACCCTAGAGCCGCTATACTACAATAGCTTGACTACGGCAGTAGGAGGAAATTTAGGATAGGAATATTGTTGATTCCGTATCACCCTACTATGGCACGAATCAGACGGTGCTCCTTAGAGGTCGAGATTATGAAGCGGGCCGGATTGTGGCCTTGATTCATGTTTTGTGTATATATTAGAATGAACCATTTTTAATATATGTTTTGTATTAAGAGAAATGTAATAAATCTTGAAACTATGGTAATATAGTTGATTATATTTTGATAGGTAGTTTGTATGGGCCTACGTGGCCATTTTACTCGTAATGGGTCTCATGATATGAGACTCACGGGTTCAAATGGAGTTGCGGTGGTCGACGGACCCCGAAATGGGCGTCACTTGGAATAAATATCAAAGGTAAAGGGTAATCATGCTCTGATACCAAATGAAGTAATTATACAACATCCTAAACATGTTTCTAATATGGAAACATGAAAATAAATAGGATCTTACATACCTCCAGCCATTGATTTTTTGAAAGCCTGAAGCTGAATCACAAAGAACCAACCTGCATAACCTTTTTGCTTTCCCTTACTTTGATCTCTCGGGTGTGGAATTCTCAAAGAATGAATGAAGTTTTTTTGATATGATAGGCTTGATGAGAGGGACCCCCTTTATATAGTAGTTCTTTCATCGAATTACGGTTGAATTATACGAAGGTTACCACTTTAAACTTTTTCAAATTTAGTTTCAAAAGTTGAAACTTTTCAAAGAATCATTTCATAATCTTATAAAACCTTACACATAATCAACAGATTGTATAACAAAAAAATTGTTTCATCATAACTATAAATTATATTGATCATATGCTTTTCTAATTAATCAAATATGTTATCACAATTGATCAGTATGGATGCTCGCGAAAATTCCATGAATGGATGGTGAATCTTCGATTTCAAAAACACAAGTCTTCAATCCAAAACCAAGAAGCTGAATAGGCGTGTGTGTGGGCACAAAATGGAAAATTTTTGTTATCCTTTGCACTAATTTTTTAACTCCTCTAAAAATTGTTCAGAATTTTGTTTTAAAAGAAATTTGAAAAGATCATATGCTTCGCTCTTTTCTTTTCTATTTTGTATCTCTTTCTTTCTATTCAACCGCCTTCTCTTTTTCATAATCCCATGTTTTCTATTAAGTTGTTTCATTTAAATTCAAATATTTAATTTTGAATTATAACTGCAAATAACTTTTTAGTCTTTTGTCGATCAATAAAAGAATGTGTAAATCATAGGACTTGAACCTTGGAAGTCCATATATATATATATATATACATATATATATATATATATATATACTCTATATATAATATATATATATATATATACATATATATGTATATATATATATATATATACTAACTCCTACTCATATGTATATATATATATATATATATATATATATGTATATATATATATATATATATATATATGTATATATATATATATATATATATATATATATATATATATACATATATATGTATATATATATATATAAAGTTTCAAGATACCAATAGGCTAGGTTTCTTCCTTGTTGAATAATTTAGGTAATTAAAGATTAAATAATCAAATTACTTATTCTCATATAAATTAATTCAAAATTAATTTACAATTGAGCGATACAAAACTATTTTCTCCCTTTATGCAATGATAGAGTCTTGGTCGGATTGGGGACCTATGGACCCATAAGTTTAAGCTCCAATAAAACTTGATTAATTAATTAAACTCTTTAATTAATTAACACAATTTTATTAATTCCAATGTTACTCCACTAAAAACTTAGAATTGCACTCTTAAAATTATAGATATATTATTACTCAAGAAATTAAGTTGTCCATATGATTTAGTCATTACATATATTGATCCTCCATAAATAATTCATAATCAGAGTTAGGTGAAATCCGTTAGCCTCTCTGATCATCTCTTTATCCTTTAGTACTAATTACTCTCCAATAATTAATAAGATTCATAATTTAATTATGAATGTGAGCCTTCGTACCATTAAAAAAAAAAAAAAAAAAAAAAAAAAGGGCGAGTAATCACATAAAGAATTATTTATCTGCTTCAAATAAGAAGGAATGGATTATGTCTTGTACATTACTTGATCCATGAAACCCCAAGAAAATCTAATTTTCTGGAAAAGGGCAAAATGATAATTTTGGTCAAAATCCAGAATTTTTTTAGATATTGGATGACAAAACGGACTTCACCGTTGGAATCGTCTCGTAAAATCTAGCTATCACGTCGAATTTCGTTGAATTCTGAGACTGTTAGAATTTGCACGTTTTTCGAGGTAACGAGTGTAGTGTGGGACATTTGGCACGTTTTGAGTTGCTCACATTGTGTCACGTGTCAGGTGCAGAATCAGTCAACTTGAGCTCAAGTGGGCCCATGGGTGACATGTGGCACCTCCTAATTGGAGGAAAATCAAAGCTTGGTGGATTAAATGGATAAGGAATCCAAGGAGCCAATGATGGCTTGACAAGTGGCAATGAGGGGGACAACAAGGAGAGCTTTATTCTCCATTTTTGCTGATACGTGCAGTAGGTGGGAGGGGTGAGCAGATTTTTGAAAATGGAGAAATTTTAGAGGGAAAGTCTGACTTCTCTACAGATTTCCAGTGTTCAAACCCTCAGGATCTCTTGCTTCGGGCCAAAAGCAAAGTTGTTCCTACAGCGGCAAGGGCTACGCGTGGGCACGGTTTTGTAGACTTTACGACAACTCCAAGGGTAAGGATCATTCCTCTACTGGATTGTACTGATTTTAAGAGCTTTGTAAATTATTTGGTTGATTTGAGGCCGTGAGTGGCCTTTCGATCGGTCCCAAAACTTGGGACCGAATTGTTGGAATATTTTGAACCCGTTTTGGATAGTTTAGAGACTGTTTGGGTGGTTTGTGTGATAATTTATGCAATAAATTATGGTTTGGGTGTTTTTGGGCCTGAAATAGCCATGGATTTCGGTTCCTAAAGTGGAGCAAATTAGCGAGTAATTAAGACACCCACGAACAGCCCATTCTTCGTTTAGGGATTGTTAAAAGCAGTCTGGTTTGTAGTTGGACCGAGAATTGAGTCCATACGTGTTTTGAAGCAAAATATTGCTTGAATTGGATGGCTTGAATTGTGTGAAAAAAAAAATTGTTAATGCATATAATTAAATGTGTTAACATGATGATAAATTATATAAAAATATAATTGTGTGTAAGCCATTGGAAATAAATTGTGATTAGCCCATGTGAGCTAATTTTGTATGTTATTGACAGAATAAATAACATGTGATTAGTATGAATTGAATGATGATATGATGCATGTGGGTAAGAGATTTATGTTAGTACATACATGATTTATATATTAACATGAATTGTTTGGAAATGGCATAATGCATTTCATACGCTAGGGCAACCTAGAAAATTAGGTGTGAGTGCATGACATGAAAATGATGAAAGAAAATGGAAAATGGTTGTGAAAGAAATTTCAAGGAAGATTTTCCGAAGAATTTCCTTGGAGAGTGGTCCAACAATTCATCTCGGAGGCTGACCCATACTGTTCGGAAAAATGATCCAGCAATTTGTCTCGGAGGGTAGTCTAATATATTTACTGAAACTCGGTATGATGTTTTCGAGAATAAAAACCGTTTGTTTTGAAAACGATGTTTTTCTCGCATTTGGCTTAAGCATGTGTGAGGGAGCCGGTGAGGACTCGAGACATGGGATTAGACATGTAGACATTCAAGTAGGATCATGTATTTTCTTGAATGTGTTTATGTTGAATCATTGCCATGCACTTAGGTGAGGAGTATTAACCCATGTAGGATAATTCAACTCTTGGGCATTGCTCACCAAAGTCGAGGATCATAATTTCGGTCACGAGTGTTCGGAGGCCGAGCGTTCATTGGAGGCCGGCTTTGAGAGAGAAGGCCGACATGTGGCTTTGGTATTTATTTTGTAAACATGTATTAAATTCTAAGATTTAATATATATATTTGTATTAAAATGATGTAATCAACTCTTGAACTATGGTAATATAGTTGGTTAGATTTTTAATGAGTATGGATGTATGGGCCAATGTGGCCATTTTACTCATGTATGGGTCTCATGACATGAGACATAGGTTTTTCGCTGGTTGAAGGGTTGTCGGCCCAGAGACACCCACCGTGATTTAGAGCATCCACCGAGTCCACTGTTTAATTCATTGTATCTCCAAAATACAAAGATTGATATTATATTATTATAATACATACTAAGTAAAATAAAAGAGACAATGTTATAAATAGGAGTTTGCTAACTACTCAAGATTAAGATCATTGCATATATGATCGCCCGGTGGGATAGTTTGAATTATACTATTCTTAACGAAATTACTCAGTTTTTTCAAATCATGTCATGTCCCTGTCCTACATAATCACATCATGTAAAGTGCATTTATTAGATGTCTCTCTTCATCAATCATTTAGATAAAACAAATTCATTCTCAATGATAATAACATGCACTAGTGAAAATCAATTAAAGATCTCATACTTTAATTGTTAAGTCAAAATAACAATTTGACTATTTTAAATTATCATCCATAAATAATATCCTCTTTTATATAACACTTATATACTTATTTAAGGTTACGTTTGATAATCATGGGATTTTGTGATATTCATAAAGTATTTAAATAATACATGCATTAAAAGAAATATTTATTTAATGAGAATAAATAATATTTATTTTCATCATATGCTTTAGGGCATTTATCCTAACAATCTCCCACTTGCACTAAAGCAGATGAGACATGTCTTTCAATCCAAAGCCCTCCATATGTTTTTCGAAAACTTTGGCTGGCAACGTCTTTCTGAATGGATCCGCATGGTTGTCTTCTAAAGTAATCTTTAAGACGTTTACATCACCTCTTTCCATAATTGATCGTATTAAATGATATCTTCGTTCTATATGCTTGGTTCGCTTATGGTGTCTTGGTTTGTGCAATGTCCTTGAGTGTTATCACAATATAGGTTAATTGGTTTTTCCATACTCGAAACAACTTCTAGGTCTATCAAAGTTAGGGCGGATAACCATGGATGCACGGAAGCAGCCACATATTCAACTTCCGCCAGTGGAGTTAGCAACCTGACTTTGCCGATACTCCTCCCAGACCAATGACTCTTCCCTTTAAAGTGAACAACGAATCTTGATATTGAATTTCAATCATCTCTATTAGTTTGAAAATTAGAATCAGTATCAGTGATAGACAAATCTTCTCTAGAATATACATGCATATAGTTTCTCGTTCTTCGTAGATATTTTAGAATACACTTGGCGCAATCCATGATCGAGATCTAGATTTGATTGGAATTTATACTATGCCTTTGCACTAACATATGTTCGGCCTAGTACCTTTGCGCAAGCGTACATTAGCCTTTTCAAGCTGGATGCATATGGATAGCGTCTCATGTCATCTTCCTCTTATGGAGTCTTTGGACATTGTTCCTTGGAAAGATAAACTCTATGTCTTGAAGGCAAATAACCTTTCTTGGAATTTTGCATGTTGTACCTCATAAGTTCTTTTCAATATATGATGCATGTGACAAAACCAAAAGCTTTTTCTTGCGATCTTGATTGATTTGAATCCCAAGAACATTACTAGCATTCCCCAAATATTTCATTTTAAATTTTCTATATAACCAATCCTTTATGTCATTCATTGATTCCTTATCATTTCCCGATAGGTAAGATATCGTCCACATAAAGAATCGGGAGAAACCCACATTTTTCTTTAATGAACTTATAGACACAGTGTTAATCAGTTTTGCTCGAAACCATAAAGATTTGATAGCTTCATCAGAACCTCATATTCCATGATCTTGAATCTTGTGAGTCCATAAATGGATCTCTCTACAATTTGTAGACTTTATGCTTTTGATATTTTTGGCTATAAAACCTTACGAGTTTGCGTCATGCAGATGCTCTCTTCAAGATAGCCGTTTAGGAATGCTGTCTTGACATCCATTTTCCATATATCATAATCATAATATGCAGCAATGGATAAGAGTATCCTAATGGACTTTAGTTTAGCGATCGGTGAGAAGGTTTCTTTAAAGTCAACCCCATCTCTTTGGGTATATGATAGGGGTGAATGCTATTAGCATTTATAGCGTATTTCTCGTGTGTTTATGTAACCTAAATGCTAGATTCACCCCCTTATTCTCAAGTATTACACTAATTCTTCATCTATGTGAGTTTTGCAGAGATTTAAAGTAAAGAAAGCAAAGAAGATAGCAAAAAGAGTAAGAGCGGAGACCACCGGAGGAGTGAACGACTTTTCGGTGAAGCTAAAACTAAAGGAGTGCGGACGGAGTTCGCTGAGGAGAAGGCAACCCTCGCTGAGCGGGCCCGCCCGAGGCAAAGTAAAACCCTCGCTGAGGCGAAGGAGGAATCACATGCATGTAAGTGCCTCGGGTTCGTTGAGGTGAAGCGCACCTTCGCCGAGACAAAGGGAGACCACCTTGATTTTTGACACATGTCTTCGCCAAGGCGAAGGGCGTCAGGTTTGGGACAAAAATGCCCTCATTCTCAACCCCATTTTGGTCCTTTTCCAATGCTATAAATACTTGTTGTGTAATATTTTTAGGGAGATAGACAATATTTGAGAGAGCTTGGAGTTTACCACTTATTCATCTTCTAGGGTTTTTCTCTAAGCTCTCATTTTCTAGGGTTTGTAGATTTTCTTAGTTTTTAGCTTGTGATCGGAGCCAAGTTGCAAGATCCAGCTTGCTAGGGGACTTCTTGTAGTGGTGGAGCACGGTTTTGGGAGACCTCTACTTCATATTTGTTTTGTATCCCTGAATCCTTCTCTTTCTCTTAATCTTTCAACATTATGTTTGCTGTAGACATGTATTGTTGGGTTTCGAGGCTACTATGAGTGGCTAGATCCTCCTCTAGGATTGGTTGTTGACATTGGTGTTTGAATTTTGTAATATATTGAATGATTTTGTGACTGTATCTTGTGTTGAGGTTTAATGATGTGGTTTTATGAATTTCCAAGTTTTTATCTAATTGTTGCATGCTATGTAGTGAGATTGAGCCCTAGAACTAAAATGGTTTTCAAAGTGGCATTTGGAAGTTTTCCCTTGGGACTTGATTTTCATTCTCTAATATTTCACAATTGAAAAAAGCAATTTGACTTAATCAAAGAAGCCTAGGAAATTATGGATGCCTAGTACTAGATGAATTTCATTATGAGGGACATCATCTAACCTTATGTGATGATCATATGGACCGAAAGGTGATAGATTTGAGCATAACTTCGGGAAATTTCATTGTATGGACCAAGGTGACCAATGGAAACTCTTAAGGATTGATTTACCTTAGAACAAATGCGTGTCGTTGACACAGATGGCTTAGAATGGAGAATATAGATAGATGGTGAGGTGAGACTCAAAGAGACCTCATACATAGTTCCTTAGGTAGACCATGAGAGAATCTTCATGAAATTAGCACTTAATGAGCATAAGCCATAAATGCACCACTTTGGAAACAATCATTTAGTGTTATTCCATGTGGTTTTCTTACAACAATCAGCCACTTGCTAATCTTTTTAGAGTAGATTTTTAGTTCAACTTAGTTTATTTTAATGAACAATCAATCACAACTAGTTTAATTCGGCAAATAGTGAAATTCTCGAGTAGCCGAGGTACTTAATCCCCACTTAAACCATCTCTTCCCTTTGGGTTCGACATACTATGTCACGCTCAGTTCCCGGTCCGACCCGAAAGGCGAATCCGAACCGAGTCCGGGGTGCAAGACTATAATCTGGGACTCTTTACCTCTTTTTTTTTTTGAGCTGAACTTATACCTGTGGGTATACAGAGCAATTTTATGGCCAAAATCATTTACATATACAAAAGAACTACCACCGGAGTAGTGTCCATCAAAATCTATACACATATGCTAAGTCCATTTACTTATACAAATACTTATACATGTACCTTATCTAATACAAACATTGTTAGAGATCGCCCAGACAGTGTTGGTGAGTACCTATCTACGAGATGGCACGTCTTTGCACGTTGGTAGATATCCTCTTACCTCCCTCTTTATTTAGTAGTTGATTTTTGGTGCTCAACTTCCTTAATGAGTTCTAGACAGATGTGACCAATAACAATAATCGCCGTCACAGTCTTTTTACATTTACTTTTCCTTATGCATACTCTTGAAGCCTATTCTTATGACTTCTTTCGTATCATACTATACATATAGATTTTATCCTTTTCAGATTCCATATCATTATCTTGTTAGTACTTCCGTGTGTCATGTCTTTTACAAGTTTCAATTCATATCTTCTACATGTATGTCATGTCATATCATATTCAAAACAAACTTATACATCTACAATGGCAAATCGGAACATAGCAAAGTCATATAAAAAACATACAGGGTCAAATTAGACTGATACACGGTTTATTTTATTTAATTTTCGTTTTATTAAATTTTCGTTTTCAAAAGTGTCGCGACCCGAATCCCTTACTCAACCCGGTTGGCGGATCCAAGCCGGAGCCCGGTTTACTCCGACATTTTCAATTATCTTCTCAAAACATTTTGTTTGGTTTTATTAAATTTTAGTTTTCAAAAGTGTCGCGACCCGAATCCCCTACTCAACCATGTTGGCGGATCCAAGCCGGAGCCCGGTTTACTCCGACATTTTCAATTATCTTCTCAAAACATTTTTGTTTGGTTTTATTAAATTTTAGTTTTCAAAAGTGCCGACCAGATCACGGCTTCGACCAGGTTGGTGAATCCGATCGGGCGGAATTTACTCTGACATTTTCAATTATCTTCTCAAAACATTTTGTTTGTGTTATTCCATTTTAGACCTTTTAGTTACGCGGAAGCACTTCACTTTGGCAATCCCATAAACATTTACAAATTCAACATATCCATAACATTCACATTTAACAAAATGCATTTACAAAATAATGCCTTTATACACACATATACTCATGCTATTCATTTTCGCATGCTTTCATTTTACAAATCATTTATCATATCACAACATACATTTTCAATGCAATAATTCAATTCACAATTCAATTTATGAGATTTAAGCATATACATAAAAATCCCATTTACACTCGTGAATGTTAGTTATTTCACTTTGATCATTAAATTCACATTTCTGACAGATTCCGTTTAATGAATCCCGCCCTTATTATCATTCGGTAATGTGCCTACACATTTTACAATTCGGTCTCCCATCATGACGGATGCTGTTTGGTGCACCCCGACATGTGGTATCAATTATTCGGTCTCCGTCGCGACGGATCTTGTTTGGTGCACCAGAGCATGTGGTATTACTGATTCGGTCTACCATCATGACGGATGCCGTTTGGTGCACCCCGACATGTGGTATCAATTATTCGGTCTCCCATCATGACGGATGCCATTTGGTGAACCCTGACATGTGGTATCAATTTAATGCCATACGCCATCATGATGGATGCCGATTGGTGCATCCCACCAAGTGGGAACATTTCTTCAATGCCATACACCATCATGACGAATGCCGATTGGTGCATCCTGCCAAGTAGGACATTGGACAATTTCGGGGTGCCTTCATGATTGATGTCGTTTGGTGCATCCATCAAAAATACGGTTTATTTTGATATATCAGCAATTCACATTTATAGCCAGTTCGTTTAATGAATCCCGTCTTTATCATCATTCACATTCATTCGGTTTTCAAATATCACATTTCAATTCCATTTTCACTTTCGTATTCATATTTATGACGGATTCCATTTGATGAATCCCGTTCTTATCATCATTCACATTCATTCAGTTTTCAAATATCACATTTCAATTCCATTTTCACTTTTGTATTCATATTTATGACGGATTTCGTTTGATGAATCCCGTCCTTATCATTGTTCACATTCATTCGATTTTCAAATATCACATTTCAATTCCATATTCACTTTCGTATTTTTTTTAAAAGATATACTCAATCTATATACTTATTTCATATACTCATTCACGTACTCATTTCATATATTCATTCATATATTCATTCACATACTCATTCATGTGCTCATTTCGTATACTCATTCATGTATACTCATTCATGTATACTCATTCACATATTCATTCACGTATACTCATTCATATACTCATTCGTGTGCTCATTTCATATACTCATTCACGTATACTCATTCATGTGCTCATTTCATATACTCATTTCATATACTCATTCATATATTCATTCACATACTCATTTATGTGCTCATTTCATATACTCATTCATGTATACTCATTCATGTATTTCCTATCATTTGTTATCTTTTTCTGGTTATATGTGATAGTAATCATATATAACTTAACCACATTATGTGTTCATGACAAATTGCCTTTCATGTTCATATTCATGTTTCAGTTCGTTTTCATTTTCCATATCACATTCATGTTTCATGAACATGTCTATACATTTTGCATTTCCTATACTTTTCTTGTTTCATGCCTATTATATATGGCATTCCATATACTTGTACAGTATGATGCTTATGTATTCACACATCATTCGTGTATTCTTGTCCCTCAACGAATCTATTTTACTTAGAAATTGGAATCATTCAATTGGATCATCGACTAAAGTTATGGCATTTTCCATGCCAAACTAGTATTCAGATTTTACCCGGGGACAGTTTGAAATACTCATTTTCTAGTGTCTTGACTCAATATTTGATACTTTTTCTCTGTACTCCTTTAAATCTAAGGTGTTAAGGGTTCTACTCCAACTGGAATCACCCAATTCAGAGCACCGAAACTCGAGTTATGTTCAAAACAACTCGGACTACTCTATGATCAGTGATCTGGGAATTGGCTTACTGCCCACTTTGTGGTGAATATTTGGGCTACTTAGAGTCATAATTTGAAGATTCGTATTTCTGGATATTTGGTTCTCATTGAAGTCTTGTTTAATTAATCACTTGAATCACTCAAATCGGATAAGTAAGTTTATGGCTAATCGAACAACGAGTGAGAAATAGAGCGGGGTGCACTTTTTGTCTGAGTGCGGGTTCGGTTGCAGGCTGTGTCGTCACGAGGTTCGAGGTGTGCCGGTGCAGTCTTAGAAAATGCCCCGGAGATGTGTTTTCTCCCATTTTCCATATGTTGATACCCAAATCAACCCAATACTCCATAAACACGTCAAAACCACTCCAAATTCATCTTGTAATCTCTTTTATACTCAAATTATCTTTCAATACACCTCTTATGAACTCTATTGAACTCAAACATGCTTTCTATTAATCTCTTATACAAGGCCTAGGTTTTACTCAGCCCATCTTCCAAGAAATCCTAGGGTTCTTATCAAAACCTAGAACAGAACAAACATGTCATGCTTTACATAAGTTCCCAGAACCCCAGAGCACATGCAGGGACCTCACAGATCTTCTCATAACAAAACCCTAGAAAAACAAAGGGATTTATGATGATTTCCATACAAGAACTCATTTTAGGGTTAGGTTTCTCACAACCCACAACCCACAAACATGTATCCATACAAATCTATACAAAGTTCCATACTCATAGTCATAGTTCCATACCAAAAATCATAGAATCCATACCTTTTTGGCTCCTCCCTCTTCTTCCTCTTCTTCTTCTTCCTTCCTCTCCCCTTCTCTTCTTTCTCTACGGTTTCTCTCCCCCAATTTGAGACCAAATTTGGTCTTAAATCCAATTTTGAGTTAAGGCCATGTTTGGCCTTTGCATTTTTAATCATTTTCCCAATTTTTGCATTTAGGTCCTTAGGTTCTTCTCTTTTTGCAAATCAACTTATGCCATATTCTAATTTAGCCCCTAATCTTTCATGAAATTCAATAATTACATATAATATTATTGATTTATGTCTCTCATATCCTCAAGTGGTAAATGACTAATTTACCCTTGTCTCTAATATTCATTTCGGGTCTCTCGTTTTATTTCAGAAAAATTCCATTTTGCTTTTAATATACCCTAAACAAGTCTGAAAACTGCTAGGGTATATTTCGGGGTGTTACATACTAGGTTTTTAATATGAAAGCCATTATATTACTTGCGATTCATGCACTTGTAGAGTAGGTTGCTTTAACCAAACTTTCATGTAAAAAAAAAACCAAAAAAACAGAACAAGTTTTTTGAAGTATTTGTTGTGGGGGAGACGAATAACTCGCCAGGGTTTAGGGAAAATTTGACAACATCTCCCCTTACACCAATACTACTTTCTCCTTACACACCAATTTCTTCCTCATTTGAACCCAACCGAAACAAATATCAAGCGATTCAAAATATACAACAAACCCAACAAGATTGGAAACCCCTTACCTTAAATTTCCTTGGCCAACTCAAGCTCTATCTCCTTCTTTTTCCTTATTTTTCTCTTCTTCTTGAATACTTGTTGAAAACAAGGCTTAGAATGAGAAACAAAAATGGTAGAACCCTAGCCAAAGGGTCGATTCTTCTTCTCTTTGTCTCACTTCCTCTTCCTTTTTATCTCTTTCTCTCTTTTCTCTTTTTCCGTCATTTGATCACTCATTCGGATGCCAAGCTTTTCTTAAGCTAAATGAAGACTTGCCTTCTAAAAGGCACTTATGTGGCATTCTCTTATTGGTTCAACTTTATTCTCCTTTGCATTTTAGTCCTTCTTCTCTTATTCATTTAGACATATAATTTATCGAAATTCTACACTAGCATATAAACTTATCACTTTATGCCAACTCGGTCCTTGATAGTAAAATTACCAAAATACCCTTTTTCACACTTAACCTGAAAATTTCCGAAAAACACAATTTGACTTCCATTTTACTTTAAACAAGCCATTAAAATATTAGGGTATGATTTGGGGTGTTACAAGTATTGGTTTTTAGTTTAGGGGTGATTTCCCAATACTTTTGGATATTTTTCAATTTATATGCTTTTATCGATGCACTGGGATGCACATGGAACATTTCACAAATTTTGATTAGTTTGCTTTACTCTTATACTGTTTCTTGATATTTTGGGATATTGTGGATATTTTGGATATTTTTTTTATGCTATCTTAGTATGCTTGATCAGTTTTATACATTTGTTTTTCCATTGTTAGTAATAGGAGCTCTTATTTGCTTTTTTTTTTTTTAGTAAATCATCTTAAATACCATAGTGCACAACAATTTTGAAACAATTTTTTTTTTTGTAAATATAAAAAATGGTTTATTTTGTGGTTTGTGGGTCCGTTGTTGAAATACCTGAAATGCCTATGATGATATTAAATTGTGTTTTTCTTTACATATGAATAATGTGAGGGACAGCTGAGCTAAAAGTCAAATAAGATGACCATATAGTTGTACACTTAGCTATATGTTTGAACCAAATCAAGCCCAAGTCTCATATACCCTTGTTGTCCAATTATGCTTGGTTTAGAGAAAAATTAAAGGGAAATCATGATGTCTAAGATTTCACGAGACTTTAGAACTTGCTCAAGTATCATTTGAGGCGAAATCCTAGGTAGCACATCTTTTGGGAAATGATAATTGGTTGAGCCTTTTTAGCCTACCCGATTATGTATTAACCCATAGTCACCCAATTTGAGCCGTAATAGCCATGTTCTATCTTGAAAAACCAGAACGAACACCCATATCCCGTTATTTTACCCATCGATCAATAACCCATATTTTACCCTTAACATGTCGTTGACAAAGCACAAATCAAGAGAGGGACATGTATTTTGGTGGGAAGTTGGGATGAAGCGGTTTTGATAAATACAAAATGTCAAGGAAGGGGTGTTGAAAAGAGTAAAGAAGAAAAGGACTCAAGGGTGGAAAATTTAATCTCATAGCCTTCCTACCTTGAGATTGTAGAGTACGTAGGGGTCTTTAACACCCTAATACCCCAAGACCAAGTGGCCGGGAGTTGACTAAGGCTTCGTAGCTACACATGGGGTAGGTAGAAAGCTTAAAGATGTTGAATATTTCATTTCTCTATATCTTGATGTTCAAAAATAGAAAAAGTCTTGGTAATCTTGAAGAATATAGAAACAAACAAGTTTGGGGGTGAAAAAGTATGAAGAGCACATTGATGCTAATTGGGTCGAGTGAATGACTCAATTGAAAACATGGTCAAATTTTAGAGGATGAAGCATAAAGATAGAAGAAAGAAGTGCTAGAGTGTTTTGGGTAAAATCTGAACCAAAATGACCTATTTAACTACCCTCTCACCCTAGCCACACATTACAAGCTTAAAAATACCTATTTGATCTCGAGAACATGTAATGCCTACATTAGTGGAGAATGGGATGCGAAGCAAACTTATGAAGTCTCGATCACTCTTTATCTATGGAAACTCTTTATGAGTGAGAGATTTTTCACCTCATGCATTCCCCTAATTTCATTTAGATTGAATTTGGATCAGTGAGGGTTTGACTGTGCACACTCACATTAGAACCTTGACCTAGGTGCAGTTAGCTTGTCACCAGCTTGTTTGCTTTGAAGAACACTGTCTTAAACATTATTCATGTGTTGGAATGCGTAATTCTTGAGGCAAAATATTGCAAAGTGCATATTTCCATGGACTCATTCTTTCTTTCTAATAAATTGGAAAATACTTTTTTTGTCTTTGCTTGAGGACAAGCAAAACATTAAGTTTGAGGGTATTTGATAGGGATGAATCATATTAGCATTTATAGCGTGTTTATTGTGTGTTTTATGTAACCTAAATGCTAGATTCACCCCCTTATTCTCAAGTATGACACTAATCCCTTATTCGTGTGAGTTTTGCAGAGATTGAGAGTAAAGCGAGCAAATAAGAGGGAAAAAAGAGCAAGAAAGCAGAACCTGCACTAGAGGCATTGCTTCGCTGAGGCGAAGCTCTTCCCCAAGGTGAAGAGATAGATTTGTCGAGGCGAAGCTAAAATTGAAGAAATTGAAGGCCTTGGGTTCGCCAGGCGAAGGCAACCCTCGTCGAGGTGAAGACCTTTTCCAAGGCGAAGTAAAACCCTCGCTGAGGCAAAGGAGGAATCACATGCAAGTAAGGGCCTCAGGTTCGTCGATGACACCTGCTCGCCGAGGCGAAAGAGACTGTGATGGCCCCGAGCAGGGGTCTCGTTGACCACCGTCTGACCTTCTTGGGCTTGTAGTCTCGCATCATAAGACCCATCGTGAGTAAAAATGGCCACATTGATACATCCCATACTCACCAAATGTGTATTTTATACAAAAATAAGTTAATTTACAATTTGTTTTGATTACAAATTATCCAAAACTGGGTCTTTTACCCAACTTTTAACAAGGCCACATATGGCCATTTCTTCGTCTCTAAGGCCTCGGATATGTCTCATCCCTAAGTGAACCTTTAGTACCTGAAATAATTTTCCCTCGACAGGGTGAGTAATGCAGTAGTGATAATCTCCTACATGGGTTAATCCCTACCTAAGTGCTCATGCAATGACACACCAAACATTTAAGTAAAACATACAAGTCCCTACTCAAATATCTACATGATATGGATGAGAATGTGACCCACCCACTCCCATGTCTCGAGCCCTCACTGACTCCCTCACATATGCCTAAGGCAAGAGTGAGAAAATAATGTTTTCAAAACAAAATGTTTTTGTTCTTGAAAACATAATACCGAGTTTCAGTAAAATCTAGTGGACAACCCTCCGAGGTGAATTTGCTGGGTAATTCTCCGAAACAATTCATGGGCCCCTCCAACGTGAATTGTTGGACAACTCTCAAAGAAATTATTTGAAAAATCTACCTTTGAAATTCCTTTCCCAACCATTTCCTTTTTCTTCATTCATGCACTCTACTTTTATTGTTAAGTTGCCCGAATTGCATATGAAATGTATTAATATAATTTTATACCTTTGTACCAATATATCAATCATGCATATATTAAAAAAATTAACATACTAACCACATATTGTTTATTCATAGAAATAACATCAAAATTAAACTCCGTGGGCTAATAAACAAATAACGATCCATCTTATTTGCGCCCGAGCGCATCACACCATGACACACCAATTTTCATGTTATTCAAACAAGCCACAAGGTCACCATCTTAACCCATCCAACCGGGTACTTCACAAATATGAACCATTTTGGTTCCAATCATCCATACAACATCAACAACCAGAATACCTATAAACTTTTAGTTTCCAGTTCAAACCCCAACCCACCATAGTTTTGGACTATGTGAAACCGGTCATAGAAATCTTCTATCCTTCAGTCCCAAGTTTTTTTTGGATCTAAACCATATGTCCTTTCATGGCCTCCCATATACAGCCCATACCATACCCAATACCATAGCCTACAACATGCCATGCAGTAGTACAAATTGTCATATCAGAAGCTATTCCCTATACACATAATCATGCAACACACTTAGTGCGAAACATAGATTTCAGAATTTTGTAATTAAGCTTTGTCATCCACAGGAATATTTCCACTGCAAATTTACAACTCAATGGGCTCCATAGAGTCCAAGAACACCCGAGCAGGTTCGAGACGAAGGAAGTTATGACCTTAGAAGTTTGAGGTCACATGTAGTCGAGCCCGACCAGTGACTGATATGGACGAGATTGTCTTGACACCTAATGTCCTCCACGAGTGTGTGGAATATTGAATCAATGGTTTCCATAGAGTCTAAGAACACCCGAAGCGAGTTCGAGCAGGAAGGAGTTATGACCTTAGAAGTTGGAATCATACGTAAGTCAAACCAGTACATTGACTGAGCGACGAGCCAGTATGACTGGCTAAGCTCTGATTCCTGGCTAGGAAAATATCTGGAATATTGACTCAATTGTCTTTCCATATAGTACAAGAACAACTGAAACGAAGTTCGGACGAAGAAGTTATGACCTTCCGAAGTTGGAGGTCATACGTAGTCGAGCCCGATTGGCGACCGTATGTGAGGCGGGCGACATCGTAGGCGGCGACTGGCCAGAACTTGGCCTGACATATAATATCATCCACATGAATATTAATGGAATCTTAACTCAATGGAATTTCCATGGGAGTCTAGAACACCCAAAGAAAGCGGGAGTTCGGACGAGGAAGAAGTTATGGCCAGGTCAGAGTTGGAGGGGACTCGCATGAGTCGGTCAGGCGGCGACCTGCAGGCGAGGCCGACCTCTGGCGAAACTGACCTTTAAGCGGAAACTGACCTCTAGTAGGCTGACCTCTGGCCAAGCTAACCTCTGGCTAAGTTGACCTGCAGTCGAGCCCCAACCTCAGCGGTGACCTCTAGCGGTACGACCATTATGACTTTCACTTAGACTTCTTGGGGTAAAGGACCATATCTTCGTGGTCGGGTAGAGGTGAAAGCCCGACATCAGTTCAGCGATGTGAATACAATATACCTGAAGGAGTCACTTCAAAATTCCCTTTATTTCCTACCCAAAAACAAGTTCTAAGGTCCAATTAATGCGTACTATAACAATATGGCAGCTTCCTATGGTTGAAATATGACCCAGACATTCCCCTTAGGGCAAGGCAATAACACCATTAAAGTAGGCGCCTGAGGAAAATTACTTAGTCAAAAATCGATTCTTTGGACTATCCAAGCGATCCGGATTCTCTGGCTTACTTGTCCCGAGAAGTCTTGGGACCAGTTCCGCCACAATCACTCACGGCCTCCTGACCCTTACCATTTGAATGGCCCTTAGCGAGGATTAAACCAAGTAGGAAAAACCCACACCTCTCGGAGTTTGTGAAACTCTGACTCTGGTCGTCTCTATGCGAGAAGCCCACGCAGCCGTGAGGATGACCTGCTTCCTCTTGCCGCTAGAGCAAGTCGGTCCGATCTCAGGAAATCCCAAAAGTGAGAGCTTCTCACTCTAAAATCTCTCATCTTTTCTCAGTTTGCTCTCCTCTCTCCGTCTCCTTCTCTTCTCGATCAATTTGGTGAGATGGAGTCAAGAAGACTTGTCATCTCACTTGCCACATGTCATCCCTAAGTGGCTCCTTGGATTACCCTTATCACCCTTATCCATCTACCTTGGATTTCCCTTCAATCATGTTGTCACATGTCTCTTCTGAGTCCGCCAGGCTATTTGTTTGACTAGCTCTCCATGACTTTATGTCTCTGTCTTGGAGCCCTCAAATGCGAAGAGTGTCGCTACTCTCGGTTCGAAAAGCGTATTAAAATTCCGGTATCTCGGGTGTATGAGAAATTCTATGGTAGCTAGATTTGCATGAGCCGATTCATGGTGATGTCAGTTTGTCATCAAGATCTAGAAAAATTCCGGATTTTGACCGAAAGTACCATTTTACTCTTTCTCGAAAATTCGAATTTTCCGGGGCTTCACAAGGCCACCTTGATTTTTGACACATTTCTTCATCAAGGTGAAGGATGTCTAGTTTAGGAAAAAAATGCTCTCATTCTCATCCCCATTTTGGTCATTTTCCATTGCTATAAATACTTGTTGTGTAATATTTGTAGGGAGATAGACAATATTGGAGAGGGCTTGGAGTTTGGCATATATTCATCTTCTAGGGTTTTTCTCTAAGCTCTCATTTTCTAGGGTTTGTAGATTTTCTTAGTATTTAGCTTGTGTTCAGGGCCAAGTTGCAAGATCCAACTGCTAGAGGACTTCTTGTAGCGGTGGAGCACCGTTTTGGGAGGCCTCTACTTCATATTTGTTTTGTATCCCTAAATCCTTCTCTTTCTCTTAATCTTTCAGCATTATGTTTATTGTAGACATGATATTGTTGGGTTTTAAGGCTATTATGAGTGGCTAGATCCTCCTCTAGGGTTGGTTGTTGACATTGGTGTTTGGATTTTGTAATATATTGAATGATTTTGTGTTGATGTTTTATGATGTAGTTTTATGAATTTCTAGGTTTTTATCTAATTGTTGCATGCTAGGTAGTGAGATTGGGCTCTAGAGCTAAAAGGGTTTTCAAAGTGACATTTGGAAGTTTACCGCCAGGACTTGATTTTCGATGCAGTAATATTTCACAATTGATAAAAGCAATTTGACTTAATCAAAGAAGTCTAGGAAATTAGGGATGCCTCGTACTTTATGGATTTCATTATGAGGGACATCATCTAACCTTATGTGATGATCGTATGGACCGAAAGGTGATCATCTGAGCATAACTCGGGAAATTTCATTGTATGGACCGAAAGGTGATCAATGGAAACTCTTAAGGGTGATTTACCTTAGAACAAATGCTTGGCGTCGTTTGACCTAGATGGACGAAGAAGAATGAGGTTAGGTGTAAGGGGTGAGGTGAGACTCGAGAAGAGGAACCTCGTACATAGTTCCTTGGGTAAATTTGTAAGACCCAGAAAATTCAATTTTTCGAGGAAAGGGCAAAATGGTCATTTCGGTAAAAATCAAAATTTTCTAGATCTCGGATGACGAAACGGACTTCACCGTTGGAATCGTCATGAGGGTAGCTACCGTGTAGAATTTCGTCGAATTAGAGATATTATTAGGAATTTGCGTTTTGAGGCATCGGATATCGGGTGTCGTAAAACGACTTGTGATATGAAAAAAGTCACTTACTAAATGTACTCATATGACACATGTTGCATGAGTAGAGAGATGATGGAAATGGATGGCCTAGAGTGTGCTAAGTGTCAAAAATCCAAAGCTTGGGGACATAGATGGAATTAAATAAAAGAATAAATAATAATGAGAAAAAAAGGAATAGTGATCTTCTTCCTTTTTGAAGACCAAACGGGCAGTAACTGGGGAGGACATGCAGTGGCTTAGAATGGTGATTTTTAGAGAGAGAGAAGGCTCCTTCTCTCTAGGATTCGATCGATGGATAGTCGGTTTCGACTGGAGACGAAGGAAAGTTGCTCTGTGGCCCAGAGATACGCATGGGCACCAATTTGGTGGAGTTCCGACAACTCCAAGAGGTAGGGATCTTTTCCTACTTGCGTTATTCTTCGGCTAAGAGCCGTGTAAATGGTTATAAATGTTCTAAGGCTTGTTTTAGCCGTAAACTCGGTCTCAAAAGCTTTGAATCGAGTGGAGAAAATTTCTATTGGTGTGGTCGTGAACAGTAACCCAAGGTTTTACTATTCATGTGAATAGTGTTCACGAAATATTTTTGTGTGAAAATGTGTTTTGTTGAGTGATTCAATTTGAATTGCTCGTGTTTGTTAATTAACCCATGTGAGCTAATTTTGGTGTAATTGATTGAGAATTTACATAACATGCTTTATGTGATTTAATTATGTTAATATATATGCATATGAATATATTAGCATGAATGTGTTGGAATTGGCATCATGCATTCCATATGCACTGGGGCAGCCTAGAATATTAGGTGTGAGTGCATGACATGAAAGGAAACGAAAATGAAAATGTTTGTGAAAGGAATTTCAATGGATGATTTTTCGGAGAATTGTGTTGGGAGATGGTCCAACAATTACACATCGGAGGAGCCGATGAATTGTTTAGGAAGGTTCTCCAACACATTCGCCTCGGAGGGTAGTCCAATATTTTTACCAAAACTCGGTAGTGTGTTTTCGAGAACAACAAGTTTTATTTTGAAAACTGTGATTTTTCTCGCATTTGGCTTAGGCATATGTGAGGGAGTCGGTGAGGACTCGAGACATGGGTTGGTCATGTAGACATTCGAGTAGGTTCATGAAATTGCTTGAATGTGATTGTTTTCCATGCACATTGCTCTTGGGTGGGGAAGTAGCCCGTGTAGGAAATTATCTCTGTTGGGCTTTTTCTCACCCATCGAGAATATTGGCCCAGGGTCTGGGAGGCGTCGTGAAGGCGGCACTCATTAGAGGCCGTTTGAGAAGAAAGCTGACTATGTGGCTTTGATGTTATCATGTAACATGTATTAAAATTCTAAGGTATAATATATTTTGAATTAAGAGAAATGTAATAACTCTTGAACTATTGGAATATAGTGTGGTTTATTTTGATGAGTATTGGTGTGTGGGCCCAAGTGGCCAGTTATTTTACTCGCATGTGGACCCGGTGAGGTCATTGTGATTGTTTGGAGACCGGGGTTACGTATTTGGGTAGGGCTCCCGTACAAGGAGACTGTTGATTTTCTTAGTGTTGTCGGGTTGCAGGCATTCCACGGTATTCAGCGAGGTTGGCGGTTGTCGCGGACACTTGATTTTGGGCGTCACAGCTTGGTATCAGAGCTAAGGTAAACTATTACCTTTGGAGCTCGGTGGGTGTGTTTATAAGTTGAGTCCTAATACCAGCTTCACAACATCGTATTAGAGCGAAGGTAAACGATTACCATGGATGCTAGATGGGTGTAGTTATAAGTTTAGTCCTGATACCAGCTTCACAGCTTGGTATTAGAGCTGAAGTACACGAGTACCTAGGGCTTGGGGGACTTGGGCTTAGGCCACGGTCTTAAGAGTGGAGACTTGGGTATGAAACCTAGGGTTGAGGACTTGGGCTTAGGTCATAGTCATTAAAGTGTTAGAACATCACAACATTATAGCTCGATGTTGGATACTAGGGTTATAGCTTAGTATCGGTAAGTTAAGTATGTGGTTGCCTAGGTAGTCACGAGACAGGATTAGAACACTGCATGCACGGTGTTTTGTGTGTGAATGGTGTGCATAACATGAATTGTTGTGTATGATTTGTGTGTGGTATGTTGTGTAAAATGTGTGCTTAGTGAATAGCATATGAAAAATGTTGAACACTAGGGTCGAGAAAATGTAACCTTAGGTTTTCGAGGAATTTTGGACAAATAGTCTAGAATTAAATGAAAACAAAATGTGAAGAAAAAATTTCTAAGGTTTTACAGTGTGTAAAACTGGAAAAAAAATGGATAAAATAAATTTTAATAAATTTATTTACAGTTTCTTAGAAAATAGAAAAAAAAAATAATATTTTTTTTCAAAATAAAATAAAATAAAATCAAATGAAATAAAATCTTTTAAAAATGAAATTTTCTAAAATAAAATTTTTGTTGTTAAAAATGATTTAATGTGGAATGTGTCTTGCATTTCTATGAATGCGAGGACATTTATGTGAAATATTTTACGTATATAGATAGTGTAATATTGGAAATTTGTGATTAAGCCTTAGGGATACTACATTAGAATTTAACTTACCATTTGACATTTTTAGATGGCTAGTCGAGGGCGAGGACGTAGAGGTTGTTCACGAGGTGCGGTCATGCTGCCGTGGTGACTAGCCCGCAGGCTTTTGGTCGATGGAGTTTTGTTGTTGAGGGTGTAGGTGTTCGCTCTTTGCTATTGCACGGGAGCTAGTGTAGTAGGTGGGACGGGGAGGTCAGGTAAACTCCAGGAGTTTTTAGGACATCATGCTGCGACATTCCTGGGGAGGAGGTCGATGGTGGCCCCGAGACCATTGATTCGTCGTGTTGAGAAGGTGTTAGAGGCTATCGAAAGATTACCTCCCGGCGGGGCCAAGGGATTAGACTAATTTGCATTCCGGCTAGAGGGTGAGTCAAGTATGGTGGGCCCGGGCAAGAGACCTCTAGAGACCTAGAAGTGTGGCTTAAGGCGAGTTCCATGATCTTTTCATGGATAAGAAGAATTTTGGATCTTGCGAGGCATTGAAGGCTCGAGTTCCTAGTTGAGACGGAGGGACGATGATTGTGATGGAGTATGTGGCTAGATTCACGGGGCTAGCTCGTTTTGCTGATGACTACGTGGCCACAGATATGACCAAGGTTAGGAGATTTGAGAATGGACTAAAGTTGTCCATTCGGGGCAGGATTGTAGGACTTCGCCTACAGGATATGGACTCAGTGGTTGGGACCGATACGACCCGTAGAGAGAGATCGAGGATGCTCGGAGCACTCGGGATCTGCGGGTGTTAGTAGCAAGAGGAAGGAGTGTCAGTCTTCTTCCGGTTCGGGGGAGGAGAGAGCGAGAGGGGCTTCTAGTTCCGCACGAGGAGTCAGGCCTTAGTTATCTAGATTCGGGGGCGAGCTAAGGTTGCGGACCAGAATTGGGACAAATGTTATGTTTCCAATAGCCTGGACACATGAGGAGGGATTGCCCCTAGAGACAGGGATCCCAAGGTTTTAGGACAGCTCAGTCCCAGTCAGTGGTAGGACAGAAGAGGACACAGTTTGTTTCTCCACACCTTAGTATGGGTCAGAGGGACCGATGTCAGTTCCCGAGTGCCACGCGGCTGGTGCCCGCGAGACCAGTCACGTAGACGGAGGGGCCGAGGAGTGTGGGTCGAGGTCAGGTACAAGACTCACAGGCCAAGACTTCTAGTCAGGAAGGGCAGACGATATGTTATTTCTGTTGACAACTTGGGCCGTATGAGGGCAGGGTTGCCCTGGGAGGCGGAGGTCTCACGATCTTATGGTGACGTCTGAACTGACCCGGATATGTAGGGTGCGTTTCCATTCTTGCACTTGTTGACTAGAGTAGTGTTTAAATTGGATGCATCATATTCATTCATTATTGCATCTTGTGTGATAGATTTGGGCTTAGAGGTTGAGGCCTTTAGAGAAACCAGATGTGGATGTTCTTCCCTAGGGTGTAGGATGAGAGTTGACCGGATAGGACGGGATTGTGAGTTAGAGATCTCTAAGATTTTACTCATGGTGGACCCCTGGGATTGGGGTGTCATAGTATGGCATCATTGCGTTCATGTGCACGGTAACATCGCGACGAGTCGGGCGTGGGTGCATGATTAGGTGCCACGATGGGGCTGAGCTAAAATCGAAGCTGAAAATTTATATACACTAAGTTCTACTCTGTCGTAGTCAAGCTCTTTACTTGAGTATAGTGGTCTAGGGTGAACACGGGGACAGTTTCATCCTAGAATGGATTTGCATAAGTCTTGAGAAGGTAAGGCTTTCTATTTGGACTTTTTAGTTTGCTTCAAAAGCAGGTGGAAGTAGGTTGAAAATGAGGGAATTGTAAAAGCGAAATGAAGTGTGAAAAGTTAGCTTTGAAGATTTGGAGTCACTAACTTGGTAAGTTAGGGCAAACAAAGTGTCCTCGGGTTTTATCCTCGCGTTATGACAAAGCAACCTATAGTCCATGGCATAGCAGGATCTATATTTAACTATGAAGCCTAACCTAGAAACAGCTCTATTTGAGTCGACCGGGTAGCATGCGGCTATGGCCCTTTTGATTTGAAACCCTAGCATTAAATATCATCTCAAAGGCTCGTAAGACCATCTAAAAAACCACGGTGCATCTAGCATTAAGTATACCTTTGTATCCTAAAGCTTTATGGAAGTGGCCAAATCAATAACATTGAAAGCTACTACATTTAATTTGAGAAGATGGGGGTCATAAACCACCGATTACCTATAGCTTTTAATACAAGAGGACAACATGCATATGCCTCACCACCAAGCTAGCTTCCTTCCTCTTCAAAGAAAGGAAACAGCCAAGCATCTCTTGAGTTGTCATCCTCAAGAGGGTGTTTGGCAGCCCAGTAAGGAAAGAGGAGAGAAGAGAGAAAAATAAAACCCTAACTAAAATACGAGACTTTATTTACAAAAATGAAAACTTACAAAATTTCTTCTCCCCCAAATTCTTGCTTCCCAAAATCCTCTCTATTGATTACAAAAAAGGAGGGGTTTATATAGGCCACCTCAATACATGAAAATACCAAAAAACCTACAAATTTGGCTAAGTTAAAGGACAAGAGAGTAATACACCAAATTTGGAGTCGGTTAGCATTAAATACAAAAACATGACGAGGCAGTAAATTTCGCTAGGAGTGAAGAATTTCGCTAGGTAGCGAAATCACCATGCATAGCGAAAATAGAAAATTTCGCTAAAGCTTGGCAATTTCGCTAGCTAGCGAAATTCCACTAACAAATGAAATTTTTAAGTGAATGCTTAATCATGAATTTTAAGCTAAAACGATTGCCTAAGCGAAAGCTGGTTTGGTCTAGCGAAATTTGGAGATTTCGCTAAGGTTCAACGAAAATTTTAGCAATCTAGCGAAAGAATTTTCGCAACTCTAGCGAAAATTCCAGGCTTTGTTGATCTCTACTACATTTCATCTTGTCTTCAACTGCATCAATTTTTCTTCACTTTGCCTTCAGTTTTTCATTGATTATTGGGCTGGTTGATGGCTGACACTTGAGTTCAAACTTCATGATTCATCCTTACATCCGTGTGAACTTCTAAAGTCTTGTGAAAACCTGTAAGCTTGACCAATACTCTACAAGCGGCATAAGTGCTCTTAGAAAGACTTGAACACTTCAATTGGTATAAATGACATGATTAATGCAAAAAGCACTCAAAAACCTATCTAATATAGGGTTCAAGCACTTTTGGGCATTAATCACACACCAATAAAAGCGTTGCTAGTCCCTTACTTGATACAAAACTAAAGGAGATGCATGTGGTGATTTTCCCGAAAAGGTTATGATTCAAAGGTAAATGTACATATAAACGATTACTTTAAAGTGAAAAGTGAAATGAAATTTGAAAACCGATATGAAAGAACCAAAACCATACAAAGAACAATTTCGAGGTCAATATTGGATCCACTATTCTCGACTTGAATTTCACTAAGTCTAATGATTCTTTATTAACGATTAAGTAATAAATTGAAAAATTTGTCCTCCCAACCTACTTTGTCATGGCCTTAAGCTATTAAAACCCGACCTAGATAAGGATAGTTACGCACTTCTTTCTTTGTCGACTATATTGTAGGGTGCGTCTTAAAATTGACTTCACGAAAGTCCACGTGCGAGTCCACGATGACTCCTAACGATTAAGGTTTAGGGCATCAAGCCAAAGGATCAGCGACCACAAACTCCTACGAGGCTTCACGGACTCGAGGCTAACGAAAATCAAGCACACCTGAATCGTTGGAGCTGCATCCGCTGTATACTTGAACACTTCGTCGATGACTCCCCTGACCAATTAAGGCTTAGAGGCGTGGGTTTCAAGGCTTTAAGCCGCCCACCCCTCGGGCCCAGTGCTCGGGTTTCAAGGCAAATCTTCATGACTTTATTTTCTTTTCTTTTCTTTTTCTTTTCTTTTCTTTTTGGGAAAGCGACATTGGTCTTGAATGTGGAGCAACCTGAGCCTATCTTCGGTTGCTGAATGCCCAAGGCCGGCTATGCAAAGCGAAGAGCAAACAAATTCCGCGACCTATCGAAGAAATAATCTGGAGTCACGGTGTGTGAATTAGCATAAAGGAGAAATTTGAGTTGAGCATCTTTAGGCTATGATTGACAGCTATTTCAATCATGGAATTTGTTCTAGCATAGGGTGACAAGCGGAGTGCTTCAATTTCCCAACATAAAGCAATTCAATTGTCAATTTGGAAGCGATTCAATTGTCAATTGAAGCAATTCAATTGTCGATTTGAGCGATTCAATTGTTCGATTGAAAAGAAAAACATTTACCCCAATGGAAATCTAATCTTATTCTTCATAAGCGCATTGTGTATTCTTGCCAAAAAAAAAAAAAAAAAAAACAAATCAATCATTAAGCTCTGGCATTATCACTATTTTTAAACACCTGCCAGGTTAAATAAGTAAAGAAATGAACATTAGGCTGCTTGGAACAAACGAGTAGCCACTGAAATTATAAAACATGGGATTCGAGGGGGTGCATCGGAGAATTTCTTCCTTAATGACTGCTACATCACATATATGGTTTACTCTGTCATTGACTTTAAATACCCTGTCATCACTTGGATCACGTAAGTCAACCGAACCATTGGGGTATGCTTGCTGGACAATGAATGGACCCGTCCATCGTGATTTGAGTTTGCCCGGAAACAAATTGAGTTTGGAGTCATACAAGAGGACTTGATCTCCCTCCTCGAAACTCTTCCCTGTTATCATTTGGTCATGCCATTTCTTTGATCTTTCTTTTGCAATCTTGGTATTCAAGTAGGCATTATTTCGTATTTCTTCGATTGATAAGATCCGAGAAATCTCTTCTCTCAGCTCTACTTAGGTCCATGTTTAACTTCTTGATGAAAGCCCACCATGCTTTGTACTCAATCTCTTTGGAAGGTGACATACCCTGCTAGACCAACCGATAAGGACATTCCTAGGATTATCTTGAAAGGCACATTCTATAGGCCTGCGAATCAAGAAGAAGTTTGATGGGCCCGATCCTTTGTTGGTATTAACCACCTTCATCGGTATAGTCTTAATTTCACGGTAGCGAGTTCTACGGCCCTTGTTTTGAGGATGAGTAGGAGTAGCCACTTTGTGTTCACACCATATTTATCATGAGGTTTTCAAAAGGTTTGTTACAGAAATGCGAACCTCTATCGCTAATTATGGCTTTTGGTACACAAACCTAGAAAGATATTGGCTTTCAAAATTTGAGTACCACTCATGGTCGTGGTTTTGCGAGGATCGCTAGCCCATTTGGGACATAGTCCCTCCCACAAATGTATGTATGACCATATGAGGTGGGGAAGGTCCCATAAAATCAGATACCCCATACATGAACGGTTGACCACAGAATTAGGTTCAATGGCATCATATGACAGGCGAGACAATTTCGAGAGTCTTACAACATCATCACATACGGCACATTTGGTATGCTTCCTTGAACAAGGAAGGCCAATAGAAACCTGACTACAGTACCTTCATTGCTGTCTTTTGGGAAGCAAAATGACCACCACAAGCACTCTCATGGCAATGGTTTAAAATTCCTTCTGTCGTTCCTCCTCGTGCACACATTTCCCGATGATTTGATCTCACATTCAATATTTGAATAGAAAGGCTCTTCCCAATAACAGGAATGATTTAGCAAAGAAATATTTCTATCCCGTCCTTTCCACTACCGATTTCCTCTAGTGAGAAATTGGCAATGTGAGCACATCAGGAGCTTTCTCCAACTCGCATTAGGATTCTTCGTGAAATTCATCATTAATGTGGATCAGGAGCGTCATAATATAGTTAACCCTCGATGATGATCCACCACATTTTCCACCCCCTTTCTTATTCTAATTTGCAAGTTGAACCCCTAAGCAACGTAACCCAACTGATGAGTCTGCAGTGATTTTGTTCGTTAAGAGATATTTCAGCGAATGATCTGTAAAAATGACTATATCAAAATTTCCAAGCAAGTATGTTCAAATTTGTCTAAGGCATATACCAACGCTGTAAATAACTCTTTCTCCTCGTGAAGGGTATACCCCTCTCGTGGCTTCATCTTCGTGTTTGCAGATAATACACCTCACACGTGTTTCCCATCTTCGCCAAGTACCGCTCCTATAAAGAAGATCACTGGGCATCACACATCACCTCAACCAGAATCGCAATTAGGTGCTCAACTATCGGCAAGAGTCAAAATGAAATTTAAGTTCTTCAAAACTCTTCCGGCAATCTTTCTCCCAAACTAATTTACATCCTTCTCAAGAAGCTTGCATGTGGGTTTAGCAATTTCTTGAAAATCTTTTTAATGAACTGACAGAGAAGCCCGCATTAACAAAGCAGAATCGGCTTCACTGTTTTCACATTTGTCGGGGGCTGAACAATGCCGATCTCGGGCTTTTTATCAACTTCACTCTCGCTAGAAATAATGTCCCAATACACCTGTTTACCATAAAATGGCATTTCCCGCTACACCAAATTCTTCTATGCACCTCTCAAATGGCTTCCAAATCAAGTTACATTCTTCAAAAAATCGCCTCATATACCGTGATATCATCCATGAGCACTCATTATACGCTCTACTCATGTCACCGAACATACTGGCATACATCGCCTAAAAGTGGTCGGGCGTTACAAAGCCCAAAAAGGCATCCTCCTATAAGCATACGTGCCAGTACAAGTAAAAGTAGTCTTTTCGATCTTCCTGTGGCACTTATCCGGGAAGTACCTCTAAATACCCATCCAAAAAGAAATGTAAGGGTGTCCCAAACTCTTTTCCAGAGCTGGATCGATGAACCAAGAATGAGTATCTTTTCGTGTCACCCAATCGGTTTCTATGACCATACACACCCTCCAACTCGGGTCAGTAAGCCTGGGAAAATTCTTCACCCTTCTCGCTTTTCACAGCTTGTTACTCTGATTTCAGGGCACCACCAGCCGACTAACCCATAAGCACGAAATGGATAAATGATACCTACTGGAGCAATTTGCAAGACTTCCACACGAACTACTTCGTAGACGGGATTCAACCTCCGCTGTCACGCTTTCTAATGTTTTAGACTCCTCTTCTAACAGATATGATGAGTGCAAATGGATCTGGTTATGCTCTTTTCGTGACGTAAATTTTCATCCCAATGCTTCGCTGTTTTCGAGAAGGTGCAGAGATATGCTCGCGCGTTGGTTAGCGCCGAATAACACAAATCGGCACCGCCATTTACTTCCAAAATGTATACTTTAAATCACGGAGGGGTTTGAGTTCTAGCCGCTGAGCCCTCGTCTACACATCAGAGGCAAAATTTTATTTTCTCCAAAGACTTCACTAAGCTCATTTCTTGAAATTGTTACTTCACAAGGCAATCTGATAACTAAAGTTAATATCTCTTGCACTGTCGTATTGTTACAGCCTGCTTCTTCCGCATCGGTATCTAAAATACAGACTCTTCAAAGTCATCCTCCTTCGAGTGCATATGCCTTTTACCCAAATGAAAATATCGAGTTCCAAGGTCATATTTCCAAATGTGATTGTATGACTCCATTCGCAATTGATGATTGCATTGAAGTAGCCAAAAACTGCCTCCTAATATGATGGGCACCCGACAGGTCCTATTGCACCCGGTTCAGATCAAGTACGACAAAATTATCGATAGTAAAATCCGTCCACTTGTATAAGAACGTCCTCAATGGTTCCTCAGGTATTTTAATATCTATCACGAGCGAAAGTGTGATGGAAGTGGGTTTCGCCTCACCCAAACCCAATTGCTTGCATATAGAATATGGCAACAGATTCACACTAGCTCCCAAAGTTCCACAAATGAAAGCTTTCCACGATGCCTCCACATTCACCGAGATCCTGTGACATCCCGGGGTCCTTATACTTCACCTGGGAGTCTTACTTTCTATAATGGCACTAACTTGCTCGCTTAAAAGGCCTTTTATTTACATTAAGACCTTTACCGTGCACAATCCTTTAAGAATTTTGCGAAGTAGGAACCCCGTGGTCCACGAGGAGCAGGAATATCGACTTTCACTTGCCGCAATACTCCAACATTTCGTTGTTGACTGCACTTTTTCTTTTTCTATGAACCCGCGAAACTGAGGGGGTATTCTAATCTTACCTCTTCTCGTCTAATGACCGTTTCTTCCCATGGCTCACCAATTAATTGAGCTGACTCCAATCGCTTTGATATTGTTGGCTTTAATTCCTACCACTTCAGAAAGTCACAACCGCCTCTTAACTTCATCGCATTGTTGAGTCCCTGGCAGCCCCCGTTTATCTACCACTTTATGATGCTGTTGCCCGGAAGTGGAGCCTTCTTTTTCTGAACGTCGTAATCGATTCATCAATTTTGAATCTCCAAATGCATATCGTCTAATTCCCCGTTGAGTGAACTTACGCTCCAATTCTTCTCGACTAGTTTGGACATTCACCTTCTCGTTTTTCTACAAATATACTACTTCACCTTACTTAAATTCAGGATTGCCTGCTCACCAGAGAAGAGAAAGGAGTGGTATCTCGTTGTTGTATAGAAGTGGAATCAACCCATTGCCAGGTTCTCGAAGGCGTGATGCAAGGGGTTTGGATCATGACAAGTTTGGACAATATCTCCAAATTGGGTGGTTATTAGTGTTACCACATGGAGCATCTATGGTGGTTGATTTGACTTATAGCACGGGCATGCTCTGTGCAAGCGTTCTCGTAATTATTTGACCTAAAAATCAAGGAAAGAAAAATCGGGACGAAGATAACTCATTTATCGCTTAGGCTTACGCCGTTTTTCATTCCGCATCATCCACCTTTCGAAGCAATCCACCAATTTTGCTTTCATCTCCCGTGTCTTCGTGAAATGCGAACTTGTCGCCCTCTTGGGTGTTCAATGGCCCCAATCTTTCAACTTCCCCAGACTAGGTTCATCCTAAGCTGAGGTTTTACTACATAGTTCAAAATCCATGCCTTCATCAGATGTTTACTCAAAAGTTACCCCACACATACTTCCAAAGTAATTGTTTAATGGGGAGGGAGACATACCACCAGAAGTGGTTCACCAACAGTCCAAGTGTCAAACCCAACATGCAGCGCACAAACAACAGTCCCATAAACTCTCCCCAACACCGTAAAATCTCCTCACTCATCTCGAGCCGCAAAGTGTAAATTTGTCTTTTCAAATTATCGGGTTCTATCGCTGACTCAAACTTCTTTTCAGTGAATTGGGCCTCGCAGCCCACCAATTTCTAATGGTGGTTCTAGGCCCCACGTGAGTCGGGAGCCACATTCCGTCTCGGCCCCATGTCAATGGAAATGCTTAGCTCAAAGAATCCATGTCCATCATACCTTCCTTAAAGTGTATAAGTGCACTCCTCAAATCCCTAATATGAGTGTATGGATTTTCATTTTCCATACCATGATACGGGTAGGGGTACTAAACATAGTCTTCATCACATCTTCAACAGAGGAATGATACAGATCAAGTACACCAACTTCTAGGAGGGTGGATGCATCCCCGCGGTCTCTATAAGCATTTGATTCATCGGGGTTCCCTTTCGTCGACTTCATAGTTCCTCGTGTAATGGGATCCATATGGTATCGTGATGTACACCGACTTCACCGACTAGTCGTTGTGCATCGATTCTATGCAATTCACCGATGTCTCTATCCTAATCAAGTTGCATAAACACCTATTACAAAAATTTATGTGAGACGCCAAAGAGCACCAACAGTCATAAAGGTTAAGATTAGCTAACAAAATTAAAACTAACTCAATGAAAAATCAACAAGTGCAAGCATCGCAGCGTCAAACCGGCAAGCCTCAGAATCGAAAGTGACAAAAATGTAAAAGGTTACCTTTCCACTGCGGATGTTGATCACAAGTACACTTCAACTTACCACAGAAGCTCACAATCATCCCCAAGAATCAAGGCTTCATTTGATTCGTACACAAGAAGGAGCTAAAATCTCAACAAATTTATATACACCTAGCGCTCCTACCATCAAGCATAGTCAAGCTTACCGGTAAGATGCGTCTGGTGGTCACCTGGACGTGGGTTTTCATCCTAGAAATGATTTCAGACAAGTGCAAGAAGGTAAGGCTTTCTATTTGGACTTTTTGGATTTTATTTTCCAAAAAACAGCCGAAGTAGGTTGAAACTAGAAATTGTAAAACTGGAAATGAAGTGTGAAAAGTTAACTTCTGAAGATTTAGGTCACTTCAACTTGGTAAGTTAGTAAGCAAATAAGGTCCCTGGTTTTATCCTCAAGTATGATAAGCAACCTATAGTCTGGCGGTAATAAATCGGATCTATGTTTAACTAGCAAACCTAACCCCAGAAACAACCCTATTTGGAGTCAAACACGTAGCATGCAATATGGTCTCTTTTCGGGCTTGGAAACCTCTAGCATTAAATATCATCTCGTAGGCTCGTAAAGACCTCATCTAAAGAACCACGCTACATCTAGCATTAAGTATGCACCGTATCCTAAAGAGAGGCACTAACCTCAATAACATTCAAAGCTATTCAACCCTAATTTGAGAAGACGTGGGTCATAACACAAAGACTCATAGCTTTTAATACAAGAGGACAACATGCATATGCCCCACCACCAAGCTACAATGCCTTTCCTTCCTCTCTTCAAAGATAAAGGAGGCTTAAACAAGCATCTCTCGAAATAATATCCTCGCTATGTCTTACAGCCAAGAAAGTAAGGGAAAGAGGAGAGAGAAGAGAGGAAAAATAAAACCCTAACTAAAAATACGAGACTTTACTTTCTTACAAAATGAACCATGTACCCTTCTCCCCAAATTCCTTGCTTCCCAAAATCCTCTATCGACACAAAAAAAGAGGGCTTATATAGGCCACCTCAATACATGAAAATACCAAAAGCCTACAATGCATAAGTTAAAGGACAAGAGAGAACACACCAAATTTGGCTCAAGTAACATTAAATACAAAAACACGGTGACGAGGCAAGAATTTCACAGATCGAAGAATTCCCGCTAGGTAGCGCAACCACCATGCATAGCTTAAAATAGAGAAAATTTCGCTAGTGCTGTAATTTCACACAGCCGAAATTTCTCATAGCTTAGCTTAAATCTTCGTGAGTAGCGAAATCATGAATTTTCGCTAAGAACAAAGGCTCAGCTAGTTTGGTCTAGCCAATTTGGAGATTTCGCTTGTTGCTGCAATTTCACTATTGCCGTAAATTCGCAATCCTAGCCAAAATTTTCGCAACTCTAGCGAAAATTCCGTGCTTTGTCGATCTCCACCGCATTTCATCCTCGCTCTTTCAACTGGCATCAATTTTTTCTTCACTTCGCTTCTTCACTTTTCATTGATTCTTTTCGGGCTGGTCGATGGTCACACTCAGCTTAAAACTTCATGATTCATCATACATCCCGATATCAACTCTAAAGTGCGCAAAACTCAAGAAATGTACCAAAAAAATACTCTAAACCAAGATAAGTGCTACTAAGAAGATTCGAACACTTCATTCAGAGTAATGACATGATTAATGCAAAAGCACCTTTCAAAACCTATTCAATATAGGTTCAAAATTGTACTCAAGTATTAATCGCCATGCATGGTATGGTCATTCACCACTTGATGAGCGTGACGGTTTGTTCGACTACGCCCAATGAAAACTCATAGTTCGAATCAGGAAATGAAGAGTAATTAAAGTGTGTCATGGCAAGAAGGGGGTCAGCATCCCCCAAGGTGAGAAGCCTCGAGTTAGGTGAAGTGAGACCCATGGTGAACCAAAGGTCTTATGTGGGCAGGCGACCGGGAGTATATCCCAAATTTCGGTAGGGCGTAAGAGACCAGAGAGATCCAAATTTTTGTGTGGGTGTAGAGACCTTGGAGATATCCCGACTTCGTAGGGTAAGAGACCAGGGGAGCTAATCCCAATCAGGTGGGTGTATGAGACCCTTTCGAGGAGAGATCCCCAAATTTGTGTGTAGAGACCCGGGAGTTATCTCAAATTCTCCTTGTGGTGGGTGTAAGAGACCCAGGAGAGATCCCAAATTCGTGTGTAAGAGAACCTGGGAGCTATCCCAAATTTTTGTATAGGTAAGAGACCTGGAGATCTCAAATTTCAGGGTGTAAGAGACCAAAGAGAGATCCTAAATTTCTCAGGTGGGTGTAAGATACTCAGAGCTATCCCACTTTCATGGGTAAGAGACCCAAAGGAGAATCCAAAATTTCCTGCAGGAGTGTAAGAGAGCCGTGGAGTTAGCCGAAATTTCTATGTGGGTGTAAGAGACCCGTGGAGTTATCCGAAATTTATGTGTGGGTGTAAGAGACCCGTGGAGATATCCGAAATTTCTGTATAGATATAAGAGGCTCAGAGTGGTGCCTAAAAGTCCCGCTGCTCCGAGATGAAAACACGCGGGTCGGGCATCACAAGACTTAGAGTCGAGTGATGAGTTTAAAGTGACTCGAGATGAAACACCTGGCCAAGTTATCACGTAGACTTAGAGTCGAAAGCGATAGGAGTCAGGAGTGACTTGAGATGAAAACACGGTCATGGTTATCAAGACTGTGAGTTGAGTGGATAGGAGTCGAGTGACTCGGTAGCTTTCGATACCCCCTTTCGAGATTAAAATGGGTGTTGCCAGAGCCGCAAGAAGGGTCGGTATATGGATGTCATTCATGACATGACTGTGTTGACTCGCCTATCGATCAAGTCGCTGATCGTGACCTCGAAGACAATACATACACCTGCCAGGCTGTGTAGGGTTACATGTTGTGTGATTATATAAAGAGAGGACATGTCACAGCATGCGTCCTAGATCATATGATAGTCGGGGAAAGAGCACTTCGTCTGAATCTCGTCACAACAATAGTTATCAAGTGAGTGATAATAGATGGCACCATATGAGGCATTGCATGGAGTCATGCAGATCACCGATATGTTGACCGAGGTGGGAGAGCTCATTACCGGGGTCCCGTATCTGATTAGGAGACACCGAGAAGCTGGGTGAGCTAAATACGACAAATAAGCTTTCTCACACTCAGAGCCTCACAAGAGCTTATATCATGTGCAATGCCGACCCTAGAGCTCCCAGTCAGGATCACGTCTTCTTAAAGGTGATTCCTAAGAGAGGAGTGGTCAGGTTTGGCAAGAGAGGGAAGCTATCACCTAAGTTCATTGGACCCATCGAGATGGCCTGAGAGTGGCAGGGCACCGTGAGCGCGCCGGGCTTGGCTTTACCGCCAAAGACGCCGTGTGTCCACGAGGTATTTCACGCCCATGATCCCGGCATTCCGCATCCATCCCATGGTGGATCGGGAGAGATTGAGCTTAACACTCCATGGACCTTCGAGAGTGACCAAAGGTGCATTATGGATACCGGAGCGTGCTTTGCGGACGCAAGACCGTGAGGATAATGAGGGTGCAAGGCGGCAAAGATTCATGGAGCCGGGAGGAAATAAACGGGGAGCCGCCTTGTGATTACATGCAAGCCACCATCCCTTCGTTTAGGATTTAAGGCATGTGGTTTAGTCGCTTAATATTTAAATGACTAGTTTACATGCATGGTAGAGTGCACGCTGTATATGCATGTGTTTTTATAGATTGTACGTAATTTCTCGACCAAATTCCTTTGGGCTGAGAGGAGAATGTAAGATCCAAAAAATCTCCAATTTTTGAAAAGGGCAAAACGATCATTTCGTAAAACTGAATTTTTTCAGATCTCGATGATCTAAACTCATCATCAGCTGAATCAGTCTCCACAAAATCTAGCTACAACACGGTCGACTCGCTTCGAATTCCGAGATAGTAGGAATTTGCACGTTTTCGAGGCACGCATCAAGTCAGAAACTACTACAGTGATATGACAAAGTCACCTAGATTACATGTACTCATGTGACACATGTTGAAGGAGTAGAGAGATGATGGAAATGGATGGCCTAGAGTGTGTTGCCAAAATCCAAAGATTGGGGACATAGATGGAATTAAATAAAAGAATAAATAATAATGAGACAAAAAGAAATAGTGATCTTCTTCCTTTTTGAAGACCAAATGGGCAGAATCGGGAGGACATGCAAGGCTTTGTAATGGTGATTTAGAGAGAGAAGGCTCTTTCTCTCTAGGATTCGATCGACGGACCGTTTGCATGCAGCAAGAATGAAAGTCAGCTTCTTACGCGGCGAGACTACGCATGGGTACCAATTTGGTGGAGTTCCGACAACTCCAAGAGGTGGATATTTCATTTGCGCATATTCTATTAAGACGTAAATGGTTACGAATGTTCTAAGGCTTGTTTTAGCCGTAAACTCGATCTCAAAAGCTTTGAATCGAGTGGAGAAAATTTCTATTGGTGTGGTCGTGAACAGTAACCCAAGGTTTTACTAATCAAGTGAATAGTGTTCACGAAATATTTTTGTGTGAAATGCGTTTTGTCAGAGTGATTCAATTTGAATTGCCTCCGTGTTTCAGTGCCAATTAACCCATGTGAGCTAATTCTTGTGTAATTGATCGAGAATTTGCCATAACATGCTTTATGTGATTTAATTATATTAATATATATGCATATGAATATATTAGCATGAATGTGTTGAATTGGCATCATGCATTCCATATGCACTGCAGCTTCAGAATATTAGGGGGTGTGAATGTATGACATGAAAGGAAACGAAATGAAAATGTTTGTGAAAGGAATTTCAATGGATGATTTTTCTTCTCGACAATCAGGTTGCGGATGGTCCAACAATTACATGCCTGGGATGAGCCTATGAATTTGCTTAGGCTGTCTCTCCACACATTCATTCTATATAGTCCATCATTTTTACCAACTCAGACAGAGCTTTTCGAAAGCAACAACAAGTTTTATTTTTGAAATCGTGGATTTTACTCAAGATTCGCTTAGTATATAGGGAGTCGCAGAGGACTCAGACATGGTCGGTCAGCGTAGACATTCCGGCAGGTTCAAGTGAAATTGCTTGAATGTGATTGTTTTCCATGCCCGTGCACTTAGGCGGGAGTAACCTATGTAAGAAATTATTCTAACGCCTCGCCGAGGGGAATATTATTTCGTGTAATGTGAGCCATCGAGAAGTGCACTCATTGAGGTCGTTGAGAAGAGTTTCACTTTGTGGCTTTTGATGTTATCATGTAACATGTATTAAAAATTCTAAGGTATAATATATGTTGAATTAAGAGAAATGTAATAACTTTGAACTATCAATATAGTTTGGTATATTTTTGATGAGTATTTGTGCGCTGTGGGCTTCAAATGGTCAGCTATTTTACTTCGCATGTGCATCCTAAGTGGAGGCTCTGTGGATTGTTCGGGGACGTGTCTCAGACTGCAGGGCCCCACACAAAAGGAGCATCGTCGATTTTCTAATGATGCTCAAGTTACCCGACATTCACGAAGATTCATGGGCCGACGGGCTGTCAACTGACACCCTGCCAGTCACATAGACACAAGAGCATCTTCACTTAATTAGCACTTAATGAGCATAAGCCATAAATGCACCAATGGAAACAACCGGCCCTAGTGTTATTCAACGTTTTTTCTACAACTTAACCAACCACTTGCTAATCGTTTTAGAGCAGATTTTTAGTAATCTAATTTCTTTAATGAACAATCAATCACTTATTTAATTCTTAAATAGTTAAATTTCAGTCTCATGTGGGTACTTAACCCCACCTCTTAAACCACTTTCCTTATGGTTTGACATACTATGTTTCTAATTTTAAAATATTATATTACTCATAGATCCCCACTTCGTGCAAATTGTGGTTGCTTTTAAACTAAACTTCTATGTAAAAAATTAAAAACCGAACTAGATCCTCGACTAATTACCTTTAGCTTTCAAAGTTTCACTTTCCGCCCACTCTTCTTCCTCTTATAGATTTATTTCTACATCCTATGGGTGTTACCCCTTCAGAAGATCTTCTGCCTTACATGGAATCCATCTCCAAATTCATTGCTTTTAGCCATTCATCCTTATCAACATCCTCCATTGTTGACTTGTAAGATAAAGGATCTTGTATTCCATCGTCAACAACAACAAGCTCAACTTCTTCTCATCGAACAGTAAGGTAATTTTATTTCCCACTACGACGGAGTCAGGAGTGATCTTGGATTAGGTATTGTGGTTCTTCGCTTTGATTTTTAACAAACTTCTTAACTGAGGCGCATCATTATGCTCTAAAAGTAATTCTTCAAGAACAATCTTACTTCTGGGCTTGAAGCTTTTCATATAGTCATGCTCAAGAAAGGTTGCATTTGTTGATACAAATACCTTCTTATATTGGTGACTATAGAATAAACCTCCTCTAGTACCATTAAGGTATCCCACAAAAATGCATAGTTCACTACGTGGCTCTAACTTTCAGTCTTTTTTTCAACACACGAAGTCGGACATCCCCATATGCTAAAGTGTTTAAACTGAGTTTCCTTATCATTCCATAATTTAAATGAGTTCGTATAGATTTAGAAGGAACTGGCATTTAGTATGTAAACAACGCTTCAAGGCATATCCCCGTTAAGTGGGTAATGGCAGTAACTTAACATAGACCTCATCATGTCAAGTAAGATTCGATTTCTCCTCTTTGCAACACCGTTTTGTTGCAGAGTTCCTGGTGCTATAAGATGTTATACAATACCACATGCCATTAAGAATTCAGTGAATTTCGTGTCCAAGTATTCATCGCCTCAATCTGGTCAAATAATCTTGATATCATTACCTAATTGCTTCTCAACTTATGCTTTAAATTTCTTAAACTTACCAAAAGTTTCAGATTTTCTTTGCATAAGTGTTACTACCCATGTCTTGAATAAATCACGTTGAAAGTGATGAAGTATTCAGCACCTCCACTGCTGACATTTAAAGGTCAACAAACATTAGAATGCAAGAGCTCAAGAGGTTATTTGGCCTTCTTCTCCTTTGTGGAAAATGACTTTTATCAATCCTCTTCCAAGAAGGATTCAAAGACCGGTAGGCTACCAACTTTTAGTTCCATTAAAGGACCTTCATCCTTTGTTAGTCTTTCTATCATGTTTATATTTATATGACCAAGTCGAAGGTGCCATAAGTATGTATCATCTTTATGAGAAATCTTTTGCTTCTTACTCTTTGATTTCCGTCACTTCAAATACTTCAATATTTAATGGTTTGCTTATGTGTCTAATAGTATAGACCATTGTCTAGATATCCATAACAAATATTTAAACCATTTTCTTCGAAATAGAAACAAATCAATATCAAAAGAAACATTAAATAATTTGCTCATTCAATCTGTAAACATAAATTAAATTTCTTTAAAAACTGTGAATGAAATAACATTCTTAAAATAAGAAATTTATTCAGAGCAAATTGATGCCTAGTTTCTCCCACCGCTTCTTACAGAGATCTCGTATCTGGCCCCACCCACCATGGTGTACTCTCCATCTGCAAGCTCCCTACTCTTGTGAAGGCTTTGTAAGGAAAAACATACATGATTAGTAGCTTCAAGTTCATATTGCTTTTCCATTTTGCATAATTTTCACCAGTCAATTGGTCAAGTGATAGCAAATTGATGATCAGATTAAACATTTTGTTGAAATGATAAATAAAGAAACATTCATTGCAATTTAATAACACAGTTGATGAATTTTAAGGCATAAGAGGTAAATTTATTTTATACTATATGTTATGCCCAACAACAATTCAATTTCTCCAAAAGAAAAATGTGCCACGTGGTAGGTCATACAATTTTCTAAAATTGAATTGAAACATTTTTCAACTTCATTAGAATGTTTTATCAAAATATTCTATACTTTTCAACATTTATTGATTATCGTTTTTAGGTTAAGATACAATTAACCAATTAATTGTTTCTATATGATTGTGACCCATCGTTTCAAACTCTATTGATTTTACTCTTAAAAACTCTATTGATTTTACTCATATGATGGGTCATTTTTAAGAGATCCACTCAGATCGTCTTATCTTCTGGGAGACAAAATTTCAAGACAATACAACGCACACCCTTCGTGAGGGAGGACGTATTCACAGCGGTCTCAAGGCCAATTAAATTATACATATATTATGTCATCAATGGAGACTGTGGGTTAAATCGTCATTTATCCCCTGTCTCCACTCATTATTTTTAAATAACCATTTAAAAATATTCTTACATTTTAAATTTATAAGTAAATTAAAACAACTTTAATTTAATTAATATATATATATATATATATATATTATAAAAATTTAATATTTACAAATTGCATTTGTAATTTAATTTCCAAATTTAATTCATTAAATTTATTTCCGGGCACTTACAATATTAAAATAAAATTAATATCATGTGTGTCCATTCATTTATATTATGCATGTTAACACACAAATGGGTAGACACTGTATCCTATATGACATATTATATAATTACATCAACGATACAAATCACATAATCATATATATATATATATATATATATATATGTATATACATAACTTAAAATAAATAAACGTATGTGAAATGAACTGACCTGTGTCTTTGGATATTTCTTAATTGCTCAACCAAAATGAATAAATAAATAAATTTTTTGGGCCTTCATTCCTTAGTATGATAGATTCTTCTTGTATTAACACAAATATTTAGTCTTCATTCTTCATTATGATAGATTCTTCTTGTATTAACAATAGGTTAGGGTCTTTCATTCCTTCATTGAACTTAACTTTTAAATTCCCAGATACAGTGGAACCTTTCCAAAGAAATTTCTCCTGTAATTAAATAAAAATTACACAATGTGATTACCTAATACATAAGGATCTAATAAAAATTAAAAAAAAAAAAAAAAAACTTAATCCAAAGACACCAATCAAAGCCATTATCCATACATTCACAACCACAATTATCTCAGAATCAAACACAATTAATAATACCACAATCATTAAACGTAAAACAATGTACGCCTACCCATGATTATCTCACATTCAATATGTCCAAGACATTCATAATAAAAGACTTAATCTGGGTTTTAAATTTGATTATCTAATAATCAGATAATCAAAATATTAATTAAAATAAATTTGATTATCTAATAATCAAAGCATTAATTAATATACAAATAATAGTTTGCTCTGATACCAATTGTGGTTTTTATTTGATATAATCAAATAAAAAAATAAATAAAGAAAAGCATAAAGATAACTGCGACGCCCAAAAACCTGTGGGTTCGTTGACTACCCGTCAACCCGCGGAAATATCTACACGTCTCATATCGCGAGACCCATATCTAAATAAAAATGGCCTCTTGGGTCCCTAAACCAATACTCATCAAAATATACTCAACTATATTCCAATAGTTCAAGAGTTATAACATTTATCTTAATACAAACACATATTAAAATTACAATTCTAATACATGTTATACCAAAAACATCAAATCCACAACCCGACTTTCTAAACGCCTAAGATGAGGCATCTCTCCGAACGCTCCCTGCGGAATGGAAATAATATTCCCTCAACAGTAGCTGGCTCCCAAAGAGGGAATTACCATAAATAAAGCATTCCCCACCCAGCGCATATGCAATGATCCAATGAAACACACACCCCAAGTGAATTTCGTTGATTCTACTTGAATGCCCAAATGCCAAACCCATGGATTCTGCAGCCCTCACTTACCCTCACACTTCGCTCAAGCCACAGAGTGAGAAAATACCATTTTGTAAAACAGTACCTGTTGTTCTCAAAGTAGTCACACTACCGAGTTTCAGAAAATATGAGACTGGCTTTTCGAGGCGAATTGGTCGGGGAACTTTCCAAACAGCCATGGTTCTCATCCAAACGCGACCGCTGACCATCACCCAATCCAATTCTCTGGAAAATCATCCTATGAAATTCCTTTAACAAACCATGTTCATTTTTCAAAAAATTCATGTCATGCACTCACACCTAATTTCTAGGTTACCCAGTGCATATGAAAATGCATTATGGCATTTCAACATAATTTATACAAATATATATATATATGTATCCATATGCAACATTCTCAAATTTGCACTCATAACACATGTCATTCAATATTGATCAACCATCACCCAAATTAGCTCACTTAAGTAATTCACAATATCATTCAATGGCCTACAAACACAATTATATTTTATATAATTATGTCATTGTGTTAACACATTAGAATCATGGGACAACTCCATCTATTTCCACACAACTCAAGCCATTCACTTCAATAATTTCATGCACACCACATGGACATTTTTGGTCCAATTCACACAAACAGATCATTTTAATAGTCCCAAATGTATCAAGCAGTCAGTCTGCAAGCCCCACTCACCATTATTACCTGCTCCACTTCTTGTGGAACCGAATTCAGAGCTATCTCCAACTTACAAACACCAAAAACCAATCCATTTGTGAGGAACAGCAACTGATAAACAAATGAATCCAAAAACTCTGACTATCCAAACGGGCACTAAAAATTTCCACTTTTCGGTTTCATGTTTTGGGACCGATCAAACGACCACTCACGACCTCAAATCAACCCAAGCATTACAAAACACTTAAATAAAGAGTAAAACCAAGCAGAGAAAACCCTTAACTCATGGATTTTCAAACTCCAAGAAAACCTATTCGCCACATTCCTCGCCACGAGAACCACTTTCGCTTTCTCGCCCGAAGAAATCCGACCGTCCGATCGCCTCGAACTTCTAGAGATAAGGTGCTCTCTCTCTAGATTTCAAACCCTCACTTTCCTGTGAACACGCTTTTTGCTCTTCGCATTTTGGCATTCACGAAATGAGAAGATGATCACTAGTCATCTTTGTCTTTACCTCATTAAACTTTTCAAATAATGCCTTCCATCTCCTTAAATCTTGGATTTTGACACTTGGCACTATCTTGGCCATTCATTTCCATCCTCTCTCTACTCATGCAACATGTGTCACATGAATACATGTTATAGGTGACTTTTATCACATCACATGTCGTTACTACACTCGATACTCTGCCTCAAAAATGTGCACTTGACTGCCTTAATTCGACGAAATTCGACGTGTTAGCTAGATTCCGCGAGACGATTCCAAAGGTGAAGTCCGTTTTGTCATCCGAGATCTAGAAAAAATTTGGATTTTTACCGAAATTACGATTTTGCCATTTTTCAAAAAATTGGAATTTTCTCGGGTCTTACATAATCAACAAGATCATATGCCAAAAAAATTGTTTCATCGGCACTATAAATTTTATTGATCATATGCGTTTCTAATTAATCAAATATGTTTTCTATTTGATCAAGTATGGATACTCACTTGAAAAATTCCAAATGAATGAATGTAGAAGATCTTGATTTCTTAAACACGAGTCTTCAATCCGAAACCAAAGAATTGATTAGACTATGTGTGGGGCAAATAAAAATGGAGGAAAGCCAAGTATCTTTTCACTAATTTTTCAACTCCTAAAAAAATTACAGATTTTGTTTTAGAAGATCGCTATCCCTTTCTTCCGTATTCTTCTTTCTATTCAACTACCTTCATTTTTCATAATCCCATGTTTCTACTGTTGTTTTATTTCTCAAATTCAAATATTTAATTTCTGAATTATAACTACCCAATAACTTTTAGTCTTTTGTCAAGTCAATAAAAAAAAAAGAATGTTTAGATCATGGACTGAACTTTGAAACTACATATATAAAGTTTCTAAGATACCAATAGGCTAAGTTCTTCATATTTGAATAATTAGGTAATTAAGATTAAATAATCAAATTACTTATTCTCATATAATTAATTCAAAATTAATTTATAATTGTTTATACAAAACTATTTTCTTCCTTGTCTAATCAATGGAGTCTTCGTTGATCAGACCTATGGACCCATAATTTTAAGCTCAAATAAAACTTCGATTAATTAATTACCACAATTTTATTAATCTCCAATGTTAGATCTACTCAAAATTTGGAACTGCACTCTAAAAATTATAGATATATTATTACTCAAGAAATTGTTGTCCATATGATTAGTCATTACATATATTGATCCTCCATAAATAATTCATAATTGTGAGCTAGGTGAAATCCGACAGTCTCTCCACTATCTCTTTATCCTTAATCACCTCAGCCCACTATTGATAAGATTCATAATTCTAATTATGAATCGAATGCTCAGATTCATTCAAGATATGAGTAATCATGTAAGGGAATTATTTATCCTAAGTTTCAAATACAGCTGAATGATTCAATTTGTTCATACATTCCCATTATTTACCATCAGATCTCCAAAATATAAAGATTGATATTATAATATTATAATCACATCAAGTAAAATGTAAAAGGAAACAATGTCATAAATAGGTGTTGGTTAATTACTTGGGATTAAGATCGTTTGCATATATGACATCATGAGATGATTTGGAATTATACTATTCTAACCTAAATTATCGCTTATTCAAATCATGTCATGTTCCCGTCTCTACATAATCACATATAACAAAGTATTTATTAGATGTCTTCTTCAATCAAGCTGATAAAACAATCTCTACTAATGATAATAACATACCAGTGAAAATCAATTAAAGATTCCATACTTTAATTAGTTGTCAAAATAACAACTTGACTATTTTTCACTTATTATTTTAAATTATCATCCTAAAATAAAATCCTGCATATAACACTTATATATTTATTTAAGGTTACGTTTGATAATCATGAGATTTTGTGATATTCATAAAGTATTTAAATAATGTCTAGTTCCTAGCCCCACCACTAAACTGGTAAAGATGGTTATAACTAAAAAAGAGAAAATTATCTTTCGCCACAATTTGGATTTATACTAATCAGGTTTGAGATACTTTCGCTGAAACGTAAAATTAAGATTTGATAATGTAAAACTCCAGAAAATTCAAATTTTGCGAAAATGGTAAATGGTAACGGTCAAAATCCAGAGAATTTTTCAGATCTCGTACGATACAATTTCATCGTTGAAATCGTCTCACAAAATTTAGCTTCTAGTTCGAATTTTGTTGAATTATGAGATAATGGAATTTCATGCTTTTCGGCATACACCGAGAGTCAGACAGACACTTAGCATGAATCGGTGGCTCACAAGCATGCCACGTGATGTCATGAGCAAGTCAAACAAACGAGCCATGGGGCCATGAGGACATGTGTTATCTCATAAGTAAGGAATCCACTATTCATGATAAGGTGATGAGGGTAATCCTAAAAGGCCATTAAAGGCTGATGATTTATGAGGAAGCTAGACGACATCTCACTTGACCTCAATCTTGGACCAAAGGGGTCAGAGCAGGGATGAGAGAAATGGGGCAGAGCAACAGAGAGGAGAAAGAGATCTTTGGGAGTGAGAAGCCTCACCTCTCTCTAGAGATTTTTCAACAACGATTCGTCAATCTCTACGAGACAAGAGGTGGCAACCCGCAAAGAGCCACGCGGGTACCTATATCAGGAGTTTCAACTCCTGAGTAGCCCCCATTCCATTTGAGTTAATCATCGGCAAGAGCCATTTTAATTAATAGCATGTTCAGCCTGAGTTGCCATTCATTCTGCCTCTGGTAAAATTCTGGACCTGGTGGTGAATCCCTGTAGTTATTTTCGACAACCCAAACCTAATCGTGGTGATCAGTTTCAGGAAGCCAGGTCGACGTTATCAAGTATGATCAATAATATGTTGTTATGTGGAAGTGTTGTTAATATATACATGCTTGATATGTTAACATGTATTGTATGAAAATGGCATAATGCATTTCATATGCACTGGGACACCATAGAGTACTAGCGTGTCAAGATAACAGACAGAAAATACCTGAGTGGTGGCCAAACAATGACTATATGTCCAACATATAACAGGGTTGTCTTCACTAAAATTAATTATCGTAGTGACATCCAATATATATGAGCCGAGGGTTGTCCACAAAATTATTTATCGATATGTCCAATTATAGATGCGTTTAGGTTGGTCCACAAATTAATCAAATAGATTTGTTTGAAACAAATTTTCATGGTTACGGCAACAAGCATGTGCGTAGAGAGTCACGAGGACCAAGACGTAGATCGAAGACGTAGATATCTCAAGAGAATCAGCTTAATTCACTTAAACGCTGCCATACTCGCTATCAGATCAGCATTTGGGGAGTAACCAAATAGAAAATTCAACTATCGGACATTGCTCACCCGCCGTGGGAATAACAATTTACTAAAGGTACAACCCAGTGATGGGACGCATCCGAGGCCCAGAGGCGCAAGAAACTGCGCATTTCAGCCTTATTTCTCGTATTTTGTAAAATTTGCAGAAAACCCTAGTTTTTAAATTTGTAATTAAAAAAAATTGTATTTAAATTCGCTTTTGTATAATATATGTATATTGGCAAGTTTTCCAGTTTTCCGTAATCTTGTAGTAATGAGGCTAAATTCTGGAGGTCTTATAGTTGGTAGAACTTAAAAGGAAACTAAAGAATAATGTGGACAGAATGGGATGGGCTACTGTCCATTTTCGGTGCTAGGTCGTGACCTAGAAATGGTGTTGCAACAGGACGGGCCTAGTGTGTGACGCCCCAAATCCTGGGGTGTCCTGTTGACCACCACAACTCCGCTAAACCCGCCAGGTTTCCTCATCATGAGACCTATACATGCATAAAATATTCAATAGGTCCAAGCACACATCCATACAACAAAAAATGTATATCTTATACAAAAAGGGGTTTGTTTACAATTGTATTTAATTGTAATTTACACAAAAACTAGATAGTCTTTCTAGAATTACAAATGAATAAGGCCACACCATTTCTTCGCCTACTGCCTTAATTTCGTCCCATCTCGTGCACCTCCAAGACTAAATAAATATATTCCTCTATTGCAGGAGCAAATGCCCAAGAGTGGAATTTTCCTACTGGGTTATCCCCCACCTAAATGCCTGGGTGCAATGACACACCAAACATTAAATCAAGATTCACGATAATCCATGTTAATATACTAAGCATGCATATATTAACAAAACTTACACATGTTATTCATTCAGCAATAACACAAAAATTAGCTCATTACTGGCCAATATTCAATCCTATAATTCATCTTAACCCACAAATCACAATCAAGATGTTATTCACCCATGTAAACAACACAACATCACACAAGTTACACAAATAAATTCACCTGACCGTCCAAACCACTCTAGTGGATTTCTTCACTCCTGCAAATCTTTGAATCGAAAACACGGCTATCCGTGCCTTTAACAAATCCCCTCATCCATTAAATGGGCTCAGCCGTTAATAAAGCAAAGAAGAGAAAACCCCTACCTTTGAATCATTTAAACTCCCCAAAACCGGTGGTGACTCCACTTGTAAATTTCTCACGTGGGGGAGCAACTTCTCTGGCTTCACCACAGAAACCGACGATCCGATCACAGGAAATCTGTGAGAAGGTAAAGCTTCTCTCTAAAATCCCTCTTTCTCTCTCTTTCTCTATCTTCCTTCCCTCCCAAACCGCCATCTAGGATCGACGTCAAGAGAAAAGTCCTCTCGCCACTCACACTCTCCTGGGGCGGGTTCTGTGGATTTCATCCACTTATCCATTTAACTTAGATTTCCTCTCCACTCACAATCGTGCCATTTCATTCTCACCATGGGGCCCCACTGAGCCCACAGTCAATCTATCTTCCAGCGATTACTTGCACCTCTCGAGCCACTCATAAAGGCCAAGTCTCCGCACTCCTTTACGTGCCTAAAACGAATTCGATCGTCTCTCAATTCGATAAATCTAACTCGAGAGCTGGGGATTACATAAGATTCCAACGGTGAAGTCCGTTTCGTCGTCCGAGATCTAGAAAAATTTCAGATTTTGACCAAAATTACCATTTTGCCCTTTTTTAGAAAATTATATTTTCTCGGGGTTTCACATCGTGCTCACGAAATGACTCGCAAGCCGTGTGTGCTCGCCTATGGGATGTGCGTGATAAACGCAAAGAACGAAAGCACAACCTGGATTTTGGTGCACGCACGATACCTGCATTCGCCCCCAGCGCGACACTCACCTTTGCGGTCGCGACGTGGCCGAGGCCGACTAGGTCAACTCGGGCTCCGGGATACGATTTTCATGTCGGTGGGTTGCCGCGTCGCGATACGGCCCTGGGCGCCGCGACACTCCGAGGCTGTGGTGATCTAAAATTGGTGTCACGACACACTTTTTAGTGTCGCGACATGGCCCGGGCTTCGCCGGTCGCTAATTGAAGTTCGGTGGTCGCCACCGTGCCCGCGGCTAAGGGGGACTCAAAAGGTCGTGACAAAGCTCCTTGTTGTCGCGACCACCAGCAGCATGCGCCACAAGAAGGTGGTGGCGCCAAACGCCTACCGCCGCACGCCCACTACATGGTGTCGAGCCAGATAGCACACGCGCGCTACGACTCCACCGCTGCAACAAGACTCACAGGCAATCGCTTGTGACATCGCTCATTAAAAAAATGACCCTCGGGTTTCGGGGCGTCGCACTGCACGTAGCTGTATACGAATACCTAGACTCGATGGGGCACTTGTGCTTAGATCATGCATTCATCGCGGCATTTTGATAATCGATGTGCTGGACACATGCATTGCGGCTCGCGGTGTGATTTTTACTTGATTGTTTAAATGTTTTATAAATTTTGAAATAAAATTGAATTGTTTTAAAGGGTCATAATCTACACCACTAAGGTAAAATGATGAACTGCCGGGCTCATGATGATGAGTCTATTAGTAGTTAGCGCATGCACCACTAGTTAGGCTGAGATAGATATTTAATAATCGTGTTGCCATTTGACATGTATGTCTAACAGGATGAGGACATAGGACGCCCACGCAGGTGCCAGCTGCACCATCGATTTTTTACCAATGTGCCTCAGAGGTCAGACTGCAGCCTGCGACGCCCCATTTCCCGGGGTCCGTTGACAACTCTAACTCTGACAGACATTCGTGGATGTCGTGCAACTGACACCACTCATGAAAAATCTGGCAGTCTCCCTTTGTACGGAGCTCTACCCAAAATACAACCTGTCCCAATCACATGGCAACCTGTCCCAATATTTTACAAAGACCACACTGGGTCCATATACAATTAAAATGAGTAAAAATGGCCACGTGGGCCCATACATCAATACTCACTAAATTACATCAACTATATACCAATAGTTCAAGAGTTAAGAAATCACTCTTAATACAAACATATATTAAGATTTAAAATTTTAATGCATGTTATACAAAAACATCAAAGCCACAATCTGGCTTTCTTCTAAAACGTGTCCTCTAGTGAGCTGGCCCTCCCGTACAACTCTGATTCAAATATCGATTCTAATAGAATGACAACATCTGAGGAGCACTTCCTGCATAATAAGTCATCTAATCCCATGCACGCGGTCACGATTACAAAACAATCATTATCTACAACACACGATCCCAATTCTGAATTTTCACATGTCTTAACCCTGTGTCCTTTATCCCACCATCTTCAACACAACTGGTCAAATGTTAAAATAAAATTTATGAACTCAATGTAAAACGTTTTTGTTCTTGAAAACTATACCACCAGTTTCTACAAATCCTATCGACAACCCTCCTATAACTGCTGACAACTGTAAACAATTCATAAATAACTGAAGGTGAAACTATACACAATCCTCCAATACAATTTCTGAATTCTTCCATGAATTTTTCATAAACATTTTCGTTTTGTTTTCACTTCATGGTCATGACCACCCCAATATCTAGAACATGTCCAAAGCAAATGATGAACACATGTCAGTCCAACATCTGTTAATCATATTTTATATATGAGTGATATATATGAGATGATATGATATGTTACACATAATATTGTTATGATATAGAGGAGATATATACAGATATATACAATAACATGTTATTGGTCAACATAACAAATCACTAAATAATCACAACAATCTGAATCTCATCAACTGACAATACCCAAAAATTTAAATTCACAGCAATGACAACATCAATAACTAATCTGAATCACCTTAAACATAAAAATCACTGAATGAGGAACCTGTATCCGCAATCGCCCACAAATAGGATTTTTCCTCAACTAGCTCAACGTCTGAGACCAAACCCCAAAACTGGCCTAGAACATCCAACTACCCACGACTCTAGTCAAACATTTGGTCCACAAGTAGAGAAGACTGCCTTTCCTGAGTTGTTTAATCTACAAAGTTTATGTCCAGAACACATCCCGCCAGCTAGAAGACTCTTGTCTTTGTCTGGCTTATCCACTTACCCAATCCAAATCTAGAGAGGAAGTCATACACTCTCTCTTGTACATAATCCAACCAGTCCAATATTTATGTCCAATGAGAGAAGAAAACTATTCCTCCTATTTTGTCTTTGTACTCAACTTTCACACCTGTATACCGTCCCTTCCATCTTTGATTGATATTAATACTTGAATCTGCCATTCATTCACTTAACTTCAATCCACTAACACTTAATTATTAGTTAATAATACATAGGGTGATATCTTTATTGTCACATCACATGTTCTTTATAAAATATAAAAATAAAATTCCTCCACATCCAAGCCCCAAAACATGAAATTCTGAATCTGGTTCAAAATCTAATTAATTGACATGGCACGCCTGATCCACAATCTAACAATGAAGTTTGTTCATCATCCAGATTCAGAAAATTTGACTTGATAAAAATTTACTTACTGTCTTTTCAAAACGGATTTTGATAGGGTTTCACAACAATTGTCATCATGACAGTTAGTCGCAAATGGGGACAGAGGTCCCAGCCACCTTGAGTGCCCAAGTACTCATCATCCTCCCACGTCACGTGGAAATGATCCCATGGTAGCATCAGTTCCATGAGAATAAGGGTACTGGAGGCCATGGTGATCACTCCCAACACGCCGGCAAGGGATTGATCAGCTGCCATTCCTGAACCGGAGATGAGCCTGGGCGGTGGAATTTAGTAAATACCTCTCAGCAATCCCAGGAGGCAATGATTTAAAAGGAGTCCATGAGCTCAGCATGCATTCTTCCACCACCCACTAGAGATTAGCAGGCCCAAGAGTCCAGAGCTGCAGCAGGGCTCAAGACCCATGACACACTGCCTCAAGTCTGCAGTTACCGTCTTTGTTCATGATTATTCAAGATCCAAGTTGCATGTGAGTGAAAAATCTTATACTAAACAGCTGTCCATTCTGGGGCACATCAGAACACCACTTGAGCATGACATGGACTATGTTCTGAGACTGCCCACTTATCTGCGAGAGAGTGAGGATGGCCAGCATCCCAGACAAAGGTGTCACTAATAGTGGAAAGATAGTCATCTTTCTTCAAGCGAGCACAGTCAAAGGTTTCTGGTCTGCGGCTGGCCTCGTACGCGTTAGTCCCCAACACCAGTGGTCTAAGCCCCGCCAGTGGTAATGGTGCTCCAATACTGCACACTACATAAGGGATGAGTGATTTCCTGAGAGACAAGGATCCAGAGTTCACAGTTACAGCCCTGGCTGGTTTGTATTAACTGACATACTTCACATCTCAATAGGTAAGAGGAATCGCATCGTCCCAAGGTGTCATGGGTACCTTCCCCAAGATGACAAAGCATAGGGCCAAGCTACGGGTCGAGGTAGAGATAATGTGACGCCCCAAACCCGGGGTCCGTTTGACTACCCTCACAACCTCATGCACACAAGTGGATGTCTGCCAATCTCGACGCCACTTTAGAAAAACCCAAAGCAGAGTCTCCTTGCATCAGAGCCTCTACCTAAAAACAAAGACTGCATATACCCGTCCCAAAATACCAATATATGCAATATATATCCAATATGGCCACTGGGGCTCCATAACACTAACATACATGAATTATGAATCAACTATATACCCCATTAGCTACAAGAGTTAATATGTTTTTACTCTTTATACAATACATACATTAAAATTAGAGAATTCTAATACATGTATACATCAAAGCCACAACCCGGCTTTCTTCTAATACAACCTCAAGGACGAACCGTCTCCTCTCACGCTCCCCCCGTACCCTCTCGTAGTGGGATCCCACGACCCAGGGTGAGCTAAAGCCCGCAGGAGAACCCGCCCCTAAGGGCTACTCACCACCTAAGTGCAAGGCAATGTTCCAAAGTAAAACACACATTCAAGCAAACGCATGATCCTACTCAATGTCTACATGACTAACCTCGCATCCCGAGTCCATCGACCCCCACCCGCCTAAGCCCTCGCATGAGAATATTCGCTTTATTGGGCTCAACCTTCCGATGAATATATATATCAATCGTCGTCCGACGAATGATATATATATTACTGCTTGTGGACTACCCTCCATGAATATATATCAACCGGCAAATTCGACTATTGATATATTATTTATTGTGGGACCAATTCCTCCGATGAATATATATCAATCGCTTCCGATCAGCTGATATATTATTTAGTTTGACTACCCTCCGATGATTAACATTTTAGACTACCCTAACCATTTTCTCTTCAGACTTAATCTTTGGCGCACTCACTCCTATAATCCTAGTGGTGTCCCAAAGGCATATGGAATGCATGTATGCCGCCCATTACGCTTAATCACATGCAACATATAAACATGAATATATTCGCATAATTAAATCACAATCATGTTAAGGTAATTATACATTTCATCACATCAAAATTAGCTCACTAAGCATAATGATCAAACACGAGCAATTTTAATTTAAATCACTGACCAAACGCATATTTCCACAAAATATATTTTAGAACATCGTTTTGTGGGGAATAGTGAAACCCTTGCTACTATTCCCGAAAAATTACAACTTAACCCAGCTCACTGTGAACTCCGCATCACACGGCCATTCCCGCCTTTTCTATACCAATACATGATCAACACTACTATACCCATTTTTTCACACCAATCAGCTCGTGGAGCAAACACTACCGCTTCCGATTTTTTCCAAAATTTTATCACACACCCTGGCTCCCCAAGTTTTGGATCGATCAAATCCGGGCTCACGCTAAACAACCAAACAAGATCCAGAAAATTATCCTTAATAATAGGAATAAAACCCAAGTAGGGAGAAATCCTACCTCGAGGAGTTTGAAGAAACTCACTAAAACCGGAGTCCACGCGTAGCCTGTTCCGCGTAGATCGTTTTCCCTTCTCGCCCCGAAGTCCGCCAACGGTCGGATCGTCCGTTATTCTAGAGAGAAGTTAGATGCTCTCTCTCCTAAATCCTCCATTTTCGGCTACTGGAGGTCTCTTCCATCGTGCTTTTTTCTCTTCAATTTTTAAGAAGAAGGCCATCGTAGCTTTGTCCTTTAATCCTCATTTAACTAATTAAATCAATTAATTCCCCTTCTTTCTCCAAGCTTTTGACATCTCTAAGACTATCTCGCCCATCCATTTTCATCATTTCCTCTACTCATACCACTTACGGCATGAGTACACGCGACGAAGTTTTTGTCGCATCGAAATCGATTTACGATACTCGAAACGCGATGCCCCTCAAAACGTGGCCGACCACTATCTCAACAAATTAAGGAAATTTTACGCGCAATGCTAGATTTCTCCTCATGTAGACGATTCCAAATCTGCATAACTGCTTTCATTGTCATCCGAGATCTAGAGAATTAATTACGATTTTTAACCGAAATTACACTTTCAGAATCAAATTACTGATTTTGCCCTTTTCCTTTAAATTGGAATTTCTGTCTTACATTCTCCCTCTCTTAAAAGGAATTTCATTCCGAAATTTAGGACTATAATAATCACGCACATGCATATGCAACGCGTTTCATCTCCGCAGACAAACTAGTCATTTAATCTTAAACGACTCATACCACGTACCTTCATCCCTAAACAAGAAGGGATAGTAGCCCGCATCGTGTCCTCGTGCTCCCACGTTGACTCCTCCACTCCACGCTGCCTACAAGACTTCCTCACTAGCCTCCCATACAATGCCTCATAATGGCATATCCGTGATAATCGCCCTCGTAACTATCATTAGCGACCCGCTAGCGGCAATCTAACCCTCTACCCCTTATGGATCCGGACACATGTTCGCAACATGCTCCTCTAACACCCGTGGCATGTACTCCATACACACGTGAATCCTACACAACCCTGTCACGTGTAAACGCTAACCTCTCCAAGGTCACAATCACTGACAATCTAATGGACCGCCAATCTAGTCCATGTCATGAATGACATCCATTTACCGAGCCCTTGCCATCTCTACAATCATCCAATGAAATTTCCGAAGGGTATCCAACCTCGAGTCACCCCCGACTCCTATCACTCAATCTCAGTCTGCGTGACAACCATGTCCGTGTGTTTTCATCTCGAGTCACTCCCGACTCCTATCACTCAACTCTAACTCTCATGCCCGTGTGTTTTCATCTCGAGCAACATAACTCTTCGGCTTACACTTCGAGCCTCTTACATTTCATGATTCAAACTATGAGTCTTCACTGGACGTAGTCCTAAAGACAAACTCAACCCTCATTCACCAAGAGTGGTGAATGATCGTACCGTGCACCCACACCCGACTCTTAGCGATGATACCGTGCACACGAATGCGATAATGCCATAATGTGGCACCCAATCCCGGGGTCCACCATGAGCAGAATCTTAGAGATCTCTCACTCATAATCTCGACCAAACAGGTCAACTCTCACCCTACACCCTAGGGAAGAACATCTATTCCTAGCTTCTCAAAAGGTCTTAACCTCTAAGCCCAAACCCAAGGCCGTGTCGGTTATGACAACCCGGCTAAGGTCCCACCACATCGAGGGACAACTCGAGGGTCATTAATTCATCCAGCGTCGCTCTGGGAGCATCTACAACCCATGTGTCTACTATCCCAAAGTCCACTACGACCTAATCGCTGCCAGTCCCCTTTGATCCTGGTCTCGACTTCGACTCCACACTCCGCCCCCTCGCTCTATCTCGTGTTCGAAGTGCTTCAGATAGCACCCCGAAACTGAAACTCGGTTCCTCCGACCCGCATTTCAAAGGAGGGAAATGGAACCGTGATACTTCTCGCCCTACGCTTAACTGGGACCGTTGTCCCAAAGTCTCGGATCGTGGTCCCGGGAAATCCCGCCACTCATGCTCAACTCGGCCCTAGTCCCGAAACTAAGGTGAAGTCAAGTCTCCGCTCTCTTCCCAAACTAGAGAAAGCTAATCCTCCTCGTACTAACACCCATCCCGAGTGTTCCAAGTATCCTCAATCTCTCTCTATGGTCGTGGTTATCCCAACTACTGAGTCCATGTCCCGTGAGGCGAAGTCCTACGATCCCATCCTAATGGACAACTTCGTACCACTCCCTCGAATCTCCGGTGAATATCCAAATTTCTATCCCAAGAGACTATGTATCTCGAGGATTGACATTCTGGCCTCTCTCAATTCAACACGCCTCAACCTTCTCTAGTCGACCGACACTCCCTTGCTAACTCCACGTGTCCCAAAAATCTCACCCCGCAGCTTCAAACCCGTACTTACCGAATCCTTAAAGGTGACATCCGATGGTCTCAACAACCAGAAACAATCCTCAAGTGATGCTCATGCTCCCACTGACCGGGAGTAGATCAAATGTCATCCACGAATACTAATACAAACTCATTCGCAGATAGGTTGAACATCTTAAGTACGAGATCTATGGAATCACGGGCGTGATTCATAAATCCAGCGTGGGCATCACCGTAAACACAAAGTGCCTATAACGCGCCCTAACGCTCGTCAGATATCCATTTCCCTAACCTCACCGATGGTAACCCAAGGCGGCGCTCATCTCGAGTAGACCTGCACTCCTCTCAACCTCCATCAAATAAATTGTTAATCCCCAGAATGGGTACCGATTCTCGATCGTAACCTCGCTCATCCGTCTCTGTAGCCAACGTACAACAAGGGTCTTGCCCCTCTCTTCGCAACTAGAACCAAGCGCCCCTAAGGGCAAGGCCTAATAAACCCTCATTCTAAGATTCGTAGCTGGGACTCCAGTTCCCGCAACTCAACCTGCCATCCCATGAGTCACGGGTGAATATACCAGGTGTAACCTCACCAAGTCTACATCCCTATGCAGTAGTAGTCCAGTAGCCTATCCGAAAACATCCACATTCTCGCAAACCACTGAGGTATCCAAGTCCTGATCTCTCCGTCCCCAGTGGTAAGGCTCACGAGCTAACCCGCGAACTCGTCGCCGACACTTGACTCGTGATACCGTCCGGCAAATGCCGCGGATCGGTCCCCCGAAATACCATACGATTACCGGGTCCCGTGATAAAGCAGAACCTCAGCCTCACAATCGGAGCAACGATCCCGTAAGCTATCGCCCAATCCATCCTCGTGGATGACATCGAACTCGACTGGCCCAAATCCTCAGTCCATCAGGAGTAGAGTCCCCGAGGATCTCTAACTCGCAACCCCGACCTATCATTCTTATTCTCGCCTAATCCATGGGGGGATACCACGTACAACCTAATTTAAGGTCTCTGTGAGGTCCCTCGCCCATTTCCACCATATTCAGCCTTTACCCTCTAGCTAGAACGCAGCCTGGGCCTACATCCCTGGGCCGTGTCGGTGCACCTCCATAGCCCCTAACACTTCTCGTTTCGCATGAACCAACTGGCCGCCACCACTCCGATCTCCCCTCCCGTGGAATGCTCGAAGGATGATGCGCCCTAAACCTCCTGGGGTTGGCTGTGGATCTTCCCGTCTACCGCTTATACTACCGTGCGATAGCATCTGGCCGTAATACCTATAGCCTCATCACAGTCCTGGCTGATCAAACACCGATTTCGTCGGCCAGCGCCCCCGTGGACGCTCTCTACGCCCCGCCTCTACTACCCATCTACATTGGTCAAATGGCAACACGATTCATGAAATTTTCATTTCATTTCAACTAGCAAATGCGAGCACTGGACATTATCAGACTTCGACAACCATGAACTCGACCGCTTCTCATTTCCCTAAGTGGTGTTAAATTCCAACCACTCAAGTTATTTATTTCAAGAAGGGTCTATGCTCTCTTGTTCATTTCAGTATCCAAATCCTTAAGGTCGAAATCCATAACCTTAGTATTCACCAATTTTTTTTTTCCTATACGCATCACACCATGCATATAACTTCCTACGCAACTACCTACAAGAATCAATATTTCAAATAGTAAAGAATCCAACATGCATTCTAAGGCATAACCACACTCGAGACATTAATCATACACATAACTCTAGGATACGCAATCACTTACCTTGCAATATTGTTTTCAAATAAAATTTTATCAAAATTTATTTGATTTTATTTGATTTTATTCGAATTTAATAAATTTTTTTTTTTTTTTGAAAAATTTGAGATGAAGTTGTTCATGAACCAGTTCACGAACAATGTCCAAAAAATTTGACTCAGGAAAATACCGAGTCGAACTGGGACGAAAATAGCCGAGCGCACCGAGCGCACAACCCCAGCCTACCTCACAGGTTTCCTGCAGTTGACAAGCCGCTCAATACGCTTAAGCCAAGGCTTTCAAGGCTGCTGCCAGGTTTCAAGGCTGGGCCGCTTGCCTCATAGCCTCGCCGCTACTGCGCTACCATCGCCCGCCATAAGGCTTACGCTTCTGGGCCGCTTCTGGCCGCCTGCGGCGCCTCATTTCGCTGCGGCGCCAGGTTGTAAGCTATATACCAGCTATTCCCGTGACCTCAGTAAATTCTAAATACTCTCGCCTCAACACACCTGGGTGTATTGCGACAAAGTCATTAAGCCAATCAAGTCCCCACTGTCGCAATACACTTCTGACAGGGATCTCGATACTTATCGCCCCATACAAACACAATACAATGTAATCAGACGTGATTACCCTGTACCAACACTCGCCATTGCAATACACCCCAAGCATCTACAAGTTTCATTCCTCTCGTAATACAAAATCAGATACAATACAAAATATATTTTTGTTTTTTTCACAATATAATCAGCAAGAGCTCCAAAACGATTTCAGACTAAATTTTTTTCAATATCATATATTTTTATATATTTTCCATTATTTTAAATTGGAAAACCACTAAAATCACTAAAATCATTTTTTTCACACTCTAATACTCAAATAAATTTATAAAAATTTATTTAACCCCATTTTCTACATTTCACCATATAAAATCTTAGAAAATTATTTTCTCACTCTCATAACCAAAATAAATTTATAAAATTTATTTTCTTTTCCAGCTTTTCACGAAAATTTTCTCCACTCTCAAATAAATTTATAAAAATTTATTTTCTTCCATTTTCTTTCAATTTTACTACACTCTGTAAAATCTTAGAAAAAATTATTTTCTCCTCCATATAACCAAATAAATTTGAAAAATTATTTTCTCGGGCTTTAAAATTTCTTTCTCACTTTCCAACATCCCAAATAAATTTAGTAAAATTTATTTCATTTAATTTTCGCTTTACACCTGTGAAACCTTTAAAATTACATTCTTTCTCTCCACTAACCAAATAAATTATGAATTTATTTTGTTTATTTCTTTGGTTCAAGTTTACACACTGTAAACACCCAAAATGTTCTCACACCTTAAAATTTCCTTAAAAATTCTATTTTGTTATCCAATAAACCAAATAAATTGATTTCAATTTATTTCATTTCCAGTTTTGTACATTGTACCACTCCAAAAAGTTTTCTACACATTCATGTGCTAATCACCAAGCACACAACACACATACAACATGGCAAACACACCAAACACACAACAATTCACCAAATCACACAAAACACATCAACACACGTGCACGTAGTGTCCTAGTGTTAACCCTTGATTTTCCTAGGTAATCCCATACCTAAACTCAACATCGAACCACAATTCCAGTGGTGATGTTTTACATTTCCATGGCCTAAGCCCAAGCCTCCATCTCTAGGCTTCCACACCTACACTCCATCCCAAACCACCCAAGTGGTGATGGATACCAAAAACCCGAGCCCCTAGGCATTCGTGATACCTAAGCCTCGATACTGCCGTGACGCACCAAAACCCGGGGTCCGCTGACTACCGTCAACCCGCGCAATATAAGTGGATGTCTGGGTTACCCGACGCCATCTTTAGAAAATCGTAAGTAGTCCCTTGTACCCGGAGCTCTACCCAAACAAGACTCGTGATATAATTGTCCCAAATACCAATATATGCAATATATATCCAATATGGCCACTTGGGCCCATAACAATACTCAACATACATGCCGATTATGAATCCAACTATATACCCAATAGTTACAAGAGTTAATATGTTTTTACTCTTATACAATACATACATTAAAATTAGAGAATTCTAATACATGTATACATCAAAGCCACAACCCGGCTTTCTTCTAATACAACCTCAAGGACGACGCCCCCCGCACGCCCCCCGTACCAAAAAGGGGATCCCACGACGCGAGCTAAAGCTCAAGTAGAGAATCGCCTGCTGGCTACTCACCACCTAAGTGCAAAGCAATGTTCCAAAAGTAAACACACATTCAAGCAAATGCATGATCCTACTTGAATGTCTACATGACTAACTCGCATCCCGAGTCCTCATCGACTTCCCACACTCGCCTAAGCCTCAGATGAATATTTGTTTTATTAGCTGGGCAACCTTCCGATGAATATATATCACTCAGGGCCGCTCCGACGATTGATATATATATTATTTGCTCAGGGACTACTCCATGAATATATATCAACCGGGCGCTCCGGTTTCGCTGATATATTATTTAGCTCTGTGGGACTACCTCTCCGATGAATATATATCAACCGGGCCGCCCGACGGCTGGATATATTATTTTGCCTGACTACGATGATTAACATTTTAGACTACCCTCCGAACCATTTTCTCTCAGATTTAATTCATGCACTCACTCCTATAATCCTAGGGTGTCCTGAAGCAGATATGGAATGCATGTGGCGCTCCATTACGTTTAATCATATGCAAATATATAAACATGAATATATTCGCATAATTAAATTACACACCATGTTATGCAATTATACATTTCATCACATCAAAATTAGCTCACTGGCTATCAGATCAAACACGAGCAATTTAGAATTTAAATCACTCACCAAACGATATCACAAAAATATATTTTAGAATGATCGTTTGTGGGAATAGTGAAACCCCTGGCTACTATTCCCCGAAAATACAACTTAATCTAAGCTCACTGTGAACCCGCATCACACTCATTCCCGCCTTTTTCCATACCAATACATGATCAACACTACCATACCCATTTTTTCACACCAACAAGGCCATGAGTACCTACTACGTCCATTTTTCTTCCAAAATTTTATCAATCTTGGCCCCAAGTTTTTGGGATCGATCAAACGGCCCTCACGCCAAACAACCGAAACATTCGTGAAACACTTAATAATAGGAATAAAACCCAAGTAGGAGAAACCCCACCCCGAGGAGCTCTGAAAAACCTCACTCAAAACAAGAGTCCACGCGTGAGCCTGCTCCGCTGTGAGATCGCTTCTCCCCTTCCTCACCCCGAAGTCCGCCAACTACTGACGGTCCGTTATTCTAGAGAGAGTTACGTGCTCTCTCCTAAATCCCTCCATTTTCTGGCCATCGGAGTCTCTCCCACGCTTTTTTGCTTTCTTTTCAATTTTAAGAAGGCCACTGTAGCTTTTGTCCTTTAATCCTCATTTAATCCAATTAAATCAATTAATTCCCTTCTTTCTCCAGTTTTGACATTCTAAGACTATCTCACTTATCCATTTTCATCATTTCTCTACTCATACCACTTACGGTACATGAATACATGCTATTTGTGAGTTTTCGTCGATCGAAAAATCGATGACACAGACCCGAAATGCGATGCTCCTCGGGGAAACGTGGCCAGACCGACCGCTCCCAAAGAAATTATATGAAATTTTACGTGCTAGCTAGATTTCTCGTGAGATGATTCCTAACTAGATAATCCGCTTTCTTCATCCGAGATCTAGAGAATTAATTACTTGATTTTATCCGAAATTACACTTCTCAGAATCAAAATTACGATTCGTCTTCCGTAAATCGAATTTCTGGTTCATACTCATAGGGCCTACGTGCCGACATCGTGGATGGGGGGCGTGCCTACGCTATCACACCACCCGCCGAGCCAAGCACTGCACGCAGTATACAGGTACGTTCTATCTCGCCCGCGGCAAGCGTATTATCTCGGACACGCGCATCACATTCATTCATCGTCAGACGCTGTGAAAAAGTCGGGCTTAGAGGTCGAGACCTCGGAGGAGTCCCCGGTGATGAGAGTTCTCCCTGTGGACTGTGAGTGAGCATCGACCGATACGTCGGGGCTACGAGCTGTAGATATTCGTGGATTCCGCTCACAGCCGACCCCGAGGGTTACGGACATGTCGTAGTTCGACATCATCCCGGGATGAATTGGTCACTCGTGACACCGAGTCGCCATCGCGGAGAGTATGAGAGTCACGCTACACAAAGGATGGCACATGCTATGTTTCATAAATAAACATGTTTCATTCACTGTGTACGATCTGAGACAGACAGACAAATACTGGTCAAGCAAAGTCTCAATTTTCGAGGACGAGGTGAGATCGGACTTGGATCAACCTTGGGTAGTCTAATAGCATGGGGATGTCTTCCGACGAAGTTACCTGGATCGTGGCCTCCGTGAGTGGGTTATGATTTCATATCGAGTTACACCTCGGGTACTCTCGCCCATCTCTACGACTCCACATGTGATTTGGCCACCACTGAGTCAGCAGAACTCAGTGGTCCGGGGACACGTGGAGTTACTAGGAAAGGGATTCATTAGACCGAGCACTACACCATTGGGTGCTCCGGTTCTATTTGCAAAGAAGAAAGAAAAGACCCTTCGGACCAGGTATCGACATGCGCATCATCAAGGTTATGATCAATTAATCTGCACTAATAATGAGGATCGATGATTTATTTGACCAACCGAGAGAAGTGCCAACATTTGATAGATCTTCGCGACCGGGGTTACACTCGCCTAAGGGTCAAGGAGGCAATATCTCCTAAGACGGCGTTTAGACGCGATATAAGTAATTTTGCTCATGCTGATGCCTTCGATTAACGACGTACCAGGCAAAGATTCATAGATGTCCTCACGTAAGGGTATTCCAACCCTATTTAGATCGCTTGTCGTGGTCTTCTGGATGACATTTTTATCTAATTCCTGGCCCGAGGAGGAGCATGAGGATCACTAGGTCAAGCTCAGCCGCCGAGGGACCACCAATCGTACGCAAAGTTCGCAGTCGTGAAGTTTCCTTGTGGATTAATGAGCGAGATCTCCTGGGCATGTGGCATCAACCTCGAGTGTCGTTGAACCCCGAGAAGGCCGAGGTCAGAATGAGTCGAGAGGCCGAAGTCCGTCTTCGAGATACGCAGTTTCTTGGGATTGGCTAGGTACTATAGGAGGTTTACTGAGGATTTCTCCAGACTAGCGGCGCCTATGACGAGACTGAATTTCTAAGGAGGTCAGAGTTCGAAAGTGGAATGACCTGCAAGAAGGCATTCCGTGAGTCAAGATGAGGCTTACTACAACTCTATTTTGATAGTCCCTGAAAGGGGACAGGGCACACTTGCATGACGAGGGTCGACTGGGATGTGTTTTCTCATGCACCAGGAGGGTAGTGTAGCCTATGGTTCCCGCCGTTTGAAGAATCATGAGCAGGCACTATCCCCACACACGACATGGAGTCAAGGCCGAGTCTTCAGCTCTCAAGATTTGCACCGCTATTTATATGGCGAGCAAATTCGAGGTGTACTTAGGGACCATAAAAGTTTCTGAAGTATATTCACACGGACCCTCAAATACGAGGCAATACAGATGGATTGTGGAGTTTTATGGGGACTATGACTTCACTTTGCATTACCACCCTCGGTATGGCAAAATGTAGCTGGCTGACGCTACAATGTTTAGTCAAGGAGTGTCATATATAGCTTCCAGGAATGGAAGATGCCTCGAGACCTGTGGGAAGCCTTGACTACGCATGTCGAGTGTGCTCAGGGCACATTAGGGAATTTGGTAGCTATACCGTCTCTATTGGGCAGAGTGATCAAGTCCCAGGGACAGGACATGGAGATAGTGTCCACTGCCGACCGGCACAACAAGACTACCGACGGCATCGCACTCCATCCATTACGTATGGTAGTCTTCTTGATATGCAGGACTAGTGGTGGTTAGCCGCTTGATCGACCTGGTAGGAGATCCTCATGAGTCAGACCGCTTCCTCGATTTGTCGGGTGGTAATTCAGTGGCACTAAGATGTACCATGATCTCAAGCAAGTACTAGTGGAGCGGGATGAAGAGACATGTAGGGACTTTATACGACGATGCCTCACGTGTCAGCAAGTTAAGGCCGAAAGCACTGTAAGCCAACGTGGCTACTCCATCCATCGAGGTAGCCGAGCCAAGTAGGAAAGACGCCATGATGGACTTTGTAACTTAATTTGCCACTGATGCCATGTGGAGACATGACGCCAGATGAGTGAAAGTAGACCAAATTTCGACGGCCTTCCAAGACATTTTCTAGCTATGCGGATGACCTTCACATTGGAGGAGTTCTTCCGGTTATATATCCGAGAGATCTATGAAACCCTAAGAAAATCCTAATTTTCTGAAAAATGGTAAAATGATAATTTCTTTCAAAATCCATAATCTTTTCTAGATCTCGGATGACAAAACGAACTTCACCATTGAATTGCCCCTTCAAATCTGGGGCCTACCACGCACTTCGAGACGCTTAGAATTTACACATTTTTCGAGGTAACGAGCGTGAAGTAAGTGACACTGCATATTTCAGGCCTTGCCAAAGGTGTGCCATGTGTCAAAAGTAATGAGTCAACTTAAGCTCAAGTGTGGGGCTCATGTAGACATGTGGCACCTTCTAATTGGTTGGAAATCCAAAGTTGGTGGATTAAATGGATAAGGTAATCCTCTCAACCAATTAATCCTGAAAGGGCATGAGGGACATTAAGACATCTTCTTCTCTCATTTTGGCCTGTATGTGCAGTGGGGAGAGGGGAGAACAAAATTTGAAAATTTGGGGTTTTTAGAGAGAGAAAGTGCAACTCTCTCTGGGGATTTCCCATTGACCGCGCCTGGGCTCGGTAGGCCAAGAAGTAAAGTTGTTCTACGCTGTAAGGCTAAGTGGCCGGCACCCGCTTTATGTAGGATCGACAACTCCGGGAGGTAGGGTCTTCCTACTCGTTATTTTCGCTTTAAGAGCCTCTAAATGGTTCGGGGTAATATGAGCCCTGAATGGTCATTATTCGTCGTCCCCAAAACTGGGACTCGAATTGTTAGAATCTGACTCCATTTTGCATGCGCCTCGTACTCAATTACTGGACCGTTATCGTCCATGTGTTATAATTTATGCAATAAATTATGGTTTGGGTGTTGTTAGTTTAAATGGCCATGAATTTTGCCCACAAAGTGGAACTAATGTTAGTGAGAGGGCCGCCTCTCAAGGACAACCCATCAAGCAACTGGGACCCGTTAAAAAACACCTCGGGCTCGTATGATCGACCAAAATGTCCATGTGTTATTGGTGATGAAATTTCTTGAAATGAATGTCTTGAATTGTGTGGAAAGAAATTGTTAATGCATGAAAATTTAGTGTTAACATGTGAGTGTTTGGAATTATATAAAAATATAATTGTGTGAGAGCCATTGGAATTAAGTTTGGATTGTTGATTAAATTTCTAAGTGAGCTAATTTTGATGTTATTGTTAAGAATTAAATAACATGTGATTAGTTAGCATGAATTGTTTGGACATGGCATAATGCATTCCATATGCACCGGGGCACCCTAGAACGATAGGTGTGAGTGCATGACATGAAAGAAAATAGAAAGGAAAATTGTCATGGAAAAGGAATTTCGCTGAAGATTTTCCGAAGAATCGCCTTGAGAGTTGTCCAACAAGCTCATCTCGCGAGGCTGACTCCATGACTGCTTCTCGAAAAAATTACTCAAAGAATTCACCTCGGAGGGTTGTCCAATATATTTTACCGAAACTCGGTATGATGTTTTCAAGAACAAAACTTTTTGTTTTAAAACGATGTTTTTCTCACATTCGCTTAGGCATGAGGGAGCCGTGAGGGCTCTCGAGAAGTGGGGAGTGAGTCACATTCCTCATCCATCGCGTAGACATCCAAGTAGATCATGTATTCGTCAATGCTGGGACAACCATCAGATGTGCACTTAGCGGAGTAACCCATGTAGGAAAATTCCACTCATCGGCATTGCTCACCTGGCCGAGGGAAAATTATTTCCCCGTAATGTGGAGCATTCCTGGGAAGACTACACACTGCAGGCCGCTTGAGAAGAAAGCCGACATGTGGCTTGATAGATATATTTTGTAAAACATGCATTAGAATTCTGAATTTTAATATATGTTTGTATTCCTTTTTGTATAAAATATACATTTTTGTGAGTATGGATGCGGGCCTAATCAAACATTTTACTTACGATAGTCTCATGATATGAGACATAGGTATTCTGTAGGTTGACCGTGGTCAACCCGACCTGGATTCGGGGGAGTCACAAAATCGTCCCGCTTCCATGGAGTGCCGCATCCCGTAGTGTCTTACGTGAGACCCAAGATTTACGACGACTTTCGGGAAGAGTTTCAAAGGGCCATGGGACGCCGACCGACGATGAGCACCACTCTTCCAATCGAAAGACATATGGTCAATCTATAGTGACCACATGTATATTAAAGGACATGTTGAGCATGCGTCTTAGATCATAAGGGTAGCTGGGAAGAGCACTTGCCCTTAGTAGAATTCGCCTATAACAACAATTATCAGGCGAGTATACAGATGGCACCCTATGAGGCATTATATGGGAGGCCATGCCGATCACCTATTTGTTGGACCGAGGTGAGAGAGAACTCCACATATTTTATTAGAGACACCTCAGAAAAGGTGAGTTTGATACGGTAGCGTCCTCTCACTGCCTAGAGTCGATAGAAGAGCTACGCTGACAGATAACGTGTGAAACCTCGAGAAAATCCTAATTTTTTGAAAAAAGGCAAAATGGTAATTTCGGTCAAAATCCAGAATTTTTCTAGATCTCGGATGGCAAAACGGACTTCACCATTGGAATCATCTCATAAAATTTAGCTACCACGTCGAATTTCGTCGAATTCTGAGACAGTCGGAATTTGCATGTTTTTCGAGGCAACGAGCGTAGTACATGACACTTGGTTCATTTTGAGTGGTTCACGCGGTGCCACGTGTCGTGTGCGTAATCGGCCTAACTCGACCTCAAGTGGGGCCAGGGTGATGATGTGGCACCCAATCGGAGGAAAATCAAAGGTTGGTAGATTCAAATTAATAAGGAACTGGGCCGAGCCACTCATGCTTGACAAGTGGGAAATGATGGGACAAAAGGAGAGCTTTCTTTTCCATTTTTCCCGATAATGCAAGTAAAGAGGTGAGAGGGGTGAGAAGATTTTGAAAATGGAGGGTTTTTGTAGAGAGAGAAAGTACAACCCTTTTTATATTTCTGTTCGAACTGGGTCTGGATCTCTTCTAGGCCAAGAAGCAAAGCTGTTCTTACGCTAGTGGCTTTCTATGTGCGGGCACCGGATTGGGGGAGTTTCAAAACCCAAGAGGAAGGGTCTTCTCCAACCTTGTTATTTTCTGCTTTTAAGAGCTTTGTAAATGATTTGGCTGGATTCGAGGCCGTGGAGTGGTCAAGCTTGATCGGTCCCAAACCCGGACCGAATTATGGAAAACGTGGAACCCGCTTGACAACTTAGGACCGCTTGGGTCGTTTGTGTGATAATTCTATGCAATAAATTATGGTTCGATGTTGTCACGTGAATGGTTATGGATTTCGCCCACAAAGTGAACCGATAAGCTTATGAGTGGCGCCCACGAGCAGCCCATCTTAAAGCCAGATGATCCAAAGAAAAATACCCAGTTGTTTGGTCATTCCAACAACCATGTGTCTCAAGTTAAAATATCACTGACTGATAAGAAAATGAATCAGAGAAATGAAACCAGTTAATTTAATAATCAGAATGCAAGATGATGTTGAATTTATAACACCAAACATGAATCGATTTATAGTCCGTCAAACGTCCTTCCAAGTCAAACCAGATGATTGTTAGATGATCACAAACATTAGTATATGCATGTCTAGATATTAATATTCTTCCAACACTATGATTTAACGAAATGTATTTATGGATTGAATCATACAAAAATATGAACCAAAGTCATTGAAACAATTGTTATTAACTCCGGGCGGAGTTTAATTTTTGATAAGTTATTGAGAGGAATTGAATAACATGATGTTGTGAGTTCATTTATGTTAGTATGGCTTACGATTTATATATTAACATGAATTGTTTGAAATTGCATAATGCATTTCATATGCACCATAAACTTCAGAAAATTAAGAAAGCATGAAAAATAAAATGAAAAAGAAATGAAAAATGGAAAGTGGTGGTTTCGTGGAAAGGAATTTCAAGGAAAGATTTTTCAAGAATTGTCTTAGAGTGGTCCAACAAGCTTCATCTCGAGGGCCGACCCATGACTGCTTCTCGAAAATGATCCAGCACCCGCCTCGAAGGGTAGTCCAATATATTTACCGAAACCCCAGATGATGTTTCCTTTAAGAACAAAAATCTTTGTTTCTCAAAACGATGTTTTTCAGATTTGGCTTAGTACGTATGAGGGAGTCGACAAGGACTCGAGACATGGATCAGTATGTAGACATTCAAGTAAGATAAATGTATTTGTTTCTCGAATGTGTTTATGTTGAATCATTGTATGTGCAATTTAGCGGAGTAACCCATGGTGAGATTATCACTACCGAGCATCGCTTCACCTTGTCGAGGGATCATTATTTCGTGCATTGTGGAGTATTTAGGAAGATGGCGCCCATTAGAGGTCGTTTTGAGAAGAAAGCCTATCGTGGGCTTTAGTATTTATTTTGTATAACATGTATTAAATATTGTAAATCTTAATATATGTTGCGATTCGTGCCACAAGAGGGTGTTATGATTCAACAAAATTTATAACCTAAATTACTCCTAATTGTCAGAATGAATTCATCAAGTAAAGATAATGCATTTAGATCAAACACGTAGATGTGTTTTCTTCTCGTAATTAAAATGATTTACAAAGACGCTCAAATGGTGAATTTTTTCGATTTTAAGTTGGTGGATAAAAACAGGGGAGTCAGATGGTTTGGTAAACTGAAAATAAGGTGAAAAATAAACTAAAATAAAGTGTAAAAAGAAATCCTCAAGTATCAATACGCCAAAGTCACATTGGTGGTTACAAAGAGGTCCTTGTGTCTATTTCCCTCGCTGGGAAAGATAACCCATAGTCAATTTCAACCCGATCTTCATTTAATCTTTAAAACTAAACCCTAATAACTTTCCTTTGATAGAAAGTACTTATTTAGCATTTATGGTTCCTATAGTGAAAATCTATTTACCTTTTATTTGCATTTAGTGGCTCATAACAAGAATTCAATGGATACTGTGTCTAAAGCTAAGAATATTAATCAACTCCTAAAGCTTGCCAAGTATCACAAAGAAAGTACATCAAAAAGCTTTAAACCTAGAGTTGCAAATTGGGAACCAAAATGTCAAAACCTCACAAGGAAAAACAGGGAACAAAATGAAACCTTACTTCCCAAGCCTCTTAGCAACCTCTTTCTTCAAGGCGAGGCTTTAGCCAAACATCCTTTTGAGTCATCATCCTTAAATGGTGTGTTTGGTCAGTCAGAAAGTGTGAGATGGAAAAGAGAGAGAAGAGAGAATCGTGCGGAAGGCTAAAAATAGGCCCGTGATCGAGAATGTCAATTAAAGCTAAGCTACAAATTGTCTTAAAATGGCTTCTATATAACCTTACAAACAGTGAAAATATCAATCTAACCTTAACTAGTATAATTACAAAGTGAGGGTAGAAATGAAATTAACCAAAAATCCGGTCAAGCTTTCTACACAAAAAGAGGGAGCAAGTAGAATTTCGCATAGGAAATTTTGCTACATAGCTTAAATACCCTCATATCAGAGTGAAAATTACATGTAGTGCTAATTTTCCAACCAGAATAAAATTTTCTATTTAAGATCAAGCATCATGGGCTTCGCTACTGCTCCAGGCATTGTTCCCCGCCGGCTACTATTCCCACCGCACTATTCCATTTCTTCTCGCTTGATATTCTTCATTCCCATTAAGTTAAAATTGAGGAAAACCATATGAAATCGATGGAAATCAACCCGACTTTGTTATGATTAGATTGACATGACGACGGCTTCCACCCCGGTGAAACTACAAAATGTACTTAATGCGATCCTAAGTACAACCAACAGTGTCATGTCTGGTTAATTATAATAACATGCACAAATGATTTTTTCCAAACCCAAACCATTGATCATCCATTAACCGCGATACTTCTGTTTCATGTTCAGATCAGATCCATAATTAGTAAACGACTCTCAATGATAATCACATTTACAAAAATGAAAATCAACGAGTTTCTAATATTCATGAATATAATATCTTTATCAAAATATCAACCAACTTATCTCACTATTAACACGAATTTATAAAGATTATTTAATACAATACAGTTATTAAAATTCATAATCTGGCAAAGATATTGAGTCCAAAAGTCTGATCCGTCGCTGTCCGACATTCTTTAAAATCGACTCTAAGATGAGCCGCCTTCCCGAACGCCCTCGTACCAAAAATGTCTTGCCGACAGGTGAGCTTATCGCCCAATAGTGGAATCACCACTCCTAATCGTTACTTCCACCTAAGTGCATATGCAATGCTCCAAAGTAAACACACACTCAAGTAAATATGTGATCCTACTTGAATGTCTACATGATCACTCCCATGTCATGAGTCCTCACCGACTCACTCACACTTGCCTAAGCCATGTATGAGAAAAATAATCATTTTCAAACAAATCTTGTTGTTCTGAAAACATACTACCAAAATATTCGGTAAAATACGGGACTACTCCCTCCGAGGCGAATCGTCGGGTGAGCTTCCGAAATACCATGGTCCTCATCCGATACGATCCGTCTACCATCTCCCAACCCAATTCTAATATCATCCCGTGAAATCTTTCGCAACCATGTCCGTTTGTTTTTACAAACCATGTCATGCACCTCATACCCCACCTGTGTTACCCAATGCATATGAAAATGCATTATGCCATTTTCAAAATCATTTCTACAATATTTCAATATGCATATTTTCAATCAACTACAATTACACAATGTAATTCAACACATCAACCATCACCCAATTTAGCTCAATTGAGCAATTTACATTATCATCTCCAATGGCTTACAAACACAATTTAATTCCATATGATCAGGTCATTGTGTTAACACATTAAATCATGTCTTAACCTATATTTCCACACACATACCAAACCATTCATTTCAACAATTAAAGCACACAACATATGGACCCATTTGGTCCAATTCACACAAACCCGGACTAATTTTACCAAATTAAAAATGTAGCATGCGGATGTCCTTAAGCAAATTTACCACGCTCCAACCTCGACTCCACTTTTTGAAACCAATTTCCTTGGCCATTTCCAGCCTCCTACTCACCAAAACAAAATTTATTTAATAAATCATCACATTAACACCCAAAATGTCCCCCTTAAATCGCTTACTTCTGACCGCACAAATGGGTCTAAAAAATTCCAACATTTCCTTTGCCCAATATTCGATCTGATCAACCGCCACTCACGACCAATCCAACACACAAACATCAACAAAGCACTTTAAACCAAGAATAAAACAAGTAGGATGAAACCCCTACCTCACTGGAAAGGCCCAGCGAAACCCTTAAACCTGAAATACCAGCGTCGTCTCTCCTCGTCACAAGAAATCGGGCCTTTTCTTCCCTTCCTACCCGAAGAAATTCGACGGTCCGATCGTCCGGGATCCTAGAGAGAAGTTGCACTCTCTCTCTCTCTAGAAATATAAGATCCAGCTATTGCATCTCCATCCTCAAACCCTAATGTGCTTGGTCCTCAATTAAAGTGGAGAAGATGATGGACTATCGGGCTATTTTGTCTTTTTTTTCGAATTTAACAAATCTAAAATTCCCTTTATATCCTTCCCTTGATTTTGACTCTTCAACCCAATGACATCATGCCATGTGTCAACATGGGTCCTTGCCTTTGAGCTCAAGTTGACTCGAATCGAGCTTGACACGTGGCACCGCGGTGCCACCCAAAAATGCCAAGTGTTCTATACGACGCCGCTTCCTCAAAAACAAATTCGAACACCGCTCCCTTCGCGACGAAACCCGACGCAGTAGTTAGATTTCGCTGAGACGATTCCAACGGCGAAATCCCGCTTCTCGTGAATCCGAAGATCAGGAAAAATTTTGAATTTTTATCGAAAATTACGATTTTGGTCTTTTCGTAAAAATTGGAATTTTCTGCCCATTCTCCCTCCTTAAAAAGAATTTCATCCCGAAATTCCACACGTATACGCATCCAATCCACGTGCATACGCCGACCACCTAACCTAAGATCGTGGTCGAGTATGACACCCTGGCAAGGCCGAATTATCGACAACCCAATGGCTGTCAACTCATACATGTCAAGAATGACATTAACAACCAATACGTCTACCACCCTAAGGTCCACCATGCTTTCGCTGCGCAACTCTGATCTCTAGAAAAATCAAAACTCTCCCTACATCCTAGGGAAGAATTTTTCATCATATTACGGATTTTCTAAAGGCCTCCACCTCTATGCCCAAACTTATCACACAAGATGCATTAATGAATGAACATGATGCATCCAATTCAAACGCTAGCCTAGTCAATAATCGCGAAGAGTAGAAACGTATTCCTTCTCCCCATACACGCGACACACCATGGTAATTTCCATAAAAATTTTATTTTCGAAAATTTTATTTTCAAAAATTTCGTCTCATTTTATTTGATTTGATTTTATTTTATTTTTCAAAAAAAAAAATTTCGAATTTTACTATTCACAGTTGACCGTTGACTTTTACTGTTCACAAATTACTGTTCATCGATTACTGTAGACTACCTAAGTTGCAATACATTAATTGTATTGCAATACAATCCTCAACAGCCTTTCAAGTTTCATTTTCTCATCGCACATACTAAGGTGTATTGTAAATACAATTCAATCCATTCAAGTAGCCTTTTGTTCACAATACACAAAGGTGTATTGCAATACAAATTTTTTTTCCTGCACACCTCTATATTGCAATGCAATCCAGCCCACTGCACTCCCTTCTCTTGCAATACAATTTTTCTAGCCCACTCTCTTGCAATACAACTGCAAGGTTGCAATACAATATATTTTTTTTCACAATATAATTGGGCAGTAGCCCAAATCCGTTTCTGCTGCACTTTTTGAGCATTTGTTTTTCTTTTAAGCTGCTGGAAAATCACCCAAAAAAAAATACATATATACATTTTTTTTTTCACCCATGCTATTGGAAAAATACCCAAAAATATAAGTATAGACTTTTTTTTTTTTTTTCATTTCTTCCAGCCTATCGAAGACACAAAAAAATATATACCTTAATTTTTTTCTAGAATACTCAAATAAATTTATAAAATTTATTTTATTCAATTTTCTTCAATTTTACAACTTGTAAAACCTTAGAAAATTATTTCTTCACCTCATTTTTTTCTCATTTTCTAGGAACACCCAAATAAATTTATAAAATTTATTTTCTTTTATTCTTTCTCTTCGCTTTACACTCAGAAACAAAACCACAAATTTCTCCACCTTATTTTTTTTTTCATTTCCACGTAGCCTCTCGTTGCTTCCTACATGCAAGAGTTTGAATACCGGCATCCATACAACTCAAAAATTTCATGAGTTCAACTTTATTCCTTTTTCTCAGGCAAAACCTGGAATAAATTTACAATTTTCACAAACCCAACCCTCCGTTTCAGGTAAAACCCTGAGCTATTGTCAAGAATTTTCAACCAATTAGCTTAAAATTTTCAACCTCGGTTCTCACACTAAAACCCTAGTGTTCCATCTAAAATTTATTAAAATTTTATCTCATTATTCAACAACCCAAATAAATTTATTAAAATTTATTTTTATTTTCTTCTTTTGTTCCAGCTTACACCGGTAAACTCTCAAAAAATTTCTAACACCCCATTTGTTTTCCTATTAATAATTCATGTGCTAATTACTACACACAAACAATCAAGGAAATACATAACAACCATGCTATGCAATAAACAAACACACAACCATGCATCAAAGCACACACACACATGCAAGGTCCTAGTTTTGTTCTCACAGGCCTTCCTAGTAATCCCATACCTAAACTCAACATTGAATCACACTCCAAGCAGATGTCCTTACACTTCAAAGACGCCCAAGCCCAAATCCCCTCAAGCCCTAAGTAATCGTATACCTAACTTGTCGACACTAAGCTCTAGGTATTTATAAACCTAGGCTCTGATACCAACCTGTGAAGCTGGTATCAAGACTAAACTTATTAACACAACCACCGAGCTCCCAAGGTAATCGTATACCTAAGCTCTGATACCAAGCTGTGAAGATGGTATCAGGACTAAACTTATAACTACACCCACCGAGCTCCAAAGGTAATCGTTTACCTTAGCTATGATACGTCGTGACGCCCCAAACCTGGTGTCCGCTTCGACCACCACAACCTGCTGTACTGCTTGTTCTTCAGATTTCGAGACTACACTTGTAATGGTCTTCTTCAAGCCCATAAACCAATACTCATCAAAATATACACCCCAACCATTTTCCAATAGTTCATGAGTTATAACATTTCTTATCAAATATCCAACCAACTATCTCACATGGTTCAAGAGTTATACATTACTCTTAATAGCAAATACATATTAAAATTTACAATTTTAATACATATTACCTAAAATCATCCAAAGGCCACAACCCGCAGCCTTTCAAAATCGACCTCTAAAATGACTCGCCTCTCGACGCCCCCGCACTCCGAAAAATCATCGACAGGCAGCTAGTAGCGGGAATCACCCTTAAACAGTTACGCTCACCTGCAGCAGCGTAATGCCCCAGTAAACACACACTCGTGAATACGCTGGATCCCACTTCGAATGCTCCGCGCGATCACCATGTCACACACCCAGTCTGCCATACGAAATAACCGCCTTCAAAACACCTTGTCGTTTTGAAAGGAGGCTGTCTGTAAATATTCTGGCAGGGCCACGGGACTACCCTCCGAGGCGACCCCAAGCTGGTGAGCTTTCCAAAACAGTCATAGTCCTCATCCAATATGATATGTTATCCCATCTCCCAACCTAATCAAGTCTATACAAACAGGTCTCGTGAAATTTTCGCAACACGCCCAAGCAGTTTTTTACAGTTCATGTCAGCGTATCTCTCATTACCTACTTAGGGTGTTACGCCTGGGGTTGCATAGCGAAAATGCATTATGTCATTTTCAAAACCATTTATACAATATGTCAATATGCATATTTTCAATCAACTACAATTACACACATGTAATTCAACACATTAACCATCACCCAATTTAGCTCACTTGAGAAATTTACATTGTCATCTCCAATGGCTTACAAACACAATTTAATTCCATATAATTGTGTCATTGTGTTAACACATTAAATCATGTCTTAACCTATATATTTCCACACATATCAAGCCATTCTTTTCAACAATTCAAGCACACAACATATGGACGATTTTGGTCTTATTCACACAAACCCGAGACTGATTTTAACAGTCCCAAAAACAGAGCATGTGGGCTGTCCGTGGGTAACCCACACGTCCAACCTCGACTCCACTTTTTGAAACCAATTTCCTTGGCCATTTCCGACCTCCTACTCACCAATACATGATTTTAATGTGTTAACACAATGACACAATTATATGGAATAAAATTGTGTCAGAAGCCATCGAGATGATATCGTAAAATTGCCCAAGTGAGCCACCTGGGGGAGTCAGGATCAAATAAATTAATAGGTTAATGCTTGATGTGTTAATATGAGATCACAATTATATGGAATATACCTCAGCGTAGGCCATTGCAGATGAGATTGTGATTTGCCTAAGTGAGCTAAATCGTGATGGTTGGATGTGTTGAATTATGGCATGTGTGTAATTGTAATTGATTGAGAATATGCATATTAACATATTGTATAAATGGTTTTGAAATGGCATAATGCATTTTCATATGCACCGGGTAACCTTAGAAGTTAGGTGAGTGCATGACATGGTTTTTTTGAAAACAATTCTGACATGGTTGCGGTAAAGGAATTTCACAGATGATATTCCAAGAATCGGGTCGAGACGGGCCAATGTGATCATATCTGACATGAGGACTATGACTGCTTCAAAGCTCACAACCACCCGCCTGGAGGGTAGTCCTATATTTTTTACCGAATATTTCAGAGTATTTTCAAGAACAAATAGGTTTTGTTTTGAAAATGATTATTTTCTCATACATGGCTTAGGCAAGTGTGGAGTGAGCTCTGAGGACTTCCGTGACATATGACCATGTAGACATTCAAGTAGGATCAATGATTTACTCTTGATGCGTGTGTTTACTTTGGAGCATCAGATATGCACTTAAAGGGAGAAGAACTCCATTTAGTGATTCCACTACTAAGCATTAGCTCACCTCACGAGGGATTATATTTTAGGCACAGGAGAAATCGAGGGACTCGCCATCATAGAGGTCGTATAGAAGAAAGCCTGCTGTGTCTTTGATGCTTGATATAACATGTATTAGAATTCATAGATTTTAATATATGCTCAGATAAAAGTGTAATCAACTATTGAATTCATCGGGAGATAATCGAATATAGTCAGGTTATTTATTTTTGTGAGTATCGTTTATGAGCCCAAGAGCGCTATTTTTATCGGTATTTAGTCTCGCGATACGACGCGTAGATTTTCCCTATAGTCGACGGCGTAGTCACAACCTGACACTCCGGTTCGGGGCTTCACATTGGGACCAACATCAAATGGCCACTACCATTTCAATCCAACACAAACATCAACAAAGCATTTAAACCAAGAATAAACAAGTAGGATGAAACCTCACCTCACGGAGTTTGTTGAAACTCCCTCAAAACCGAGTCCACCTCACGCTTCCTCACAAGGCAGTAACAACTTTCCTTCTCGGCCCGAAGAAATCCGATGGTCCGATCGCCCGGGATCTTAGAGAGAAGTGGCACTCTCTCTCTCTAGAAATATAAGGTCCATCCTCAAACCCCACGTTTTGGTCTCCTAATTAAAGGGAGAAGATGATGCACTATTACCTATTTTGTCTTTTTCAATTTAACAAATTCTAAAATTCCCCTTATATCCCTTCACTGATTTTGGACTTTTCAACCCACGAGCATCATGCCATGTGTCAACGCGTGGGTCCCACCTGGAGTCTGCTGACTTAACCGGAGCTTGACACATGGCACCAGGTGCCACTAAAATCGCATCACTGTCCCACACGACGCCTGCTTCTAGAAAACGCAAATCTCGACTATCCTCTAATGCGACGAAATTCGACATGGTAGCTAGATTTCGCGAGACGATTCCAACGATGAAATCCATTTAGTCATCCGAGATCTTGAAAAATTTTGGATTTTTACCGAAATTACGATTTTGCCATTTTTCAGAAAATTGGAATTTTCTCTGGTCTTACACAAAAAGCGCTCAAAACCTATTAAAAATAGGGTTCAAAATAGCACTTTTTGGGCACTAATCATACCCCCAATCGACACATTGCTAGTCCCTTAGCAATGCAAAAAGAAAATAAAAAAAAAACATATAAAACTATAACAAAATTATATTACAAGGTTGCAAATAAAAGCGTCATGGAAGAAGTAATGCCTAACCCCCAAATGAAATTAACACGAACTTAGCCTAATGACTACCTCGAGAGAATGAATTCCATGGCTAAATGAGTATCAAAAGAGCTTCCTTCATGACTAACCAGAACCTACCAAAATCTAAGTGTTTGTTTGATTAGCTCTCAACAATAATCGTCAAATGACACTCCCCCAACCAGTTCACCGGCACAACCTAGTATGCTAACTAACCTAAATAGATCAGGACCCACCTCTTATTATTACACAATTCTTTTATGTCAGTAGGTGTACGTCGAGAACTCGACTTCACCAAAGTCCAAGTAATGGGGATTCGCCGATGTCTCCCAACCGCCAAGGTTTAGTGGCACCAAGCCATAAGGGATTTTTCGCAACCACAAACTATTCAGTTTCACCCCCTGACTAATGATTTTGAGACTCCAACACCTACAACTTGCTAAACTTCACCCATCCACCCGTGTAGCGAACATTAAGTCGGTGGCTCCCAACCAGTTGGCTTAGTGCACCAGGCTTTAAAGGCTTTCTCCATAAACCCCTCGGACCGTGTTCAGGTTTCAAGTCAAAGCGTTTCAATTTTTATTCTTTTCTTTTCTTTTTACCTTTTATTTTTCTCTTCTTTTATTTTGGAAGACACATTGGCCTTCTTTGCATGGGGGTCCGCAACCTATTCAAGGGAGTAAACGACACTAGGAAAGGGTTTGCATCAGAAGAGGGTTTTGTAGCCGTTTCTTAAATTTCTCTATCATCGAGACCTAATGTGCCTTGCAGGTGTGGTTAGCTAAAGTGAAGAAAAAGGTTAAACACAACAAGAATTCAACTAATCATTCACTCAACTGTGCATGGACCACTTTAACAAAGATGTAATTAGAAAAGTTTCAACTTTTCAAACTCAGAGGGCTTGGCAAAACACACAACAAAAAAAAAAAATATGCAAATAAAAACTAACCAAAGATGACATCAACACTAAACAAAGACTTTCTCAAAATATGTTAATATCACTTCCTTTTCCTTAACTCCCTCCCAAACCAAACACCGACATCGTCTCTCAATGTGGCCATGGAGGAAGTTTAAGGGAGGAAGTGATACCTCCCTTGATTAAATGTACCTGGCTTTTGGATAGAGACGCCGCAAGCTTCCAGACCTTACTCACTCCATTCAGCTTGCATTTAACAAGTTAAGAGGAGTAAAAACAGAAAAAGGGACCCGCTTGAAACATTTTGAATTTTACTCATTTTTCAAAATTTCAAATGTGTCTTTTTCGTCCATATTTAGATTTCAAACTCTAAGCTTCCAACTAGATGAAAATCACCCAAAACCGAGTATCAGATGAAAAGTTATGCCAAAACAAAATCGTGGAGGCAACAGGAGATTTTCGCTATGTAGCGAAAAATTCAGCTCGCTAGAGCGAAAAATTCCTTTCTGCTTTTTTTCCTCGCTTCTCGATCTTCATTCATGCTTCAAAATTTTCACCAAACCCGCAAAATTAATACAAGAAAAATTAAGAAAATTTGCAGCAGAAAATGAAAAACAAGCTGTAACAAAGATTAACTTAAAATTAGAGAAAATCTAAAAAGAAAAATTAAAGAAATCAAAATAAATTAAAATAAAACAAAATAAAATAAGAAAAATCAAAACAAAAATGAGTGAACTTTGTTCACTCAAACCAATTGCTCGTAGTCTTGTCAGGCTGGTGCTATGAACCGCGGCTTTTAGAAATGCCGAGAGGTCTCGTGCTCCAACCAACCAAGACTCCGAACCACCACTATGCCATGCAGATGTGTAGTCAGAAGACCCGGTGAATTTCCAATTTCGAAAATGGCAAAATCGTAATTTTAGTTATTTAAATTGTAATTTCGCTAAAAGTCCTAAATTCTATTCTCTGTGATCTCGATGACAAAACTGATTGCATAGTCGGGAATCGCTCCTCGCGAAATCTAGCTAGCATGTAAAATTCTCAGAAATTCCGAGATAAGGTCGGTTGACACATTTTTCGAGGCATCGCGTTCGAAAGTGCCGTGAAACGACATTTTCGATGAGAGACAAAGTCACATATAACACGACTCATGTTCCATATGGTATGAGAGTAGAGAAATGATGAAAATGGACTACCGAGATAGTGTCGAATGTCAAAACCGGTACAAGGGACATGATTGGTATTAAAGGAAAAGATTTAAATGATAATAAGACAAAAACAAGAAATAGTGTTCTTCTTCATTAAACCAAAAGAAAACTAATCAAGCAAGAGATGCAGTGGCCAAACATGGAGTCATCCTAGAGAGAGAACGTCTAACTTCTCTCTAGAAATACAGGCGATCCGATCGTCAGCAGTCTTTGGGACGAGAAGCAAAGTTGCTCTACGCGGAGAGGGCTTCGCGTGGTTACCGGATTTAGGGAGTTTCCTCAAACTCCGAGAGGTAGGGGTTTCTCCCTACTTGGGTTTTGCACTTTGTTTTTAAGTGTATTTACAATGTTTGAGTCGAATGAGGCCGTGAGGGTTGCTTTTGATCTGGCCCCCAAATCTGGGACTCGAATTGTTTGAAATTATTGAAACCTACTTGGGAACCTCAAAGTGGACTGCCAGGAGCTTCTATGGACTGTTATGGTTTCATGTGATAATTTATTGAATAAATTATGTGTGTCACTGTATATAAGCCTAAATGGTCGAGAAACATGTCTGGCTAAAGTGAACCGATAATTACAGGCTTGATAGGATCAAGAATCTAGGGTTTTACTCTGCCTCAAACAAAGGAACACAAAATAATATTTGTTAAAATATGTGTTTGGTCGAAAGGATTCAAGTGTAATTGTTTGTGTTTGATAATTCAAATTTTTATGAGCTAATTTTTGCAATGAATCAGAGAATTACATGATTGTGTTATTTAAATTATGCGAATATATGCATGGTGATATATTTTCTTGTGTCATATGAGTTATTGAAATGGCATCATAATGCATTTCATATGCACTGGTAGCTCTAGAAACTAGGTGGAGCGCATTGACATGGAAAATTGAAAGAAAAACGAAAACGTTTTTTTTAAAAGGAATTTCACAGGATGAATTTTCTGAGAACGCCTGGAGACAAATTCAACAGATCATTTTTGATAAGGACCATGACTGTTTTTAAGGTTCTCCAACACATTTGCCTTGGAGGGTAGTCCCATACTTTACCGATACTTCTAAGAGTATAGTTTCAAAACAACAAGAATCGCTTTGAAAAGATGTTTTTTCATACATGGCTGGTAAAGTGTGAGGAGCTCAAGTGAGGCCTCTGTGGTATGAGTTGATCATGTACACATTCAAGTAGGATCATGTATTTGCTTGAATGTGTGTTTTTATTTTGAGCATCGCATATGCACTTAGTGGAAAGAGCTCCAGTACTTCGGTGATTCCACTACTGAGCATTAGCTCACCCTATCGAGGGATATTATATTTTACAGTACGTAGAGCGAGCGAGGAGACGACATGTCATAGAGGTTGTTTTAGAAGAAAGCCGGATTGTGGTTTATTTTAGATGTATACATATATTAGAGTTTTTAATTTTAATATATGTGTGTATAAAAGTGGGAATTGATTAACTCTTTTGAAACTACTGGATATAGTCATTGTGACGACGAGTATACATTTGGGCCCAAGTGGTCGTTTTACTCATGTTGTGGTTATATTGGATTGTTTGGGACATGTTTTATGTAGGTGTTGTATTTGGGTAGAGCTCCACGTACAAAGGAGACTCGCTCTATTTGAAGTGGTGTCTGCAACCCGACATCCATCAGATATTCCATGGCCGACAGAATAACCCGACCTGCCTGAGGCGCCACAATACATCGTGAGTCAGGTTTATAAATACCTAGAGCTTAGTGTTGATAAGTCTGCATAATGATCACCTAGGGCTTCAAGGACTTGATCTAGGCCACTGGTCTTAGAATGTGGAACCTGTGCATGTGAAACCTAGATGGAGTGAAACTCTGGCCAGGCCATAGTCTGAGGTATAAAAACATCACCACTAGGTGGTCTGATGTTGATTTTAGGTATGAGGATTACCTAGAGGGGCGCACGTAACAAAACTAGGACACTCGCATGTGTGTTTTCAGGTGCTTTGGGATGCATGGTTGTGTGTTTGGTGTGCATAACATGGTTGTTAAAGGTAAGCTGTGGGATTGCTCAGGGTGCTTAGTGAATTCTAGCACATAAAGGCGTAGGAAAACAAATGAGGTGTTAGGAAAAAAAATTTTTAGAGCTTATACTGTATAAACTGGAACAAAGAAGAAAAGAAGAAATAAATTTTAATAAATTTATTTAGGTTTTTGGATAATGAAATAAAATTTTAATAAATTTTATTGTTGAACACTAGGTTTATTGTTGGATTTGAGGAGATTTTAGACAAGATGTCCAAATTTAAATGAAAAAAAAATTGAGGTGAAAAAAATAATTTTCTAAGGTTTTACAAGTTGTAAAATTGAAGAAAATTAATTTTTTTAAATTTACTTGAGTATTCTGGGAAATGAAAAAATAGAGACGGGAGTTTTTTGCGATCTTCCAATAGCCGGGAAGAAATGAAAAAATGTGTATACTCATAAGCTGGGGTATTTTTTCCAATCAAAGTGAGAAAAATGTATATATGTATTTATTTGGGTATTTTCCAAATTTGGTCGAAATAAATGAAAAAAATAATAGTAAAAATGTATATATTTTTGGTATTTCTTCCAAGGTATTGAAGACGAGGAAAATATATGTATATGTATTTATAGGTGTCTCTTGGGTGATAAAAAAATTATTATGTGAAAAACTATCACAATAGTTTCAATCAAATTGTATTGTGATATAAGCTTGTGGGGTAGTAAATCGTATCGTGAATAGGAGGCTTGTTAATAGGTGGTAATTGTAATGTGCCAATGAATCAGATTGCAAGAGTAAGGGCTTGAATGGTTGTGGAGAAAGTGTATTTTGCAATATGAGGAATTATATCATAAAGAGGCTAGGTTGCAAAAGTCATGAGAATTGTAATGCAAACAATTAGTGTATTGCACTAAAAGCTTTTGTATTTCGAGAAAATTGTGACATTAAAAGATGGGTGTACAAATACTGTTAAAATTGTATCGCACAGTAAATGGTTTGTATTGCAGAAGGAGGCTCGATGGTTGAATTGTACTGCAATACAATAGGATGTATCAGAATGGTGAGGTTGCAAGGTCATGGGTCGGATGTATTGCAATACAATTATCAGACAAGAACTTAGGGTCATCTGCGTGAACCGCCCACAAAGAATCCATCTACAAAGTAATCCGTCTACATTACCCCGTGAACAAGAATCTGAACAAAGAATCGCCGACCTGGCCAATCGCCAACAGAATTTTAACTTTTTGAAAAATAAAATCAAATAAAATTGGGGATAAAATTCAAAATAAAATTTAAAATAAAATTTTGTTGAAAACAATGTTTTAAAATGCAAAATTAATTCATTTTACATTAATACTCAGAAATGCAAGGACAATGCCTATACATCGATTTATGTGTACGAATAGTGTCCTGGTCAGGCTTTTATGCCTTTGAGATATCAGATTGATTAGATTTAATCACTATAAGAATCGTGTAGATGGCTAGTAGAGGATCGAGGACATGTGAGGACGTCTGTACGGGCACTCAGTCAAAGTACCACCGACATCACAACTGCCAGATCACAAGAGGCCTCGCGAGGCCGCAGGGCACAGTGAGCCACGCATCGTGACAAAGCTGGCATGCACGGTAGTCAAGGAGGTCCTAGTAACCTCCGCAGGCTAGACACATCATCCCTCCCCGACATTCATGTGGAGTGAGACCCGGATGGTGGCGGCATCATTGGTTTATGCAGATCGTAGATTGTACGGAGGGCATGAGATCACCCCATACGATCAGGATCGGGACAGGTCAGATTCCGTACCTAGAGGGCGAGGCCCTAGGGTATGGTGGAGATGAGTTAGACTTCTTAGAGACTTAGGGTGTTATGACATGGGCAGTCAGAGTCGCTCATGTGCAAGTACTTTCCAGACCGCAGGCACGTAAGGCCTGGAGTTCCAGATTTGAAGCAGTGGCTACTACTATGATGGACTACGTGGATGGGGACTAAATGAGTTAAATTGCTGGTCGATGATTACTGCCACCGACGTGGCCAGTTAGAGATTCGAGAATAAATATCGGCTGTCCATCTCTGGGCGCGATCAGAGATCATCTACTTCCGATACTGGACATGGCTGACCGCCCTCCACCATACGAGAAATCGAGGATGCCCGAGCACTCTGGATGTGAGTGTTGGATACCAAGAGGGAGGATCAACCTCTTCAGTTCTGTGCAGAGCGTAAGACTCGTCAGCCACTCCAGCCCCGCACCAGCAGGCCAAGATCGCACCAGTCACCAGGCATGTGAGAGGATATGCCAGCTCGCCACAACCTCGTGCATGTGAGACTGGATCGGGCCCCTGCAGACAGGATCCTGAAGGCATCGGGACAGCGCAGTCCCGGCTAACATAGCAGAGGGCACAATTCATTCCTCCACACCCTGCTATTCGCCGAGGAACCAGCCGCTTTGGATGCTATACTAGCACCTTCAGTATCACAGGTGGGCCAAAGGAGCCAGAGGGTGGGTCGAGGTCGCATGTGGACTCCACAAAGCCGGACTCTAGTCGACAGTATGCATTTCCTTATATGTTATTTCAGAATGTACCGCCATATGAGGCGGTGATCGTCTCCAAAGGCAGGTCTCACAAGGTGTAGGCCGAGCATACAGAGCGTACTGATATGGGTACGCTCTACTCTCGCACTTGTCGATCAGAGTACAAGTGAAATCGATGCACTACATTCATTAATCAAGGCATCTCAGGTGATGGATTCGACTTAAAGGTTAAGGCCAGCCTTGAGAAACCATGTATAGATGTTCTTCCCTAGGACGTAGTAGAGAGTCGACCCGACAGTCAAGATTATATGGAGATCTCCTAGGATTCTTCTCAAGGGCGGACTCGAATCGGGGTGTGTCACAAGATGGCACCATCAAGGCTTCATGTACATGGTAACATCGCGCCGAGCCCAGCGCGTGGGTGCACTGTAGGGACATTCACCACTCGTGAGTATGGGTTGAGTTTATCTTTAGGATCACGTCCAATTGAAGACTCATAGTCTTAATCAGAAAATGAAGAGTAATTAAAGTGTGTCAAGGAAGCAAGAAGTGGGGCCATTAACCCTCCTTGGCGTTGTAAGCTCCTGAGTATCGCGTAAGAGACCTCGATGAGAGATCCCGACTTCGTAGGGTATGAGACCTTGGAGAGATCCCCACTTATGTGTGGGTGTAAGAGACCCAGTGAGAGGACCCCATCAGATAGTGTAAGAGACCCGGGGAGAGATCCCGAATTTCTGAATGGGTGTAAGAGACCCGGGGAGAGATCCCTAATTCATGTATGGGTGTAAGAGACCCGGGGAGAGATCCCGAATTTCTCGTGTGGGCAAGAGACCCTATAGATCCCGACCTCAGACACAGAAGAGAGAGATCTTATCCCGACTTCTGGCTGGGTAAGAGACCCGTGGAGAACCGAAATTTGGGGGGTAAGAGACCCGTGGAGTTATCCGAAATTTCTATGTGGGCTTAAGAGACCGGTGGAGTTATCCAAATCTCAAAGGGTGTAAGAGACCCGTGGAGATATCCGAAATTTTGTGTGAACGAAAGAGGCTCGCAGTAGTTTAAAGCCATGCCGCCTGCATGAAAAACATTACCTACGTTATCAATGCGACTTGTAGTCGAAAGTGATATGAGCCTGAGTGACTCAAGATTTAGATACCCTCGTGTCAGCTGAAATGGCAAGGGTTCTAGATACGGATGCGTCATTCATGACATGGACTAAAGCTGACAAATTCATCGATCATCATGATCGCGGACCCTCGAGAGGTTAGTACTTACACACCAAGCAAGCGTTGTGTGTGGTTACATGTTGTATGGATTATATACTGCAGCCAGAGGATATGTCGCGAGCAAAGGCCCCGATCAAGGTGGCGTACCGATGGCAATTACCCTTAGTAAAATTCCACAACAATAGTTATCGCGAGTATACTAACGGCACCATACGAGGTGTTATATGGGAGGCCATGTAGATCACTGATATGTTGGACCGAGGTGGTAGAGAGCTCCATCACCGGTCCTAATCTGATTAGAGAAACCTCCGAGAAGGTGAGCTTGATACAATAGCTGCCTTCTCACGCCAGCCAAGCAGTAAGAGCTATGCCGATGTGCCATGTCGACCCTTAGAGTCTCGAGGTCAGGGGATCACGCTGGAAGGTGATGCTTAAGAGGAGGGTAAGGTTTTAAAGCGAGCGGTTATTTGCAGGTTCGCTGAGCCTTTCTCGGTGATACCTCGAGAGGGTAGGTACCATGGGGTACCGATCAAGTACTACCACCCATGTTAGGGCAGGTGTCCACAAGGTATTTCGTACGCTCCATGCTCCTAAGTATACCTGCATCCAAACACGCATGGATCGGGGACACTGAGGCTGGACACCGATGGACCCGAGGAGGGACAGTGTGCATTTTGATAGCCATGATCGTTTTGCGAAGGAAAGACCGCGAGGTTAGCGAGTGCTAGCTGAGGCACTAGTGGAAGTGGAAGAGTCAACGTGAGCGCTGGTGGACACACGCGTCACTCATCCCTTCATAGGGATGAACATGGTTTAGTCGTTTTTAAGATTTAAATGACTGCTTACATGTATGCAGAGTAATGCTGCATATACATGTGCGTGATTGTGATTATCCTGAATTTCGGGACGAAATTCCTTTTGAGGAGGGGAGAATGTAAGACCCGAGAATTTCCAATTTCTGGAAAAAGGGCAAAATCGTAATTTTGGTTACGAAATTGTAATTTCGGTTAAAAATCCAAAATTTATTCTCTAGATATCGGATGAAGAAATGGATTGCACAGTTGGAATCGTCTCGCAAAATCTAGCTAACACGTAAAATTTCATAAAATTCCGAGATACTGGGAGTTGACACATTTTTCGAGGCATCGCGGTTCGGGTGCCGTAAAATGATTTTCGATGCGATGAAAGTCACATATAACACGTACTCATGTTCCATAACTGGTATGAGTAGAGAAATGATGAAAATGGACGGCCGAGATAGTGCCGAATGTCAAAACTGGGAAAAGAAGGATATAATTGGTATTAAAGGAAAAGATTTAAATGATAATAAGACAAAACAGTAAATAGTGTTCTTCTTCATTAAACCAAAAGCAAAAAACATGAATTGGAAGAAAAGATGCAAAGTAATAAACATGGAGTCATCCTGTAGAGAACGGTCCGACTCCTCTCTAAATACGGCGATCCGACCGTCGCAGCCTTTCGACGAGAAGCAAAGTCATCTACGAGGAGAGGGCCTCGCGCTGGTACCTGGATTTAGGAGTTTCCTCAAATTCGAGAGTGTGGGCTTTCTCCCCTACTGGGTTTTACACTTTGTTTAAGCAGCCATAATGTTTGAGAGTTGAATCACTCGTGAGGGGTCGCTTGATTGGCCTCAAATCTGGGGACCGAATTGTTGGGAAATTATTAGAAACTCTATTTGCGAACTCAAAGGACTGCATGAGTTGCTACTGATCGTTATGGTTTTCATGTGTGATAATTCTATTGAATAAATTATGTGTTGGTTTGTATAAGGCCTAAATGGTCGAAATACTGGGTTCACAAAGTGAACCAATAATTAGAGTTTGATAGGAACAAAGAGATCTGCCTTAATTGCTCCTAACAAAGAACACAAAATATTTGTGAAAAATATGTGTTTGGTCGAGTGATTCAAGTGGAATTGTGCTCGTGGTTTGGATAATTAGCCCAAGTGAGCTTTAATTCTGCAATGAATTGTGGAATTACATGATTGCGGTGGATTTAAATTATGCGAATATATGTAATGGGTGATATATTTGTTGCGGTCATATGAGTTATTGAAATGGTATCATCATGCATCCTTCCTGCATGATTGTGAAATTCGCAAAGAACTCCACAATAACCCTACCCAAGCTCGCTCGACCGACAAGTTACCATGAAGCTAAGCCGCTAAAACTCGCTGAAATCGTATTAAAAACGTGGGTTATAAAATTTTCACTTTTATATCAAAATCACACCTTAGATTTAACTAAAATCCAAGCAAAGATAACGACCGGCATCTTATCGCTCCTCCAAAATACAAAAAATCACCCGTATAAAGAAAAAATACACTCTATCAAGCTTTCTAAAAACTAACTACAACTATACCGACCTCTAGTCCTCACCAAAATATAAGATAAGGATCAAAACATAATTTCATAGCAACCTGCTTTTCAAAACCATGCACATGCATATTTTACAAAAAATATTTTACATATACAAAAATCGCCACATTTTAACTTCTTTACTATTTTTAATTTACACCTTATCTTATATATAATCACAAAGATACCGCCTAGGACTGAGGATCTCGAAAGGTCTTTCTGGCTTCAACACTCGCACTAAAAATTATTTTAAAATTAAATCAGAAACAAACGCCAGCAGTGAGTACAGGTTCAAATACTGTTGTCCGCCTGTTTGTATCTCCCAAGAAAATTCTAGCATAATGAACTGCTTATGAGAAAATCAGTTTTCTAACATGAAACTTCATTAAATTTAAAACTATCTCACTTATGGTTTCTAAAACTATTTCGCCGAAATCAAGTTTCAAAAAATATTTCTAGTCGCCCAAAACTGCTTCTGGGTTGGTGGTTAATATCCTAAAGCCGCTTATACCTGAAATCATACTAACCATCATGGCTCCATTTCGAATACCCCAGACGTGGATGCCACCTAACCCTGAACCCGCACCGATGAACCCTCTAATACTACCCGACTAATATGGTCCCAAGTGAACACCGACGATCTATATAGCATAATGGAACCTCGAAACCAAAATGCCTTGGTGAGTGGAACCCTAACCAACACCTCATCGCTATGTGTACTCAAGTCAAGACTAACTATGGCACCTCAAATGTGCAAAGGGTGACTCACTATAGAAATATATACTAGATCTAACCCTTCAATTGCCAACTGTGCAATATACAATTACATTATTCCATAACATCGCTACGCATAACCGAAATACATCCGACCGGAAACTCGAAATTTGTCATCTAGGTGTTTTGCTAAACCAAGCCAAATCAAGCTTCTTAAATACCGAAACTGCAAACTTTTCTCACGAGTATAACAATCGAGGTAAAAAAATACTTTATAAATCTATATTTTCAAAGCACTTTACAAACTTGTAATTTAAACACTTCGCTTTAGAAAATGATTTCGAAAGTACTCACCTTTTCGACTAATTCTTTCAAATTATTAAGCACTCTAGACTCGTAGGAAGCTCAAATCGCCACACAATCCATACAAAAGTACGAAATGCCCTCAATTTAACGCTTTAACCATAAAACATACATGTGGCTTTCTAAAATGACTATATCGAATCGAACTTCGATTCTAACAAAACTTTACGCTAGTCCCATTCAATGGATATCGATAATATGATGTGAAATTGACCAAATGTCCATACATTAAATGCCCTATAAAAACTATTTATTTTAGCAAACTTTTGACTAAGGGTTTTCCAGAGTCTAAAAATATCCGAACATTTCTCAAAATTTGCTCGATCGGCCCGACTACACCCGTAAATTTCAACCCAAACCGGTCTAAAACATTCCCTAAATCAGCCTCACCGCCCAACAGCCGCCCCAAAATTCCTAAACTCCAAACCCAGCCTAAAATTTGGACTGAAGTTTGTGGACCTTTTACAGCCTCTAAGAAAATTTCAAGCCATTATATAGCATTTAGGCTCGAAATAACACAAGTAGGCAAATTTTCTACCTTTTAAAGTTTGACAAAAGGCTAAGATATTGGTACCTATGCGTAGCTCTCTTCGTGTAGTCCAACTTTGCCTTCTGCTCTGATGAAAGCCTACGGTCCGATTTTCGTAAATCTAAGAAAGAACGAAGAAAAGAAAATAAAAATTAAAAAATCATCTCACTCTCTCTCTGGACGCTCTCACTACGCGCCTCCCTCGTCGCTTCGATTTTTGATTTTATCCTTTTTGATTCGTTTTCTTCTAATTATTCTTTTCTTTAATTAGTTATTATTATTATTTAGATAAATAATTTCTATTACCTCATTCAGTCCATTTTTTGTCCTCAAAATTTTTATTTATCCTAATTGAATATTCTTTAAATATTTTCCATTTTTCGAGATTTTCTAAACTCCGCTTTTAGGTTTCTCACTCAAACCCGTCGCCTAAACTACAAAAATATTCCTCGACTATCCTTACACTTAATGAAACTTTCCTGGTTACTTGTGGATTTGACCTAACTTAACCCAAGACACCGTTTCATCATCCGAGATCTGTAGAGATTTTCGAGACTTCCCTCGAACTATTTTGGCAATTTATTATTATTATTTTACTATTTAAACTCATTAATTATACTTTCACCCTTCCACTTTCCTTAATTCCAAGCGCCACAATTCTTTGAAAATTTTAAAATTTTATCCTTTACAATGGCACTGGGTGCACATATGCCCCTTTACGCTACATGTACCGTGCACCTCATCGAGACTCCGGTGTTACAAATCCTCCTCCTTTAGAACATTTCGCCCTGTAAATGAACAAAACGACATAAAGATGATACCTTAATCTGAAAACAAATGAGGATATTGACTGTGCATCTGAGCCTCTGATTCCCACATAGCCTCCTTAATCCCATGATTCATAAAACTGACACTAACAAAATGACCTTATTCCGTTGAAAATCGCTCTCTCGCGATCTATTATCCGGGCACTGGGCCGCTCCCTTATAGGTCAAATTATCCTTAGTCCCACCGGCTGGATCTCCCCGAGTACACGGGAGGATCCGGAATGTACTTGCTAAGCATGGATACATGAAAAACATTATGAACCTTAAAAAGAACCTCGAGGAACGAATCTATATCCTACCGGGTTCCACTCGACACAATAACTCACAAGCCCTATGTATCCGGGCCTCAGCTCACTGCCTTCCAAATCCGAGGACACCTTTCCAAGGGAAACTTCGAGGAAGACCCTATCGCCCACCTTAAACCTGTAGGACCTTACCGCATTTGTCCCGCATAACTTTCTCGTATGTCCCCCTGGCTATCTTCGAGTCCCGTTCCTGATAATCCGGATCTTATCTAAGGTAACTGCATTTCAACTGGCCTATCAATCTCCTCTTTCCTACTTCATCCCAAAGATACGAGTACATTAATTCCTACCATACAATGCTTCAAATGGAGCCATGCCTATACTGGATTGATAACTGTTGTTGTAAGAGAACTCCATCAGAGATAAATGCATATCCCATCTTCCCTTAAACTCTATCACGCATGCTCTAAGCATATCCTCTAACGTCTGAATAGTTCTCTCTGACTGACCATCAATCTGAGGATGGAAAGCTGTGCTAAAGTGCAATCGAGTCCCCATGGCATCCTGTAAACTGGACCAAAAACTGATGTGAATCCGTCCTTGGCCCGAGACTATCGATGTAGGAACACCATGTAATCTAATCCATCTCCCTCCACATATAATCGCCAACTTGTCTACCGGGTCATCATTGCTAAACTAGAGAAAATGCGCCCTGATTTCGTTAGTCTATCCAACACTCATCACCCATATGGCATCGTGTTATCTCCGAGTTCCCTAAGCCCTGCAACAAAATCCATAAGAATCTTATCCCACTTCCATACAGAACCTATAATGTATCTTCCCGCGGCCGGTGCTCGCCTTTACCTCGCTGGATGTGTTAGGGCATCCGATTTAAATCGCACTCCCATTTTTCATGCCCTTCCACCAATAATACCCTTGTGAGTATGATACATCTGGTGCTACTGTGGTGCATGGCATAAGGCCATGAGTGAGCCTCTTCAATGATTTCTTTAGTTCACTCCATTTCAGTACACACATCTCGAATTTCTAACTATTACGCCATCGCCTCCCCGATCCTGAACTCCGGTTTCCTACCACCCTCAATCTCCGGCCTCAACTTAATCATCTCCTAAACCCGCTTCGACCTTCCTCGACCATCCACGAGAAGAGGACGAACATAAAATGATGCCAACTGTTCCTATATCGCCCACCGCAACTAAACTCCCAAAGATCTCAACTCTATCAACAATGGAGATATACTGGCTCGGGCAGATAAGCATGGGAACCCTCCCTTCCGGCTGGGCGAAGGCACTCCGCCACTACATCGCCTTCCCGATGGTACTCCTATCGTGCAATCATAAGTAATCCTTAATCAACTCCAACCACGGCCGGGCCGCCCTTTAAGTTGCTTCCTTCTTCCCGAGTAAAGATATATTGTGTGCTCTTATGATCGGTGAATATCTGACAAGGAACACCGTATAAATAATGTCTCCAGATCTTTAGAGCGAAACCATCAAGTAGTTCTAAATCACGGGCTCCGCAGCTTCCGCCTCGCGGCTTCTTTAACCGACGGAATCATAAGCCACTCTACCATCCCGCATCAAAACACACCCTAACCCGTTTCGAGGCATCACTATAGAGCACCACATAACCTGGTCCTTTCCCGACTGTGAGGTTACCACCTGAGTCAGCCGTCAACTTCCCCCGGCCTCACCCTCAAAACCATGCCGGTGTATCCGACCACCGACTTCTCGATCCTTTTCAATAGATTTGTCGTAAGGTCATGATTCCTTGAAAATCCCTCAACAAATTTCCCTGTGAATAACCCTCGTCAACGAAACCACTTTATTTCAAAACATTCAAGGGCTTTTCGCCTACTCACACTATAGATTCGATCTTCCTCGATGATCCACACCACACCTTACGCCGAAATGACATGACCCAAGAAAGCCATCATTTAACCAAAACTCGGCACTTCACTAAACTTAGTTTATAACCGACGCCTCTCTAAGAATCTCGTAATATCACCCGCAGATGCTCAGTATGTTCTCCGGGATCAAGCTGAAAGTACACTAGAATGTCATCAATGAATACGATCACAAACTTATCTTAAATACTCACCGAATACCTCGTTCATCAAATCCATGAAAGCAATAGGCATTACCAATCCGAATGGCACTACTAGGAACCTCGTGAGTGACCGATCCTCGTCCCGGGCGCGCCTTAGAAACATCATTCTCGACCAACCTGATGGCAAAACACCTTGTGTCAATCTTTAATATAAATTCTCGAGATCCACAGAACACTTGGTCAAATAGCTCATCCATACGAGGAAGCTGATACCGGTAGCGATTGCCGCCCCGATTCAATCAATTGCCTATAGTCTATACACAACCGTAAGCTTCCATCTTTCTTCTTACTTAAGAGAACTCGGAGCTCCCCTACCTGAGGTACTAGTTCCGGGATGAAGCTTCCGCTTATCAATTCCTCCAATCGTGCCTTCACCCTTTTTAACTCGCCGGTTATTCAGATGAAGGAATGGATATTTCCGCCTGGCCCCTATAACTAGTTCAATAACGAACTCAGTTTCTCTATCCGGGGGTAAACCTTAAATATCATCCGAAAGACATTTGGGAACTCTTTCGACTACGGGATGTCTTCCACTCGTGTCCCCTCTGCCTCCTATCCACTACAAATGCCAAATAACTCTCCGCAACCTTCCAAGCATTTCAGGCTGGTCATGGCATTAATGAGACCAGGGCGATCCTCTTCTCCGATTCCCCGAACATCACGCCCAGTTCCTCCGGGGGTTCGAACCAATCTTACTTCTTCTTATAGCAATCTAAGGTGGCTCTATGCCCGGATAACTACCCATACCCAAGATTATATCAAAATCACGGATACCTAACACTCATCAAGTCCGACCGAAAACTCTTATTCCGATCATCAATTTGCTACTCAGAAACTATCCTTCTGGAGCATCATAAGATCCCCATTAGGTACTCAAACCACCATACGAGACTTCATTCATGCCACCCTATCCGGTGCCTCCCAAAGTGAACGGTAACGAAATAAATGAATGAGTGGCCCCCGGGTCCACCAACGCATATTCATCATGATCGTAGAACTCCAAATCATACCGTAATCACGCCTCAGATGCATCCGCCTCCCGCCATTGCAGGATCAGAATACTGAGCCTCGAGTACGAAAGTACCACTTTGAATCAAGCAATCTGTGGTATCGCTTCACCTCCCGCAGACCTACCACGACCCCACAAAGTTATACTCGCCACCTTTGTTTTAAACCACTCCCTACTGTACTGGATTGGGATAACCAGTCTGGGTATGCTAATCGTACCTACCCCGCAGGTCTCTCAAGTACTTACTAACCAGGGATGGGCCTCGATAAAGTGGCCTTCCCGCCTGCAGAATGGAAACATCCTCACATATTCATCCCAAGACTCTCCGAGATGCCTCCGACATGTGGCACAATAAATGGAAAAGATGATCCCGAAGATCTACCACCTGGCTACCGGGCGATCCGACGATTCCCCGTTCCAGATACCCGTCCAAGCCCCACCGCCAGCTCCATTTCTTCCTTCTTCTACTAGATCGACTATCGTACGGGCCGACTCAAGGCTAGAGCACCTCTTAACGGGTCCGTCGCCCGAAGCTAACCGAACCGTCTTCTACCTTAGTGTACTCCTCAAACTTTTCATATAAAAATTGCCGGCCATGCTTTACTTTAAAAGTTTCTAAAAACTTTTCATAAACTATTTGCATGCTTTAGCTGTATTCTAGTAAACACGGGAAACCTGTGTCTCTACCGTGCCGGTGGAAGGACCTCGTGTCCATGTCACCTTTTTCCTATAATTATGGTGGAAAGACCTCATGTATACGTCACCATATAATAGCTAGAACGCTAATCCTATCTAACCATAGCACGCCACCTCCTCGGCCCGTCTGCACTTCACCAAGCAAGCTCTTAGCCCTAATCTATATAACTGCCCCATCTCGCCCCGCCTTCCCGGGAGGCCCCCGTGTCCCGACGAGCAGCACCGTGAACACCTCAGATAACCCGATCCATCGCCAAGGTACCGCCACTCATTCTCATGCATCTCATGGTTCTGTACCTGGGGATGATTCATCACATCTTCCGATCTAGGGTGCTCCGACATATCTCTAGTGGTGCCTCCTAAGTGCGTAAGTCCTAGATCACCTCACACTGCCTAGACATAATGCTATGAATTTCAAGATTAAAAGATTTAGTGACACTTTTCAATATTTGATGCATGCAAGGCTTAGCAAAACCATGTAGGTTGCAATAGCAAAATCATTATAAAAACAATTCTATAGGAAATACTGTGGAAAATACTAAAAATGTGCGAACTATCGCCTAAAACCGCTTCGATACCAACTCGATGCACCCTTCCTAAAGGATGTGAAATCTCGCTAAGAACTCCCAGGAGCAGAACCTCCCGTGCCAAGCCGCTCGACCGACAAGTTACCATGAAGCTGCCGTTAAAACCGGCCGAAACCGTATTTGGAAAACGGGTTATAAAATTTTTCACTTTTTATATCAAAATCACAAATTTTTAGATTTAACGAAATCCCAAAGATAACGATCGCAAGGTGGTCAAGCCCAAAATACAAAAAATCACTGGTGATAAAGAAAATACACTCCTAATGTCTTCCAAAAAATCCAACTACAACTATACTCCGACCTCCGGGTTCATCAAAATATAAGATAAGGATCAAACATAATTCATACATAAAGAACTGCTTTTCTCAAAACCATGCATGTACATATTTTATAAAAATATTTACATATACAAAATGCCACATTTTAACTTTTTACTATTTTTAATTTATACCTTTATCTTATATATATAATCACAACACATTGCCTAGGACTCGAGGATCCCTCGGAAAGGTCTTTTCGCCTTCATGACTCGCACTAAAAATTATTTTAAAAACAAACTCGTGGAGCCAAACTGCCTCAGTGAGTACTATAAGTTCAAAATGCTGTCGCTTGTACCTTCAATATGAAAATCGCATTTAAAATGGTAAAGAAAATCGCTATGATAAACCAGTTTTTGCTATGAAAACCATTTCTAAAACTCGTACAAAAATATTTCATTAAAACCGCTCAAAACTATTTTTTGGCTGGGCGAAACCGCTTCTAAAACTATTTCTCGCCGGGCCGAAAATCGTCGCAGTTAATATCCGAAAGTGCTATACCTGAATCAAGCATTCAACCACCGTGGGCCCATTTCGAAATACCCTAGATGTGATGCCACGAACCTCTGGACCTAAAGATCTGTGAGCTTAACCCTAACACTACCCGGGCTAATATGGTCCTATGAACACTACGGATCATATATAGCATAATGGAACCCTGAACTAAAATGCTGAGGGAACCTCGAACCAACACCTCATCGCTATGTACTAAGTCACAAGCTAACTATATACCTTGAATGTGTCAAGGGCTTAATTCACTATAGAAATATATACTAGATCTAACCCCAATTGCCGACTGTGCAATATAGTTAGTCATATAATATCCCATAACATTAAGCATGTATAATCCGAAATACATCCGACCGAACTCGAGCCGTGCCATCTAGTGGGTTTTCGCTTAAACCGTGCCAAATTCGTTTTTAAATACCGAAATCAAAACTTTTCTACGAGTATAACAATCGATAGTAAAAAAATGCTTTATAAATCTATATTTTCAAAGCACTTTACAAACTCAGAATTTAAAACACTTCTGCTTTTAGAAAATGATTTCAGTACTCACCTTTCTTTTCTCGACTCAATTCTTTCAAATCTCGCAAACACTCTAGATTCCTCTCACCTGATCTCAAATCGCCACACAATCCATACACAAAGTATAGAAAATGCCCTCAATTTAACTTTAACCATGAAACATACACGTGGCTAAACGACCATATCGAACTAATCTCGATTCTAAGAAAACTTTACGCCGCTAAATTCCATTCGATATATTATCGATAATATGACGCGGAAATCGACCAAATGCTCCATACACATTAAATGCCCCCATAAAAACTATCCTGCTTTGAAGAACCCCGACCTACGGCCTCCCGTGAGAGTCTAAAAATACCCGAAACATTTCTGAAAATTCTGTTCGACTTGTCCGACTACACTCCTGAAATTTCAACCCAAACTGTCCAAAAATATTCCCTAAATTCAGCCCTGACTGTCCGAACAAAGTCCTAAAAATTCCAAACTCGCCTAAAAATTTCGGACCAAGTTTTTACAACCTTTTACTTGCCTTCTAAGAAAATTTCAAGCCATTATATAACATTTAGTTCTAAATAACACAAGTAGGCAAATTTTCTACCTTTAAAGTTTGACAAAAGGCTAAGATATTGGTACCTATATGCATTCTTCGTAAACTTAAACTTGCCTCTCCTGCCCGATGAAAGCCTATATTTATCCGATTTCATAAATCTAAGAAAGAACGAAGAAAAGAAAATAAAAATTAAAAAATCGTCTCCCACTCTCTCTCTGGACGCTCTCACTACGCCCGTCTCCCCTGTAGTTTGATTTTTTTGATTTTATCTCTTTTTGATTTTCGTTTTTTTTTCTAATTATTATTATTTTTCTTTAATTATTATTATTATTATTTAGAGAAATAATTTCTATTACCTCATTCGGGTCCATTTTTGTCCCGAAAATTTTTATTTATCCTAATTGAATATTCTTTAAATATTTGCCATTTTTTCGAGATTTTTCTAAAATCCCGTTTTCAGGTTTCACTCTAAACCCGTCGCCTAGAAATTCGTAAAATATTCCGACTATCTCGGAATTTAACGAAACTTTCCTGGGTTACTGGGGATTTCACGACTCCGACTTAACTAAGACACCGCTTCACATCCGAGATCTAGAGAATTTCTCGGTGACTTCCGCAATTTATTATTATTATTTTACTATTTAAACTTCATTAATTATACTTTCACCTTCCACTTTCCTTGCACTGCAAAAGTGCCAATTCTTTTGAAAACTTTAAAATTTTATCCTTTATTATCGGCACTTGGTGCACATATGCTCCTTACGCTATATACCGTGCACCTCATCTGACTCGGTGTTAGCACTCATAATGCACTTCATATGCACCGGTAGCCTAGAAATTAGTGAGTGCATGACATTAAAAATTGCAAGAAAAAAAACAAAACTTTTGGAAAGGAATTTCATAGATGAATTCTGAGAACGGGTCGTAAGACCGGTCCAACAGATTATTTCCTGATGAGGACCACACTGCCAAGGATCTCCAACACATTCTTGGAGTGGTAGTCCCATATTTTTACCGATGATTTGGTAGTATAGCTTTGAAACAACAAGAATTATTTTGAAAGATGTTTTCATACGGCTTAGGTAAGTGAGGGAGTCAGGAGGGCTCAAAAGTATGAGTTGACTGCGTAGATTACTCGCAGGATCATGTATTGAATGTGTGTTTATTTTACTGCATATGCACTTAGGTGGAGAGTAGCCCACTTAGGGTGATTCCACTACTGAGCATTAGCTCACCCTGTCGAGGGATATTATATTTTACAGGTATAGGGAGCGAGCGAGGAGACGACATGTCATAGAGGCTATTTTAGAAGAAAGTCGGATTGTGGCTTTAGTTTTGTGATGTATACATGTATTAGAGTTTCAGAATTTTAATATATATGTGTATAAAAGAGAATTGATTAACTCTTTTGAAACTATTGGATATAGTTGTTGTATCATGATGAGTATAGTTATTAGGCCCAGGTGGTCGTTTTACTCATGTTATGGTTATATTGGACTGTTTGGGACAGGTTTTATTGAGGTGTTGTATTTGGGTAGAGCTCCCCGTACAAAGGAGATTCTGCCCTATTTTTTGAAGTGTCGTCAGGTAACCCGACATCCACCTCAGATTCCACTCCGTTGATTCGGTAGTCAATCTGACCCTCAGTTCACGCCACAAGAGTCGCCATTGTCTTTGAGGTAGTGGAAAAGGCTTGTACAGTGACCACTAATTTCCTAAATTGTGCAATGTGCAATGCAAGATGGCCGGCCTAAGCTCTACCGCCTCTCAAACTATGTCGGTGCATAAGTAGGATATGGTTTGTCAGATAGAATGCTACTAGCAAAGTGGGTTGTAGGTGGCCCGCATTGGTAGTGGGTTCAATTATGGGGAAATGGTTTGAGAACATGCTTTTGGGCTCTTCCACGCCTCCTCGCTATAAGGGAAGGATTTCTTCTTTCTTCTCCTCGAAAACAACAAGACACATATCCGAGGATCTCGCACAAACCTTAGACAATCTCAATAAAATCCTCTATAAGCCCTCGGGTGGTCAGTTGTTGACACCGCCTCCTCTACCATGGTGTCACTTGGCACTCTTCCCTCCGGGTGATATTGTCACGATTGAGAGGTTCTTAATGGAGTCTTGCAGGTTCTCCCATTTATACTCAAAGTCATTTTTTAGCCCATCTAATTTATTGTTCAAATTGTCTTCCACAGTGACAATTCTCTGATTCGAATGGGCAATAATCCCCTTCTACTTTGCCACAAAGTCATCCACTATATGAGAAAGGTCCAAAATGGCTTGTTCAAATGGAGGGATCGACCGGGTGGTAATGAAAGTGACTGAGGAGTCAAGCATAATACGGAGGTCTCGTGAGGTGCATACCGTGGAGGCCCTGGTTCTATGGAGAATTTCTGTGATTTCCCAACTATGGCTGTAAGTACTACCATATGGTGAACTCATCCATTGGTTTCTATAGTCCCTCATGGACCTATATTCATTTGGATTCCTCTCCACCTGTCAATGATCTGCCATGGCCGGCTCGTAATCCTCACGGACATATACGCACTCAGTTTACTCCCCCGCCACATGTCGACCGCATCGCCTCTTCCATTGGGTTCAAATTCAACCTTGATTAAGAAATCTATCCCACTGAACACGAATCCACAAAGAAATTTAAAGCAAACACCAAACAAAGAAAAAACTCTACCAAAAGGGGTAAAGAAGGAAATGAAACAAAATTAAACAAAATTAAACACACTGAAAACACTAAAAAGATATATATACAAGAAAATTCACCAGAACTTGTGATGAGGATCACAAGTGTTCAACAAGTCATCATTCACACTTAGGCACCATCCCCGGCAACGGCGCCATTTGATTCGTGCAACAGTAGGTGTTATGAACCAACAAAATTTATAACCTAACATTCCCATCACGTAGCGTAACTACCTAAGTAAAGATAGCCGCCAGATCAACGGATGAGTTTTCTTCTGTACCAAATGATTTACGTGAGGCTCAAAATGGTCAATTTGTTTTGGATTTTAAGGTGGTGATAAAAAACAGGGAGTTAATGGTTTCAGAACCGAAAATAAGGTGAAATAAACTAAAATAAAGTGTAAAAAGAAATCCTGAAGTATCAATACAAAGTAGTTTATAGTATTACAAAGAGGTCCTCAAGTCTATTTCCTCGCTGGGGTGATGACCTATGTCAATTCCCCGAACCGGATCTTCATTTAACTTTAAAAACTAAACCCTAATAATTTTCCTCTTGATAGAAAGCATTTATTTAGCATTTATGGTTCCTATAGTGAAAATCTATCACCTTGACTTACCTCCAGTGGCTCATAAATAGCAACTAATGGATATCGGTGTAAAGCTAAGAATACACTGAACCCTAAAATCTTGCCAAGTATTGGCCAAAGAAAGTACATCAAAAAGCTTTAAACCTAGAGTTGCAAATTTGTGAACCAAAATGTCAAAACCTGCTGCGTGAAAAACAGGGGAACAAAATGCAAACCTTACTTCCCAAGCCTAGAAACCCTCTTCTTCAAGGTTTAGAGGCTTTAGCCAAACATCCTTTGAGTTGTCATCCTCAAAGGGTGTGTTTGATTGCCTAGAAAGTGAGAGAAGGAGGAGAGAGAAGAGAGAACGTGAAGGTAAAAAACATGGGCCCGTACTGGAGAATGCTTCGAATTAAAGTTAGGTTACAAATTGTTCAGAAAATGGCTTATATAGCCTTACAAACAGGTGAAAATACCAATCTAACCTAACTAGTATAATTACAAGTGAGGGTAGAAATGAATTAACCAAAACTGGTCAAGCGATACACAAAGAGGGAGCAGAATTACATAGAAATTTTTGCTACATAGCCAATTCTCAAGATAGAAGCGAAAATTGCCATGTAGCGAATTTTCCAGCCTTGTAATGAAAATTTCTATTCAAGACTGCTTCATCATCACATATCGCTCCATTGCACCCGTCGGTCTATTCACACTGCACTATTCCATTTCTTCTTACTTTGATATTCTTCATTCCTGACTTGCAAAAATTGATAGAAAACCATATGAAATTGATGGAAATCAACCCGACTTTGTTATGATTAGATTGACATGACGATTTGGCTTCCAATTCCTGCAAAAGCTATAAAACAGCCCCAGAATGTGATCATAAGTACAATAGGGACCCGAACATGTCAATTAGGTTAATTATAACAATTAGTACACAAAAAGCGCTCAAAACCTATTAAAAATAGGGTTCAAAATAGCACTTTTTGGGCACTAATAAGTTGGTATTAAGAGTGATGTATCAACTCTTTAACTATAGTAATATAGTTGATGTATTTTGGTGAGTATTGATGTATGGGCCTAAGTGGCCATTTTTACTCATGTATAGGTCTCATAATATAAGACACATGTATTCCGCGAGTTGACGGGTTATCAACGGACCCTCGGGTTTTGGGGTGTCACAGCTTGGTATTAGAGCTAAGGTAAATGATTACCTTGGGAGCTCGGTGGGCGTATCCATAAGTATGGTCCTAATACCAGCTTCACAGCTTGGTATCAGAGCTTAGGTAAGTTAGGCATACAATACTTCAAAGACTGAATGGGCACGGTTATATTTATGTCCTTTGTGTAATTGATGAATTAAATGTGATGTGTGTTTTGTGATTTGTGTGCTTGGTGAATAGCACATAGGAAAGATGTTGAACACTAGGGTTTGGAAAATAAAACCTTAGGAGCTTGAGAAATTTTGGCAAAATAGTCCAGAATTAATTGAAAAAAAAAAAGTGGGTTTAGTTTTGTCTTGATCACACCCCAATGAAGACTCATGGTTCAAATCAAGAAAATGAAAAGTAATTAATGTGTTGTGAAGCAAAAGGGAGGGGCTGGGGGCGCACCCCGTGTGAAAAGCCCGGAATTAGGTGAAGGAGACCCGAGATAGTATCCGAAATTTATGGTGTAAGAGACCCAAGTGAGAGGTCTGAAAGTTCTGGCGCTTCAAAGAAGACAGACGTCATGGTTATCACGTAGACTAGAGTTGAGTGATAGGGAGTCTGGGAGTGACTGAGATTAGATACCCATTGGAAATTGCATTAGTGTTGGTGAGCCATGAAGGGCTCACATATCGATGTCATTCATGACATGGATTAGGCTGACACCATCGATGGTCGCTGATCAGGACCTTGAAGGTCTTGCACACCAAGCAAGGAGGTGTGGTTACATATGCACGTGGTTGAATGCGTATATGCGTGGAATTTCGAGACGAAATTCTTTTAAGGGGGGAGAATGTGAAACCCCTAGAAAATTCTAATTTTCTGAAAAATGGCAAAATGGTAATTTTGGTCAAAATCTGGAATTTTTCTAGATCTCGGATGACAAAATGGAGTTCACCGTTGGAATCGTCTCGCGAATCGAAGGCTACCACGCCGACTTCGAGACAATAAATTTCACGCTTTTCGAGGCAACGAGCTGCAGTATCGGGACACTGGCGCATTTTGGAGCGGCTCACGCAGCCACGTGTCGTGTGCAGACCAACTTGAGCTCAAGTGTGGGGCCCATGGGTGACATGTGGCACCTCCTAATTGGAGGAAATCAAAGGTTGGTGGATTAAATGGATAAGGAATCCAATGAGCCAATGATGGCTTGACAAGTGCTAATTAGGGGGACAAAAAGGAGAGCTTTTTCCATTTTGCCGATAATGCAATAGGTGAGAGGTGAGCGTATTTTTGAAAAATTGAGGTTTAGAGAGAGTGCAACTTCTAGATTTCCGTAACTGACAAATGGATCTTTCGGGATAAGAAGCAGTTGTTCTACGGCAAGTGGCTACGCAGGGCACCGCTTTTGGAGAGTTTTGACAACCCAAGAAGTAGGGTCTTCTCCTACTCGGTTATTTTCGGGTTTTTAAGAGCTTTGTAAATGACGGTTGATTTGATGTCAGAGTGGTCGCTTGATCGGTCCCAAACTCGACCGACTGGTTGAAAATGTGGAAACCCATGGGATGCTTAAGGACCGCTGGGTATTTGGGATAATTTATGCAATAAATTATGGTTTGGATGTTGTTGGCCCAAATGGCCATGGATCGATAAAGTGAGAAAGGCACGTTCAATGACAAACTTCACTGCCATTTAGGATCGTTAAAAATGGGCCCCAGATGCTTAGTCGACCAAAATTGTAAGACTCGAGAAAATTCCAATTTTCGGAAAAAAGGCAAAACAGTAATTTCAGTCAAAACCCAAAATTTTTCTAGATCTCGGATGACGAAACGGACTTCACCGTTGGAATCGTCTCACAAAATCTAGCTACCAAGTCGAATTTCGGCCGACTCGAGACCTGGAATTTCACGCTTTTCGAGGAACCGAGTATCAAAAAGCCGTAAACCTGGGCTTGAGAGATATGTGATGTGAAAAAGGTCACCTACTACATGTGATCATGTGACACATGTCGCATGAGTAGAGAGAGGACGAAATGGGTGGCCGAGATTGTGCCAAGTGTCAAAATAGTGAAAAAAGGGGACATGATGGGAATTTTTGAATTGTTAATGATAATAGGACAAAACTGAAATAGTTGTCATCTTCTCCAAATGGAGAATACGTGCAGAATGAAAGACCAAAGATGCCGTGGGAGTGAGGTTTGGTGTTTTAGAGAGAGAAGGTGTGCATTCTCTCTAGGTTTCCGGTCGATCGGACCGTCAGTTCTCGATGGAGTAAGAAGTAAAGTTGCTCTACGTGGCGAGGGCTACGTGTGGGCACCAATTTGGTGGAGTTCTGATAACTCCAAGAGTTAGGGATATTTTCCTACTTATAATCTTACAAGAGCCATAAAATTGGTTATGAACGTTCCGAGGCTTGTTTTAGCCGTAAACCCACCTCAAAAGCTTTGGAACCGAGGGAGAAATTCTTATTTGTGGTCGTGAACAAAGAACCCGAGGGTTTCACTGTTCACGTGAATAGTGACACGAAATTTTTGGTGTGAAAATGTGTTTGGTTGAGTGATTCAAAATGAATTGCTCATGTTTGTTAATTAGCTCATGTGAGCTAATTTTGGTGTAATTGATTGTGAATTTGCATAACATGTTTTATGTGATTTAATTATGTTAATATATATGCATGTGAATATATTAGTATGAATGTGTTGGAATTGGCATCATGCATTCCATATGCACTGGGGCACCCTAGAATATTAGGAGTGAGTGCATGACATGAAATGAAACAAAAACGAAAATGTTTGTGAAAGGAATTTCAACGAAAGATTTTTTGAAGAATTGCCTGGGAGGACGTCCATCGCATCACTTCTATGAGGACCACGATCAAGCTGAGTTATCCAAAGAATTCACCTCGGAGGGTAGTCTAATATTTTTACCGAAACTCGATAGTAAGTTTTCAAGAACAAAAAGCTTTCGTTGTGAAAACTTTATTTTTACTCGCATATTGGCTTAGGCATATGTGAGGGAGTCGGTGAGGACTCAAGACATAGGTTTTGGCATGTAGACATTCGAGTAGGCTCATAAAATTGCTTGAATGTGATTGTTTTCCATGACATGTGCACTTAGGTGGGGAGTAACCCATGTAGGAAATTATCTCTACTAGGCTTCTGGCCACTCGTCGAGGGATCACCATTTTCGTGCACAGGAGTGATTAGAAAGACGACACTCATTAGAGGTCGTTGAGAAGAAATGACTTATGGCTTTGATGTTGTTGTATAACATGTATTAATATTAAATTTTAATATATGTTGAATTAAGAGTGATTTATTAACTCTGAACTATGGTATATAGTTGGTGTATTTTTGATGAGTACTGGATGTAAGGCCCGCGGTCGTTACCCATGTACATGTCTCATGATATCGATGTCGGGGGATGATTGTACTGGGCAGAGCCCCCGTAAAAGGAGGCTCTGCCCGATATTCATGTGTGGTGTCGGGTTACTCAACATCCACGATTATTCCGCAGGTTGACGGGTTGTCAACGGACCCCCGGGTTTTGAGGCGTCACAGAAATTAATCCATGTGTGTTTCAAGCAAAATATTGCTTGAATTGGATGGCTTGAATTGTGTGGAAAGAAATTGTTAATGCATATAATTAAATGTGTTAACATGATGTTGAATTATATAAAAAAATAATTGTGTGTAAGCTATTGAAATAATTGGGTGGATTAGCTTTATGGATGAATTTTTGATGTTATTGATAGGAATTGAATAACATGATGTTGTGAGTTAATTTATGTTAGTATATCCATGATTTATATATTAACATGAATTGTTTGGAAATGGCATAATGCATTTCATATGCATCAGGGCAACCTATAAAATTAGGTGTGAGTGCATGGCATGAAAGAAATGAAAAAAATGGAAAGTGGTTATGAAAGGAATTTGAAGGGAAGATTTTCCGAATAATTGCCTTGGAGAGTGGTCTAATAGTTCATCTCAGAGGTTGACCCATGACTGTTTTGGAAAAATGATCCAGCAGTTTGCCTCGGAGGGTAGTCCAATATATTTACGTAAACTCGGTATGATGTTTTCAAGAACAAAATGCTTTTGTTTCAAAAACGATGTTTTTTTTGCATTTGGCTTAGGAATGTGTGAGGGAGTCGGTGAGGACTCGAGACATGGGATTGGGCATGTACACATTCAAGTATTAAGTGGGAAAGTGGGAGAATGTTATTCCACATTAAAATTAAGTGGGTGGCCCACTAACCTAGTATTTAGCCAATTAAAAGAATACCCAATATCTTTAAACTGTTATGAAGATATTTACCCTTGATGGAGTGGGTAAATTATATTTATTATAATTTATTATACATGTTATTTGTATCAAATATAATTTCTGATATTATAAGAACGGTTATTTATAATAAATATACTTATTATAAGAACGCTTATTTATAATAAATATAATTTATTATAAGAATATTCACTACACGTTTAGAATCCTATTCTTAGTCTTTCTCCTATCAATAAGTAATATATAGAAACCCCTTCATGTGCGGTTAAGGCACTCTTCCATCAATTACAGAAAACAATTTTGTGTATCAAAGTTTGATAAGGAGAAGAAGGGATCAAGGATTTAAGATCTATAAATTGAAGGGAAATCTCTCATGGCTACGTGTTCTTCAAACGGTATGTAATCTATATATATATATATATATATATATATATATATATATATATATATATATATATATATATATATATATATATATATATATATATATATATATATTATTATTATTATTATTATTATTATTATTATTTTATTATCGTGAGATGAGTTTGAATTAATGTGGATTCGATATTTGTTTGTTGATTGCATAAATCTCAACATAGAAGAACAAAGATCCAATTCAAACACAATACTATAATGAAATTGATACTACTTTGTTGGCTCGCCTATTACGTTGATGGTGAAGACAAACATGGATAATGATCCTTTTAACAATCCCACTAATGAAATCGAATTTCCGAGACATGAATTCAAATTATCTGCTTATGTCTAGCTACTTTACACACAAACAAATATAGTTTGTTTTCATTGGATCTCAAGGGTCGACTAATTAATTCTGGTTATGCTACTCTCATGTACATGTAGAATAACAAAAATTATTTAGTTAACCCTTACAAGACCACCACCACCCCCTCCCCCCCAAAAAAGAAAAAAAAATTAAAAAAAAAAGAAAAACATCTTCATATATATATATATATATATATATATATATAGAAAAAGTTTTTATAACTTTTTGAATCATCAACAAAATAATTCCGGTTGTGTTGCTCGATATGACTCTAACATAAGGGGGCAACATAATCAGAGTTATTTTGTTCTTGTCTCATTAATTTCCTTCATTTACCATAGCGTATGGATCTGCAGGCGTTTAATGTCCAATTTACCTATCATATCTCACTTCATATACCCTTCGAGGATAATAGTGCGAATGTCATGCAGAGAGAGTATGACTTTTGTAATCTTTATTTATTTATTTATTTATTCATATCCTTGTTAATTAAACTCTCCTTTACTTTGCTTTCTCATATTCCATTTTTATTTCATCATTGTATTTATTCTTCTTTTTTAATAATTTCTGAAAGCTCTTCCATAGTGTAAAAAAAAGGTCATAATTTCATGCAATTTAAATGATTTCAAAGTGGATATGGAACACAAAAGATGCATCCTACTGCATGGATGGGGAAGATTGGCAAAATCATAGCTTAAATCTCTTTAACTTTCACAAGAACAAAAGGGCTTTGGGAATTAGGCTATTTACAAAAGTATTCTTGTCATCATTCATGGTTGGAAAAAACTTTTTCTTTCCGTTGAGGATTTTAATTCTTTAAGTTAGTTTTACTTTCTCTCAAAAGAAAAAAAAAAGTTAGTTTTAACTTTAACCCCTTCCACATCAAGCAAATACAATATATCCAATTTTATAAAAAATAACATTACTTGATGTCTTAAAAATCCCACATCATTAACACTCGAATTTAAATCGGAGTGTTGCATGAAGAGAAGATTGAATAATAATCAAAGATATCTATTTTCGAGTCGCTAAGTTGTATTTGACTAGAATTTTTTTTTCTTTTTTAATTCAATTTTTAATGGTCTAAAAATAATTTTAATTTATCATTTTTCAAGTTTAGAAAATGTGATTAATAAAGTAAAATACGTGCCTGAATAGGCAGTGGATGTTCAAAACGTAATCCCAATCCATTATCCACCCCCATTGACTTGCTGTGGGAATTTGGTCCCTAATGGAAATGGAAAACTAATAAGTTTAGGATTAGTTAAGCAACATATAGCAATTGTACTAAGCTAACGTAGAAAGGAGAACTTCATTATTTTTCATTCAATTTTTTATTAGATAATTCGAATTAAAAAAATAAATAAAATCATTCTATGCAAAATAAAAACAATATTTTTAATAGAGTTTTACTTTATTTTTGGTTTTGAAATTTATGGAACTTTTTGTTACTGTGATTTATCTTCACTTACCATGTCGCTTGTTGATCAGGCTTCTTTCTACTTGGTCATAGTTTGATCAAATATATATATATATATATATATATATATATATAAATGCGCTTCATTCTTGTAACAATTATATTAATGGAATAAGGGTGTCCTCAATTTTTCACAAAAGCACTTCATTCTAAGAGGAAGAATGCTTTATTATTAAAATTATATAAATGCCTAACTAAATTTAATTACATTTATTTATCATCATACATCCAAAACCAAATATAAGTCAATATATTTTTTCCTTTTCCTTATGACTTTCCCTAAGACCAAGCATAACTTTATGATATTCTCCTACCCCTTTTACTTTTTCCCTCCTGGAAAATGATGCAAGTACTTTGTACTCTAACAATAACTCTCTAATAATTCACAAACTTATTCTCTAGTTTTTTATCCTTAGTCGAAAATTATTTCCGAGTAACTTAGGAAACAATAAATTAGGCAATATGAAGAGGGCATATTTCCAAAAGTAGCTTTCTGTATTGGTCTCCATTGAGAAATTATAAGATGTGATTAATCAAGTGAAATACTTGTGTGCATTAATAATAGGTTGTCAATGATCAAAACTTGGTTTATGATTCATATTTTCGATTTATTCTTTGTCGTGAAATTTCCTTGAAAATTTTTATTTATTTTTTATATTAAATATTTAAAATCTTTGACTTTTCCTACCATTCACAGGGCCCACACTGACTTGACTGTAGAGATTTTGTCCCAAGATGTAAAAGGGATTGCTTTGAAGCTGTGACAAATACAATGTCTCTTTGTAGTGGATGAGAAATTTGCAACATTACACAAAACCAACTTTTGGGGGCACAACTTCCACTTTCTATCGACCCGAGACCAACACAAACACAATGCACTTTCTCTCTTTCTCTCTCTCCCAAAACTAAAACAAAAAGGGAACAAAACAAAAAGGAATGGAAACGAGATCCACACAAACACAATATGTTCAGATTATTTGAAATATTAATCATAGACTAAGACGTATCGGCATATCAAGAGCTCAGGAGCCGACACTCATCTGTTAAAGAGCCGGTGAGGTTATCACGCCGACAAGGCGCCGATGAAACAATATAAACCTGAGCCACGGGGACATTGGGATGCCGAGTAATGACAATCAGAGTTTCACGGTTAGCACACAAACTGAGTCCTGTAGCACAGGTCCACCAGCAGGCCACTATACATATCATGGTCTCTCAGCAGTATAGCTAGGGCTACGAATGAAAGAAGACAGAGCGGGGCTTATCACCTTCTCAAATCAGATCTACTGCGGAGGAACAGATGAGGGGACTCTAATAGACATGAAAAAGCATTAAAAACTTGTATCATCACACTCTCCTCAACTCTTACCCTCACTCTTCCTCATTTCACTCTGGGAGGCTTTCACTGTTAATCAAGCTCTGAACATGCACACCCATAGCCCGTAGAGCTACCACATTAATTTCACTTCCTCTCAAGCTGAACAAAATGTGGAGGCTTTGCAGCAGGTGGTACGTGATCATATATAGTGCAGCCAACGTAGAGACTGACAAGATTTAAAGATGCCGCCAGAAAGAGGTTTATCTATTCCAGTACGTCGAAAAGGACAAAATTATCTGCCAGAAATAGCACGACGAGTATGATGCTTGAAAGAAAATGATCTAGGAAGAAAGAATGATTTAGTATGATGCTTGGAAGAAAAAGGAATATATTATCTCGACATGTCAAATACATAATATATTCCTTTCTTCCAAGCATCATACTGGGGCCATTCCTTTTCTTTCTCGTCATTCCTTTCTTCCAACATCATACTCATTCCTTTTCTTCCTGGGTAAAAGCACGAATTAAATTTTATCCTTTTTAGCATCATACTCGTCATTCATTTTCTTCCCAAAAGAAAGCATAGGCTGAATCTTATGAATCTCTCTGTGCTTTATATATGATCCACGTACCACCCACCTTGCAAAGCCTCCACATTCCTTGGTTCAACTTGAGAGAGTGGAATTAATCATGGTGCTCTACTCGGATATGAGGTTGTGCATGGTAGGCTTGATTAACCTGGTGAAACCTCCCAAATTCCAAATATGAGGAGTAAGGAGAGGGTGTTAAAGTGATGAGTTGGAGCAACCTCTTTACCTTTGTCCTCGTTTTATTAGCCTTTTCCTTTGTCTCCATTGAAGTCCCCCTCACTCTCACCATCTTCAGTACTTGTTCACTCCATATTTGTCTGCGATTTGGTAATCCCCCGCTCTTCACTGTTGTTTCATTCATAGCTTCTCTCACTTCCCCGCGAGCACTGCCTCTCGTATGCTACCCCCATTATCCCATCAAGCAGCCTATCTCCCCACCGACCGCTTGTCGAGCATGCTCTTCGTGCACTACAGGTTGTTATTCCCATTCGCATCCCCAATATCCCCATCAATCAGGTTTATGATATTTTCATCAAGACAATCAGGAAGCACAGATTAATGAACCCTACCACCAACAATAAGATGATGACCGTAATCGTAAACCCCGCATTTAGAAGCCAACATCAAGCCGAATAAGAGTTTACCCATCCAAACCGAAAGTCACCCGACATGATTTCAAGTAAATCTTGTGACGCTCTAAACTCCGGGGTCCGTTGATCACCCGTCAACCCCTGTATCACAGCCGTGATGCCCAAGTTACCCGACACCACTTTAAAATCGCGAGTCTCCTTTGTACGGGGAGCTCTACCCAAATACAGTACCTGCATATCTTGTCCCAAACAGTATAATATAATCCAATATATCCAATCACATGAGTAATACGGCCTTTTGGGCCTATAAACAGTACTCAATATGCATACCAACTATGAATCCAACTATATATCCAATAGTTATAAGAGAGGTAATCAATTCTCCTTTATACAACACATATTAAAATTCTAACATTCTAATACATGTATACACCATAAGTCCAAAGCCACAATCCGGCTTTTCTTCTAATCCTGCCTCTAGGACGAGCCGTCTCCTCGCACGCTCCCTATACTGATTCGTGCCACGGTAGGGTGAGCGGAATCAACAAAATTTGTATCCAGAGTTCTCCCATCGTCGTAGTCAAGCTAACGCAAAGATAGCGCCCAGGGTCGAACACGTGGATGGGTTTTCTTGCATAAATGATTTGAGTGAAATCAAACCGGTGAATTAAATTTGGATTGGTTTTCAGGAAACAAGGTGAGTAGTTTGAAAACTTAATGACTGTAAAGACTCGAAGTTATGGCCAGGTTTGCAACCGAAAAATAAAATCAAGAAAAATAAGAAAAAGAGAACTTTAGCAAGAGGGTCACCGATTTTAAGATCCTAGGCTAACTAAGAGCTCCCCTGGTTGAAAACAACTCCTATTTCAGTCAACACAGATGCGCATCGCCTTCTTTAGTTAAAACCCTAACATTCCATTATCATTCTTGAGGCTCGTAAAGACCATCTAAAAAATAACAGTGCATCTCTCACCCAAGTTAATCGACCTAAAGCATGGAGAGTATCACAAGACAATAACATCCCATGTTATAACCAAGTTTTGAATATATGGGCCATAAATACACTACCCGCAACATGAAAAGGTGGGAACCACCAAAGAACCTAAAGATCTTACCCCCAACAGCCTTTTACTTCAAGGAGGAAGTGGTTTTAGTCGCTCATCCTCCAAGTTGTCATCCTTGGAGGGTGTTTGGCAACCGAGAAAGGAGAGAAAGAGGAGAGAGAAGAGAGAAAGAAAGCAAAAACTAAAAATAAAAGACTTTATTTACAAAAATAAAATCCTACAAAATTATTCTCCCAAAGACTCCACGCTTAATCTGTTACTGTGGTTACGAAACAAGAGGGGCTGAGGGAGATAGCCTCTCAAGGTATGAAAATACCAAAACCTAACAACTAAAGGTTAATGGACAAAAGAGTAATACACCAAAATTGAAGTCGGTTGTATTAATTACAAAAGCATGACGAGGCATCAAATTTCGCTTAGCGGTGACATTTCGCTAGCTTTAGCGTAAAATCGTGCTCTCCCCAAGGGTTACTGCTCCATCGGGTCGTTCGCGGCTTCTTCATCCTCTGTTTCAATCAGATCTCATTTTCTCTCACTTTGCCTTGGTTTTCTCATTGATTCTGGGTCGCTTTGATGGTCGAGACTTGAATTCCAACTTCATGATTGATCATTTGTATTGAGATTGAACTCCATAAGTGTACAAAATCCTACAAAACAACCAAAACACCCTAAATGGCATAAGTGTTACTAAGGTAATCTCAGACACTTCAATTGGTATAAATGACATGATTAATGAGCAAAAGCACTCAAACCTATCTAATATAGGGTCTGCAATTGCACCTTGGGCACTAATCACACCCCAACCGAAACGTTGTTAGTCCCTTTAGCAATGCAAAATAAAAAAGATGTATGTGGTAGATTTTCAAAAAGGTTGTGAAAAAGTACGCCTAACCCTAAGTAAGAATTATCAAGGCCGTGTTCAATAACTATCATGAGAGAACGAATACCATACAAAATTGAGTATCAAAAGAGTCTCCTCTCAATGAATCAACCAGAAACTTCCACCAAAATTCAAGCCACGATTTGATTAGCTCAACACAAACCGCTAAACTACGCCTTCCCCAACCTCGGTTACTACCACGACTCCACGCCAACTAACCCAACAGATCGACCCACCCTTATTCCATTACCTCTTTATGCTGTAGGCATTAAACCGACTTCATCAAAGTCCTAACGGGGTCCACCGATGACTCCCAACCAATTAAGGCTTGTGGCATCAAGCCAAAAGGATCAACTCGGAACACAAACTCTACAAAGCCAATTTAGGGACTTCGAATGACTTCGAGAATTAAGCACCTACAACTTGCTAAACTCCACCTATCCACCCATGTAGCTAACACTAAGTCGGTGACTCCCAACCAGTGAAGGTTTAGGGCACCGGGCTTTAAAGGCTTTCGCCATACCCCTGACCGCGCTCTGCCTTCAAGCATTGTACCTTTATTCTTTCTTTCTTTCTTCTTTTTTTCTTTTTCTTTTTTTTTTCTTTTTCTTTCTTTTCTTTCTTCTTTTCTTTTTCTCCACATGGGTCCTAACCTATTAAAGGCGGTCAATGAAACTAGGGTAGGTTATGCAAAGTAAAGGAGGTTGCACAGTTTTTCAGCCTATCATTGAAATCTAATGTGCTTTGTGTGTGGTTAGCTAAAGGTGGAAGAAAAAAGGTCGAAATCAATAAGAATTCAACTAATCATTCACTCAACTAAGCATGGAATCAATCTAACATCAATAGAATTGACAAAGCTTCAATTTTTCAAACCATAGGTTGTGCAAAACCACAAAAAGTTTGGTTGCAAAACGGGCCCAAATTTTGAAAAAGTGTCAGAATGTATAACAAATTTTATAGAAAGGGACCCAATAGTCACCGAACATCACAAATGGGCTTGCACAAAATACCAATGTATATTAACAGAAAATCCACTTCCTTTACTAACTCTCCCCAACCCAAGCATCTCTGTCCGAAACGGGTTCGAATGGAAAATTAGATAAGGAGTGTTACCTCTTATGATAAGATGTGATCATTTCTGGATAGGAGACCTGACAAGCTTCCATCGACGCCTTATGCACTGCTCGGGCTTCAACAAACAAATTAGACAAGAAAAGAGAGGGAAAAGGTGACCGCTTGGACCATTTTTAAATTACACTTTCATAATAATCCCAAAATGTTCTTCTGGACATATTTAGATTCTAAACTCTCTAAGCTTCCAACGGTACCAAGAACGCCTAAAACGAGTCTGATGTGTGCCAGGAAAACAAAATTGGAGGTCAAAACTGTGGGATTTTCGCTAGGATTGCGAAAATTGAAAATTTCGCAAACACTTCGCAATCACTACAATCTTAGCGAAATTTGCAATTTTCGCTAAACCAGAATTTTCGCTAGAATTGCTTTAGCGAAGTTCTCTACATTTTTCGCTACTCACGCAAATTTCGCTAGCTTAGCGAAATTTCGCTAGCTAGCGAAATTTTTGGCCAATTTTCGCTATTAGCGAATTTTCTTGATTTCGCTACAATTGCGAAACATTTGCGAAATTCTGCTTGTTGAGTTCTTCATTCCAGGTTTCAAATTTGCATTTTGCTTCAAAATTGGCACAAACCGCAAAATTTAACACAAGAAAAAATTAGGAAAGATCGGCAGAAAAGAAAAAAATTAATTTACAAACATAAACTAACTAAAAAATAAGATAAAACAAAACAAGAAAATTAAAACAAAAAGTGGGGGAGGGAGCTTAGAAATGCCGAGGTTCAGGTGCTCCAAACCCGAACTCGCACCCGAACCAACCACTATGCTACAATGGTGGCATTTGCCATCTTCTTTGATGGGTGGCAAAGGCATGTACGTAAGCCACTAGTCTTCTAATGTTTTGCAACACAAGCAAGGATGGGTGGCCTGTGGTGGATGTTCGAGGTCGGTTGAAGCCAGCAGCATGGGCGTGATGAAGATCGAGTCGTGGAAAGGCTCGCAATGGGTTGGACTTAGCTTTGGGAGCTGGTGCTGCTGGTTTTGATTTTGTCAAGGTGTGTGGGTCAGAGCAAAAAAGCAGGTAGAAGTCATATACTGATCAACTGCGGCTACTAGCAAAGGGGTATTTGGTATCTCGGGCGCGGGCACTAGGATTTCAACTTCACGGGGATTGGTTGAAGGATAGGCTCCCGGGGCTCTTCCCCTGCTTCATGTCCACTACTCTCCCCGCCAACAAGGCAAGGTTTTGTCTCTTCGCTTGTCCAAGGCAAAAATTAACTGGGCATCCCAGCTCCTCGTGAGCTTTTAATGATTCCACTTCACTCCCCGAGGCCGCAGCTGAGCCTCGCTTCAACCAAAACTGCTTCACTAAGCACTTTCCTCTTGGACTCTCTTCCTCCAAATTTTCCTCCTCTGATGAACAAACTGATTGGTTAGCTTTAAGATGATTCGCCGGATGTCCAATTTTTGCTCAAAGTCATCTTTCAGCCCATCTATTTCTCTTTGCTCAAATTGCCTTCCGCAGTGACAATTGAATGGGCATTAATCTTCTTATTCTCTTTCCACAAAGTCATCCACTCATCCTGCAAGGTCCAAAATGGCTTGTTCTAATGGATGGATTGACCGTAAAAATGAGGTGACCGGGAGGTGACCGGAGGGGTTGAGGCATAAAATGAGGTTCAGGATAATCAAGTATCAGGAGGAGGGATAAGTCGAGGGAACACCATAGACAGTGCATCTCCATCCAATGGTCCTCAGAATCCTCATGGACTCATATTCACTTGGGGTTCCTCTACAGTTGTTGCCACTGGTATGGAAGGTTCGTATAGTCTCTCATTGTCATGTAAGCCTAGGTTACCTCCTAATCGCATTGCCTCCATATGGGTGTTCCATTTTATATCGGGCCAATTTTCCCACTCGAACCCGAATCGCTTGCCTTAAAATTTTCAATCCACCGAAATGGATTCCCGTATTTGAAATGTGGCCACACTAAAACTGTCCTGCAACACTTTTTTTTTTTTTTTATATGAAATGAAAATAAAAATGACAATGAAAATTAAAAGAAATTCACCAAAACTTGTGATGAGGATCACAAGTGTTCCACAGCTCTTCACTTGCACTAAGGCACCATCCACTTAACTACGCCATTTGACTGGGCAGGCTACTAGTAGGGTGAGCGAATCAACAAAATTTGTATCCGTATTCCTTCCTATCGCGTAAATGCCACGCAAAGATAAATAAGGCCTGCGGCCGAACACGTGGACGGGGTTTTCGTACAAATGATTCGAGGAAATCAAACCGTGAAATAAATTTGGATTTCGGGTTTTGTGAAAACAATGTTAGTAGTTTGAAAACTTAATGACTGTGAAGATCAGTTAAGTGGCCGGTTTGCAACCGAAAAATAAAATCAAGAAAAATAAGAAAAGAGAACTTGAAGCAAGAGGGCCACCGATTTTAAGATCCTAGGCTAATCCAAGAGTTCCCCCCCGGTTGAAAACAACTCCGTATTCAGTCAACACAGGATGCGCTTTATGGCCCTTTAGTTAAAACCCTAACATTCCATTATCATTCTTTGAGGCTCGTAAAGACCATCTAAAAAATAATGCAGCACTTCACCCGAGCACGTGATTCAAAGCATGGAGAGTATCGCCAAAACAATAATCAGAATGTTATTTAACCCTAATTAAGAACCCTAACATGTAACATTACCTCGTAGGCTGGGGTAAGGACCATCTAAAGAGCCACAGTGCATCTCTCACCCGAGCACTGGATCTAAAGCATGGAGAGTATTGGCCAAGACAATAACATCCCATGTTATGCAACTAAGTTTTGAATATAAGGGCCATAAATACACTACCCGCTGCATGAAAAGTGGAACCACTGAAGAACCCAAAGATCTTACTCCCCAAGCAAATTTTTTACTCAAGAAGGAAAGTGGTTTTAGCCGCTCATCCTCCTAGTTGTCATCCTTGGAGGGTGTTTGGCAACCGAGAAAGGGAGAGAAAGAGGAGAGAGAAGAGAAAAGAAAAGCAAAAACTAAAAATAAAAGACTTTATTTACAAAAATAAAAACTTACAAAATTATTCTCCCAAAGACTGATGCTTGAATAGTTACTTAGGTTACAAAACAAGAGGGGCTTATATAGGCCTCCTCAAGGTATGAAAATACCAAAAAACCTAACAACTAGGCTAAGTTAATGGACAAAAGAGTAATACACCAAAAATTGAAGTCGGTTGCATTAATTACAAAAGACGAGGCATCAAATTTCGCTAGGCGGTGCATTTCGCTAGCTTTAGCGAAATCAACAGGTTTCTCCTGCGGCTGCTCCATCGTTACTGCTCCTCGGGCCGCTTCTCATCCCTGCCTTCAACCGCATCTCATTTTCTTCACTTTGCCTTGGTTTTCCTTACTGATTCTCGTTGCCTGATGGTCGAGACTCAATTCCAACTTCATGATTGATCATTTGTATTGAGATTGAACTCCATAAGTGTACAAAATCCTACAAAACAACCAAAAACACCCTCTAAATGGCATAAGTGTTACTAAGGTAACTTGCACACTTCAATTGGTATAATGACATGATTAATGCGCAAAAGCATCAAAAACCTATCTAATATAGGGTTCAAAATTGCACTTTGGGCAATTCAATCATATAATTTGCAGTGGGTCCCACGACTGGCGCTAAAAGCTCGCAGGAGAATCGCCTAAGTGGGCTACTCTCCAAGTGCAGCAAGTAATGTTCCACTTAAACACACATTCAAGCAAATGCATGATCCTACTTGAATGTCTACATGACCAACTCAGATCCCGAGTCCTCACCGACTCTCTCACACTCGCCTAAGCCTCGTATGAGAATATTTGTTTCAACAAAGTTATTTGTTTATATTTGTGGTCTACCCTCCGATCTAAGTAGTGGACTACCCTCCGAGATATATCAATTGGGCCGTCTCCGACGATTGATATTTTTTATATGTGGACTACCCTCCGATATATATATCAATTGGGCCGTCTCCGACGATTGATATTTTTATATGTGGACTACCCTCCGATAGATATCAATTGGGCCGTCTCCGACGATTGATATTTTAAGTATGGACTACCCTCCAATCACTTAATATTTTTAGACAATCCTCTGAACCGTTTTTTAGACTCATCTCATGCACTCACTCCTATAATCCTAGGGTGTTCCAAAGGCATGAATGCATGTATGCGCTCAAATATTCAACTACATGCAAATATATAAACATGAATATACTCGCATAATTCAAATCACACAATCATGTTATGTAATTTTACACTATACATCAAAATTAGCTCACGGCTAATGATCAAACACGGCAATTTAATTTAAATCACTTGACCAAACAAATATTTTCACAAAAATATATTTTAGAACACTATTTCGGGAATAGTGAAACCCTCGGTTACTATTCCCGAAAAATCACAACTCAACGGTTCAGTAAGTGATCCCGCAATCCACGGCCATTCCCGGCCCAATGCATACCAAGCAAACATTTAATGCACAAATTACACAAATTGCACCCCAAATGTACCTCGCACTCCATACACTCCGGGCCGCTCCCATTTTTGATTCAAAAATTACATCAATTCCATTCTGCTCGGGACAGACAAACGCCGCTCTAGCCTCGAATCATCCCAATACATAATTTATGGAACCATTAATCACACAATCAACCCAAACAGTCCGTAGAACAGAATACGGACTGTTCGTGGGTCTCAAATCCAAACATTTTGATTCCAAGGTTTGGAACCGATCAAACTACCTCACAAATTTCATTCGATCAAACATTTGCAAAGATTAAAAGAGGGAATAAAACCTGCGTAGGGAGAAACCCTACCTCTTGGAGTTTGTCAAAAACTCACAATCCCGAGTCCACGCAGTAGCCCGTCTTCCGCGTGAACGCTTTTCCTTCTCGCTCGAAGACCGCCGACTATTGGATCTGTGTATTTCTGCAGAGAAGCTCTTCCTCTAAAAGTGGTTCTCTCAAAAGCAAGCTATTGGATCTAAAATATCATCCCCACGTTTTTTGTTTTGGCTTAATGAAGGAGAAGAAGGACTATTCTTTATTTCGTCCTTTAGTGACTTAAAATCAAATCCCATAATGACCATTATACGCCCCTCACTCTGTATTCGATATTCTATGACTATCTCGGCCGGTCCATTTTCATCATTTCACTCATACCACTTATGGTACATGAGACGCATATATGACTTTCGTTGCATCGAATTCATTTTACGACACCTCGAAACGCGATGCTTCGAAACGTGTCAACTCCGATTGTCTCGAAAATTCACGAAATTTACGCATAACTAGATTTCGCGAGACGATTCCAACTGCATAATCCATTTCGCTATCCGAGATCTAGAGAATAAATTCTCGATTTTAACCGAAATTACAATTTTGTAATCGAATTACGATTTACCCTATTCCGTAGTCTGGAATTTCTCGGGTCTTACATTCTCCCCTCCTTAAAAGGAATTTCGTCCCGAAATTCAGGACAATCATATCACTCACATGCATATGCAACGTGCATTGTACCATGCATGTAAACTAGTCATTTAGGTATTAAACAACTAAACCATGTACCTTCATCCCTAAACAAGAAGGGATAGGTGGCCCGCATCGTGTCCTCGCGCTCCCACGTGAACTCCTCCACTCCATAGTGCCGCCATAGCACTCCCACTTAGCTCACGGCCTTACGCCGCAAAACCCGATCACGTCAGTCAACAATGCACACCGGTCCCTCCTCGAAGGTCCCATCCACAATTCACTTGTCCTCAATCCACCACACGAAATGGATCCGAGTATATTTCAGAGCATGGAGACGTGAAGCACCTCGTGACACCCGACATGTCGGGCGCAGAACGCTTAACCGGCAGACAAGAACGACACCTATCCTCTCAAGTATCTCGGAAGGTCTGCGACAAACCCACAGCTTCCCGCCGCTGAACCTCGACCACTTCTTAGGCATTACCTTCAAGAAGACGTGATCCCAAACCTCGAACTCTAAGGGTCGACGTCGCACATTCGCATAGATCTTCTGCCGGCTCTGAGCCATGAGAAGACGATGTCGTATCAAACTCACCTTCTCAGAGGTGTCTCTAATCAAAGCAGGACCCGTGATGGATCTCTCTCCTACCTCAGTCCATCTTAATCCGCGGGACCACTTTTCGCCTCCCATACGCTAGCCTCATACGGTGCCATCTGTATACTCGCCTGATAACTGTTGTTGTAGGCGAATTCCACTAAGGGAAATTGCTCTTCTACCCTTATGATCCAAGATGCATGCTCGCATCATGTTCTCTAAGACCCGTATGTAATCCATACAACACGTAACCCTACACAACACTAACCTCTCCAAGGTCATAATCACTGACAATCCAATGGACTGTCAACTTAGTCCATGTCATAATTGACCTCCATATCTGCCGTGGAAATTCTTAGGCTCTGACAACACCAATCTGATCTCGAGGGTATCAAACCTCGAGTCACCCTGAGCTCTATCCTTTCGGCTACAGTCTGGCATTGATAGCCATGTCGCGTTGTTTTCATCTCGGTGCTCTTAACTCTTGGCTCACCTCTTGCCCCTCGCTATCACATTGTTGTTGGGAGTGCTTGTATAGCACCCGAAAGCCGGCTGGTTCCTCGAGGCCGTGCTAGGGTGTGGAGGAATGAACTGTATACTCTCTTGTCCTATGGCTAACTAGGAATGCATTATCCCAAAGTCTTGGGATCACATCTCTGAGGCGATCAGTCACTCATGCTTTCGATTACGATGCAGTCCTTAAACTGGTGTGAAGCGAGTCTTACCCTTTATTCACAGAACTAGGAGAAAGGCCGATCCTCCTCTTGCTACCAACACGTGTCAGGAGTACTCCAAGTATCCTCGATTTCTCTCTCATGGTTGGGGTCTGGCATCCCGACCATGGGTCCACATCTGTGAGGCGAAATCGATGCAATCACATACAGAATGAATGACTTCATCATTCTCGAATCTCTGTAATACCAGTGATACGAAAGTCGTATCTTGAAGATTGACATTGGTCTCTCGACTCATCAACGCCTCGGCCTTCTCTAGAATTAAGTGACCTCCTGATGCGACACCACGTGTCCCCAATCTCTCCTCCAGTGGCTAAAACTTCCTTTTCTTGAACTTAGTGTACAGTGATGGTCTCTCGATAACTATAACCACGATCCTCGAAGTGATACTCATGCTCCAGCTCATATTGGGAGTAGATCAAATGTCATCCAGAACTACGACCAATTGATCTAGATAGGGTTGGGAGCAACTTATGCATAGAGATCCATGAATCTTGCTAAGCGCGTCAAATCCCATCCAAAGGTATCATAGTAAACTCAAAGTGCCCATACTTCGGCGTCCTAAGCGATGCCAGGGTTTGATATCACAACCTCGGTTGATGGTAACCGGTGTGAGTGCATCTTGAAGTAGACTCGCTCCTCTCGCTAGTCGAAACAAATCATCGATTCTGGGTAATGATGCCAGATTCCCCGATCGTAGCCATTCAACTATGCGGCAATGCACGGTCGAAGGTCTTGGCCCTCTTCTTCTAATTAGAGGCAAGGAGTGCCCCGTGGTGAAGTGCTCGAGTCTAATAAACCTTGTCGATAGCTCTTGTGGCGGACTGCGAGGTTCCTCTGACTATTTGGTGTCATCATCTTGAGTGTAGAGATGGGTGAATGCAGTGTAACTCGATCTGCAAAAGTCTCGTCCCGCATGTGGAGTAGTACAGGTAGTTCTCTGGAAAAACATCCATATTCACAAACCGTGAGGTAGATCTAAGAAAGTCGGTCTCACCTGCGCCCTTTAAGGTAAGGCTCGCTAATGACCGCGGTTGTCACTGAAACTTGGACTGTATGCATGCAGGCGAAATGTCATGTTTGTCCCCACGAGGAAATACCACCACGAGTGCGGAGTCACGTCAATGTGGCGGTAGCCACTCTACGCTCCTGATAGATGCGATCACATGGTATCGGCCAATCCATCCTCGGTATGACCTCGGAACACTTACATGTCATAATCCTCGGGTCCAGCGCAAGTAGAGTCACGAGATCTCCAGCTCGTAACCTCGCGACATATCATCCTGTTATAGCCTAATCCTAGGGAGAGACTCCGTCTATTGGCTCCTCCCCAAGGTCTCTAGAGGTCCTTGCCCATTTCCACCAAATATAGGCCTCATTCTCTAGTAGAGCAGCGGTAGTCTAATCTTTGGTGTGTCGAGGTAATCTCCATGGCTTCTAACACTATAGTTGTGAACCCGATGGTGCGCACATCGGGTCTCCTCCCCTGTGGATAATCGAGGATGATGAGTCTAACCCTCTGAGGTTACTAGGATCTTCTGTCTACTGCTATACCAGGCTTTATTGCTATAGCATTATTTATGCCACCTCGACCTCGCGAAAGTCTGATCAAACACTTATTGTGTGCGACGAGTACCAGTGAGGCGTCACTCTCTGTAGCCGTCTATGCCATTGATAGCAGCAAGAGTCATTTAACTTTCACTTCAGTCTAACTAATGTGCATGCACGATTGCTAATAGACTTCTGACCATGTTGACCAGTTCATTTCCTAAGTGGCGCTAAATTCCAGCCACTCGATTTATTATTCCGAGGGTTACAGGCTCTCTTGTTCATTTCGTATCCGACTCCCTAAGGTCATAGTTCATAACCTTAGCATTCACCCTTTTTCCTATACGCATTACACCATGCATATAATTTTCTATGCAACTACCGCGCAATCACGATTTGAAATGGTAGTTAAATCCAATACAGTATTTCTAAGGCATAACACAGCCCCGAGACACTCTTCATACACATAAACCAGTGTATATGCATTGTCCTTGCACTTTCAGGTATTGCAAGGCAATCAATTTTTCATTTAAAATATTGTTTTCAATGAAATTTTATTTTCGAAAATTTTATTAATTTTATTTGATTTTTGCTTATTTTTAATTAAATTTAAAATATTTTTTTTTTCAAAAAATTTCCTGATGAACAGTGTTCATGAACCGGGTTCACGAACAATGTCCAAAAGAACATCTAGTCAAACCGATTTGAACGAATGTGGGTGGCCGCCGTGCGCCGCCGCGCCGAGTGGCGTCCGCTCACTGCCACCGTCATCGCCGTGTGCCGCCGATGTCGTGTGCCGCCTGCCGTGTCATAGCCATGACATCTATCTATCATATAGTGTAAATCCTTATCAAATCTATTAAATAATGTATAAATTTAGTCCGTTGCTATAGTGATAGTTTAATGTAACGTCTATACCTAGTCAATACAATCAATGTATTCGTTCTGATACTCACGATCTAAATGTCGGTGCGGTGTATTGCAATACCTTGCTACCAAATAAAGCGTATTGCGATCTGATTCCTACAACGCCTGAGCCACTCCTGCGATACAATATCTATTGCAATACAATCCATTCTCACAATACAACCTCCGCCCTTTTTAATACAGGTTGGGCGTGTGACCCACGTTCTGCACCATTTTTTTTTCCATTATAAATATTTTTGTTTTCATTATTTCCAACTGTTGGAAAATCACAAAAAATCACTAAAAATCATTTTTTTTTTTCATTTTCCTTAATACTCAAATAATTATAAATTTATTTTTCTCATCCTTCATTTTTTTCAATTTGTAAAATCTTAGAAAATTATTTTCTCCTCCTCTTAACCAAATAAATTTATAAAATTTATTTTCTTTTTCTAGTCTTCCACTGAAAAATTTTCTCCACTCAAATAAATTTATAAAAATTTATTTTCTTCCATTTTCTTCAATTCTCATCCAATAAATTTATTAAAATTTATTTTTTCATTACTTCAGTTTGCACCTTTATACCACTCGAAATATTTTCTAAAATATTTCCTTAACTCATCTATGTGCTAATCACCAAGCACACAACATTATAACACATTCTGAACCATGTATATACGATCATACAATAATTCACCAAATCACACAAAACACATCAACACACGTGCACGTAGTGTCCTAGTTTTGTCACGTGATTTTCCAAGGTAATCTCATACCTGTTCCTAGCATCGAACCACACCTAGTGGTGATGTTCTCACTCAACCATGGCCTAAGCCCAAATTCTCAATCTATAGGTTTCCATATACCTATACTCCACATCAAACCACCTAGTGGTGATGGATACCCAAAATAGGAGCTCCTATGTATTCGTATACTAAGCTATGATACCAATTTGTGGCGCCCCGAACCTGGGATTAGTTGACTACCACGTCGACCGCGGAATACAAGTGGATGTCGGGTTACCCGACACCACTTCAGAAAATCGGGCAGAGTCTCCTTTGTACGGGGAGCTCTATCGAAATACAGTACCTGCATATCCTGTCCCAAACAGTACAATATAATCCAATATATCCAATCACATGAATAATACGGCCTTTTGGGCCCATAAACAGTACTCGATATGCATACCAACTATGAATCCAACTATATATCCAATAGTTATAAGAGAGGTAATCAATTCTCCTTTATACAACACATATTAAAATTCTAACATTCTAATACATGTATACACCATAAGTCAAAGCCACAATCCATTTTCTTCTGTCCGGCCTACAGGACGGGCGTCTCTCGCCACAGCTCCACAGCTACTGTGAAAAAAAGGGGTCCATGGCGAGGTGAGCTAAAGCTCGATGGGAGAATCGCCACAAGTGGAAATTTGCCTCACCACTAAGTGCGGTCACGATGTTCCAATTTAAACACACATTCAAGCAAATGCATGATCCTACATGAATGTCTACATGACCAACTCAGATCCCGAGTCCTCACCGACTCTCTCACACTCGCCTAAGCCTCGTATGAGAATATTTGTTTCAACAAAGTTATTTGTTTCTCTTTGTGATTGCCTGGAGTCTAAGTAGTGAATTGCCCTCAGGGATATATCAATTGGGTAAGTGCTCAGACGATTGATGTGTATTTTTTATGTCATGGACGCTACCCTCGGAGTATATATATCAATTGGGCGTCTCAGGCGATTGATGTTTTTATATGTGGACGCTACCCTCCGATGAATCATCAGTTCGGGGGCGTCTCAGGCGATTGATATTTAAGTATGGACTGCATCCGATCAGCTTAATATTTTTAGACAATCCTGCGAGCCGTTTTTGGAGGAAGCTCATCCTCATGCGCTGGCTCACATAATCTAGGGTGCTCCAGTGCATATGGAATGCATGTATGCCAGTTCCAATACAGTCCAATCACATGCAAATATATAAACATGAATATACTCGCATAATTCAAATCACACAATCATGTTATGTAATTTTACAACTCATACATCAAAATTAGCTCACTTGGGCTAATGATCAAACATGAGCAATTTAATTTAAATCACTCAACCAAACACATATTTTCACAAAAATATATTTTAGAACACTATTTTGGGAATAGTGAAACCCTCGGTTACTATTCCCGAAAAATCACAACTCAATGGTTCACTTAGAGAACCCGCTTGATCACGGCCATTCTAGAGCGATCAGGAGCCAGAAGGCTAGCGACGGTTGGATCTTGTATTTCAGGAAGTTTCTCTCTCACAAATGGAGTTCTCTCAAAAGCAAGCCTCTTTGGATCTGAAATATCACCCCCACGTTTTTGTTTTGGCTTAATGAAGGAGAAGAAGGACTATTCTTTATTTAGATCCTTTAGTGACTTAAAATCAAATCCCTTAATGACCATTCTACGTCCCTCTTTTCTTTAAATTGATATTTGTGTATCTACCGTGCATTAATTTAAACCGTTTATACTCATACCATATGGTACATGAGTACATACTATATGTAATTCGTCTCATCGAAATTCATTTCACGACACGGCTGATGCCTCGGCGATGTCAACTACATTGTCTCGAAAATTCACGAAATTCTACGTGCTAACTAGATTTATGAAGAGACAATTCGGCGGTACAATGCATTTCGTCATCAGGATCTAGAATAAATTCGGATTTTGCTTAGAAATTACAATTTTGTGTCGAAATTACGATTTTGCCCTATTCAGGAAATTGGAATATACCGAGAGATGTGCAAATACGGATTTATGTGTGTTTGTGTGGATCTCATTTCCATTCCTTTTTGTTTCGTTCCCTTTTTGTTTTAGTTTTGGGAGATAGAGAGAGAGAGAGAGAGAGAAAGTGCATTGTGTTTGTGTTGGTCTCGGGTCGATAGAAAGTGAAAGTTGTGCCCCCAAAAGTTGGTTTTGTTTAATGTTGCAAATGTCTCAGCCACTACAAAGAGACAATGTATTTGTCACAGCTTCAACGCAATCCCTTTTACATATTGGGACCAAATCTCTATAGTCAAGTCAATGTGGGCCCTGTGAATGGTAGGAAAAGTCAAAGATTTTAAATATTTAATATAAAAAAATAAATAAAAATTTTCAAGAGACTCACGGCAAAGAATAAGTCAAATGGATCAAAAAACAAGTTTTGATCATTGACAACCTATTATTAATGCACGGAAGTATTTCACTTGATTAATCACATTCTATCATTTCTCAATCGAGACCATTACAAAAAGCTACTTTTGGAAATATGTCCTCTTCATGTTGCCTAATTTATTGTTTCCTAAGTTACTCGGAAATAATTTTCGACTAAGGATAAAAAACTAGAGAATAATTCTGTGAATTATTAGAGTGTGTTAGAGTTTAGTACTTGCATCATTTTTAGAGGAAAAGTAAAGGGGTAGGAGAATATCATAAAAGTATGCTTGGTGTAGGGAAAGTCATAAGGAAAAGGAAAAAATATATTGACTTGTATTTGGTTTTGGATGTGGAAAGTATGATGATAAATAAATGTAATTAAATTTAGTTAGGCATTTATATAATTTTAATAATAAAGCAATCTTCCTCTTAGAATGAAGTGCTTTTGTGAAAAATTGAGGACACCCTTATTACATTAATATAATTGTTACAATAATGAAGCGCATTTATATATATATATATATATTTGATCAAACATGACAAAGTAGAAAAAGCCTAGTCAACAGCAACATGGTAAGTGAAGATAAATCACAATGCTCAGTCCGCAAATTTCAAAACCAAAAATAAAAGTAAAACTCAATAAGAAATGTTTTTATTTGCATAGAATGATTTATTTATTTATTTAATTCTCATATCTAATAATAAACAATTGAATGAAAATAATGAAGTTCTCCTTTCCATGATAAGCAATTACATTTTGCTATATATTGCTTAGCGATCCACGAACTTATTAGTTTTCCATTTCCATTAGGGACCAAATTCCTGACAAGTCAGTAAGAGGGTGGATAATGGATTAGGATCGTTTGATCATCCACTACCTATTCGAACCGCATTTACTTTATTAATCACATTTTCTAAACTTGAAAAATGATAAATTAAAATTATTTTTAGACCATTAAAAACTAAATCAAAAAAGAAAAAAAAATTCCAGTCAAATACAACTTAAGCAGCTCCAAAAATAAATAATGCAACACTTTGATTTAAATTCGAGTGTTAATGATGTGGGATTTTTAAGACATCAAGTAATGTTATTTTTTATACAGTTGGATATATTGTATTTTCTTGATGTGGAAGGGGTTAAAGTTAAAACTAACTTTCTTTTTCTTTTGAGATAAAGTAAAACTAACTAAAAGAATTAAAATTCTCAAGAGGAAAAGAAGAAAAAAGTTGTTTTACGACCATGAATGATGACAAGAATACTTTTGTAAAGAGCCTAATTCCCAAAGCCCTTTTGTTTTGGAGAAAGTTAAAGAGATTTAAGCTATGATTTTGCCAATCTTCCCAGTCCATGCAGTGGGATGCATCTTTTGTGTTCCATATCCACTTTGAAATCATTTAAATTGCATGAAATTGTGACTTTTTTTTTTACACTATGGAAGAGCTTTTAGAAATTATTAAAAAATAAGAAGAAATACAATGATGAAATAAAAATGGAATATGAGAAAGCAAAGTAAAGGAGAGTTTAATTAACGAGGATATGAATAAATAAATAAATAAAGATTACAAAAGTCATACTCTCTCACGCTAGCATTCACACTATTATCCTCTAAAAAGGGTACATATGAAATTGAGATATGATAGGTAAATTGGACATTAAACGCATGTAGATACTTACGCTATGGTAAACGAAGGAAATTAATGAGACAAAGAACAAAATAACTCCTGATTATATTTGCCCCCCTTATGTTAAGTCATATCAGGCAACACAACGGAGATATATGTATGAAGAAGTTTTTTTGTTTTTTTGTTTTTTTTTTTTGGGGGGGAGGGGGGGAACGGCGTGAAAGGAATATGTTTTCAGAATTTAGACTGTTTCTTTTTCTTTTTCTTTTTAAATTTTGGCATAACTTATTTACGAATTTTTTAAATTTTTTCTAAATAGAAAAAGCCAAATATTTTTTTTTTTCTAAAAAAAGTCATATTTTAAAAGGAAAAATCCATATTTTAAAATCTCACTAAAATATTTTAAAATCTTCCTAAAATATTCTAAAATCTTTAAAATCCACACAAAATATTTTAAAAGAACAATCATGATATATTAGATAAACAATCCGACTTCATCAATTTATTTTTTAATTATTAATTTTATATATTCTATTTTAATTATATAAAATATAGAAATATAATAATAATTTTTTAACAATTATAATAATAAATTCTATATTTTTTGAAATTCTGGCCTCATTTTTCTCTCAACCTTTTCTCTAATAGTCTTTTTTCTTTAAGCAATAAGAGGTGATTTTTTTTTTGTCATTATTGGCTTAAAATCACTTCTACCCCCTTGCATCGGCTTTTTTACCGATAAAGTGGTTATTCCACATACAGGTGTTTATATGTTTTTCGGTTGGTCGTCGCCTTGGTGAGCTTAGCAGTTCTCGTCGCCTTTGTGAGCATGTGGTTATCGTTGTCTTGGTGCGGCGAGTGGTTGTGTCGTCTCAGTACAACAGTTTGGTTTTCGTCGCCGTGGTGCAACGTTTATTTGTATTTGGGCGATTCGAATGAGCAAAGTATGTATGATCAGAGATAAGAAATTAAATCAATGGTCGATCAATATCTTTACAAAGCGGGTCGATGGTATTCTAGTCACAATAATATTATCGAATGTGTGAAATTTCATTTATTAAATGTTTAGGCTTTGAGTCGTTTTATTATGTTATTAACCTGAATATTGTTTCATCCTTTGTGATTTTTAGCAATTTTGATTATATATTTCTATTGATGTATTATTAGTTGGAATCAATGAAATTATTTTTCTCTTCAAAAAAAATGATAATAATAAATTTATTATCATAATAAATTTATTTATTTTTATTAAAATGTTAAGATGTTATACATATATTATATAAATATTTTTCATTTTATCACAAAAAAAAGGTTAAACAAATTGCTTTATTGATATAATTAAGATGTTAATTTTAAGTATATAAAAAACAAACAAACTTAATACTTAATAGAAATACAATATTAAAAATACAAACAACTTTATACTTAATACTATTAAGTCTTATTCAACATTTAACTAAATAAAAGTTATATTTAATATTATTTGAGTACAAAATCAGCATTCAACTAAATAAAAGTTATATTCAATATTAGTTAAAAAAACGCCCTTAAGATGAGGTCATGAGGATTAAATTTTGGGCGACTAGGTTTAGGTCCCAAAAATTTGAGAAAAATACAAAGAAAAGAAAAAAAAGAAAAAAGGAATAAAAATAAAATAAAATAAAGTAAAACCCACATATTATTTTATTTCTTTTTTTAAACTTATTATGTATTTTAATTTTTAAGTTCATCAATGTAAAGAATAAAAATTTAAACAAATATATGTTAGTTTTTTAATTGATTTTTATTTTATTTTTATCAAACAATCAAACTTTTTTTCTTTTTACAAAATAAGTAAAAAATTTTTATTTTCATATTTGATTTCACAATAAAAATATAAAACCAAATCAAAATATAACCTAAAACTTATCAAAACTTTGTATATATATATATACACACATATATACATATATATCGCAACACAAAAATTGATGTCGCGACTTGGGGCAGGATCCACGTAGGTGCGCCTTTGAAACCAAAAGTTCTTGTATTGTTGTCTTCTATCATTGTGTATCAAGCTAAACGTAGCACAGTGTCGCCTTAATAGTAGGCGTCGGGGCCGAATCTGATAGACACCATTTATGTGATCATGACCCGGCGCGAAAATGGGCATTAAGCCATCCCATTCTGTCCCTGCATTCTTCTTTTCTTTTCCTTTTGTTCTTCCAACTGTAAAACCTCCAGAATTTAGCCTCATTACTACAAGACTGAGTACAGAAAGCTCTTAAAATGCATATATTATACAAGCGAATTTAATTACAATTTGTTTTGAATTACAAATTAGAAAAATTGGGTTTTCTACCCAGATTTTTACAAAATACATAAATAAGGCCAAATCTAGTAATTTCTTCGTCTCTAAGGTCTCAAATGCGTCCCATCCCCACCTAAGTGCTCATGCAATGGAAAACACACACATTCAAGTGAATTCATGATTCCTACTCGAATATCCTACGTCGATCAATGCTCGAGTCCTCAACGACTCTCTCACATGCTTATGCCATGTATGAAAATGGTTTCAGGCTCAAATCTATTTGTTTAATTTTGGACAACCCTCGAGCGCATATATAGTGGACATACTCCGATAATTAATTTTGTGGACAACCCTCCGACTCATATATATTGGACATACTGGAGTAATTAATTTTGGCCCGCCCCTCAGATATATTTTCAAAATATGTCATGCACTTACACCTAGTACTCTACAGTGTCCCCATGCATATGAAATGCATTATGCCATTTTCATACAATACATGTTAACATATCAAGCATGCATATATTAACAACACTTTACACATAACAACATGTTATTCAATCATAACAATAACATATCAACACATAAAAGCCACCTGAGCAGTCACCGGTCAGTTTCGATTTGTCAAGAAAATAACTCTAGGGATTTTACCACGGACCAGATTTTGGGCCCGAATGAGCGACCACTTAGGCCCTCGAACATCCCTAACCATTAAAATGGCTCTTAGTCAAAAATTAACTCAGGAGTATAATGAGGCCCTACCTCTCGAGTTTAGAAACTCGTCTAGATACCGCGTAGCCCTTGTAGTGGGGATCAACTTTGCCTCTTGTCTAGCAGAGATTTGACGGACTGATCGTCGAAAAATCTAGAGAGAAGTGAGAGCCTCTCACTCTAAAAGCTCTCTTTCTCCCTCTCACGGATTTAGCTCGCCCCTCTCTCTCCTGTAGCCTCCAGGCCCGGCACTGTAATTCCCGAGATTAGGAGTAAAATGAGATGTCATCTCACTTGCCCGCAATCATCCTTTTAGTGGCCCTTAGGATTACCCCCTTATCACCTTATCCTAAATAGTGGATTTCCTTCCACTTATGAGATAACACATGTCCTCATGGGCCCCACTTGGATCTCATTGTTTGAATTGCTCACAACTTTTCACATGGAACACTGTGAGCTACTCAATTCATGCTAAGTGTCCCGTACTGCTCTCGGTGTCTCGAAAAATGTGAAATTCTGACTATCTCATAATTCAACGAAATTCAACGTGGTAGCTAGATTTCGTGAGACGATTTCAACGGTGAAGTCCATTTCATCATCTAAGATCTCAAAAAATTCCGGATTTTGATTGAAATTACTATTTTACCATTTTTCAGAAAATTTGAATTTTCTCTGGTTTTACATTCTTCCCCACTTAAAAGAATTTCGTCTCGAAATTCCACACAACCACATCGACTCATATGCATATGCAACGTGCACTATGTCAAGAATGTAAACTAGTTATTTAATTTCTCAATGACTAAATTGTGTACCTTCATCCCTAAACAAGAAGGGATAGGTGGCCCGCATAGTGTCCTCGTGCTCCCACATTGCCTCCTCCACTCCATGGTGTTGCCACAACACCTTCACTAGCCTCACGGTCTTGAATCGCAAAACCTGATCCCGACTATCCATAATGCACACAGGTCCCTCCTCAAGGTCCGATCGATTATCCCAGCAGTAATCCCTCTCGATCCAGCACCACAGTTTGGATGCGGAGTATGCCCGAGCATGGAGCGTGAAACACCTCACAGACACCTTAGAAGCTCGTGATGAGTGCCAACCCCGATGCCTTCTAATGCCACCCTCTCGAGTATCTTGAAGGGTCAGATGAACCTTAGCGTGACTTTATAAGCTACGAACTGACCACTCCTCTTTTAAGCATCACATGAGAAGGCGTGATCCTGACCTCGAGCTCTAAGAGATTCGAGTCGTGTGACGCCCGAAACCCAGGTCATTGAAAAAGCGGTCTTGACCCACCCACGGGTCCCCACCCTTAGTGGTCTCCACTCTAAATCTTTGATATGGAAAGTCCCTATTGCCTTTTCTTCGCCTCCGCCGATGAACCAGGCATTAGGGTTACTGTGAGGTGATTTCTCTGTGACTATTCGATTGGGTGGGTGCTCCGCAGTAAAGTCCTGTCGATACGCGTGATTCTGACTCTCATCGACTGAACGATGATTATCAGCAGTACTGATGAGCCGCGTGAGTAGTGGGATTCCGTCAAATATAAGGCTCTCTCCTAATAACCGTCAACCAGCGGAATACACATCTCATATTATGAGACTATACATAGTAAAAATGGCCACTTGGTGCCATGTACACCAAAATACATAAACTATATTACCATAGTTCGAGAGTTGATACATCGCTCTTAATACCTTATATATTAAGATTTACAATGTTAATACATATTTATACAAAATAAATCACAAGAAAGCGCAATCAGACTTCTTCTCAAAAGCGACCTCTAATGGGCACCGTCTTCCTGAATACTCCTACATGAAATAATGATCCCTCGACGGGGTGAGCAATGCCCAGTAGTGATAATCTACGTCGCCCAGGTTTTCCGCGCGTAGTGCACATGCAATGATTCAACATCGCGCGTGAAACCGATACATGACCTGCTTGAATGTGTACGCGGCTCAATCCCATGTCTTCCGAGTCTCACGACTCCCGCCCGCATGCTTAAGCCAAATGCGAGAAAAACATCGTTTGAAACAAAGCCTTTTGTTCTTGAAAACATCATAGAAGTTTGGTAAATATATTGAGTACCCTCGAGGCAAATTGCTGAATCATTTTCGAAAGCAGTCCTTAAGTCGACATCGAGATGAAGCTGTTGGACCACTCTCAGGCAATTCTTGAAAAATCTTCCTTGAATTCCTTTCACAACCACTTTCATTTTTTCATTTCTTTCATACCATGCACTCCTGCAATTTTCTAGGATTTGCCCGGTACATATGAAATGCGATATCACCATTCCAAACAGACTATGTATATATAAATCATGCATATACTAACATAAATTAACTCATAACATCATGTTATTCAATTCCTATCAATAACATCAAAATTAGCTCGCCAGGCTAATCACAATTATTTCAATGGCATACACACAAATATTTTTATATAATTCAACATCATGTTAACACGTTTTAATTCTATGCATTAACAATTTCTTTCCACACAATTCAAGCCATCCAATTCAAGTAATATTTTTCTTGAAACACACATGGACAATTTCGGTCCAACCAAGCAAACCAGGACTATTTTTAATAGTCCTAAGCATGGAAACGTACGTAGGTACTCGCAACACCGATCCATGTGGCCATTTCGGCCCCAGCCAAACATCAAACCATAATTTATTGCATAAATTATCACACAAACCACTCAAACAATCCCTAAACTGTCCAAAACGGGTTCCACATTTTCCAATAATTTGGTCTCGAGTTTTGGGGCCAAATCAATAGCCTCCACATTTCAAATCAACCAATCATTTTACAAAGCTCTTAAAAACAGAAAATAGCGAGTAGGGAAGGCCCACACCTCTTGGATTCCCAATCGGCTCCTAGCCGGTTCGCGCGTGCCATGCCAGTGTAGAAACTGACTTTGTTTCTTATTTCGAAGAGATCGGCGATCGAACCTTTGGAAATCTATAGAAAGTTACCCTTTCTCTGCAAAACCCTCGATTTTCAAAAATCTGCTCACCCTCTCACTCTTTGCGTATCGTAAAAATTGAGAAGAAAGCTCTCCTTTTTTGTCTCCACCATTCCACTTGTAAAGCCATCATTGCTCATTCGTTCCTTATCCATTTTAATCCTGACCTTTGATTTCTTCGATTAGGAGGTGCCATATGTCACATGGGGCCTCACACTCGAGCTCAAGTCGACCGACATTCCAGACTCGACATACACAATCGTGGAGCTACTCAAATGCACTAAGTGTCTCGTACTACACTTGTTGCCTCGAAAAACGTGTAAATTCTGATTGTCTCGGAATTGGACGTGGTAGCTAGATTTCACGAGACGATTCCAACAGTGAAGTCCGTTTGGCCATTCGAGATCTAGAAAAATTCGTATTTCGACGAAATTACCATTTCGCTTTTTTCTTAAAATTAGGATTTTCTGCATTTCACATTCTCCTCCCCTTTAAAAGAATTTTGTCCCAAATTTCAGACATACGCATTCAACCACGTGCATATGTAACCTACACACTCCTTGCTTGCAAAACGCCACCTTCCCAAGGTCACAAATCACAACCATCCAATGGTCACAACTAATCCATGTCATGAATGACATCCACAGTATCGTGGCCTCTGCCGCCACCAGCACCAATGCAATTTCCAATGGTATCCTAATCTCGAGCCACTTTCGACCTTATCACTCAACCTGTAAGTTCACGATAACTAAGACCGTGTGTCTTCTAACTTTCGAACATCTCTGCGGGTCTCTTACACCCATACAGAAATTTCGAATACTACCTCGAGTCTCCTTCACCCTAATTCTAGGCTTTTCACCTGAGGGATTGAATCACCCCCTTCGCTTCACCTAACACATTAATTACTTTTCATTTTTACTTCAACTACGAGTCTTCATCGACGAGTCCCAAAGACAAACTCAACCCATATTTATTTTTCAATTCAATTTTGACTATTTTGCTCAAACTTCTCAACCTCCTAAGGTTTTATTTTCCAAACCTTGTTCAACATATTCTAAGTGTGATATTCACTAAGAACAATAAATTCACAACACACAATCCTAATCACTGCATCATATTTAATTCATCAATCGCACAAAGACATGATCTAACCCATGCCCACTGGTGCCCTGTGTAATCGTATACCTAACTTTATCGATACTAAGCCATACTTCTAGATTCAACATCGATTATACTAGTTGTGATGCTCTTACACCTTATGACTGTTGGCCTGCCTAAGTCCCTCAAGCCCCATGTATCTGTAGATACCTAAGCTCATACAAAGTCGGAAGCTTTACCAGTGACCAGATTTATGGATGGCACCCACCGAGCTCCCGGCGTAATCGCCACTTTAGTCGCACATCGCTTGACGGTCCAAAACCAAACGCTGACAACCCGCCAACCCGTGACAATTCGTTCAAGATGGCGAGACCCTATCTGCCACAAAGAGGTGTACATGAATAAACAAAATTTATATCCTAGCCCCATCACATGGGCAAAGCCATCGCAAATATAACGGTTTGTGGTCGAACTCTGCAGTCGGGTATTCTTCACAAAATGATTTACAGTGAAGGCCAAAATGGTAAATTTGGTTTGGATTTTTCAGGTTTGTAAAAATAAGGAGGTTTGAGATTTAAACCGTTGAAAATAAAATAAGTTATTAAAATGTAAAATGGGGACTCCTCAAGGAAGCAAGATAATAGGCTTAGGATCCTGTGGCAACCGAGTGGCTTGCAATGCTTCGCATCGGGAGGATGACCGCGGTCGCATTCCCGAACTGGACTACTTAGCCATAAACCAACCCCATTAATTATCTCAAAATGATACTCACCGAGCATCGTGGTCTCTGGCAGCTGAAAACAACTTCTCACTAACTTTACATGATCATAAATGATAACTAACAAACATCAACAACGGATTCAACATTAAGCATCCAATGAGCCCAAGAGATTACTGCACAACCATTCAAGGTGAAATCTAAGGGGATTAAAACTTATCATGGGTGAAACACAAACCGCCCAAAGAGTACTGTGATGAAACCATGGAACCTCTCAAATTACTTTTCCTGATCCTCGCACCCAGCAACCTTCCACTAAGGAAGAAAGGGTTTGAGCTCGCCATCCCAAGCTGCCACCCTGTGAGGGTGTTGAAACCAAGAAAGGAGAGAAACGAGAAAGCAAAGGAAAAAGAAAAGCAAAGCTGGAATTCAAGCTGAAGGTTCCCCGTCAATTTTTATCGACGATGGATCGATCCCTTTATAGACCTCACTGTACCTTATATACCGCTTATATGGAAATACAAAAAAACTAAAACCAAAAGCTGCATATAAGATAAAATGGGAAGAAAACCAAAAGAGGGAATAAAAAAAACTTTAAACAAAAGGTGAATAGCGTGGGAGATTTAACAATGCGCATTGGTGGCGAGAACAAACATTTAAAACAAATTTCGTGTTCCACTTCTAGCATTCTCGCCTTCTTTCCTTCCGTCTCTCGATCCGCAATGCCGAAGCCTGGGCTCAATTCTTCGTGCTTGGATCGACTCTCCTGGGTCAATTCTCGCATCAATAGCTTTGTAAAACGCAAAATTTGCCAAAAATGTTATCAAGCATACTTGACCTTAATGTGCCAATTAAAGCTAATTTTATGTTTGATTAGTACAAAAGTAATTTAAAACAGTAATAAAACAGGTTCAAAATAACACTTTTGAAAATTAATCACACTTAATCTCCACACATTAAGCACTCTTTAGCAATGAAAGAAAGAAAAAGAAAGGGAGATAATATAAAACTTATAAATAAAATTGATGTTCACAAAATGGTATTTCAAAAAGGTTGTGAACGAAAGTAATGCCTAACCCTGATGAGAATTACTAAAACCTGCCCAATAACTATCTCGAGAGAATGAATGCCACACAAAATCAGTATCGAAAGAGCCCTTCTTAGTAAATCAAACTCAAAGACTTCACCAAAACATGGGTGTTTGTTTGATCGCTCTCAACAATAAAGTCCTAAACTCGCATCTCCCCAACGAAGCTACCGGCCGCCACTCAGACACTAACCAACCTAAATGGGACAGACCCACTCTAATTCCACAACTCTTTTATGTCATAGGGTGCAATGTCAACATGAACCGACCTCACCAAAGTCCATGTAATGGGATCTACCAGACTCCCCAACCACTAACTCTTCAGGTTTCACCCCGAACTCCGAATGATTTCTAAACTCCAACACCTACAACTCTACAAACCTCACCCATTCACCCATGTAGGAGAAAGCACTAAGTCGGTGACTCCCAACTACTGGCTGGTGGCACCGGCTTTAAACCATATACCCCTGACCAAGGCTCGAAGTTTCAAGGCAAAGCGCTAATCTTTTCTCTTCTTTTTCTTTTTCTTTTCTTTTTCTTTTTCTTCTTTTATTTCTGGGAAGACACATTGGCCTTCTATTCATAAACCTTAACCTGTTAAAGTGGTCAAATCTAAACTAGGATGTGTTTCGCAAAGTTTAGGAGGTTAGGCAGTTTTTCATCCTATCGTTTAAACCTGATGTGCATAGTGTGTGGTTAGCTAACAGTGGAAGAAAAATGGTCGAAAGAAACAAGAGTTCAACTGATCATCCACTCAACCAAGCATGGAACAAATCTAACATCAATAGAATCAGCAATGTTTCACTTTTTCTCAAAACCGTTGTGCTAGGAAAAAATAAAATATGGGTGCAATTTAATTGAAAAGCAGTCAGATAAGATAAATGCTCTTCACAAAGTGAAAACCAACAAGCCACTGAACATCACAAAATGGGCTTGCTCAAAAATAGTAAACAAAATCATAATAAATGTCACTTCCTTCGCTAACTCTCCCAAACTAAATGCCTTACTGTCCGCAATGGGCTTTGATTGAAAGTTGCAGAAGGAAGTGCTACCTCTCGATGAAATTTGGCCGCACTGGATGAGACTTCCAAAATTTTCCATCGACACCTTATTCACTCCGTTTGGGCTTCAAAATAAACAAGTTAGGAGAAGAAAAGAGAGGAAAAAAGTAACCAGTTGGAGAATTTTTAAAATTATACCTTGACAATAATTTCAAAAGTATTTTTTCTAGCTATATTTGGATTCTACACTCTCTAATCTTTCCAACGGTACCAAAAATGACTAAAACAAGTCTTGCATTTAAAAAGCTATTATTAAACAAAATCATCATGAAGGGATGCAAAGGCTACGAAAATTCAAGAACCTCGCGAAATACCAAGACTCGCTCAAATTTCTTGCAGCCCAGCACCTCGCATTTTCCGTCTTCCTTTCCTTCCGTTCTCGATTTGCAATGCTGAGTTTGGGTCCAATTCTTCGTGCTTGGATTGACTCCAACAATTTTGGCATCATTTGTAAAATTGTAAAATTTGCTACAAAATGCGATTAGAAGCATAGCCTGGACCTTAATGTGCCAATTGAGTTAATTATGCTGATTAGTACACAAAAAGTACTCAAACCCGTAATAAATGTGGTTCAAAAAAGCACTTTGAAAGCACTAATCGTAGATCTATACATGAGTAAAATGTAATACTTAGGCCCATACATCAATACTACAAAAATACATCAACTATATTACCATAGTTCAAGAGTTGATACATCACTTTAATACCAACATATTAAGATTTACAATGTTAATACATGTTATACAAAATAAATACCAAAGTCACAATCCAAATCTTTCTTCTCAAAAGTGGACTCCCAACGGGCGCCCAAGCCCCGAATACTCCACGTGACTAAATAATGATCCCCTGGCCAGGTGAGCAAATGCCCAAGAGTGATAATCTCCTATCTGGTTACTCCCCACCTATATGCACATGCAATGATTCAACATAAACACATTCAAGAAAATACATGATCCTACTAACGCCTTCACGCCTAATCCACGCTACCTATCGACTTCACACACGGCCAAATGCGAAAACATCAAGCTAAACAAAAGTTTTGCTCAAAACAAAGATACCGGTGCTCGTAAACATATTGGACTACCCTCCGAGGTGAATTACTAGATCATTTTTCCGAAACAGTCATGGGTCAGCCTCCGAGATGATCTGTTGGACCACTCTCCAAGGCAATTCTTCTAAAAATCTTCCCTTTGAAATTCCTTTCACAACCACTTTCCATTTTTTTTCATTTCTTTCATGTCATGCCCTCACACCTAATTTTATAGGTTGCCCTAGTGCATATGAAATGCATTATGCCATTTCCAAACAATTCATGTTAATATATAAATCAGACATATACTAACATAAATTAAATCACAACATCATGTTATTCAATTCCTATCAATAACATCAAAATTAGCTCACTTGAGCTAATCATAATTTATTTCCAATGGCTTACACACAATTATATTTTTATATATTTCAACATCATGTTAACACATTTAATTATATGCATTAACAATTTTCATTATGCCATTTCCAAACCATACTAATATATCAATTATGCATATACTAACATAAATTAACTCACAACATCAAGTTATTCAATTCCTATCAATAACATAAAAATTAGCTCACTTGAGCTAATCACGATTTATTTCCAATGGCTTACATAATAATTTATATTTTTATATATCCAACATCATGTTAACACATTTAATTATATGCATTAACAATTCTTTCCACACAATTCAAGCCATCCACTCACAATATTTTGATTGAAACACACATGGACAATTTCAATCCAACTAGCAAACCGGGACTGCTTAACAAATTTCTGTCGAGCAAAGGCCCGTCCGTGCGTACCCACTACCAAGCATCAACTCCACTTTTGTGGAATTGAAATCCATGGCCATTTCTGGCCCAATAACATTCAAACCATAACTTATTGCATAAATTATCACACAAACCACCCAAACAATCCCTAAACTTTCCAAAACGGGTTCCACATTTTCCAACAATTCGGTCCCGAGTTTTGGAACCGATCAAACGACCACTCACGGTCTCAAATCAACCAAATCATTTACAAAGCTCTTAAAAACCGAAAATAACCGAGTAGGAGAAGACCCCTACCTCTTGGAGTTGTCGAAACTCCCCAAAACCGGTGCCCACGCATAGCCCTTTCCATCGTAAAACAACTTTGCTTCTTAGCCTGAAGAGATCCGATGGTCCGAATACCGAGAAATCTAGAGAGAAGTTGTACTTTCTCTCTCTAAAAACCTTCAAGTTTCAAAAATCTGCTCACCCCTCTCACCTACTGCATGTATCAGCAGAAATGGAGAGGAAAGCTCTCTCAACTCCCTTTGCCACCTCCGTCAAGCCATCATCGCTCCTTTAAATCTTATCCATTTAATCCACCAACCCTTTGATTTTCCTCCAATTAGAGGTGCCACATGTCACCTTATGGGACACACACTTTAGCTCTGCTGATCGATGATGAGACTCCACACGCTGCACACCGTAGCTGCCACCTAAAATGCGCTAAGTGTCCCGTGATTACGCCTGTCAAGGTTTGGGGAATGTGCAAATTCGACCGTCTCTCGAATCTCTACCAAATTCGATGTGGTAGCTAGATTTCATGAGACGATTCCAACGGTGAAGTCCATTTCGTCATTATCCGGCATCTGGTAAATTCCTGGGATTTTGACCGAAATTACCATTTTCCCCTTTTTCATAAAATTAGGATTTTCTCGAGGTTTCACACGTTGTCTGTCAGCGTAGCACTTGTGACGCCCCAAACCCGGGGGGTCCGTTGACAACCCGTCAACCCGTGGAATACTCGTGAATATCGGGTATCAAGACACTATTCATAAAAATCGGCGACCCCTTGTAAATGGAGTTTTTACCCAGGTACTCTAACTCCGTCCTAATCAACATCATAAGATATAACACAGAGTAAAAACGGCCACTGGGGCCCATATGACAATACTCACTAATATACCAACTATATACCATAGTTTCAAGAGTTAATAATTTACTTTATACAACATATATTAAAATTTACAATCTCTAATGACATGTAATACATCATAAACACCAAAGCCACAACCCGCTTTCTTCGTGATCGGGCCTCTCAGATGAGTCATCTCCTCGTGCGCTCCCTGTACCTGAAATAATAAAATTCCCTGGATTGTAAAGTGAGCACGCCTGTAGCTAATCACCCTAAACAAGTACTTCCCACTCCAAGTGCATATGCAATGATCCTCTGTAAACACATTATCCACAAATAATGCGATCCAACTCGAATGTCTAAATGACAACCCATATCCCTGTGCTCACCGACTCCCTCTACACTTGCCTAAGCCATGTATGAGAAGACCATTGTCAAACAAAGTGCATTTGTTTTAACTGAGACAACCCTCCGATATAAATAAAGGACCGACTACAATCTAATTAGTGGACAACCTCTCCATTTGTTATCAATCAAATGAATTCGACGATCGATATTTTACATGTGGATCACCTCCGATATTGTACTACCACACTTTGATAATTATTATTTATTAGTCAACCCTCCGTACCTCTCAAGAAACCACCTCATGCACTCACTCCGATTGCTTTTAAAAATTTAAAGGTATTACGGAATGCATGATGCCAATTTCAATACCATTCATATAACACATGCAAATATATATAACATAATATACATTCACATAATTTAATCACACAACATGTTATGCAATTTCACAATCCATTACACCAAAATTGGTCACGTAGTTAATTAACAATCGCACTTAGCAATTCGATTTGAATTACTCAACCAAACCCATTTTTCTCACAAAATGTATTTCGTGAATACTATTCACGTGAACAGTGAAACCCTCGGGTTACTGGTCATGGCAAATCACCAACATCGATTCCACTTTGTGAAACCGAATTTCATAGCCATTTCCGGCCCCATACACATCACAATACAATTTGTTTCCCAAATTACAACACAAACACCCAAAACAACCCATAAAACTGTTACACCGCAGATGATTGATTTCTCATAAATTCCAACACTTTGCCCAAAGGTTTAGACTAAATCAAACGGCCATTCAAGGCCACAACTCAACCGAAACATCAACAAAGCTCTTAAATCAAGAGTAAAACAAGTAGGATAAAACCCCTACCTCGCGGAGTTCGTCGAAAATCCTTAAAATCGGAGCCCAGCGTAGGCCTCACTGCGTAGAGCGACTTTCCTTCTTGTCCCGACGAATTCCGACGGTCGGATCGCCCAGAAACCTAGAGAGAAGTCGCACTCTCTCTCTATAAAACACAACCTAAAAGCTCACTGCATCTCCCTTCTTTCCCTTCACGTTTTGTTCTTTTACTTAAAGGTGTGAGACAACACTATTCTCTATTTCCCATCTTATTATCATTTAATCAATTCACACACCATGTCCTTTCTCGGATTTTCGACATTCGCACTATCTCGCCTTCCATTTCATCATTTCTCTACTCATGCAACATGTGTCACATGAGTACATGTTATAGCACTTCTTCTACATCACTGTCGCTTACCTAACCCTATGATGCCTCAAAAAGGTGCCAATTATGACTATCTCGGAATTCAACGAAATTCGACGAGTTAGCTAGATTTCGCAAGATGATTCAAATGGTGAAATCTGTTTCATCATCCGAGATCTAGAAAATTTTCGGGTTTTGACCAAAATTACGATTTTACCCTTTTTTCGAAAATTGGAATTTTCTCGAGTCTTACATTCTCCCCTCCTTAAAAGTAATTTCGTCCCGAAATTCTGGATAATCACAATCACTCACATGCACATGCAACGTGCACTGCACCATGCATATAAACTCGTCATTTATATATTAAACGACTAAACTACGTACCTTCATCCATAAACAAGAAGGGATAGGTGGCCCGCATCGTGTCCCCGCTCCCACATCAATTTCTCTACTCCATACACGCCATAATATTCTGATACTTCTCACGGTCTGCACGCAAAACCCGATCACGGCCATCCAAATGCACACACTTTGGCCCTCCTCAAAGGTCCCATCGTCAACTCAATCTATCCCCAATCCACCACCCGAAATGGATCCGAGTATAATTGAGCATGGAGATGTGAAATACCCCCTCGTGGAGACACTGACAGCCGGGCAAGAACGCCTAAACCGGTACGCAGTCAAAGGTTCATCCTCTCGAAGATCTCGACCGCCCCAATGAACCTCGGCGATAACTTCCCTCGCTTACCAAACCTGACCACTCATTTCTTAGGCAGCACCTTCAAGAAGACGTGATCCCCAACCTCGAACTCTAAGGGTCGATGTCGTACATCAGCATAGCTCTTCTTCCCGCCCGAGCCGTGAGTGCACGCCGCCATATCAAGTCACCTCTTCTCTGAGGTGTTCCCACTGCATCGACTAGTGATGGAGCCTCTCCCCACCCGATCTAACATAACCCGGCAGGACTTGCATGACTCCCGATACAATGCCTCATATGGTGCCATTTGTATACACGCCCGATACTTGTTGTAGGCGAATTCCACTATGGAAAATGCCTTCTCAACTTACTCACATCCAGACGATGTTCTGCACGCCCTAAATTTCCACCAGATAGTCCTCTCGTGACCGACCATCCGTCTGGGTGGAAAGTTGTACTATGGTCAAATATGTGTCTACAAATTTTTGGAAACTCTTCCTGAAAAGTGCGTCAGAACTTATGTCCCTATCCGCACTATGGATATCGGGTACCCTACGTGAATGAATATCTCTCTAATATACATAATCTCTCCAATGTGAAGGTCATCCGCACGGCTAGAAAATGTGCCGACTTCGTGAGCCGGTCTACTATCACCCATACCGCATCATGTCTCTGTGGTGTCGCACAAAGTCCCCTACGTGTCTCTTCATCCCGCTCTAGTAATACTGATGACGAAGATCCTGGTACATCTTCGTACACTGACGCACGGCAACCGAGAGCAAAGGAAACTCCCCGAGAATCTCCTCTCTCAAATCAATAACTGAACCACTACCCGTCCTTCTATACCAAGACTACCATCCAGGTGTGGATCGTCTGCCGCCGCCACTCCATACCCGACTGCATTCTAAGTATCCCCGATGGACACTATCTCACGTCTTACCACCTGACTCGATCACCGGCCAACAGAGACGATGTAGCCACTAAACTCCCCAACGTACCCTATGCCTGCTCGCTGTACTATAGCCTAAACTGTCCCACGGTCTCGAGCATCCGCCACTCTTGGGAAGCTATACTAGCCAATACTCCCCGTGACTTCCGACTGAGTGCATCAGCCACCACATTTGCCTTACCAGGGTGGTAATGCAAAGTGAAGTCATAATCCTCTAGGAACTCCATCCATTCGCTGCCTTCATATCAGGTCTCGCCGCAAGTGAAGATATACTTCAGACTTTTATGGTCTGAGTATACCTCAAACTCCTCGCCATATAAGTAGTGGTGCTAAATCTTCAAGGCGAAGACTACAGCCGCCAACTCCATTTCGTGTGTGAGGTAATTCTGCTTATGATTCTTCACCGACAGAACCATAAGCTTACTATCTCCCGACCGCATCAAACACATCCCATCCGGCCCTCGAGGCATCACAATACATTATAAATTCCCCGTCCCATGTCTCGACTAGCTTAAGATAGGAGCTGAAGTAAGTCTCCTCTTCAACTCTTGGAATGCCTCCTCACATCGGTCATCCCAATCAAACTTGACCTCCTTCCGGGTCAACCTCGTCATAAGTGCAACTATCCGAGAGAAATCCTCAATGAATCTCCTGTAGTACCCAGCCAATCCCAAGAAACTGCGTATCTCAAAGACTGACTTCGGCCTCTCCCAACTCATCACGAATTAACTCCTTCGCGGTTCATCGACCACCGACCGCGATGCCGACACCACTGGTCCCAAAATCTCACCTGTCGCTTCAAACCACACTTTACTTAACTCGGGCGTACAACCTGATGGTCTCTCAACATCTGTAACACAATTCTCAAGTGATACTCATGCTCCCACTCTGACTGGGAGTAGATCAAGATGTCATCCACGAAGACTACGACAAACTAATCTAGATAGGGTTGGAACACCTTATGCATGAGATCCATGAATGCTGTTGGCGCATTCGTCAATCCAAAGAGCATCACCGTAAACTCAAAGTGCTCATAACGCCTCCTAAATGCCAGCTCTTGGTGGATATCTATCTCCCTAACCCTCAAATTTCAGATGGTAAATCCTCAAAGTATGGTTGGTTCATCTGAGTAGACTCGCGCTCCTCTCAATCATAATTAAACAAACCACTAATCCTCGACAATGGGTACCGATTCGATCGTAACCCCCGTCGAACTGTTTGCAATCAATGCACAACCAAGTGGTCTTGTCCTTCTTCTTTGCAAATGTAACCGGAGCGCCCATGGTGAAGTGTCAGGAACCCCTTGTCCAGTAGCGCCCGTGAATCGGGACTCGAGTTCCGTAACTCAATCTGCGTCATCCTACGCGGAGTCATAGAGACATGGCACCAAGGTGTAACCTGACACCGGTCTATAACCCCTCCGTGGAGGCAAATTCCATGTAGCCCATCTTGTGAGCACATACTCGCACACTACTCGAGGTAGATCTAAGTCTGGTCTCTCCTCATCCTCTAGGGTAAGGCTCGCTAGCCATCCCGCTAACTGTCCCTGCATTTATACGCAATGCGAGACAACTAATTTCCACATGTTAAATCAATTTTTTTTTCCACAAAAATTTTATTTTCGAAAATTTCATTTTTCCAAAATTTTGTCTCATTTTATTTGATTTGATTTAATTTAATTAAAAAAAATTTGAAAAAGTTTTGTGATGAATATGGTCATGAACAAAGGTTAATGAACACGTCCAAACAAATAATTTAAATAGCACCGAGTCTAAAACAGCCGGTGCACCGCGCACACTCGCCGGGCCCAATGCAAAGACACCCAAGTGCGCACAAGCACGCCCAAGCACGTGCGCGTGGCCGTGTCGTGGCGCCCAAATTCCGCGGTCGCAGCCGTCTCTAGCTGTGTCGCAAGCCTTAGCCCGGTCGTATCACGGCTCCGGCTTCCACTGCGGTCACGCGCAGGTGCCGTGTCACAGCGCCCGGTCGCCACAGAGTATCAAAGGCCGACGCACACAGCCCACATTGCTCTCGCTCCCGATTCATGCCACGTAAGGCAGGATCCCGTAATCAACAAAATTTATATCCTGAGCTCTTCCCACGCAGTATCAAGCTACCGCAAAGATAAAGGGTCTAGTGGCCGAACACAGGGATGGGTTTTCTTCAGACAAATTATTTAAGTGAAGTCAAAATGGTGAATTTGGTTCGATTTTAAGGTTCGTTAAAACAAAGTGGAGGTTTCTCAGTTTAAAACTGAAAATAAAATGAAGAAAATAAGAAAAGAACTCCTCAAGTCACAGCCACCGTTAGTATATTTTTGGCAACCAACATGTCCCTGCCTTTTCTCGCCGTGGAGCATGACATATAGTCATTTCCAATCCATCTTCATTTAGCTTTAAAAACTAAACTCTATGATTTTCCTCAAACATAGCATCTCGAATGTGGGCATAAATGTTCCTAACAAGAAAAACACATCTCAAAAACCCTACTCCACGATAATCCGCCAGGAGATAATTCAATTTTGAGCCTCAAATGGATCTGAAAGTATCCATCAACCCAAAAGCTCAAGCAAATACATTAAGAGAGCATGCTTAAGAGATTTTAAACTAAATGAGAACCAGAACTTAAACAACCATAAATGCGTATGCTTAAAAATGTAGGACCGTGGCGTTACTCCTCCAAACTGTTGTCGCAAAGAGTCGTCCTCTTCAAGGAGGAAGAGGCCTAGCTAACCATCCTCTGAGTTTTCATCCTTAGAGGAGTGTTTGGTAGCCGAGAAAGGGAGAGAAAATGAGAGAAAAGGGAAAACGGGAGACCTGGAACCCTAACTTTTTCACAAAGAAAATCAGTTCATCCCAACAAGCATACAAAACGGCTTATGGAAGCCTTACAAACCAAGTGAAATACCATACAATCCAAACATAAGTGATTAAAACAAGGGTAGAAAGGAGAAAAACCAAAATTTGTAGCAAAAACAATAATGCGTGAAATGTAGGAGAACAGGGGGGCTGCAGGAACAGTGCTCGCAGGATGCAGGGGCTGGGAACAGTGCTGCAGGAACCAAATTTTGCAATGCTCCATTTTTTCTTCACTTTTTGCTCTTCTTTCCTTCTGGTCATTGATCTGCAATGTCGAAGCTCGACTCAATTCTTCTGTGCTTGATCGACTCAACAATTTCAGCATAATTTAGCTAGCAAAAATGCAAAATTTGCCACAAAATGCGATCAGTAAAATAATAGGGACCTCGAACATGTCAATCTGGGTTAATTATAACACCAGTACACAAAATGTGCTCTAAAACCTATTAAAAATAGTGGTTCAAAATAAATAAGATTTTGTGCACTAATCACAATTCTGAATCCGACACATTGCTAGTCCCTTAGCAATGCAAGAAGAAAATAAAGAGAGAACATACAAAATGATAACAAAATAATACCACAAAAACACATCTTTCAAAAAAGGGCTGTGAACGAGGTAACACTCAACTAAGTAAGAATAATAATGCCGTGTCCAATAACTATCGCGAGAATGAATGTTATACAAATCAGTATCAAAAGAGTCTCCATCCTGAATCAAACTGTAAACTCACTAAAAATCTAAAGTGTTTATTTGATTAGCTCTCAATAATAAACCGGCTAAACCGCACTCTCCCCCAACCTAGCTACTACCACGACTCCAAAGATGCTAATCAACCTAATAGATCGTGACCCACCTCTCTTATTCCATTAAATTCTTTAAGGTTGTAGATGTACGTCGAGGAACTCCACCTCACCAAAGTCCATGTAACGGATCACCATGACTCCCAACCAATTGGGCTTAGGGAACAAAGCTTCAAGTAAGGATCTTTCGACCACAAACTCTTCAGATTTCACCCCGGACTTCGAATGATTTCGAGACTCCAGCACCTACAACTTGCTAAACTCCACCCATCCACCCATGTAACGAACACTAAGTCGGTGACTTAAACTCGCTGAAGGCTTAGTAAGTAACTGGCTTTAAAGGTTTTACCATATACCCCCTGACGTGCTCGTTTCTAAGGCAAAGCATTGCAATATTTATTCTTTTCTTTTCATTTCTTTCTTCTTTTTTTCGAAGACGCATCGCCTTCTTTCCACACGGGTCCTTAACCTATTAAAGGCGTCAATGAAACTAGGGTGTGCTATGCAAAGTAAAGGAGGTTGCAGCTTTTTCGCCAAATTCTTATCATTGAAACCTAATGTGCTCGGCGTGTGGTTAGCTAAAGGTGGGAAGAACAAAGGCCTAAATCAAAAAGAATTCAACTAATCATTCACTAACTAGGCATGGAACCAATCTAACATCAATAGAATTGGATTAAACACCAACCATGGCTAGCACAACACATAAAAATTTTGGTTCAAATGGTCCCAATTTGAAAAGTAAGTCAGATGGTATAACAAATTTTATAGAAAGGGGACCCAGAAAGCCACTGAACATCACAAAATGGGCTTGCTCAAAATAATAATAGAAACATAAATACAAAAGCCACTTCCTTCGCTAACTCTCCCCCCAACCAAATATCTCAGTGTCCGAAATGAGGCTCGGATTCGAAAGTTAGTGAAGGAAGTGTTACCTCCTTGATGAGATGTGATCATTTTTGGATAGGAGACTTCCACAAGCTTTCCATCGACAATCTTAGTCACTCCGTCAGCTTCAAATAAACAAGTTAGAGAAGAAAAGAGAGAAAGCACCATTGAGCATTTTGAAAATTACACATTCATAAAATTTCAAAGTGCTATTTCTATTATTTGATTTACACTCTCTAAGCCTTAACGGTACCAAAACGCCTAAACTGAGTCTCTACGAAAAACGCTATGCGAGCGAAACAAAATCGGAGGCCAAAAGTGGGGCCCATAGCGAAATTTTCATTAAGCTATGAAAATTAATTGTATAAAGGAAAATTTTTTTGAAAAATAAAAGAAAATAATTAATAAATAAAATAATAAAAAAATAAAATAAAAACATTTTTTTTTGAGAGACCAATTTTTTTATATATATAAAAAAATAAAAATAAAATAAATATATATATATATATATATATATATATATATATATATATATATATATATATATATATATATATATATATATATATATATATATATATATAAAATAAAAATAAAATAAAATAATAATAATTTTTAAAATATATATATATATTTTTTAGAATTAAAAATATTATATAGAAAAACAAACGTTTTTTTTAAATATATAAAATATAAAATCCTTAAAAAAATAAAATAAAAATAAACATCAGGCATCTTATTTTTGGTCATGTAGCTTAAAGGAATGCAGATAAATTTAGCTTAAAATTCGCTTATGCTAGCGAAATCAATTTCGTTTACCACTACGAAAATTCGCAATGGCTGCGAAAATTTCCTCGCATCATTGCGAAAAATTTCGAAATCCCATGTTTAAATTTTCCACTCTTCCCGACCTTCATTTCGGCCTCCAATATTTCACTCAAACTGCAAAAATTAACGCAAGAAAAATTAGGAAAAATTGCAGAAAAGTGAAAATTAATCTAAAAACAAGAATTAACTAAAAAAATATAGAAAATCTATAAAGAAAAATTAAAGAAAATAAAAATAAAATACAATAAAATAAAACAAAGCAAGAAAAAATTAAAACAAAAGCTGGGAGTTTGAATGCCGAGGTCTGATGCTCTAACCGAACTACAAAGACCCGACCAACCACTCGTGCCATGCGATGTGAGCAAACACATTGTTCGATGTAGTGGCAAAAGCTCGAACAATGACCGCTAATTTCGAGGCTTTCAAGCGTGCAATGCAAGGTCGGGCCTTAAGTATGGTGCTTCATCAAGTTGGTCAGGGTGTAGGTGGAGGTAGAATATACACTCGGGTCAAAGGAGGGGGCTACCGGAAGTGGGCATTTGGTGTCTCACAAGCAAGTGGGGTTCAATTCAGGGAATTGGTTGGGGCGATTATTCTTTTCGGGGTACCTCCACTCCGCTTTTTGTTTCACCGGCCTCCCGCTTATAGCGTAAGGATTTCTTCTTTCTCCTCAGTAAAACAAATAAGACACGTATATGAGGATTCAAACAATCCCGATAATCTCAATAAAATCCTATAAGCTCCCTCGTGTGGTCGTTGTTGACACTGCTCCTCCGCTATGGTGTCACTTTGGCACTCTTCTCAAAGGACACCACACGATTGACAGTCTTCGTGCTGAATCTTGTGTCATTCCCATTTATGCTCATAGTCATTTTTCAAATTCCCATCTATTTTCTTGTTCAAATTTGCCTTCCACAAAGGATGTTCTTCGATTCGAATGGGCATTAATCTCCTTATTCTCTTCCACAAAGTCATCCACTACATCCCAAAAGGTCCAAAATGGCTTGTTCAAACGGAGGTACTGACCGTGGCGTGGCCGAGGTGACCGAGGGGTCGAGGCATAAACGAGGTTCGTGGAGGAGCATATTATGGAGGTCTGTCTCTAAGGAGGAATTGCGGATTCCCCCAACTATGGTTGTGTAAGCAGAATTCACCATATGGTGAACTCATCCATCGGGTTTCTATAGTCCCTCATGGACCTATATTCACTTAGGTTCCTCTCCACAAAGTTTCTCGACTTTGCCATGACTCCGGTTTATGTAATCCTCATGGATGATATGAACTAGGTTACCCCCACCACATGTCGACCATATCGTCCTCGTTCCATTAATTCAAATTCAACTCTGATTGAGAAATCCCCAACCTGCTGAACACCCTCCTCCGTGAGCAAAGACAGACAAGCACCCACAACAATCCTACAAAGATCAAGCTTAAAATGAAAAAGAAAAAATGACAAAGAAATATAAAAGCACTACCAAGATGCCTCTTGCATGAGAGGGATCACAAGTGTTCCACAGCTCGTCAAATGCACTTAGGCACCATCCCCCGCAACGACGCCATTTGATTCGTGCCACAGTAGGGTGATCCGGAATCAACAAAATTTATATCCTAAGTTCCTCCTACTGCCGTAGTCAAGCTACTGCAATATGCTCAGTGGCCGAACAATGTGGATGAGTTTTCTTCGTGACAAATGATTTAAGTGAAGTAAAAATGGTGAATTCGGCTTAGATTTTAAGGTTTGGTTAAAAACAGTGAGGTTTTAGGGTTTAAACTGAAAAATAAAATGAAGAAAATAAGAAAAGAACTCTCAAGTCTCAAAAACACTGTTGTGGTTTTTGGGCAACCAACATGTCCTCTGTCTTTTTCCTCAAGGCTGGGGAGCATGACATATAGTCATTTCCGAACCGGATCTTCATTTAGCTTTAAAACTAAACCCTATGATTTTCCTTTTGAAACAGTTATTTGAATGGGCATAAATGTTCCTAATAAAGGAAAACATCTCAAAAACCCTACTCCACGATAACTACCGAGATAATTAACCGAAATTTCAAATTGATCAGTGAAAGTATCCATTGAACTCCAAAAAGCTTGCCAAATACAGCATTAAAAGAGAGCATGCTTTTAAGAGATTTTAACCTAAGTGAGAACCAGAACTTAAACAACCATAAATGCGCATGCTTAAAAAACAGAGGACCGTATACTTCCAAACCGTTGCTCCAATAGTCGCCCCTTCTTCAAGGAGGAAGGTTCAGCCAACCATCCTCTGAGTTTTCATCCTTAGAGGAGTGTTTGCAGCCGAGGTGCGGGAGAGAAAATGTGAGAGAAAAGGGAAACGGGAGAACTGGAACCCTAACTTTTTTCACAGCAAAAAATCGTCCGTCCCAACAAGCAGACATAAAACGGCTTACGAATTTTTACAAACCAAGTGAAATACCATACAATCCAAACATAAGTGATTAAAATAAGGGTAGAAAGGAGAAAAACCAAAATTGTAGCAAAAACAACACATGAAATGCAGTGAGAACAGGGGGGGATGCAGAATGTTGTTTCGCAGGATGCAGGGGTTAGGAACAAGGTCAAGTAGAACCAAATTTTGCAATGCTCCATTTTTTTTCTTCACTTTTTTTGCTCTTCTTTCCTTCCGTCATCGACCGCAATGCCGTAGCCTGACTTGAATTCCTCGTGCTTGATCGACTAATAATTTCGCATAATTTAGCTAGCAAAACTGCAAAATTTGCCACAAAATGCGATCCGTAGTACAATAGGGACCCGAACATGTCATCAGTTAATATGGGCCAGATTACACAAACGTGCTCAAAACCTATTAAAAATAGGGTTCAAAATAGCACATTTTAGGCACTAATCACTCCCTGGTCACGATACACTTAAGTGTATTACGACACAGTCCCTGCCTAGCCTACCTCTCGGTCACAATACAATCAGTATATTGCGACACAAAATTCTCAATTGGCTCATGTGTTCTCAAATTAATACAATATAATTCCAGGTGAATGAGACACACTTATCCCCTAGCCATCAAGCCTTCTCAGTCACAATACAACTTGGTGTATTGCAATATAATGGCCCAACCAACAAACCTCCTTGTTGCAATACAATTTTCGGCCACTCCACACCCATGTTGCAATACACCTTCCCCTAGCCAAAATTGCACTCCAAACCACCATGTCACAATACAATGCTTGTATCAAGGGACACAAGGCCTATGTTAAAATGTGTAGTGCTCTATCTTAGCCCTCAGATTTTTCGCTTTTTTCTTCTTCTTTTTTTTTTTTTCATTTCTTCCAGCTATTGGAAAATACAAAATATATATATATATATATATATATATATATATATATATATATATATATATATATATATATATATATATATATATATATATATATATATACTCTATTTCTTTTCTCATTTTCCAAAATACTCAAATAAGTTTATAAAAAATTATTTTTAATTGATTTTCTTAAATTTACAAACTGTAAACCTTAGAAAAATAATTTTCTTCACCCTTTTTTTTTTTTTATTTAATTTCGACATTTTCATTCAAAATTTCTCAAAATCTCATGATCCAACACTAAACCTAGTGTTCAACCTTAAAATTTATTAAAATTTTTTATTTTATTATCCACTAAACCAAATGAATTTTTATCTTCAAGTTTATTTCATTTATTTCCTTGTTCCAAGCTTTACAAAACTCGTAAACTCCCAAAATTCAGCACTTATGTGCTACCTCACTCAAACATTGACAACCTGCCACAACACATGATCACACATCATTTATGTTATATATTTTTCATTAATAACACCATCAAATCACACACAAACCCATGCAGTGTCCCCTAGTTTTGTTCCTCCAGGCCTCCCTAGGTAATCTCATACCTAAACCTACATCGAACCACCAAGTGGTGATGGATACCCAAACCTCGAGATCCCTGTGCATTCGTATACCTAAGCTCTGATACTAAGCTGTGACGCCCCAAACCCGAGGGGTCCGTTGACAACCCGTCAACCCGCGGAATACTCGTGAATATCGAGTAACCCGACACTATTCACGAAAATCGGGCGGAGTCTCCCTTGTACGGGGAGCTCTACCCGAGGTACCTAACCTGTCCCAATCAACATCATAAGATATAACATGAGTAAAAACGGCCACTTGGGCCCATACGACAATACTCATCAATATACATCAACTATATACCATAGTTCAAGAGTTATTAATTTATTTATACAACATATATTAAAATTTACAATTCTAATACATGTAATACATCATAAACACTCAAAGCCACAACCCTAGCTTTGTTCAAGATAGGCCTCAGATGAGTCGTCTCCTCGTGGCGTCCCGCACTCGAAATAATATAATTCCCTCGACAGGGTGAGCTAATGCCCAGTAGTAGAATCACCATAAATGGGTTACTCCCCACCTAAGTGCATATGAAATGATCCTATGTAAACACACATTCATGCAAATACGTGATCCTACTTGAATGTCTAAATGACCAACCCATTTCCCGAGTCCTCACCGACTCCCTCACACTTGCCTAAGCCATGTATGAGAAGACCATTTTCAAACAAAGGTATTTGTTCTTAACCTTGGACAACCCTCTAATATAAATAGTGGACCGACTCCGATAATCTAATTAGTGGACAACCCTCCGATGTATATCAATTGGGCCGACTCCGACGATTGATATTTTATATGGACTACCGTCCGATATTGTAATGAACATACTCCGATAATTATTATTATTAGTCAACCCTCCAAAACAATTCTCTCAAGAAACCACCTCATGCACTCACTCCTATTGTTCTAAGGTGCCCCAGTGCATATGGAATGCATGATGCCAATTTCTAATACCATATTCATATAACACATGCAAATATATATAAATATGATATACATTCACATAATTTAACTCTACAAATATATTATGCAATTTCACAATCCATTACACCAAAAATTATCTCACGTGGGCTAATTAACAACCTTGAGTAATTCGATTTGAATTACTCAACCAAACCCATTTTTCTCACAAAATGTATTTCATGAACACTATTCACATGAACAAAGTGGAACCCCTGCCATCGTCACAAATCACCAACATCGCTTCCACTTGCGGAAACCACCTATAGCCATTTTGTACCCATACACATCACAATATAATTTGTTTCCCAAATTACAACACAAACACCCAAAACAACCCATAAAACTGTTACGGACTGCACAATTGGATTTCATAAATTCCAACACTTCGGTTCCAAGGTTTGAAACCGATCAAACGGTCGTTTAAGGCCTCAACCCAACCGAATATCAACAAAGCTCTTAAATCAAGAGTAAAACAAGCAGATAAAACCCCCACCACGGAGTTCATCGAAACTCCTTAAAATCTGAGCTCACACGCAGTCTCACCGCGTGACCGAATTTCCTTCTTATCCCTCCGACATGAATTCGACTGGCCGGATCGCCTTAGAAACTCGTAGAAAAGCTCACGCATCTCCCTTCTTTCCTTCACTTTTGTTCTTTACTCTTAAAGGTAGAGACAACATTATTCTCTATTTCGTCTTGTATTATAATTTAATCAAGTTCACAATGCCAATCATGTCCTTTCTCTTAGGATTTTCGATTATCTCGCACCATCTCGACCTTCAATTTATCATTTCTCTACTCATGCAAATACGTGTCACATTTAGTACATGTTATAGGTGATTTTCTTCACATCACCTGTCATTTTATGGCACCCTATACGCGCTGCCTCGAAAAATGTGCCAATTCTGACTGTCTCATAATTTGATGAAATTTGACGAGTTAGCTAGATTTCGTGAGACGATTCCAATGGTGAAATCTGTTTCTTCATCCAAGATCTAGAAAAATTTCAAGCCAATCGAAATTATGATTTTACCTTCCTTTTTCGAAAATTGGAATTTTCTGCTCCATAACTTTCTTCTTCCGACTCTAGGAGTGAGAAGATGCTACCGTATCAAACTCACCTTCTCCGAGGTGTCTCTAATCAAATACGGGTCTCGAGCCTCCCCCACCTCGGTCCAACAGTCAGTGGATCAAGACGTTTCCCATGATAATGCTCCTGGCTGTGGTGCCATCCGTATACCCGCCCGATGAACCGCTATTATGTAATTTACCCCCACAGCGGCGCGCTTCCTGGCCACCCTTATGATCAAAGACGATGCCTCGCAAAGATGTCCTCTTAATATTCAGATGGTCCTCTCCGACCGACCATCTGTCTATGGGTCGAAAGCAGGCTCATCGTCACCGCAAGGCCCCATGTACTCTGAAACTCTCCCAAAAGTGCGTCGTAGCTCGCCTTGTCCGACTCTACGGATTCTCGCACCCATGTAGCCTGACCGACAGACTGGTCTCATACCCTCTAGAAACTTCGGTGGAAACCGCTTGGGTTCCATTGTACAATCCCTGTGGAATGCACAAAGGGACCCCACCTAAAAGAGAAGTGAACACAAGCAGTACCACAATACCTCAATTATATATAAAAGTCCCACCACATATATAGATAAGGACCCATAAACGTTCAATACGAATATCAGAGCATTCTAAGAGTATTTGCGAATTTAGGGGTACAAATGAGATTAAACAGTCCAACAAAAACACATAGGTGGATATGAGCAATCAAGAATCTGCAGATAGAGCAAAGTCGACCGGGCGCGAGGTAGCCCTACGAAATGCCGCACCTGTGGAACGTATATTAAAACAATAAACGGAGAAAAGAATCTCAAAGAGTGGCACACTATATGGAAAATAATGTTTTTGAGCTTTCGAAAAATTCCTTCACAGACCTCACGTCCACTCTTTGCAATGTTCCCCGCTTAGCAAATCGTTTATATAAAACCCAAACTCTTTACCAAAGTCAACAATATGAAGTCATGCTCAAAATTTAACCGACATCATTTTCAAGAACCTTAAACCCGAATCAAGTTTCACAAATATGCAATCGAAAGCATAAATATATGTAACCATCATGTCGTAAAATAACCATGAAAATACCACAACTATAATATGGGAAAAGCTATAATTGAATAGAGACCAACAATGTAAATTGCATATATCCTTTTATAAACCGTGATATATACCATCATATACCATCGGGTAAACTCAACCTCACGACATCGTGGCATACCAAACTGGCCGTAATCCAATTCTCACGAATTAAGCGGAATTACTATATAACAAATCTTCGACATCGCATACCAACCGCTTCAGACCCAACCTCACGACCATGGAAATAATATATAACTAAACCTTTACCATCGTGGCATACCAACTGGCCGGTAATCCGACTCACGACCGCGTAATTAATATATAACTAAACTCACGACATCGCGGGTGATACCAAACTGGCCGGTAATCCGACCTCACGACCGTAATTAATATATATTCGTATTTTTACCTACAAGTACTTTTCCAAACGACATCAGACATAATCATTTTTACAAGACTCAAATCTCTTTCTTAAAACAATGAGTTTTCAAAGCGGTTTAAAACCTCAATCCACGTACCCAAAATATTCAAATACCACAGACTCATCCAAGAACTCAGTAAAACTTCCAAATATTTAGAATGATGACAAAACTCACATGAAATGATAACTTGTTTTATATGAGACCGATAATCACATTTGCATGCAACTCAAACCAGACATTTGATCAAACAAGTGATATATGTAAAATATTTAATCACCATAGATATATCAACATCATATCCCAAATCATTTGGAAAACATATAAACCACTCACACATCCATGAACACCGAAAAATCCAAATATTTAAAAATTACTTGACAAATTCACATGAAATGATAACTTGTTTTATAAAAACTCGACATTTTCATTTATGCAATAACCAACTGTCTCCATCAAATAAGTTATATTAAAATAATCCAACTCGCAAAATATATATCACAATAATACCCCAAAAGATTCTAAAAAGTAGACCACCTCACGTGACTATAGATGTCGCGCTGCTCCTCTATGATCGCCTCCCCACCGACGTGAGTGCCCTGTAATATAAATAAAAATATCACTTAGGCTCCAATAACCTCCAACCAACATCGAACGCCCATGTCTTAGACAATTTTTAGAACTATGAAATCATCCTAATCGACTGACAGTCCAATTACAATAACGCGGGCTCCCATGCGCTCCTGCACTCCAAATTAAAGCCACCCGAGCTTAATTCCTCGAATCGGACCATTCAATAATTCATAAAAACATCCAATTTCACTAATACAACTTCAATTTTTCCAAATTTGACCAATCGGTACTCTATTCCAATCCCGACTTCTGTGAATATCTGTTAATCCTAAAAATGGAAACCTAACCAAATCTGATGTCCAAAATTCTATAAACCACCTATCAATGGAAAGCCCAGAGACTGTGAACTCATTAAAATTAGCTACCTTGGTCCAAAAATCACTGTGGTGGCCGGAAAACCCGATCTAAGCTTCGGCCGATTTCGTTTTCAATGTAACCTAAACGGCGCGAAATCTGCAAAAAGGACCCCAGAGATGAGTTCAGAAGGTCCAAAACAGGTATGGAGCCAGGGTGGCCTGAGGTGGTCGGAAATGGCCTGAATCACAAACCTGTGTGAAAAATCGGCGCAAATTAACATTGGGTCTGGAAGGTCTGCCTACTGGGATCTCGGCGCATCCCGTCGCTTAGTCAGAATTTTACGGGTCCCATCACCCCAAGGTCGCAAGACTCGGTGGTCGGGCGCGGTACAGCAACCCGGCCTGGTGCCTCACCTCGGTCCGGGATTCACTGCGCGCAGATGGCTACTTTCAAATTTCAAAGTGTTATGTTCCGCTTGAGAGTTTTCTGTGGTTTCGTGGTTTCAAGTAAGCTGCCGGGCTAGGTTTTCATTTGTACTACAAGCCATGTTTATATAGGGTCTAGGTCGCTTTCTGCAAAAATCCCGCATGTAAACTTGGACACCGATAAAGTGCTACCGTTGAACTTAACGTGTCGTAACTCATCCAAGTTTGACTGACGCTCCGCCTGCCTATGAACTCAGACGACGAGGCCTACGAAATGGTGTCTTAGTTAACCTAAAACTATTCCTCCTCGAAAAATTCAAACTTGGTCAACTTGGTCAAACTTGGTCAAACTCGTATTATTTGGTACGGGTCGTTACACGGACGATCTTGTGACACCCCAAATCCCAAGGGTCCCGTTGACCACCGTCAACCTGCGGAATACCTGTGTCTCATATCATGAGACCTATACATGAGTAGAATGGCCACGTTGGGCCCATACATCCATACTCACAAAATGTATATTTTATCCAAAAAGGAATACAAACATATATTAAAATTCGGAATTCTAATACATGTTTTACAAAATATATCTATCAAAGCCACATGTTGACTTTCTACTCAAAAGCGGCCTCTAGTGAGCGCCTTCTTCCCGAAAACTCCCTGTACCTTAAATAATTTTCCTCGAACAAGACCTCGAGAAATTCCACTTCGTAATAAGGGCAAAATCAATTTTGATTAAGCAAATTGTAAATTCGCTAAAAACTGCAATTAACTCTGTATCTCGGATGAAAAAACGGATTGTATCATGGAATCGTCTCGCGAAATCTAGCTAGCACGTAAAATTTCATAATTTTCCGAGACAGTTGGAGTCGGCACGTTTTTCGAGGCATCGCGTTTCGGGTGCAGTAAAGCTATTTTCGATGCGACGAAAGTCACATATAACATGTAATCATGTGCCATAAGTGGTATGAGTAGAGAAATGCTGAAAATGGACGGCCGAGATAGTGCCGAATATCAAATATGAGAAGAGAAGGACGAAATGGTCATTTTTGAGTTTGTTTAAGTCATAAAAAGACAAAAAACCTTAATAGTGCTTCTTCTTCAATTTAAAAGATGCAGTAGCTTAGCAAAACACGGGCAGCAGCTGGGAGAGGAGTGTAATGGAGTTTTTGATTTTTTAGAGAGAGAAGGACCTCCTTCTCTCTAAATTTCTGGGAGATCCGACCGTCGGCGGTCTTCGGGGCAAGAAGGAGAAATGTTCTACGCGGGACAGGCTACGCGTGGACTCTGGGATCGGGAGTTTCTTCAAACTCCTTGAGGTAGGATTTTCTCCCTACTTGAGTTTTTACTCCCATTTAAATGCTTTACGAATGTTTGAGTTGAATGAGGCCGTGAGGGGCCGTCTGATCGGTCCCAAAACTTGGGACCGAATTGATATAATTTTTGGAGCCAAAATGGAGCAGTCCGTGACTGCTCCACGGCTGATTTGGGTTCAAAAGTGTGCCTTTGTGTGTTAAATGTTTGCTTGGTATGCATTGGGCCGGGAATGGCCGTGGATTGCGGGTTCACTAAGTGAATCGCAGTTTCTTGCGATTTTCCGAATAGTAAATCGAGGGTTTCACTATTCCCGGAATAGTGTTCTCAAAAAATATATATTTTTTGTGAAAATATGTTGGTCGAAAGATTTAAATTAAATTACTGTGGTATGATCATTAGCCCAAGTGAACTAATTTTGATGTTTGAAATTGATTAATTACATGACATGATCATGATCGATATTATGCGAATATATTCATGTTGATATGTTCGCATGTGACAGATCAGGATGGAATCGTATACATGCATTCCATATGCACCGGAACATCCTAGGAATATTAGAGTAGTGTATGAGATGAGTCTAGAGAAAATGGTTCTGAGGGTACCTAAAATGTTAATTATCTGAGGGTAGTCCAAACCAAATATATCAACCGTCTGAGCGGTCTACTGATATATATTCATCGGAGGCCCACAACCAAATAATATATCAACCGCCTGAGCCCATTTGATATATATTCATCGGAGGGTAGTCCATTAAATAACAATATATATATCAACGTCTGAGCTACCTTTCCAATTGATATATATATTCATCGGAGGGTTGCCTAATTAATAAAACAAATATTCTCATACGGTGCTTAGCAAGTGAGAGAGTCAGAGGACTCTGATCTGAAAGCTGGTCATGTAGGACATTCAAGTAGGATCATGCATTTGCTTGAATGTGTGTTTACTTTGGAACATCAGACCGCACTGGTGAGTGAAATTTCCACTTGTGGCGATTCTCCTAATGAGCTTCTAGCTCACCCCGCGTGGATCCCTTTACAAAGTACAGAGCACGCGAGGAGACTACTCTGGTCCTCAGGTTGTATTAGAAGAAAGTCGGTTGTGGCTTTGATGTATACGTATTAGAATTCTCACTTAATAATATGTATTGTATAAAGAGTAAAAACATATTAACTCTTGTAAATCCATTGGTATATAGTCGATCTACAATGGGTATGTATGTCAGTAATCAGCATGGCCCAAGTGGCCATATTGGATATATATTGCATATATTGGACTGTTTGGGACAGGTATATGCAGGTACTATTTTTGGGTAGAGCTCCCCGTACAAAGGAGACTCTGCCCGATTTTCTAAAGTGGCTGATGAGCTTAAAAGTCATCATTTTTTAGTCCATTTTTCTGTTTGATTTTCAGTTAAAATTGAATAATTAATATACATAATTACGCAAAACTCACCAATCGTTGTTAGTGTGTTAATGGAAGAAAGAAGAAAGCAGAGAAAATGCAGAATAAGTGGAATAAAAGTGTACCACCAGCAGAGCTAAATGAAGAACTCCGGCGCAGTCATTGATGCAGCTGGTTCACGCAGCCCAAATCAAGGAGGTCGCGAGCATCGTGAAATTGAAGGAAACTGATGCGTCGCGACATGGATGATAAAAAGCAGAATCAAGGACATGAAATCGTCATGAGAAAGATCAGAAGAAATGAGCTGAGGCCCACGTGAGATCAAGTCGCGACATCAAGAACCACAGCTTGTGCTACAAAGCCGCGAATCAAGTCGCTACAAGTTACTCAAGTCGCGACATCAGAACGCACCAGCCGAGACTCGCGGGAGTGCAATGAAGTAATGTCGCGACAAGATATCGACATGTCACTTACACCGTGAGCAAACTACTGAAAGCCCCGGTGAACTGTTGATGTCGCTGACGTGAGATCGGCGTCGCCATCGTGGAACCAGGCGAAAGCTTAAGGGAAAAGAACTGAGCGTCACGGCCAAGATCCGTCACGGCATCAAAAGTCATCGTCAAGATCGAAGCCGTCGTACGTCGCGATTATGAGATCAAGTCGCGACATAAGACCTCGCTCGCTTGAAGGCTGGAAGCTTTATGAAGTGAGGTCGCTACAAGATATCGCTGTCTTGACATTGTGAATCCACTCGCACTAAACGGCAGGAAAGATTACGTGATGTCGCTGGCAAGATATCAAGTCGCTGGCTACGAGCGACCAAATAAGCCATACTTCTAAGATGATGTCGCGACAAGAGATTGATGTCGCGACATCTGAAGTCATCAGTTGAAAGATCCAGAGAACTGAGCTGAGGTCGCGACAAGATATCGACGTCGCGACGTCAGGAAAGAACAAATGAAACCTGCAAAGACGTGAGAAGATGTCGCGACAAGATGTTGATGTCGCGACATCATGAATGACCAAATCAAGGTTACATAGAGTAAGTTGATGTCGCGACGTGAGAGTGAAGTCGCGACATCGATGATGTCACGACAAGGAAACTGAAGTCGCGACTTGAACAGTGACTTGGGCCTGAATACTCTAAAATCCACAAAGAGTTACATCAGGATTAGGGGCCCAATTTAGAACCCTATAAATACGCCAGCCTATCCAAATTTCATTAAAAAGCAAATACGCCACGTGACGAGAGTCCGGATAGTCAAGGCCCATTTTCTTTTCTTTCTTTTCTTTCTTTCTTTCTTTTCTTTTGTTTTTCTTCCATGTTGATAATTAGAGATTAGATTAGATTGTTCGTTTTATTTTTATTTTATTTTTTGGAATGGGAGGTAATCATATGTAATAGTCAATGCACCCAATTCTTTTCTAAATTATCGCCTGAAAGCTGGGTTCGCCTAATTCTCTCGAATTCAGTTTTATCCAAATAAATACGCTATTCTTATGATTAGAGGAATGTCAGGAAATAAGGTAATTCAGTAATCGAGGAACCCAAATTTTCCATTATATGAATGCTATTGTCAGAATTTATCTTTCCTTTCATATATTTTCAAAGAAATCGCGAATTTCTTCGCTTATGAATTTACTTTCGCCATGGGTTTAATCGTTTCGATCTGAATATCGGGCCAGATAATTGCCTAAGATTTGTTTCATTGCTCTGATTTCAAGGAGGTCCTCTGAGTGACACAGAGGTGACATTCCTGGGAGCTATGAACATCTCTTTAAAGGTATATTAACCCGCTTATTAGAGAGATCTTATCAGGCTTTGTGTGTTTACTGATAAATCCTCTTCGTCAAATCAAGGTCGAGTCGAACGAGTTATCCATTTAAACCAATGAAAGAGTTCACTCTAATTCGATAGTGAGGCCAACCCCGTGTTACCCGAGATCTAATCAAGGAGAGGGTGATCTTATCTCTAATTCGAGGACGAGTAACTCGGAAGTCAGATATCCTTGTTTGACAGATAACTCGGGAGCTAAGGTTTACAGTCCATAAAATGGGTAATGGCGACAGAAAAAGAAAAATACTCAGAATTAGGATGTCCCCAGAAAGTAGTTATCTAATTCCTCTCAGATTCAAAGAATCAGGTCAAAATTAGATAATGAAATGTGAAGTGCAGAAATCCAAATCGAACTATTAACGCCTACATTCCAAAACCTAAATTCACAAGAAAATTTTACAAGTTTGATACTGTGAATCGGGTTCTTTTCACAATAGCATTTGACTTTAATGCCTCTCTAAACGATTTTTATTCAATTTCTATTCATTTTCCTAACTATTCATTATTCTTATTCTTTATATTCCGCTTGCTGATTGCTCATTTATTTTCCTTGTCTTAGTACAATTTTTCCAAATTCTCCTAAGCCGGATTCCACATCCTTTCACGGTCCAAATAAGATGGAACTCGAAAGAATGCGGTAGTTGATTTGCACCCGAGACTCGTGGATCGATATATCTCGACTTTAAATCCATTTTATTACTTGTCGACTGCGGCACTCATATCAAAGCATCAAAACCAAACTCTGAAAATGACTTACTCTATGAGATTTTTGGTTTACAAATTATAATTTTAACAAGTTTTATGGCAAGGTTTCCGGGGATTAATTAATAGTCCTTGGCAAGCAGTTGTTGTAAATTTCAGAGCGCACTTTTCGATCTCAACAAATTTTATGGCAAGGTTGCCGGATTAAATACTATAGTCCCTTGCACAAGGTCATACCTGTGTGTTCTGGCCCGTCTCCAACAAGTTTCACGGGCGCCGTTGCCGGGATCGAAAGAATTTTATAAATCACATTCGATGAAAGAGAAGGGATATACTAATTTGGACATAAAGAAAAGAACAAAAATAAATAAGCCGCGCTGACTTTCGCCACTAACCTTTAAACGAAACATTGCATATTTTTGCTGATTCACTAATCCTATTAATTCGAGCTGTTTTCGCTTCTTAAAACTGATGCATAGGAAACAGACGATCTGATTCCGTACCGATACGTAAATGTAAAGGACGCCGTAAGCTCGAGAAAGACCAAGAAGTCAAAACTCAACCATGGAAGAAGAAAGGCGTGATCGTGTCAAATACATGTGAGAAGCTATGCCCAACACCGACACAACGGAGGACTTCCGAGACCAATTATACAGAAGAATACTGGGCCGTGGGACGACAAACAGCTTGATGCTAATAATTTCAATTGAAGCCGCTGACTGACACAATGGTCCAACATCATCACGATCGGGGGTCATCCCACCGAAGATCCAAACAGCACCCGGGAAGATTCCTCGATGGCTAATACTGTTGTCGACGGTGAGACCGTGTCGCAAAACCGCATCTATTCCCATTCTCCCTAAGAGATACGCGAGGCTACATGGTATGAAATCACCATTACCATGGCTCATGGATACTGGGAGGAGTTACGAGGCCTACTTAGCGATATTCTCTTCCCCACTCTAACCACGTAAAAAGAAGGAGGGAAATCATTGTAGTTCCAAAGCAGGGGGAAGATGAAAGCCCAGATGTAGCTCGGGGAAAGATTCAAACGGTTGCCGAAGATGTCCAATGAATGGGATAGATCCTCAAGACTCGATGGACATTGTATATCATGCCATGAATGATATATCAAAGTGGATCATCATGCCTATGTCAGGGAGCATTTAAAACGAAAAAGTGCCGAGGAGGCAAAAGAGCTGGGACGAAGATCCGGCTAAATGTAACATGAAAACTCCTTCTGAGCTTTCAAAAGGAAACAACAGAGGAAAGGATCGCTGAGCCGAAAGCAAGATGACAAACATGGAGGCCAAGCCGATGCCATTATGCACAAAAAGTTAGACAAGCAAGAAAGAAAGACACCACTGCAAATAGAGCAATCGAAAGTGGAGTTAAATGAAGGGAAGTGTCGAGAGGTTAACCCAAGAACTTTATGATGCCTTAGAGGTTAATTATTCGGGTGAGCCAAGAGTTTACCAGCCTCTAAACCCAATCCTAACCTTCCAAAGACATTATCACTCCAAAGACTCAGAACCATGAGAACTTCTCAGAGGCAGGTCAAGGCCTAAGGCAGGGACAGAACCCTCAACAAGGATATCAGCAGCCACCAAGGTTCCGGGGAAAGAAAGAATAAAGAAGCAAAGACGGAAATGAGCACAAGAATGAATACTGTGGTCGTGAGGAGGGCCCCATCTTTCGAGGAATGTATGCCGGCAGCTTTATGGGGGGGCAATAAAAACCGGTCAAACCTCCATGAACAAAATTGAGAACTGGGAAGCAAACATGGCAAATTCACTGTTTCAATACCACTAACGCATCCCCGAAGAACCCGGGAGACACAAGTGTGGCAACCGGCCCTAACCCCCGCAGCCGAGGAAAGATGCCTTCCCAAGTGACACAAAGGAAGAACCCAAAGGACTCTGATATCGCGTACCAGAGGAAGTGGTTGGCGAAAGAGGAAGGAAAAGATGACAAAGAACAAAGAAGAAGAAGACCGTAGAGGGAAGAAACACTGAGAATGACAAAGAAGGAGTAGAGTTAAGAACATCCAAGGACTGTTACAGCCTCCATTTCCACAAAGACTGCTAAATCAAAGATGAGGAGCAACAGAAGATTCTTGAAAACCTTCCGGCCGGAGATCGCATGCCTTTACTGGAAGTGGCACACACAATTTATGCAAAAATTCTGAAGGACATACCGAGCAAGAAAAACAGGCCAAGAAGAAGGAATAGGTGAATCTCACCCACTTGCAGCAAAGAATCGTGAAGGAACTACCACAGACGAAGGACCTGCAGCTTCACAATCCCTGTGACACAGGAGGATCAATTCCGTGAAGCTCTCTCAGGATCAGAGCTAGTATCAATCTGATGCCTCTTTCATTCGCCATGAAATTAAGTTCGGGGGAGCGATTCACAATCGGTTACTCTTCAAATGGCAAACAGATCGATGGTGAAACCCCTGGCGTCGGAAGATGGGTTGGTCACTGTCGGAAGCTCTCCAGACTTCGCACCCCCATCATTCCCGACACTGAAGAAGATCTCACAAGTACCCCCTACTATTGTGAAGACCATTCCTAGCTACCGGAAATACTCGACGATATGCAAAAAAGGAGTTCTATTTCAGGGCCGAGAAGAAGTCATTTCATTTCTTAAATTTGATCAAAAGTATGAAAAATATGATAGGGACAAGGAAGGTCAGTGAATGAGCTGATTTCGTTTCTACTTCCAACCCATGTTGTCAATGACTAACACCTCAGCTTTTATCAATGAAAAGAGATGAATTTCCAAAGATAATCAAGATGTCTATTCCGAATTTCCAAACAACAGCTTTCATTCTATAGAAACTTGTCGAGTCAAGCAAAACAAGTAAAAGATAATGGGAAATGAAGAAAAGAGGAAACCCCATCAAGATGATCAAGATGTATGGGCTAGTTTTGAAAGAGTCACTCGTTATTTAAAGTATGCCTACTTTGCAAATCACCAAGAAAAATCTAGTGATCATTTAAACGGTTCGGTGATCTTGAGGGCCAAGGTGCCCCGAAAATATTAAGGAAGCATAAGGAATCTCACTTTGGTCTATTGAAGAGGCGGAAGAATTATCGATCCAACGGTTTGTGCATAAGATTTTGCTGAAGAGACTTCCTAGGCATACGCAGAACATCGAAGCGAATCAGGTGATGAGGAAGTAGTCGAGAAAGGAGGTACTCAAATTGTTGAATCTTTGGTTTTATCTATCTTTCTTCGAGATAGTCATAGGTGAGCGGTCATGTGGTTCCAAAGAAAGGGGTTCTTGTGATCGAAATGAAAAAATAAGATTGAGTTCAACGAGGACGGTGTGAGGATGGAGGGTATGGCATATTGATTACAGGGAAGTTGAATCTGACAGCAGGAAAAGATCATTTTCCTTTGCCTTTCATTGATCGGATGTTGGATAGGTTAGCGGGACACCCTCACGCTTTTGTTTTACAGATGGGTACTTTCGGGAGTCTGATCAGATTGCTATTGCACGGAGGATCAAAGAAGACCACTTTCACATGCCATATGGTACCTTTGCCTTCGGAAGGATGCCTTTTTGGGTTATGTAATGCTCATTTACATTCGGAGGTGCATGATGTCTATATTCTCGATTTGGTTGAAGAAGTGATGGAAATTTTCATGGATGAGTTTTGCGTGTATGGATCCATTTGATAAATGTTAAACAATGCGGAAGCTTGATTACTTCAAAGATGCCAAGACAAGCGACTAGCAGATTGGGAAAAATGTCATTTTATGGTAACGAAGGGATTGTTCTTGGGCACAAATTACGCTCTTGGACTAGAAGTTGACCAGTTCAAGTATCCATTATCAAAGACTCTTGCACCACTACGCCGGTAAAAGAGGTAAGAAGTTTTCTTGGGGCATCTGGTTACCAGAGATTCATTAAGACTTGAAAATAGCGATTATATGGATCTTTGGAAAGGGATCTGAGTTCAATTTTGATGACTCCTGAGGATGCTTTGATGAAATCAAGGTCAGTTTGTCAGAACACCTATAATGGCTGCACTAGAATGGAATCGAGGATTTGAAGTAATGTGTGATACCCAGTGATTTTGCTATGGGGCGTATTGAGGCAAGAAAGAGAAATGTTGGGGCATATACTATGCTAGTGGGGACCTTGATGACACAGAAGACTACTGTAGCCCAAAGGAAGTTATAGCCATAGTGTTTGCTTGTGAAAAATTTGAAACAATACATTTTGGGATCCCATGTGGTAGTGCGGAGATCTGTCGACAATCGAATACTTGATGTCTTGAAAAGGAAGCTAAACCAAGATTGATAAGATGAGTCTTTCTTTGTTGCAAAGTTGAGATTTGATAAAGGATAAAGGGATGTGACAATGTGATAGGTGAAACCTTGTCAAGAGTAGAAGCTGATGATGAAGAAAAATGCAGTTAACGGAGAATTTTCGGATGAGCAGTGGTGAGGTTTATTCAGCTTCCATGGTATCTTGATATTGTGAATTATACGTCTTGTGGAGTGTGCCTTGAGGAACTCAGCTATCAACGAGAGAGAGCTTCAGGCGGCGAGCGGATAATATATTTGGGATGACCTCATGTCAAGAGGAGTCTTGACATGATAATGAAGATGTGTGGAGGAAAGATTGAGCAGACAGTATTTCAATGAATGCCCTTGCATCACCATATACGAGGGTGTTTTAGAAAAAACAGCTCTGAGAAATCCTCTAGATCTGAGGTTTTATTATTGTATCTTGATTGGTGGTGAAATTGTGAAGTCGATGTCAAAGGATTGGAAATATCGACCACTTGGGGAATGAAATGCCCCCTTAAGATATTATGGTGATACAAGTTTTGATGTTTGGGAATAGATTTTATGGGACATTTCCACCATCATTTGGAAACAACACATCTTGCTAACGATAGATTATGTCTCAATGGGTTTGGAGCGGTGTCTTTAACAAGAAGATGATCTTCTATCTGATTGTGAGGTTTCTGCAAAGATCTTTGAAGCGTTTTTAGACTACAGGCTATCATTAGTGACAGAACCCATTGCAAACAAAGTATTTTAAAACTCATGAGCAGGTATGGGATCAAGCATGTAATGAGCTTAGCTTGTCATCCCCAGACCAATGGACAAGCGAAATTTCCAACGGGAGTAAAGAATACTTAGAAAAAGTGGCAGACTCAAGCGGGAAGGGTTGGTCTTCAGACAGATGAGTGCACTTTGGGCTTCTGGTTTGCCTCCTGAAAACCCCATTGGATCATGTCATGGGTTGTGTTTGGCAAACCATGTCATCACCTCTTGAATTAGAATACACGAGCAATGTGGGCCATCGAAGTTAAACTTTGATTTTTAAGGGGCTGCAAGGAAGAAGGCGTTCCAAGCATGAATTGGAAGAGCGAGGAATGAAACATGTGATGCTTTCGAATATACAAAGATAAGAACAAGAAGTGCTTTGATCAAAGGGTTTTGAGAAGAGTTCAGAGCAGGGGAACGGAGTTTCTTTGTTTAACTCTAGGCGAGATTATTTCAGAAGTGAAATCCAGTGCGGAGTGGGCCATACACAGTGGTGTCAAGTACTACATTTGGAGCAGTGACACTGAGGACTGCTACTGGTGAAGAATTCAAGGTCAATGGACAAAGGTTAAAGCATTATCTCAACAGGGAGGAGGAAATTGAAGAACTCCAGCTGGTTCTTAAGGAAAAGAAGAGTACCACATGACCAAGTCCGACTAAGGACTCGAATGAAGCGACTAATGGGAGGCAACCCATGAGGATTTAAATTCTGATCTTAAATTTTGAATTATTTCTTTTCTTTTAGTTGATGATGAATTAGGTCAAATTTGTTTTCTAGACGGATAGATTTGATTTTTAGAAATCGATTGTATTTTAATTAGAATTTTCTTGGATATTGCAGTGATCTTACAACGAGGGTTAAAAGACATGAATAGCAAGTGACTACAAGAATAAATTCAGGCAACTACGGAAGGAATCGCATGACATGAGAAGGGGAGTAACCCTTCTCCCTAACCCCGGTCTGCGGATATATTTGAACTAATTGTTAAATCTTTGCTTAAAATATGCACGAAGAGATGTCTAAATGAGTTAGGAGCATTCGAGAATTGAGTTTTGGAAATCATTGAATCAAGGGCTTTAGTCACGGCGAAGGGTTATATCCGACATTAATAATGTCACTACAAAACATTGATGTCGTGACCAGTTAGGAAATAACAATTAGTGAGTGCGGAGGAAAGGAGATTCATGTCGCGACATCACTGTGATGTCGCGACATGATAATTGGTGTGGAGAAAGAATGTAAGCCGTAAATAATTCATGGGCTTCCCGAATTGTCGCGACATCCCAGGTATGTCGCGACATACAATGCGACATGTGCCAATTACTCACTTTCAAAAAAGCCCTAAATTTAATGATATCAAATAAAGGCGGAATTATGAAGTATGTGAGTCTTAGTGAAGCATTAATCAGCCCACAAACATTGATTGAATTGCATTGTTGGAAACCTCTTCATTCCTCAAATCCACGCAACCATTACCGTCTTCCCTCTGAATCTCAACTTCCGAAAACCCTAGCATTCCAAACCTTCGGAAAAGCTTTTCTCTTGCTTCCAATGGCTGAAATTCCCACCCTGGTCCCTAACCTGGACGAGATAATGAAGGAAAGAACAATCAGAAGAGGAAGAAACTCGTCAAGGAGAACAGTTAGAGGAGATTTGTCGGGAAGAACAAGCAGGAGATGCCGTGAAGCACCGAGAAGCAGGGGACTTCGAAGGCAGAAAGGGAAGGGAAGAGGAGAGAAGAAGAAGTAAGACTTCGTCTCGGATGAAGCTCTTATTCTGATGGAAGAAGTATTATGCTAACAAGGGTTTTATTCTGGAGAGGAATTCAAAAACCACAGTCACTCCTTTCAAGGGATGATAGACGAGAGGATGGGAGAGTCTGCGGCGCGCAGCGGATATACGACCTTTGGTGAGGGAGTTTTATTCCAATATGGTAGGAAGGAAAGATGGAACTGTTTTTGTTAGAGTGCGGGTCTCATACGACGAGGCCATCAACGAGGGCACATGGCATGACAATGCACAAGCATGGCTCTAAATTCAAGAAAATTTTGGAAAAGCGAATCTTGAGAAAGATTCTTTGAGAAGCTCAGATGGAAGGGGGCAGCTGGGCCAGGAGAAAACTGAGAATTACGAACGGGAAGCCTCGTGGGAAATTTAGGTATGGTTTACTTCTAAGCGTCATTTGGACCAACAAAACATTTAATATGATGAGAAACGAAGCTTTGTCTTAGCGTATGCATACTCAAGGGATACAGATCAATATAGGGTTATCGCAGAGCTATCATGAGGTATCATGAAGGGAACGAGGTATGCTTCTCGCGGCCCGGCAATCACGGTTCTAATAGCGAGGTGAGTGAAAGGAATTTAAGTCGAAGAGGAAGTCCCGAGCTTCACAGCTCCTTATGATGGGAGTTAGCAGGGGCCAGAGGCGAGGAGAAGGTGTTGGTAGAGACGGTGAAGCCCTGGCCAGAAGGACCCGAGAAAGGAGACCCCGGAGGGCCTTGTTCGAGGCGAGCACCTAGTGCACTCACCTGACAACAATGATTACATGTTTGCAGATAATGAAGGGCAAGAGGAAGGAAGCCCTATAGACTTCTCCATCCCTTTGGCCAGTTCTCCTCCTGTAAGAAACAGGAATTTCCAACAAGGGAAACTCAGGAGCACCGAGAGAACAACGATCCCGGAGACTCTAAATGCCATGTAGAAATAGAAGAAAGAGAAGGAATGGAACTTAAAAGCGAGTCGAGAGAAGCCATGGATGGCCGAAAAGAAAGAGAGATCAACGGAGTGGGAAGAAGAGCTTGAGAAAGAAAGGGAGCATGAGGTGGAGATACAAAGAGAACTACTTGAGTGGAAAGAAGAGCTAAACAAGAAAGAGGAACGGATGGGAAAAATGTTAGGCGGCAAAGGAGAAGGAGTTCGAAAGAAATGAAGGAAAGAGACCATGATGCACATTCTTGAAACTCAAGCCCAGTCATGAAGCTTTCTATAACAAGCGATTTTGATCATTGATTCTCAACTCCTGGCATTGTTAGAGAAAAGAGATAAAGAGCATGACACGGAATTTGGGAGCCCAGATAAAGGGTTTCAAGTTACTATTCAAATCTCTGAGGAGAATTTGGAAAACAAGCGAACGATAGAGACAAAAAGCAATGGGGTAGATCCTCTGAGGCGAAGGAATGGCTGGAAGAATTTAGATTTCATCGCTTAACCTTTCTAAATTCTTGGAAGTTATGAGCGAAATGGAAATCTGATGAATGGCTTGGGAAGGCGGGATGTCTTGAACCGGAAAGTTGATCTCTCTAATGAGATTGTCATTGAAACGATTGAGAGGAAACAAGAAGAGAAAGGAAAGAAGGGAAATGAAATTCCCCTCATTCCCAACTCATTTGAACACTTTAGACCTGGATCCCCCTGATATTTTTGCCACCTCTTCCAAAAAGAAAAAATAGACCTTTTCCTTGTATAACCTTTCTCTACCATCCTTATCCATTACGTATCTGTGATTGCAAGTGTCGAAATAAAATGAAAATTTTAAATTGAATTGTTGGCGATATCTTGCATTTGATTGTTTAATGTTATGTTGCTTTGTAGTTGCATGATTAGGAGATCTAAAGTGAAATAGTTCCAAAATAAAAAAAAAAAATCTGGCCCGAGGAAATTCGTGGCTTAATTGAATGAAGCGGTTAAGTGAGTAAATTTTGAAATGAGAAAAATTACGGAATAAGGACAAAATGCATATAGTTTAATTGAAACACAAGGTGCAAAAATTTACTTATATTTGTGATAAGTCGAATGAAGGTAATACAACGAGAGGAGCAAAACATATTTGCGGGTTTGTGGTACATGAGCAGGTAAGTCGGAACTGTTGAATATCGATTAAACAACCACTTCAATGATAAAAGCGAGTCGATATACTCATATAGTTAGTTACATCTGTTCAATCGGATTCTAGAATTTGTTTGATTATTGATTGAGGCGAAATCTATTAATCTGGTGTGAAATGATGCGGGCCATTCTTGGATAGTTTGAAGTAGTCTAACCATCCCTTATTAATATGCTGATGCATATACCTTAGTTCCATGAATTGAGCTAAAGCGGCGATTTTTCAAAAAATAAATGACCAGAGCCCAACCCATCCGGAAGAATTCAAATGTAGGTAAAGAACCAATGATGATTACCGGGAATTCAAGAAGGAAGAAATGAAGTTTAGGATCATATGTTTTGAGGAACTTCAAGGAATGAAAGAAAAATGACGGAAAATGCAACGAGGAAAGAGGCTTCTAGGAGTAAGTTTTATCTTGTGGCCTAACTCTCTTGAACAATTAAGTTCTTAGGGTGTTTCGGCACTAGTACTGTACCATCTGGTATGGGGAGCTACTAACCCAAAGTTCGCTAAGAGTGTTTAGAAAGCCTAAAAGTTAAAACATAGCACTATCCACGAATGGCGACAAACTAAGAGAGAATTCCCAGTGAGAGTACAAGTGAAATAGGGGCATACGATTCTGAATTGAAGAAATCAAAAGAGATGTCCCAAACATGAAGTTTAGGAGTTTATTAGAAACTATAAAGAAGAAGGTAGAAGAGAAGAAAAATGTTGAGTGAATCTTAACTTAAAGAATTCCCTTTCATTCTACCCATTACCCCGAGCTTAACAATATAAGCCCAGGCGATTGATCTTGAAGAATTTGAAATCACCCTACATTAGTGGAGATAGAGTATGAAAAGCAAGCCTGGAATTTGGAAGAATGGAAACAATCAAAATTTTGAAGCCTTGGGAGTTAAATATTTCGGTATGAAAATGAAAGGAAAACAATTCGAGTATTCAACGAGGCGATGAGTATATTGTTTATACCAGCAATTTCAACAATTAGTTTGCATAGCATAAAGTAGAGACCAACTTGAGCTGGACTTGAAGTTAGATATCTGAAGAATTTTGCATACCTTGCATTGCGATTAAATTGAATGAATTTGCGAAAACAAAGCAAAAATGTCCTTTTGGCAGGCCAAGCAAATTCTTTCTTTTCTTTATGAGACGAAGTAATTTTAAGTTTGGGGAGTTTGATGAGCTTAAAAGTCATCATTTTGTAGTCCATTTTACATTTGATTCCTCCAGTTAAAATTGAATAATTAATATACGAGTGTAAAAAACTCACGATACGTTAGCGGTGGGAATGGAAGAAAGAAGAAAAGCGTAGAAAAATGCGAGAATAAGTGGAATAAAAATTCTGATTAAATTAGCGAGGCGAAATGAAGAAGCGCGAGTCATTGATGCGGTTTTGGGGTTCCACCTTGATCAGTCATGAGTCGACATGTCGGGGAAATTGAAGGAAATCTGATGCAGGTCGCGACATGGATGACAAGTTATAGAAATCGCGACATGAAACTGCTCATGAGAAAGACTGTAAAGAAATGAGTTGAGGTCGCGACGTGAGATCGAAGTCGTGACATCAAGAACCACAGTTCAAAGCTACAAAGTCATGAATCGAAGTCGCGACAAGTTACTCAAGTCGCGACATCAGGAACGACCAGTTGAGACTTGTGGAGGCATGAAGTAATGTCGCGACAAGATATCGATCATGCAAACCGCGGGAAGCGACGGTTAAAGCCCCGAGAGAACTAAGTTGATGTCGCGGCATTAGAGATCGATAGCGACATCGGGAACCAACGAGATAAGCTTAGGGAAAGAGGCTGATATCCGACAAGATCTGAAGTCACGACGTAAGTCATCAAGTGAAGGCTGCTGACGAGAAGGCGATGTCGCGACATGAGATCGAAGTCGCGACATAGTTTCTTCGATTGAAGGAAGTTGAAGCTTTATGAAGTGAGGTCAGCGTGAAGATATCGATGTGACGTCAAGGCGACCGGACCAAAGCTACTTGAGCATTACGGAGATCTTCGCGACGAAATATTGGAAGTCAGCGTGACATAGCGACGATTGGAAACTACGGCCCTCTAAGATGATGTGACGAGAAGTTGATGTCGCGACATAAGTCGATAGTTGAAGAATCGGCGGGCCGAGTGCGAGATATGACGTCAGCGGCGTCGAAGGAGAAAAAGAACAAATGAAACGCAAGGCGTGAAGATGTCGCGTGAGATGTTGATGTGACATCGCGGGCCTGACAATCGAGGTTACATAGAGTAAGTTGATGTCGCGACGTGAGAGTGAAATTAGCGACATGTCGATGATGTCACGACAAGCTGAAGTCGCGACTTGAGCAGTGGGCACGAATACTCTAAAATCCACGGCGAGCTACATTGGGATTAGAATTTGATTAGGAACCACTATAAATCTGTGACTATCTCGGCTCATTAAGCGACTTGCGACCCACGAGGCAGAGAGGTCTGGATAGCTGAAGGCTCATTTTCTTTTCTTTTCTTTTCTTTTCTTTTCTTTTCTTTTCTTTTGTTTTTCTTCCATGTTGATAATTAGAGATTAGATTAGATTGTTCGTTTTATTTTTATTTTATTTTTTGGAATGGGAGGTAATCGTTTGAAAAATTTGAATACGAATTCAATTCTTTTCAAATTCGCATGCGGAAAGTTGAAGTTGATCCAATTTTACGGAATTCGGTTTATCGATTTAAATCTGATTATTCTTATGATCGGAGGAACTCATCTTTGTAAAATGCAATTCGATAATTAAGAAACCGGCTTCCATTATATAAGATACTATTGTCGAAATTTATCTTTCCTTTTGTTATTTTGGCAAATTGCGAATTTGGTTTATGAATTTACTTCCAGTTATGGGTTTTAACGTTCTTGATCACGAATATCGGTTCGTATCACATCTAAGATTTGTTTCATTGCATAGTTAAGGTCTCAGGTGACAGTGGCGTTAAGAATTTTATAGACATCGCTAAAGGTATATTAATATATTATTGAAATTATTGTGCTTTGTGTGTTTACTTGGATAAATCATACATAAGCTTGAAATCAAGGTCGAGGTCGACGGTTATCATTTAAAGCCAACAAAGTTCACCCTCAGGTGGGATGATTGAGGCCAACCGAGTGTTAGCCAGCGAGATCTAAATCAGGGAGATGATCTATTCTAATTTGAGGGCGAGTAACTTGGAAGTTGTACTGTCTTGTTTGTGTGGAATGGCAGGGCCTGGGGTTTCTGGGTCCATAAGTGGTGTAGTATTGCAAAAGAAAAAATACTGGGAACTAGGATGTCCACTGTTAAAAGTAGTTATCTGTTCTATTATTATTGAAAAGATAGATTCAAAATTAGATATTAAATCTTGAAGTGTGGAGAAATCAGCTGAACTAATGTATGGACGGTCTTAGCGAAATTCACAAGAAAATTTTACAAAAAGTTGGCAGGTGGTTCTTCGCGATGATGTAATCTGACATACATGAATTTTCTTCGATTATTCGTTTCCTAACTTCTTCATATTCTTTAGTATTTATATTGGTTTGATGGATTGTTCATTTATTTTCCTTGTCTTAGTACAATTTTTCCAGCTCCTTAAGCTGGATTCCAATATCCTTTCATGGTCCAAATAGTATGGAACTTGAGTAGTCAGGGTAGTTGATTTAAAATTCCTGAGATCCACCATGGGATCGATATGCGAACTTAAATCCATTTTATTACTTACATGGGCCTGCACTTGGAATGTGATCAGCAAACTTTGAAAATGACTTACTCTGAGATTTTGGTTTCTCAATTATAAGTTCATGAGTTTTATTAATGAAGTTGCGAGATTATTAATAGTCAGCAGGTGCTTGATGTTGTAAATTTGTGCCACTTTTGATCTCAACAAATTTTATGGCAGTTCTAGGGAGTTAGTCATAGTCCTTGGTAGTAAGTCATTCTCAGCAATTTGTGTGTGTTCTTCCATTAAACAGTTTTATGTTTTTAGTTGCGAGTGTTAGTGCAAAGTCCTTGGGTAATAGTGTCATAAATTTGTGTGTGTTCTTGGTGCATCCAGCGGTGGCGTCGGGTAACGGGCGTCGCCTCATTCCGCGGGTTGTGGTGTGATCAACGATTTGGGTTGGGTAGAAACGGTATCGAGCTTCACGATATCTGAATATCTAGGCTGGTTGGGTAACCATCACCACTAGGTGTGGTTTGATGTTGAGTTAGTATGTAAGTTACCTAAGTAGGACAAAACTGGGACACTCATTGCCATTATGTTGATATGTTTTGTGTGATTTCAATGAATCATTTAGTGATTAAGATTGTATAACATGAATTGTAATGTGTTATGATGTTGTGTGTAGTGATTAGCACTTGGATGAGTTAAGGAAGTATTTTAAAATATTTTGGTTATTTGGAAAGTGAGAAGAAAGTTTTGACAAGAAAAAAATGGTACCTCAGTTTATTTGAGTAGAGTCAGAAAATAAAATTCTCATGATTTTAAATGGTGAAATTTAGAAAATTGAAAATAATTTTTATAAATTTATTTGAGTGGAGAAAATTTTTCGATCAAAAAAAATGGAGAAGAAAATATTTATAAATTTATTTGGTCATGAATGAAAATAATTTTCTAAAAAGATTTTATATAGGTGTAAAAATAAAAAAATGGAGTTAAATAAATTTTATAGATTTATTTGAGTATTAGAGAGTGTGAAAAAATGATTTTAGTGTTTCAATTACGGAAATAATGGAAATATATGATATGAAAAAAATTTGTCTGAAAAATTGGTGCATTTCTGCAAGTATATTACGAAAATAATGTATTGCAACCTAGTGAGAAGTGTATTGTGGATTGTATTGCAAGGAAGAATTTGGAAATAGAGGAATTTGTGTTACAATACAAAAATTGTATTATTGTGGAAGCGAGCGAAATTTGGGTATGTTGCAATCACGAGTGGCCGGCCAAACCACGATACAGAAATTTGGAGTAGCTGGCTGCCTTGAGCGTGCGGCGTGGCTGGGCGTTAGGCGTCTTGGCGGCCCAGGCGTCTTGTGGTATTGGGCGATCTTTGGCGGGCGGCCAGGCGATCTTGTGGCCCGACCCGGTGGGCGTCTTGTGAGTATGACCGAGGCGAGCGGGCGTGCGTCTTTGGGCGTCTGGAGTGTGACGTGTGACCGAACATCTTGTCCTGGGCGTCTACGGGCGTCGTGTATGAGTATGTGAGGAAGAAATGCAGGTGCATTATACTGGGACATGCAGATGTAGGCTGTTAAATGATATTTTGCTGTGAGTGTGAACATGTTCAGCAGACAAATGAACCTGTCAATGTGTGATCCGGCGTGGCCTAGGCGCTGGGCGCGCGGCACAGGCGCTGGGCGCGCGGGCTGGCCAGGGCTGTGCACTTGGTGCACTCGGCCTGTTTTTGGCCCGGTTCGACTCGGTATTTTCTTGAGTCAAATTTTTTGGACATTGTTTGTGAACCCGGTTCATGAACCTTGTTCATCTCGAGCCTCAAAAAAAAAAAAAATATTTTAAATTCAAATAAAAATCAAATAAATTTTTGATAAAACTTTGAAAAATAAAATTTTCCAAAAGCCAAATTTTGAAAATAAAATTTCGCTGAAAACAATATTTTAAAATGCAAAATTGATTGCGTATACACTGGGTTATGTGTATGACTAGTGTCTCGAGGCTGTATTTATGCCTTAGAGACACTGTACGGGATTTAACTACCATATGAAATCGTGGTTGCGCGGTAGTTGTGTAGGGAATTATATGCATGGTGTAATGCGTATAGGAAAAAGGGCAAATACTAAGGTTATGGAATTACGACCTTAAGGATTTGGATACTGAAAGGAATAAGAGGGCATAGAATTTTATTGAAATAAATGAATTGGTGGTTGGAGTGCGCGCCACTTAAAAAATGAGCAATTCGATTCGAGTTGTCAAGTCTATTAATGTCGATCTTTGCATTACTAGTTGTTTGAAGTGAAAGTCAAATGACTCTTGTTGCATGTTAATTGTGTAAATGGCTAGTAGAGGCGAGACATAAGGCGTCCACGGGATCTTTAGTAAGACACCACCCACCGTGTTGATAAACGAGCCTTTCTTGGTATGGTAGTCTGGCCATTCTGCTATCGCACAGGCTGGTATAGCAGGTAGACAGGGAGATCCTAGTAACCTCCAGAGGTTTAGGACGTATCATCCTCCGACATTCATAGGGAAGAGTCGATGGTGGTATACCATAGCAGTTCTGCGGTCGAGAAAGTGTTAGAGGCTATGGAGATTACCTCTGACGCGACCCGGGTTAGACTAGCTGCGTTCTAGCTAGAGAATGAGGCCCAAATATGGTGAAAATGGGCAAGGACCTTTAGAGACCTTAGAGGAGTCGTTGCATGTGAATTCTCCTGAGTTAGGGCGAGAATAGGGACCGATATGTCGGGGTTGCGAGTTAAGTCTCGGGGACTCTACTCACGGTGGACTGTGGAGTTCGTGCCACAGTAGGGTGATCGGAATCAACAAGATTTACATATCCTAAGTTCCTCCTCTTTGCCGTAGTCAAGCTCTTTGCGGTATAGTGAATCTAAGTTAGTGGGGATGGGTTTTTCTTCGGTACAAATGACTAATAATGAAGGCAAAAATTGGTGAATTAATTGCATTTTTAGGTTTGGTAAAACGAGGGGGTTTTTGGGTGTTCCTGCGGCGAGCTAAAACAAAGAAAAATGTAAATAGAACCCTTGAAGTGTTAGGCCCTTTGGTTTAGGGTTTTAAGGTAACCACATGTCCTGAATTATTTTCCTCGAGTTAGGGAGGATGACATATAGTCATTTCCCGAGCTAGGATCTTCATTTAGCTTTAGAAACTGACCACATGATTTTCCTTTTTGAAACACGCATTTAAATGGGCGTAAATGTCCTTGCCAGGTGAAAACACATCTGCAAAAACCCTGCTCCACGATAACTGCGGGGAGACAACTAAAGCGAGCCTCGATGGATGCAGTGAAAGTATCAATGAACGAAACTTGCCAAATACACATTAAAGAGCATGCTTAGAGATTTTAACTTTAAGTGAGAGCGAGGAACCACAGCAACAACCATAAATACGTGCATTAAACGGGGGAACCATAGGTTACCTCCACACCTAATAGAGTGAGTCCTCTTCCAGGAGGGGAAGGGAGTGCAATAGGAACATCCTCTGAGTTGTCATCCTCGGAGGTGTTTGCTTCAAGAAAAATGGAAAAGAAAGGAAAGAAAAGGGGGAAAAGGAAGGCTGCGAGCCTCCAGCCCTGCATCAAAATTCAAGTCTGTTGGTTGCTGGCGGGACTTATATGGTACTCGATTAAGGAGATTACAAAGCCAAAATCGGAGGTTGTGGGGTAAAATGGAGAAAAGGCAAAAGCAGCCAAGCAGTTGTAGGCGTGAAAAGCATGAGCAGTGCTTCGGGAGGAGCAGTCTTTGGAAATTTGCAGGAACGGTGCTCGCGGGAGAAACTCTGTGGAGTGAATGGTGTTTTTCTTCACATTTGCTCTTCTTTCCTTCGATCTTTGATGCAAATCGTGGTTGACTGAATTCTTAGGTGGCTGGATCAGCTCATTAATTTTGAAATAATTGGCTTCGCCAGCACAAAATTTTACAAAATACGATCATTAAAATAGTAGGACATAATATGTAAATTGGGTTAATTACAACAATTGGTACACAAAAGCGCTCAAAACCTATTAAAAATAGGGTTCAAAATAACACTTTTGAACATAATCCACCCCAACCTACACATTACTAGTCACTTAGCAATGAAAGAAAAGAAAGAAAGAGCATACAAAGATAACTTGGAAATTATGTGCACAAAAAGGTTGTAGTTCAAAAGTTTGTGAAGTAATACCTAACATAAGAGTAAGAATCATCAAGTAGTGTCGATAACTATCATGAGAGAATGAATACCATCTAGAGTGGTATCAAAGGTCTCCATCTCGATTGGATCTTGAAACTACGAAATCTAAGTGTTTGTTTATCGACTCTCAATAATGTATCAAAGCCTCCCCCAACCTAGATACTACCCACGACCTACTTGAAGCTAACCAGCCTAAATAGATCGGGACCCACCTCTTATTCCACGATTCTTTTTTGTGTTGTAGGGTGCAATGTGAGGAATCGACCTCACGAAGTCCGTATGAGGATGCAGGTGACTCCTGACCAATTAGGAGCCCAGGGCACCAAGTCATAAGGATCTTTTCGACCTGAGCTCTTGAGGTTTACCCGGGACTTCGAATGATTTTGGGACTCCAACACTCTGACTTGCTAAACTCCACCCATCCACCCATCATACTTGAACACTAAAGTGGTGTTTCTGACCCCGAGTGAAGGTTTAGGGCCAGGGCTTTAAGAGCTTTTAATATATACTCGGGCCAGTGCTCGGGTTTGAGGCAAGTGTTGCAATTTTATTCTTTCTTTTCTTTTTCTTTCATTTTCTTTTCTTTTCTTTTCTTCTTTTTTTCTTTTTCTTTTTTTTTTTCAGTTCTTAACTTTGTCAAGGCGGTCCAATGAAACAAGGGTGAGTTATGAGTGGGAAGTGCACGGTTTTGACTATCGTTAGAAATCTAATGTGCTTTGTGTGTGGTTAGCTAAGGTGGAAGAAAATTGAAATCAATACAGAATTCAACTAATCATTCACTCGACTAAGCATGGAACCAATCTAACATCAATAGAATTGAACAAAGCAATTTTTCAAACCCTGAGTTTAATGAAAACCACCAAAAATTTTGATTACAAATGGGGTGAGATTTTTGAAAAAGTAATTTGTTTAGTATAACATGCTTTATAGAAAGAACCGACAGCCACTCAAAACATCACAAAATGGGCTTGAGAACAAAATGATAACAAAACATAATACAAAATCAACCTTTACTATTCTCCCCTGACCCACAAACGTCTAGGTGTATTAAATGGGGCTCGGAATGGAAAATTAGATAAGGAAGTGTTACCTCAGGAATGAGGAACATGATCATTTCTGGATAGGAGACCTCACAAGATTTCCATTGACACCTTATTCACTCCGTTTGGGCTTCAAATAAACAAGTTAGGAGAAGAAAAAAGAGGAAAAAAGTGACCAATTGATCCATTTTTGAAAATTACACTTTCATAATAATCTTAAAAATGTTCTTTCTGGTCATGTTGATTCCTCTCTAAAGCTTTCCAACGGTACCAGAACGCCTACGCGGAGTTAGGATGAAAAAGTTATGGCGAAAGCAAAAATCGGAGTCAAAGCGTAAGGGCATAAAATTTTGGCTAGCTAGCGGAAATTTTCATTAGTAGAGGAGGCCTAGCTAGGCTATGAATTGCGTTTCGCTAAGCTGTGAAAAAATTCGCTATGTCTAATAGCGAAATTTTTTGATTTTGCTTTTTTTTTTTTTTTTTTTAGAAAGAAAATCAAATAAAATAATTAATAATTAAAAATAAAAATAAAAATGCTAAAATAATAAAAAAAAAACATTTTTTTTCAAAATATTTTATATATATATATATATATATTAAAAAAAAAACGATTTATTTTTTTCAAATTTTTTAATATATAATAAAAAAGTAAAAAAATAAAATTTTTTTTTGTTTTCAAATTTTTAATATATAATAAAAAAAAGTAAAAAAATGAAATAAAAATAAATATTTTTTTTTTTTAAATTTTATTTATTTTTTAAAATTTTTTAAATTTTTATTTTACAGAAATAAAAATAATATATAAAAAAAGAAAAACAAAACGTTTTTTTTTAAATAAAATATAAAATAAGTAAATAAAATTAAAAAAAACAAATTGGAACTCTTTGTGCCTTTGTTTGTCTTGTAGTAGAAGACAACATGCATTCGCCTCTTTGTGCATTTCGCTAAGCTAGCGAAATGCACTTTTTCTACTTAATCTTCATTTTAAATACTCTTGAGTTTTTCATTAAGCTAGAAATTTAGCTAGCAAATTTCATAGCTAAGCGAAAATTTCACATTTGCTAAATTGCGAAATTTCGCTAAATTGCGAAAAATCCCACAGCTTCTGCTTTGCTATACGATTTTCAATACATGCTTCAAAATTTACTAATACAACAATTAATAAGAAAAATTGCGAGAAGAGTAAAGAAATTAATCTAAAAACATAAATTAACTAAAAATTAGAGAAAAACTAAAAGAAAAGTGTTATAAATCAAAATCAAAATACGATAAAAAAGCGAACCAACCAGCATGTAAATACGTATGGCGGTTACATCTTCTTTGATGTAATTAGGCCCGAGCATGGCCACTAATCGCTGATGTTACGCATGACATACGGTGGAGTGGACTTAGCTTTGGGAGGCTGCGGCTTTTGGCAGGTTTCTTTGCGGTGTTGGTTGTAGTGCGGTGAAGGTAGAATATATCACGTGGTCGTGAGGGGCTCTGCGGCGGTGGGTATTTGGTGTCTTGGGCGTGCGGTGGTGGCATCGAATCTATGGGGTTGGTTGAATGACATTCTTTTTGGGCACTTCCTTGCTTTTTGTTTCTTGCCCTCCTTGGTAGCCAGTATTTTCTTCTTAGTTCTCCCCTTGGAAAAACAACATCACACATATTTGGCATCAATCCTTGAGATAATTCAATAAAATCCTCTATAAGCTCTGTGTGGCTGTTGTTCACCTTTGCTCCTCACGCCATTATGTCACTTTGACAATCCTCCTGCAGTGGACATTGTTCTTGATAATTAGATTCTTCAATGGAATCTTGCGGGTTGTCTAGTTTTTATGCTTTCCAAGAAAGTCACTTTGAAGTCCATCAATTCTCTTGTTTACATTGTTTTCCATAGGTGTGATTTTGACAGTGAGCATTGATTTTCTTTGCTCTTCACAACATCACCCACACAGGTTGGTAGGTCCAAAATGGCACGCTCCAACCGGAGAATTAATTGTGGTGGTTGTGGTGGTACGAGGAGTTGAGATACTCTGTGAGGCACCATGCTGGAGGGTGCACTCATCCAGAATGGTCTCTATAGTCCTTCATGGACCCTATTTGGTTGGATTTCTCCCAGGGTTCTTTGAATTTTTGCCATGCGAGGTTTCTATAGTCCCTCATTGTCATGTAAGCTCTGAGGTTACCCTCCGGCTGTGCTTCTTCATATGGGGTTCCATTTTCTATCGAATTAAAACCAGCGGAAAAGTACAATCCTGCGGTTGAAATAAGGCCACACAAAACAACCGAAATGATCTGCGGCACTTTTTTTTTTTTTTTTTTTTTTTATATGGTAGAGTGAACTAAAAAAAAGCCGGCCCAGTCGAAACGATAGGAAAATTCACTGAACTTGTGATGAGAGTCACAAGTGTTCCCGACTTCTCTAAGCACTAAGGCACCATCCCGACAACGGCGCCATTTGGTCGTGCCACGTAGGGTGATCAGGATCAACAAAATTTATATCCTAAGTTCCTCCTACTGCAGTAGTCAAGCTCTTGCGATTATAGTGAGATCTAGGGTCGAACACGGGGATGGGTTTCTTCGTGTGAAATGACTAATAATGAAGGCAAAAATTGAGTGAATTAAATTTGTATTTTTAAGGTTTGGTAAAGCGGGGGGGTTTGGGTGTTCGGCGAAACTAAAACAGAGAAAAAAAAAATGTAAAATAGAAGAACCCCTTGAAGTGTTAGGCCTTTGGTTGAGGTTTAAGGTAACCACATGTCGGGTATTTTTCCTCGAGTTGGGGAGGATGACATATAGTCATTTCTGACAGGATCTTCATTTAACTAAAAACTAAACCCTATGATTTTCATTTTTTGAAACATAGCATTTAAATGGGCATAAATGTCACTAACTTGATTGAAAACCATCTCTCTAAAACCCTACTCGCGATAGCGGGAAACTGACTAGCGAGCCTCAATGGATCTAGTGAAGTATCTAATGAACCGAAAAGCTTGCCAAATACACATTAAAGAGGCATGCTTAAGAGATTTTAACCTAAGTGACGAACACAAACAACCATAAATACGTGCATTAAAAAGCAGGGGGAACCATGAGTTACCTCCACACCACTAGCCAAACGGTCGTCCTCTTCCCAGGAGGAAGAGGTCTGGCAGAACATCCTGCGAGTTGTCGTATCCTCGGGAAGGGGTGTTTGGCGGTGAAAAATGGAAAGAAAGGAAGAAAAAGGGAAAAGAGCTGGGGCATCGCTTCACTTGCATATCGAGTCAAATGCAGTTGATTTATCTGGCCCGAGACTTATATAGATGCTTTCGGTGTAAGGAGATTACAAAAAAACCAAATCGGAAGGTATTACGAGGGGTAAAATGGAAAAAGAAACCAAAAGCAAGCGGCAGGGTGTAGGCGTGAAGCGAGAGCGGGTAGCGGAGAGCGATCTTGGAGGCAGAACTGGTGCTGGGAAGCTTTCTGCGGTGGTGTTTTCCTGGCCCTGCTCTTCTTTCCTTACGATCTTTGATACAATGTTGAGTTTGAGCTTGAATTCTTAGGTAACTGGATGACTCAGCAATTTTAGCATAATTAGCTGCAGCGCAAAATTGCCACAAAATCGATCGACAAATAGTAGGGACAGCAATATATAATTCTGGGTTAGTACAGCGATTAGTACACAAAAGCGCTCAAAACCTATTAAAAATAGGGTTCCAAAATAGCACTTTTGGGCACTAATCAACTTTGAGGATTATGGACATGCTCGAGGATTCGATGTCATCCTTGGGATGGATTGGATTTGACAGTTCTGAGGTTATTATCTGTGTGACCTTGAAGGATTCCGCCTACACGGGGCGGTACTCGTGTTTGTATTCCGAAGCGGCCACGATATTTTGCCCCGAGGCGATCTGAGGTCAAGTGTCGGGACGGTTGGCGGGTTGGCTCGCTAAGCGCCCACCCTAGAGGGCGAGGTGAGACCAGACTTAGATCTACCTCGAGTAGTTTGCGAATATGTGGATGTTTTCCCGGATAGGCTACAGACTACCTCACCTTAGGGATGTAGACCGATTATCGAGTTACACTCTGGTACTTCAACCATCTCTATGACTCCATGGATGGCACCGGTTAGATTACGGAATTCGAGGAGTTCAGGTTAAAGACTGCGGACAAGAGAGTTCATTAGGCAGAAACACTTCACCATGGGGCGCTCCGGTTATTTGCGAAGAAGGCGAACCCTTAATACCGCCATTAATATGAGTTGAGCAGTTACAATCAAGAATCGGTACCATTCTGAGGATTGATGATTTATTGTCAGTTGAGAGGGCCTTGAGTCTACTCAGATAGACGCCGCAGTTACCGTCGGCGAGGTTAGGAATGTAAGATATCCCTAAGACGGCGTTTAGGACGCGTTATGGGCACTATGAGTTTATGGTGATGCCCTTCGGATTGACGAATGCGCCAGCTACATTCATGGATCTCATGCATAGGATATTCCAACCCTATTTAGATCAGTTTATGCATTAGTCTTTGTGGATAACATCTTGATCTACTCGGTCGAAGTGGGAGGCGTAGGTATCGCGAGGGATTGTTTCACAGTGTTAAAGAGACCATGGTTGATGAGTTGATAGTCACGAGTTTAACCTGCGGGGAGATTTTTGGGACACGTGGTGTCGACACTAGGAGTATAGTCGACTGAAAGTTTGGCGGTGGCGCGTGGGAGAGGCCGAGATGTCGATCTTGAGATCACGTAGTTTCTTGGGATTGGTACAGGTATTACAGAGATGCGGGAATGAAATTTGAGTTGTCCATTCGGGGCGGGAGCGTAGGATTTCACCTGCAGATATGGGACTCCATGGTTGGGGCGTATTTGTGAAGTAGAGAGAAATCGAGAATACTTGGAACACTCGGGATACGGGTGTTGGTAACAAGAGGGAGGATCGAACTTTCTCTGGTTCGGGAGAAGAGAGGCGAGAGAGACCCACTTGCTTCACACTAGTTTCAGGATTAGGGCCAGGATTGGGCATGAGTGACGGGATTGCCCCAGAGGCAGGGATCCCAAGACTTTGTGACTTTGCAGTCCCAGTTAGCCATAGGACATGAGAGTATACAGTTCATTCCTCCTTTCCCCAGTGCGGAGTTAGAGAACCGGAGTTTTGTTTGAGGGTGCTATCTGAGCACTCAGCCAACCTGAGATTGGCCAAAGGGGCAGTGTGGGTCAAGTCGAGACGAGATCAAAGTTGCGCAGTGGAATCGTAGTGGACTTTAGGATAGTAGACCTATGGGTTGTAGATGTCGGGCTTGACATGGATGAATTAATGACCCTCGAGTTGTCGATAATTAGGACCTTAGGCCCAGGGTTGTCATAAACCACGACTGTAGGTTTGGGCTTAGAGTTAAGACCTTTTGAGAAGCGGAATAGATGTTCTTCCTAGGGTGTAGGGTGAGGTTGACTGTTTGGTCGAGGATTATGAGTGAGATCTCTAGATTACCTTCATGGTGGACCCGGGATTAGGTGCCACATGGCATTCTCGCGTGCATGTACACAGTATCATCGCTAAGAGTCGGGTGTGGGTGCAGGGGACGATCATTCACCACTCTCTTGGTGGGTAAAGGGGTTGGTGTCTTTAGGACTTCGTCCAATGAGGCTCTGATTAGATTCGGTAAATGGTAACACTAGAGTGTGTTAGGCAAAGCAAAGAGAGTAGTTAATCCCCTAAAGGGTGAGATCACAGGTTAGGGTGTAAGAGACCTTGGGAGATATCCCGAATTTCCGTGTGAATTCAAGAGGTTCAAAGCGTAAGCCGAAGAGTTATGTGATCAATACGAAAACACACTGTCAGGTTATCACGTAGACAGGTAGACTTAGAGTTGAGTGATAGGAGTCGGGAGTGACTCGAGATTAGGATACCCTTTGGAAATTGCATTGGGTGTTGTTGAGCTGGCAAGGGCTCGGTAAATAGATGTCATTCATGACATGGACTAAGTTGATAGTCCATTGGATTGTCAGTGATTGTGACCTTGGAGAGGTTAGCGGTTACACATAAAGCAAGGGTTGTGTAGGGTTACGTGTTGTGCGGATTATATACATGTGTTTGAGGACAGCCCAGGCATGTGTCTGGGTCATAAGTGGAGGAGCAGTTGCTGTAGTGGAACTGTAAGCAACAATAGTTATCCCAGGCCAGTGTACGAATGGCACCATAGAGCATTGTATGGGGAGGCCATGTGGGTCGTCGTTAGGATGGACGAGGTGGGAGAGAGATCCGTCAATTCGGATTTGATTAGAGACACCTGCGAGGAAGGTGGGCTTGATCGATGGCGCGTCTTCTCACGACCGGGGCGGTGGGAGCTATGCAATGTGCGGCGTGACATAGAGTTCGAGGTTGGTGATCACGTTCCTTGAAGGTGATTCCTAAGAGAGGAGTGGTCGGGTTCGGCAAGCGTGGGAAGCTATCGCCGAGATTCATTGGACCTTTGGATGCTCGAGGAGAATAGGCACCAAATGGCGTGGAGGTTGGTTTTTACGCCAGGCATGTCGGGTGTCCACGAGGTGAGGCCCTCACGTCTCATGCTGCGGAAATGCGGATCCAGCTCATGTGGTGGATTGGGGACCAGTTGGGGTTAGCTGCTGATGGGACCTTTGAGGAGGGGACCGGTCATGCGTTTGGATAAGCCGTGATCGGGTTTTGCGGCGCAAGGCCAGGTGAGGCTAGTGAGTCTTTATGCGGCAGCGTGGGTGGAGGTCAACGATGGAAGCGCGAGGACACAATGCGGACCTATCATACCCAGTTTTTAAGGGATGAAGGTGCGTAGTTTGATCGTTTAAGGTTTAAATGAAGCTAGTTTGCATCATGATAGAGTGCGCGTTGCATATGCATGTGCGTGATTATCGTGATCCACATTGGAGTTGAAATTCCTTTAAGGAGGGAAGAATGTAAAGACAGAAATTCGATTTGTAATAAGGGCAAAATCGTAATTTTGAATTCTGAAAATTGTAAGTCAGTTAAAAAAATGATAATTAAATTCTCTAGATCTACAGGATGACAAAGCTGGTTAATAAAGTTGAATTTGTCTTGAAAATCTAACAACCATCAAATTGTATTTCAGGGAGCAGGTTGGAGTGGCCGCGTTTTTGAGACATCGGCGTTCGGGTGTCGTAAGCGATTTTCGATGTGGCCCAGTCACATATAACATCTGTCCATGTGCCGCCATTGTATGAGTAGAGTAGTGAAAATGGATGGTAGAGATAGTCTTAGAATATCAAATCGAGAAGAATGTGAAATGGTATTTTGACACATTCAAATCATAAAAGACAAAAGAACCTTAATAGTGCTTCTTCTTCAATTTAAGATCTGGTGACATAAAAACACAGGCAGCCATTTGGGGTGTAACATCCAGAAATATACCCTAAGGTTTGAGACTTGTTTAGGGTATATTAAAAAGTTAAATATGAATTTCGGAAAAATAAAATGGGGACAGGAAAGTTTACAAGATACAAGGGCAATCTTGTAATTTGAAAAATTAAAAAGGATATGAAAGTCATAAAAGAGGAAAGATGAGGGTTCAAACCACAGATGCCATAAGTTGATTTTCAAAAGGGAAGAATTTGGGGACCCGAATGCAATTATGGAAACTTAAAGCAAAAATGGATTTTTGCTTGGCCAAACATGGCCTTAGCAAATATGGGATTTAGGGCCCAATTTGGTCTCATTTTGGGGATGTCAAGCCGTGAGAGAAGAAGAGCAAAGAAAGAGAAGAAGAAGAGGAAGAGGAAAGAGGAAGGAAGGAGATCGACGACCAGGGTATCAGGCCTACTAACCTTGGGTATGGATCATATGGATTTTGTAAGAAATTCTAGAAAAGATTATGAGTTCCAAACTTAGGGTTTTGTTAGGTTTTTATCCTAACCCAATAATTATGGAAAGTAAGCTTGGTAAAACCTTGAATAGGACAAGAAACATATGAAATCCTCCATTTGAGGATGGATTCATAGTTCAATGAAAGTAAGTAAGTTAGGGTTTAGAACAAACCCTAACTAATTTTCATGTTTTGGTTTGAGTATGGGTCATAACCCATATTAGAATGGTTTTTGAAGTGATTCATGAAAGAATTTGGAAGAAAGATATCCATTGAAAGATGATTTGAGGATAATTGAGGTTAAAGATGAATTTGAAATGATTTTGAAGTGTATATGAAGTATAGATTTGGTTTGGGATGGAAAGTGCATGAAAGTAGGAGAAAATACATTGGGCACCAGACTTGTACCCGGTGGTGAACTTGTACCAGTACAACATTCTGGTCGTTTTGACCAGCTTGCCAGTACAAAGTCACACATGTACCAGTACAACCCTGTTCTGCTTTCCAGTTTCGGCCAGTTTTCGTATTTTATTACCATAACCTCATTTCTTATCCGATTTGAGTGATTCAAGTGGCTCGTAAAATAGACTTCAAAGGAGAACAAAACTAAGAATAGGCATTGCAAATTGATCCTAAGAGATCTTAAAAATTCACACAAAGTGGGGCCATGTGCAGGCAAATTCTGTCCGGCTTTGACCTTAAGTAGTCCAGGTTGTTTAGGACGTAACTTGAGTTTACCGATTACTCAATTGGGGTGATTCAGTTAGATAGGAACCCTTAGAACCTTATATTAAAGAATACAATGACCTAGAGTCAAACATGAAGTTAGGATCCAGAAAAATTAATGCTTCAGACACTGTTCTAGTGTAATCCGGGTAAACCGACTAGCTAGGCATGAAAATGCCATAACTTTAGTTTGGATGATCCGATTGGATTGATTCCAATCCCTAAGTAAAGTAGATTCAAAGAGGAATAAGAATATATGAATGAGGTGTGATTTCATGGGCATCATACTTCACAAGAATATGAAGTGCCATATGTAATAGGCATGAAACAAGGAAAATGTAGAAAATGAAAATGTATAGATGTGTTCATGAAACATGAAAATGAAAATGAAAACGAATTGAAACATGAATGTGAACATGAAAGGCTATATGTGATGAACACATAATGTGGTTAGGTGATATACGATTATTATCACATATAACCCGAAATGATAACAAATGATAAGTATACATGAATGAGTATTTATGAATGAGTATTTATGAATGAGTATATATGAATGAGTATTTATGATTGAGTATATCTTTGAAAAGATAACACAAAAATGATTATGAAATTGAAATGTGATATTTGAAAACCGGATACGATTGAATGTTAATAAGGGCGGAAGGATTCATCAAGCGGAATCCGTCAAAATGTGAATCGGTGAATATAGAAATAGAAATGTGATATTGGCAAGATGAGCGTGAATAATAATAAAGATGAGATTCATTAGACGGAATCCGTCGTAAATGTAAATTGAATGATATGAAGAATGAACCGCCTGACGGGATGCACTAATCGGCATCGCGTCCACGAAGAGCTTTTAGAAATTATTCAATGTCCGCGGCGGGATGCAATCGGCATCGAATCATGATGGCGTATGGCATTGAAGAAATGTCCCACTTGGCGGGATGCACCAATCGGCATCCGTCTTGATGGCGTATGACATTTAAGTGATACCACGTGTCGGGATGCACCAAACGGCATCCGACATGATGGGAGAACCGAATAAGTGATACCACGTGTCGGGATGCACCAAACGGCATCCGTCATGATGGGAGACCGAATAAGTGATACCACGTGTCGGGATGCGCCAAACGGCATCCGGCATGATGGAAGACCGAATAAGTGATACCACGTGTCGGGATGCACCAATCGGCATCCGTCATGATGGGAGGCGAGATAAGTGATACCCACGTGTCAGATGCGCAAACAACATCACGTCATGATGGGAGAAACCCAGGAATAAGTGATGATACCACGTGTCGGGATGCACCAAACGGCATCCGCCATGATGGGAGATAGAATTGTTAAATGTATAAGCACATTACCGAATGATAATAAGGGTGGAATTCATCAAACGGAATCCGCCAGAAATTGTGAATCGAATAGTTAAGGTGAAATAGTCAACATTGACGAGTGTAATGAGATTGTTATGAATATGCTTAAATCTCATGAATTGATTGTGAAATGATTTGTTGCATTGAGAATGCATGATATGAGACGCAAATGGTTTGTATATTGAAAGCATGCGAAAATGAATAGCATGAGTATATGTGGAAATAAAGGCATTATTTGTAAATGCATGTATTAAGTGTGAATGTTATGGGTGCTTTGAATTTGTAAATGGTCATGGGATTGCCCGAAAATAAGTGCTTTCGCTTAATTAAAAATGTCGGAGTAAACCGGGCTCCGGTTCTGATCCGCCTTTCGGGTCGAGTCGGGGATTCGGGTCGCGACACTTTTGAAAACGAAAAATTTAATAAGACAAAACAAATGTTTTGAGAAGATAATAGTGAGAAAATGTCGGAATGCTTAGGGCTCTAGCGGATCCGCCAACCGGAGTCAAGTCGAGGATTCGGTCGCGACACTTTGAAAATAAAAATTTAATAAAACGAAATAAATGTTTTTTGATTGAAAGCGTCGGAGTAAGCGGAATCGGCTTGGATCCATGGCCGGGTCAGTAAGGATTCGGTCGCGACATTTTTTAAAACGAAGATTTAATAAAATGATAACAAAAAGTTAAACGGGCATCGGATCATGAAATGTAATTGCTAAAGGGAGTTGATTGTTGACCGACCGTGATAATGATAAGGTCTAATATGTATTGGTAATAGTTTAATATGACAGTATGGACCGAATTGCCATTGTATGCGTATAAGTTTACTTTAGATATGATTGATCACATCATACATGTGATATATATGAGTTACAACCTGTAAAAGACGACACGGGGAAGTAATATGAACAAGATAATGATAAGAATGAAAAGAATAGAAATTTACATGTATAATATGAGATGAGTTAGAAGTCACATAAGAATAAAACAGTTATGTATAAGTAAAAATGATGTAAAAAAGATAGTAGGCGATTATTGTTATTGGTGAATTCTTGTCTATATATTCCCACTAGCGTAAAACCTTGCAGTGTTCAATACGTGGCCAGAGTGCGAGAATCGAGGACGGGACATTCCACCGTGATGCAGACCATCTCGAGATATGTATTAGATATGTATATGTATGTATTTGTTTTGATGGGACTTGGTAAATATGTATAAATTTTTAATGGATTACCATTCGGTGGTAGTTCATTTGTAAATAGTAAATGATTGTTGGTTACTAAAATCATTTGTACACCACGAGATATAAGTTCGACACGAAAAAAAAAAAAAGTAAGAATCGGTATATGGTTTACTTCCCAAAGCCAGGTTAGTTCCTTGATCGGGTCGGGCCAGGGCTCGGTCGCCACATGGGGAGAGGAGCGAGGAAATGGAGTTTTGGTTACAGAGAAGGACCTCCTTCCTCTCTAAATTTCTTGGAGATCGATGGTCCCGGCGAATCTTCGGGGCCAGAAGGAGAAATGTTCTCGCGGGACGGGGCCTGCAGCGTGGACTGCGGGATCGGGAGTTTCTTCAAACTCCTTGAGGTAAGTTTCTCCTAACGGGTTTTTACTCCCGTTTAATGCTTTACGAATGTTTGAGGTTGGATGAGGCCCCGTGAGGCGATCGTCGATCCCAAAACTTGGGACCGAATTGATATAATTTTGGGCAAAATGGGCGATCCCATTGACTGCGCCACAACTGTTGGGTTCAAAAGTGTGCCTTTAATGTGTTAATGTTTGCTTGGTATGCATTGGTAGAATGGTAGTGGATTGCGAGTTCACTAGATTGAATCGGTGTTTGTGTTTTGAATGAAGTAAGCGGTTTCACTATTCTGGAATAGTCATTCTCAAAATATATATTTTTGTGAAAATACGTGTTGAGTCGAGTGATTTTAAAATTAAATTACTCGTGTGATCCATTAGCCCAAGTGAGCTAATTTTGATGCTTGAAATTGATTAATTACATGACATGATTGTGTGATTGGATGTATGCGAATATATTCATGTTTGAAATGTAACATGTGATTAGGCGTAGTCAGGTAGCATACATGCATTCCATATGCACTGGAACATCCTAGGAATATAGGAGTAGTGCATGAGATGAGTCTAGAGAAAATGGTTCGGAGGGTAGTCTAAAATGTTAATTATCGGAGGGTAGTCCAAACCAAATAATATATCAAGTCGGGCTTTGGCCAGTTGATATATATTCATCGAGGAGGAGTAGTCCACAAACTAAATAATATATCAGCCCCAGTCGGACGGCCCGATTGATATATATTCATATCGGAGGGTAGTCCTGAACAAATAATATATATCAATGTGGACGGCCCGATTGATATATATTCATCGGTTGCACTAATCAAAACAAATATTCTCATACGAGGCTTAGGCGAGTGTGAGAGAGTCAGTGAGGACTCGGGATATGAGTTGGTCGTGTAGACATTGGTAGGATCATGCATTTGCTTGAATGTGTGTTTGCTGAACAATTGCGCTGCACTTAGGTGGTGGTAGCCCACTTGGGCGATTCTCCTGGAGGCTTTGGCTCACCGGAGTCGTGGGATCCCCTTACGGTACGGGGGTGTGCGAGGAGACGGTTCTTAGCCAGAGTTGTATTAAGAAGAAAGCCCAGGGTTGTGGCTTTGATGTATACATGTATTAGAATTCTCTAATTTTAATGTATGTATTGTATAAAGTAAAAACATATTAACTCTTGTAAGCTGACAGGGTCATATAGTTGGATTCATAATTACGGCATGTATGTTGAATCTTTGTTATGGGCCTAAGTGGCCATGTGGATATATATTGCATATATTGAATCATTTTGGGGCGAGGTATATCACGGGTCGCATTTTTAGGTAGAAGGCTCCGTACAAGGGACTACGCCGATTTTCTAAAGTGGCGTCGGTGGCGAACATCCATATTTCCTTGGGTTGACGGGTAGTCAACGGACCCCCGGGTTTTGGGGCGTCACATCGACAGGGTGAGCAATGCCCAGTAGTGGAATTTTCTTACATGGGTTACTCCCCACCTAAGTGCACATGCAATGGTTCAACCAAACACATTCAAGCAAATACATGATCCTACTTGGATGTCTACATGATATGGATGATAATGTGACTCACCCTTTCCCACTTCTCAAGCCCTCACTAACTCCCTCTCGCATGCCTAAGACAAATGTGAGAAAAACATTGTTTTCAAAACAAAAGGTTTTTGTTCTTGAAAACATCCTGCCGATTTTGGTAAAATCTGATGGACAACCTCAGAAATTGAATTGCTCACGGTAATTTTCTGAAATAGTCATGCAAGATTAAAGCCTGCGAGATGATGCTGGAGAGACTCTCAAAGCGATTCTTCGAAAAATCTTCCTTGAAATTCCTTTTCACACGTATTTTCCTTTTCTATTTTCTTTCATGTCATGCACTCACACCTATCGTTCTAGAGTGTACGGTGCATATCGAATACGATATGCCATTCAAAACTAATTCATGCTAATATATCTCGATCATGCATATATTAACAAATTCACACTAATCACATATTATTTAATTCTTAACAACATCAAAATTAAGCTCACTTAGGCTATCAAACAATCAACTTAATTCAGTAGAAACCTACACAGATTATATTTTATATAATTCAAACACTCATGTTAACACACTAGAATTTTCATGCATTAACAATTTCTTTCCCACACAGATTCAAATACATTCATTTCAAGCAATTTCAATACCCAAATAACACATGGACATTTTTGCTCCAAACATGTGGCAAAGGGATATTTGTAATAGTCCCAAACTGAGCAGTGGGCTGTCCGGTGGGCAGCCCTCTAACCTAACATCGGTTCCACTTTGTGGAACCGAAAGTCATTGCCATTTCCGTTCCAACAACACCCAAACCATAATTTATTGCATAAATCATAACACATGGACCAATAACAGTCCGTAATCAGTCTTGGGACTGCCCAAAACGGGTCTCAAATATTCCAACAATTCAATCCCAAGTTTTGGGACCGTCCAAACGGTCATTCACGGCCTCATATCACCCAAACCATTTACAAGGCTCTTAAAACGAGAAAATAGCAAGTAGGAAGACCCCTACCTCAGGAGTTTTTCGAAACTCTGCAAAGCCGATTTTACGTGTAGCCCTTGCGACTTAGAACAACTTTACCTTCTTTGCGAAGCGAGCGACGGTCGAGAAGGCGAATCTAGAAAGTTGCACTTTCTCTCTCTAAAAACCAATTTCAAAATCTGTTCTCCCCTCTCCCCCACTTTGCATGTACGGAGGCGAAATGAGAGAAGAAGGTATCTTTACTTTTAGTCCCCTCATGCCACTTGTCAGTTCTGTTGGTTGAGAGAGTTACCTTATCCCATTTAATTCACCAACTTTGGATTTCCATCCAATTAGGGAGGTGCCACATGTCCCACATAGGCCCCACAGCGGTCGATGCCACGGTAGGGTGGCGGAATCAACAAAATTTGTATCAGTAGTTCCTCTACGCCGTAGTCAAACTCACTGCCAGTGCCAGCGGTCTAAGGTGGGAACACAGGGATGGGTTTTCTTCGTACAAATGATTTGAATGAAATCAAAACTGGTGAATTAAATTTGGATTTTGGGGTTTGGTTAAAAACAGGGAAGTGGATGGTTTGCAACTGAAAATAAAATGAAGAAAAATAAGAAAAAGAACTCCTTGAAGCATTGGGCCACTAGGTTTAAGGTCCTAGGCTAGCTGAGAGGTCCCCGGGTTAATTTCCTCGCGTTATGACAAGCAACCTATAGTCCGTAGCATAGCCGGATCTCTATGTTTAAGCTAGCAAACCTCGCACCCAGAAACAACTCCTATTTGAGTCAATACGGGTAGCATCTGATTGGCCCCTTTCTTTATTTTGAAACCCAACATTGATATTATCTCGAGGCTCGTAGGGACCATCAAGAACAACGGTACATACATCACTAATTATGCCTTGTATCTAAAAGCATGGAAGTATTGGCGAATCAATAACATTAAATGCTATGCGACCCTAATTTGAGAAACACTAACATATAAATATCATTTTAGAGGCTCGTAAGGCAATCTAAGAACCCCTGTTACATCTCTCACTCAATACCTTTGGATTCTAAAGCATAGAGAGTATTGGCCAAATCAATAACATTCAATGTTATCGCAAACTATCAGATTTAAAACCTTAACCCTTAACTTTACCTAAGTGGCTCATAAAGGGTAACTAATGGATATTAGTGTATCTAAAGCTAGAGAATACACTAAACCACAAAGCTTGCTAAGTATTGCTTTAAGAAAGTAAATCAAAAGCTTCAAAAACCTAAGTTGAAGATTTGGGGAACCAAAATGACAAAACTACTCTTGCATGAAACGGGGAACCACCGGCGACCTTAGATCTGCCCAATGACCATACTGCTTCCAAGAAGGGAAGTGGTTTGGCAGCTCATCCTCGAGTTGTCATCCTTGGAGGGTGTTTGGCAACGAAAAGGAGAGAAAGGAGAAAGAGAGCGAAAGAAAATGAAAACTGAGATATTTCTTGAAAGATTAAAATTAGAGATTCTGAGCTTTTATAAGGTGGCTTATATAGCCAGCGAATGTGTGAAAATACAAAGCCCTACAACAACTTGGCTAAGTTAAAGGACAAGAGAGTAATACACCAAAAATTGAAGTCGGTTGCATTAATTACAAAAGGATGACAAGGCAGTAAATTTCGCTAGGCACAAAAATTTCGCTAGGTAGCGAAATCACCAAGAGATAGCGAAAATGCAAAATTTCGCTAGGCAGTGGTGATTTCGCTAGCTAGCGAAATTTACGTAACAAGCGAAATTTATGTGAAGTAAGAAATGTGTTTTTAAGCTAGACGATCTTTAGCGAAAATTTTTAGTCTAGCGAAAATTGCGATTTCGTAGAAGGCTGAAATTTTAGCTAAACCTACTTGATAAGGGATCCTGGCGACTCTTGTTCCATTGCTTCCTGCAACCTGCATTTTGCTAAATGGGGTCCAAAATAGGGTCCAAAATCGGGTTAATTAGCGCCAGATTAGTACCTGGCACTCAAAACCTATAATAAATAGGGTCCCGAAAATAGCCTTTTGAGCACTAATCACACCCTGGCTTTACTGTTCATAGTCCCTTAGCCATTAGAAAGAAAGAAAGAAAGAGAGAACATACAAAATGATAACAAAATAATGTGCACAAAAGGTTGTAGTTCAAAAGGTTCAAAGTAATGTCTACAACCTAAGTAAGAATAATCAAGAATTAGGTGTCCAATAACTATTATGAGAGAATGAATACCATACAAAATTAGAGAGTATCAAAAGAGTCTCCCGGCTCGGTGAATCAGCAGAAACTTCCACTGACATCTAAGTGTTTATTTTATCATTTCAAACAATAGCGCTATTTGCCTCTCCCCCGACCTAGCTACTACCACGACCTAGCATGCTAACCAATAGATCGGATCCCACCTCTTATTCCCGCGATTCTTTGCGTTAGTAGAGATTGCAATCTTTGAGGTAGACCTCACCAAGTCCATGTAACGGGGATCTCTCTATGACTCCCAACCAATTAAGGCTTAGGGCACCAAGTCGCTTGAGGATCTTCGACCCTTAACTCTTCGATTCCCCGGACTTGAATGATTTCAAGACTCCGGCCACCTACAACTTGCTAAGCTCCACCCATCCACCCATGTAGTGAACACAAAATTCGGCGACTCCTGACCCGAGTGAAAGGTTTAGGGCAGGGCTTTAAAGGCTTTCGCCATATACCCCTCGGATAGTGCTCGGGTTTCAAGGCAAGCGTTAATATTTATTCTTTTTCTTTTCTTTTCTTTTTCTTTTCATTTCTTTTTCTTTTTCTTCTTTTTCTTTTCCCTGGGGTCCTTAACCTATTAAAGGCGGTCAATGAAACTAGAGTAGGTTATGCAAATTAAGGGAGAATTTAGTTTTGACCTATCATTGAAATAATGTGCTTTGTGTGTGGTTAGCTAAAGGTGGAAAGAAAAGGTCGAAATCAATAAGAATTCAACTAATCATTCACTCGACTAAGCATGGAACCGATCTAACAAAAAAATGAAATTTAGACCAAGATTTCAATTTTTCAAACCACAGATTAGGCAAAACCACAAAAAGTTTGGTTGCAAAAACGGGTCCAAATTTTGAAAAAGTAAGTTGTATGGTATAACGACTTGTAAGGGACCAGCAAGCCATGAACATCACAAAATGGGCTTGCACAAAATAATAATAACAACATAATGCAAATCCACTTCCTTTAATAACTCTCCCCCAGCCAAACATCTCGGTGTCAGAAATGGGGCTCGGAATGGAAAATTAGAGAAGAAGTGTTACCTCCATGATAAGATCATGATCATTTCTTGATAGGATACCTCACAAGCTTTCCATAACACCTTATTTATTCTCTCCGTTTGGGCTTCAAATAAACAAGTTAGGAGAAGAAAATAGAGGAAAAAAAGTGACCAGTTGGACCGTTTTTTAAATTACACTTTCACAAAAAATTCAAAAATGTTCTTTCTGGCCATATTTGGATTCTACACTCTCTAAGCTTTCCAACGGTACCAAGCGGCAAACGGAGTTCGGATGAAAAAGTTATGCCTTGAAACAAATTGAGTCAAAACGTAGGGATTTTCGCTAGGATTGCGCAAAATTTCTGTGAGATTGCAATTTCGCAATGCCCATAGCAAAAATTTCGCAATCTTAAGCGAAATTTTTCAATTTTCGCTAGACACGAAATTTTAAGCTAGACAACATTCATAGCGAGAAATTTTGCATTTTTATTTCTCACACAAATTTAACAAAATGCGAAATTTCGCTGGTTACTTGAGGAAATTTTGCCCAATTTTAGCTATATAGCGAATTTTCTTGATTTCGCTGCAATTCATGAATTTTCGCAATTGTTGCGAAAATGTTCTCTTTACTCTGGTTGTTGATTTCTTCATTCCGGGTTTTGAAATTTGCATTTAATAGCTTCAAAAATTTACACAAGCTATGAAATTAACACAAAATTAGGAAAGATTACGAAAGAAAATTAATTTAAAACATAAATTAACTAAAAGTAAGATAAAACAAAACGAAAAATTAAACAAAAATTGGGGGAGGAAGCTTAGAAGTACTGGAGTAAGATTGCTCGAGCAGAACCCTTTTAGAACTTGACCAACGTACCATGCAATGTAAGGCGGTTGCCATCTTCTTTGATCAGTGGCAAAGCGTGCAATGGCACTAATTTCTAAAGTTACCATGGCATGCGGTGATGGAGTTGGACTTATAGTTAGGACGGAGTCTTTGCATGTGTTGATTTTGTTGCGGGTGTGGGATTTGTGGTGCGAGGTGAAGGTAGAATATATACTTGGTCGGTGGAGAGTACACTTGCGAGTGGGTGTTGGCATCTTGGGCGTCGCGGTGGTGTCGAATCTAGGGTTTGGTTGAATGGTAGATCTTGGGTCCCTTCCAACTGTTTCCTTATCATTGCTCTTCTCGGTCAACAGGCTTGATTTCTAACTTCTTCTTTCCTCCATGACCAAAAGCAACACTTGATTCTAGGGCATCCTGCGGTTCCTGTGGGAGCTTCTGGCGATTCCTTTCCAACTCCTCGAGGTACGGTTTATCTGCTCAGCGAAATTGTTTCGATCAAGCACTCATCCTCCAAATTCTCCTCCTCTTGATGAACAAAGCGATTGGTAGGCTTTGAGATGGATTCTGTAAGATGTCAATTTTTGATCTAATTTACTTTTGGAACCCATCTAATTCTTGACAGACTCTCATTGTCTCGGTTCTTGATTGGCACAGGTCCTCTGCTTTTTTCTCCTCTATGAAATTGTCCACTTGTTTGCTCAAATGGGATAAACGACTCAACAAGGGATAAGGGTGGTGGTTATTCTTTATTTGAAGTTGAGGTATAAAATGGAGGTTCGGGATGATCATATTGTGGAGGAGGTCTTGGTTCCCATGAGGTGGTGTGATTCCCGACTATGGTTGTAAGTACCACCATATGGTGAACTCATCAGGTAGTGCATGGTCACTCGTGGACCTATATTCACTTGGGTTCTCTCCATAGATTGTTGCCCTTTGGTATGGAAAGGTCCCTATAGTCCCTCATTGTCATGTAAGCTCTGAGGTTACCCTCACATTTGTATTACTCTCCATATGGGTGTTCATTTTCTCTCGAGTCAATTTTCCCCCTGAACTAAGTTGCTTTGCCTTATAGGTTTCAAATCCTTTAGATGGATTCTAAGGCAAATATGGCACCCTACGCTTGATCTGCAACACTTTTTTTTTTTATATATCTTGAAATGAAAAAAACAAAGCTTGACTTAGTGAACAAATAAAAGGAAAATTTCACCAGAACTTGTGATGAGGATCACAAGTGTTTCACAGCTTCTCACTTGCACTAGGGCACCATCCCCGGCAACGGCGCCATTTGATTCGTGCCACGGTAGGGTGAGCGGAATCAACAAAATTTGTATCCATAGTTCCTCTCTTTATCGTAGTCAGTCTACTACTTAATGACGTAAGCGATCCCAGAAGACCGAACCTGGGGATGGGTTTTCTTGATACAAATGATTGAATGAAATAAAAGCTGGTGAATTAAATTTGGATTTTGGGGTTTAGTTTAAAAGCGAGGAAGTGGATGGTTTGCAACTGAAATAAAATGAAGAAAAATAAGAAAGAACTCCTTAAACATTGGGCCACTAGGTTTTAGATCTAGGCTAGCGAGAGGTCCACTGAGTTAATTTCTCGCGTTATGAGCAAGCAACCTATAAGTCCATGGCATACTTGGGATCTATGTTTAACTTCCACTTAAACCTCACCCTTGAAGCAACTCCTATTTGAACAATACAGGTAGCATGTAGTTATGGCCCCCTTCTTGTTTTGAAACCTAACAATTGATATCATCTCGGAGGCTCGTAAGACCGTGAAACAGCCAGTACATCTATCGCCTAATTATACGCTGTATCTAAAGCATGAAGTATTGGCCAAATCCAATAACATTAAATGCTATGCAACCCTAATTTGAGAAACACTAACATATAAATATCGACTTTTAGAGGCTCATTAAAGACCATCTAAGAACCACGAGTACATCTCTCACTCAATATGCACTGGATTCTAAAGCATGGAAGTAGCCAAATCAATAACATTATTTATGCAACTACTCGATTTAGAGCCTAACCCTTAACCTACCAGTGCTTCGTAAAGGCAACTAATGAATATTAGTGTATCTAAAGCTAAGAATACACTAAACCACTAAAAGCTTGCAGTATTAGCTAGAAAATGCATCAAAAGCTTAAAACCTAGAGTTGAAGATTTGGGAACCAAAAATAAACAAAACTTCTTTGCATGAAAACGGGAACCACGAGCCTTAAGATCACCCCAGCGGCCTTTTACTTCCAAAGGAAGTGGTTTAAGCCGCTCATCCTCAAGTTGTCATCCTTGGAGGGTGTTTGGCATAACGAAAGGGAGAGAAAGAGGAGAAGAGAAAAGCGAAAAGAAAATGAAAGCTGCGCGAGATATTTACTGAAAGATTAAAATTAGGGTTACAAACTTATAAGGTGGCTTATATAGCCAACCCAAATGTGTGAAAATACAAGAAAGCCTAACAACTTGGCTAAGTTAAAGGACAAGAGAGTAATACACCAAAAATTGAAGTCGGTTGCATTAATTACAAAGGATGACAAGAGCGGTAAATTTACGCTAGGCACAAAAATTTGCTAGGTAGCGAAAATCACCAAGAGATAGCGAAAATGCAAAAATTTCGCTAGGCAGTGGTGATTTCGCTAAACTATGAGGAAATTTCACTAATAGCGAGAGGTATGTAGTGGCGAAAATGTGTTTTTAAGCTAGAGCAGGTCTTTAAGCAAATTTTAGTCACAGCGAGTGCCAATTTAATTTGAAGGCTCATGAAATTCAGCTAAACACCTTGAAATCTAAGGGATCCTATGACCTCTTGTTCCTATTACTTCTTGCATCTGCATTTGCTCCACTGCTTCACTTTTCTTCTATTTTCTTCTCTTCTTTCCTCTTAGTCTCTGATCTATGATGTTGAGTTTGACTAGAATTCTTCGTGTTTGGATCGACTCAACAATATATGCATGATTAGCTCGCAAAAACTGCAAAATTTGCCACAAAATGCGATCATTAGAATAATAGGGACCTTAATGTGTAAATCGGGTTAATTAGCATGATTAGTACACAAAAAGCACTCAAAACCTATAATAAATAGGGTCCCAATAGCACTTTTGAGCCTTAATCACACACCAGGCTCGAAGTTGACTCATTACGCACGACACATGGCACCGCGCTGTAGGCCTGATTCGTACCACGGTAGGGTGATCGGAATCAACAATATTTTGTTTCCTATGTTCCTCCTACTGTCGTAGTCAAGCTACTGCAGTATAGCGGTCTATGGTTGAACACGGGGATGGGTTTTCATCCCATGAATGAATCGCATCAGTGATGAAAATGGTGAGACTTTTTGTTTGGATTTTCGGATTTGTTTAAAAACAGGGGAAGTTGTTTGTTCACTGGTTAACAGTAATAGCTTGAATGAAAGTGTGAAATGGTAATCTTGAAGGCTTGGGTCACTAGCTTGATAACATGGGGCTATTGAAGTGTCCTCGGGTTATTTCACGTAGGACGAATGACATATAATTAAGCCAAAACCCGGATCGTTGTTTAGCTATAAAACTAACTGCCTAAAACCACACACATCTATTTAGCAGTTCAAGCCCAAGTACTAAGCATTCAAGTCCCAGCTTAGTTTGAAACCACAGCATTTAACCTCATTTCTTGGCTCAAATAAATGACATCTAAAGAATGTTAGTGCATCATATTGGAATGCTGAACCACAAAAGCTGTGGCAAAGTATTGACCAAAGAAGGCATTAAACTAGCATTAAACCCTAGTTTGGAAAGTATGGAATCATAAATGCGTACACCGCAACATTTAAAAACTATAGAGACCGCTGCGAAGCCCCCAAAACCAAGCTAGCACCCTCCTCTTAAAGGCTATGGAGAAGCAACCACGAAAACATCCATGAGTTGTCATCCTTAAGGGGTGTTTAGCGTAGAAAAGCGAGAAAAATAGGAGAGAAGAGAGCAAAGTAAACTTAAAATGAAAAGTTGTGGGAAACTGTATAAAAATGGAAAAGTTACTTAGGGTTACAAAGTTGTAGGGAACTTATATAGCCAATCCCAAAGTGTGAAAATACAAAATGCCTAAATATGAAATTACATAAGGGACAAAATGGCAATTTATCCAAAGCGTGAGGTAAGTTTGGAATAAAAAAATACCAAACAGGCTAGACAGTTTTCGCTGTACATGGGATTTCTCTAGCATGGCGAGAATTTCTCTATGCTAGCGAATTTCGCTAGCCCTAAGCGAAATTTACGAGAAGATAGCGAAATTGAGAATTTTTAAGCTGGGAATGCCAGTAAATTTCGCTAGCTAGCGGGGAATTTCGCCTAGCCTAAGCGAATTTTCACATAGCGAAAATTCGCTAGGATTGAGAATTTTTCGCTATGATTCTGAGGCCACCGCAATCCTGCAAAATTTTGCAATCATAGCGAAAATTCCTGAAGCACTCCTTCCTTCCTGTTTTGCTCTTTGCATACTTCTACTGCACTTTATTCATCACTTCTTCAATCTTTCAACCCATCTTGACGTTTGTCGCCTCGGCTTGGTGAAATTTCGAGTTCTCGCATTCAACACTAGTAAGAACCAAGCAGTGAAGTTCCCAAGACTTGCCAAAACTATCCTAAACAATCCCTACAGAAAACAAATCGGAAGCACTAAGTGGACATGCACACTTGACAATTGGCTTAATTCATATGATTAGTGTGTAGCTTTCAAAACCTATCTTGAATGGGACTCGAAATAGCGCTTTGGGCTAATCGAGCCCTCAAAATGTGCCAAGTGTCACAGCACTCTGGCTCGTTGCCTCGAAAGGGTGTAAATTGGTGATCTGAAATTCGACGAGGTCGGCCCGTGGTAGCTAGATTTTGCGAGATTGATTCATTAATTGAAGTTCATTTTCATCCGAGGATCTAGAAAAAATTACACGTATTTTGACATAAATTATCATTTTACCTTTTAAGCAAATTCTTTCTCGAGGTTTCCGAGATCTCTCGGATATAAGCCCAGACGAGAACTCCTCGGCTGTGAAGGTCATCCCACATAGATTTATAAAATGTCGCGCCCATTGAGCCTGCGTCTCTCTTATCACCCGTACCACATCATGTCTGTGACGTCCGTGCAAGTGGGTCTAAAGTCCATCGTGGCGTGCTCAGCCTTCCACTTAGCTACCTCGAATGTTTGGAGTAGCCTGTTGGCCACAGTTTCGAATAACTGGCGACAAGTGAGGCATCGTCGTATAAAGTCCACACGCCTTCTTCATCCACGGCTCGATGGTAAGTGTGAATCACGGTACATCTTCGTGACACCTGGATGCACAACATATTGAGAGCGGTGCCACTCCCTGAGGATCTCATCTCTCAGATCGATCAACTTGAGAACCACCACCCATCCTCTATACTGAAGACTACCATCTGTGTGGTTGGTCCAGCCCTCGTCGACTATACTTTATTTGTACTGATCCTTGATGGGCTGTACTCTCCCATCTGTCGATAGAGCGACATAGCTACGAATTTCTTAATGTGCCCACGAGCACCGCTCCTGCTATACGTAGTCGAACTTCACCATAGTCTACAACATACGCCGCTCAGGGAGCTGCTAGCGGTACTCCTAGTGACTTACATTGGCGCCTCCATTTTCACATTGCCTTACCATGGTGGTAATGCAAAGTGAAGTCATAGTCCTCTAGAAACTCATGTTGAGGTCCTGTTGTGTGAAGATATACTTCAAACTTTTATGGTCTAAGTACACCTCGAACTACTCACCATATAAATAGTGGTGCCAAATCTTTAGGCGAGGCTCGACCTTGACTCCGTATGGGTATTATTGAATAATTCTGCTCATGATTCTTTAACTTGTAGGAACCATAAGCTACTACCCTCCCGGACTGCATCAAAACACATCCCAGTCCGGCCCTTGAGGCGTCACAATACACCATGTACCCCTGTCCCCTATCCGGGACTATCAAAATAAGAGTTGTAGTAAGCCTCCTATTCAACTCCTGGAATGCCTTCTCGCATAGGTCATTCCACTCGAACTTGACCTCCTTCCGGGTCAGTCTCGTCATAGGCGCCGCTAGTCTGGAAAAATCCTCAGTAAACCTCCTGTAGTACCTAAGCGTCCTAAATGCATTATCTCGAGAAGGCGACTTGACCACTCCCGACTCATCTGACCTCTCGACCTTCTTGGGGTCAGCGGCACTCCTTAGGATGATACAGCATGCCTGAGAATCTCACCTCGATAAGCGAGAGCACCCTTTGCGAACTTGGCGATACGGTTAGTGGTCCCTCGATTCTTGAAACGACCTAGTGATCCTCATGCCTCCTCAAAGCGGGGTATATCAAAATGTCATCACGAAGAGCATGACAAAGCGATCTAAAAAGAGGTTGGAATACCCTATTCATGAATCCGCTTGAATGCTGGCGATGCATTTCGGTAATCGAAGGGCATCCTGCAGTGAACTCAGAAAGTGCCCATGCTCGCGTCTAAATCTTTGTCTTAGGATATTTGCCTCCTTGACCCTTAGCTGATGGTAACCAATGCGAAGATCTATCTTGAAGTAGACTCGCACTTCTCAAGTTGAGTGGAACAAATCATCAATCCTCGTGATGGTGGTGTGTCGTAACCACATTATTTGTCTGTAATCAATGCCGTCGAAGGGTCTTGTCTTCTTTGTCGTAAACCGAGGCAAGGCTTGTGGTGAAGTGCTCGGTCCTAATGAACCCCTTCTTAGGAATATCTGTATCTGGACCACGATTCTGCAACTCAACTAGTGTCATCTATGTGGAGTCATGAGATGGGTGAAGTACGGGGTGCTCAATATAGAGTCTGGCCCTCGGAAGAACATCATTACTACTTGTACCTGCGAAGTGGATCTAAGTCCGATTTCACCTCGTCCTCAAGGGTAAGGCTTGCTAGCCAACCCACTAACTGTCCGTGCCATCTCGAATCATACACAGTCTGGGGCAAAACATCGTGCTTGTCCCCTTGAATTGTAATGCATGTGTGGTTCTATGTGTAGGCGATGACTCTCAGAAGCGCTCCTGATCAATGGCGATTTCGGTATCACCGTCGGCTAATTCATCCAAGGATGACGTCTCGGCGTATCCACTGACCCCCGGGTTCAACGTGGCGAATCCCACAGGATCTCCCATTTCCTTGACCTCGACATATCGGATCGATGCTCACCACAGTCCTAGTGGAGAAGCTCACATACAAAGGGCTCCTCCAAGGTCTCAGCCTCTAAAGCCCGAGCTCCTTGGCCGATGTAAGCGTTGAATGGAGATATGATACAATAATCGAATAATACCACTTGCCCCTGGCAGAGATCGAAAACGATACCAGCAGCATAAGCGGCGAGTCCGGCGGCTCGTGATGGTGTGATGGCGTGAACCACGACCTACATCACGATAGGTTTGTAGGTACATCCTCTACCTCGACCAATATCTCTTATTTATGCTTTGTCTGCGCTCTTGAAAACACCGCATCACCAGAATGGGGTATTGATTCTCGACCCTTTAGGATGTGGAGAAGAACTGTATCTCTCTGTCCCACAAACTAACTGGAATGCACTATCCCAAAACCACAGGATCCTTATCTCTAGAAATGATCCCTTCTCATGTCCATTCTTTTTGTGATGGAAGCTTCTATGTCCCTTACCTTTGTTTAGGAGCCTTAGCATGACCACAGTGCCGGATAGCGGCTTTGGAACCCACGTGAACTAGAAGCCTTCGGCTTCTTTCGACTGGAAGAAGTAGAGCTCTCTTTCCTCTTGCCCGGCCTTTGTATCCCGAATGCTGTCCGTCCTGCCCTTTCTCTCTCTCTATGGTCATGGCCTCTCGACCATATGGCCCATGTCTTGTAGGCGGAGTCCTACAATCTTGCCCTGAATAGACAACTTCAACCTATTCTCGAATTTCCTCACCTTGGCCCCACTATCTTGTGCCTCAATCATCAACAAAAAGCGGGCTACCTCGTGAACTTGTACGTACTTCAGTACTAATCATTGTCCCTACCTGACTCTAGGAGCTCTTGGGCCTTTGCATGTCTATTTTGGAGAATACATGCCATGAAAAGCTCATGGAACTCTACCAAGTCATTGCCTCCCCCCCAGGTCCCTAGGAGGTCTTCACCAGTTCCACCATACTTGGGCCTCACCTCTAGTTGGAATCTGCCGACTAGTTTAGTCTAGGCGTATGGATCTAATCTGCGCCTGCCTACTAATTTCTTGTGACAAGCTAGTACGCCACCATGGATCTCCTCCCACTGAGCGTCGGAGGATGATGGGACCCTGGGCCTCTGGGGTGACTGGACCTCCCATCCCTAGGCTGCACTAGCCTGTGCATTGTTGTAAGTTTCAGAGAAAATCCGATTTTACGAAAAGGGTAAAATAGTATTGGTCAAAATCCAAGATTTTTCTAGATCTCAGTAACAAAATGGACTTCATAGTTTGGAAATTTTTCTGCAAAAATCTAGCTGCTCGAATTTGAGTGATGAAGGCTCATTTTCGAGGCCTGGGTGTTGGATGTTGTACAACGACTTGTGATGAAGACATGTGATGTGAAAAAGATCTTACTGCATGCCCACTGACGTATTCCCATGGGTTGTGAGATGATAGGGGATGAATGAAGCCTTTGTGATTTAAGCTATTGTGTCAAAAATCAAGATGAAGGATGTAAGATGGAGATCTTAGTGAAAAATTAAATGAGTACTAAGACAAAATAGGAGAATAGTTTTCTTCTCCATTGGAACACAAAATCGACGATTGGTTGAGATTGATTTTAGATAGAGAGTGTGTGACTTCTCTCTAGATTTAAAACTACAGTTCAGGGACCAGCCAGGTTAAGCCAGACCAAATCAAAGTTCAACCTCTGCCTTTGTGAGGGCTATGTGTGGGCATGTCGATTTTGTGGATTCAGCAACTCCAGAAGGGTGAGATCTTCTCTACGTATTCTTTGGCTAAGAGTCATGCGAATGGTTGAAATGCAGGAAGCAATTAACGTGTTTAATTCAAAACAATTGAACGTAGTGGAGAAAATTCCTATTTGTGTATGACAGTGAAACGATTACCCGACCTAGGGGTTTCCTCTTCCGCACGTGTTTACGATCTTTAATTTACATTTGAGGTATTCAAATTGAACTATGATCATATTATTGGCAGCAGGCTGGTGCGGGTGTGTCAGACTGGCAGGAAGTGAATGACATGGTGTGTGAATTTAGTATGTTAATATATACCTTGAAAAATATATTTAGCATGAATATTTTAAATTGACATAATGCATTCCATATGCCTTGAGCCCCAGAATCTTAGGGTAGATTTTAAACCACGAAAATGAAGAAAACAAAAGCGAAAAATGTTTGTGAAAGAAATTTCGACGGAAGATTTTCAGGAAGAATTGTGTTGGGAGAATTCTCGACAATTCACGTCGGATGTTAAACACATGAATTGTTTGGAGGGTTATCAATGATTCACCTCGGAAGGGTTATCCAATAAATTTGTATCAAAAACTTCGATGATAGTTTTCGAGAACAAAAAGCTTTTTTAAATTGATTTTACCGCATTTTTCTTATGCATGTGTGAAGTGGGCAGACTCGAGACATGGATTAGACATATGAACTTATTCCGTGGGATCATGTCATTGTGGTGTGTTGCCATGACATGTGCACCGGTGGGAAGTAACCCATGTAGGAAATTATCACTAGGCATTGCCCCACCCTGTCAGGGATCATTGTGAATTGAGGTTGTACGGGAGGATGACACTCACTAGAGTATGTTTATGAAGCGGGATTGTGGATTGATGTTTTTGTATAACCGTAACATTCCAAGTTTTAAATCCTCTTAATATATTTTGTATTATAGTGATTTCTTAACTCTTAGAACTATTGGTATATAGTTCAGTGTAATTTAGTGAGTATTGATGTATTGGCCCACATGGCCCATTTCTCTTTAAAATATGGACGATCAGGTCTTTGTAAATCATTCAGACCAGGTTGCCTTGATTTAGGACATGTTGTATTTTGGGAAGAGCTCCCCGTACAAAGGAGACTCTGCTAGTTGCACAATAGTGGTGTTGGGTTGCAGGCATCCCGATATCATCTCTGGAGTTGTGGATTCATCATGGACCACCTCGGGAAATGGGAGTCGGTTGCGACCTATGACCTACGAGGCCTGTAGAAAAAATCGATGGTGCTGCCAGCACCTAAATGGGCGTCCTCTATGTCACCGTCCTCGACCCAGCCATCTACACATGCTCAAATGAAACAGTTATGCGTCTCTATCTAAGCCTAACTAGTGAACATGCTCTAACTACTAATAGACTCATAATCTACAGGCAAACTAGTTTTCAAATCATCTTTATCCTTAGTGATTGACTTTTTTATGACTACTAAAATTCAATTTTATTTCCAAAATTTATAAAACATTTAAATAATCATGTACAAATCACCTTGAGGAACACAAATGCATGTGTCCCACACGCTATTATAAAATGCACAATGAATGTGTGATCTAGGCACCTTTTTATTCAGTCTGAGTATTGTACCTGCTCCACGATCTCCAGAACTCATCTGCCTAAAACTTGAGGTCATTTTTATTTTATTTTCGAATGAGCGGTGATCGAGAGGCGATTGTCCTAAATGATGCACAGCGAGTGCGTACGCAACAGTGGTCACACGCTGCTTCAATGCCTCACGTCCGTGCGGCTGGCATAGCGTGGCGCGTGTCGGAGTCTTTGCCGTCAAACACCCGTGTGGCGTAGCGATATGGCGCTAACGCCTCCTGTCGCTGCTGGTAGCGCGCCTTCTTGGTCGGTCGCGACACCAAACTCAGGCCACATCGCGACACAAAATTGATGTCACGCTTTGGGGCGGGATCCCTGTCGTCGTGCTAAAGCCAGGATTGCGCTGTTGCTGTTGTCGCGCGCATCCCGCTATTAGTGCACACGGCTCTGAGGCCCTTTCGTGTATCATGTAGAGCCAGGAAAATTAATTTTCGAAAAGAAAGCTGGTAATTTAGGTCAGAAGTCCACGAAATTTTTTCACAGATCTGGGACAGCTTGGACCACCATTGGAATCGTCCACGAAATCAGCTCTATTTAATTTCATCAATTCAGACTAGGTGGAATTTCACATTTTTCGAGACATGTAAAGGAGTGTGGGACACTTGACACTTTATGAGTGGCTCAAGAGGTTCCACGTGTCCTTGGAAGATAGATTGAACATGACTCATTGGGTCCCATGGTGACAAATGGCACCTTGTGAGTGGAGGGAAATCTAAGTTAGATGGATTAGTGGATAAGGAGAAATTCAAAGAACCAATGGGAAAGTGATAAGTGGCATGAGAGGACTTTTCTCTTGACCTCAATCTAGACCAAACTAGTTTGGGAGGAAGAGAAGAAAGAGAAAGGCCATGACGAAGAAAGAGGTTTAGAGGCTACCTTCTCTAAGATTTTCCGGCCTACTCGGACCATGGGTTTAAAAGGCCTTGGCAAGAAAACCAGAGGTTGCTCCAGCCGAAATTCACAGTGGGTACCGGTTTAGAATTTTGATAACTCTAGAGTGAGGTTTTCTCTCCTTGTTTTATTCTTTGGCTAAAGACAATTTAATGGATAGAGGTTTATTTAAAGGCCTAGATGGCCAGGTGTTTTTATTCAAAAGATTTTGGACAGTGAAGAATCCTATAGTGGTTTGGGCGATCCGTGGGTATTTGTGTGGCAATGTGATGTTGCTGTTTCCATGGGTGAATAACATGTCTTGGCCCATGATTTTGTGGCGGTTCAGATGAATTGTGGATTCGGAATGTTTATTTGTGTGAGCTAATTTGTGTTATTGCTATGAATGAATAACATGTAAAGATTTTTAATATATTCACATGTAGTATGTCTTTTTATGGATTATGTGGAATGTAGTTTAATGTTTGGTGTGCCATTGCATGAGCATTTGAATTGAGGGAGTAATAAGTAGGAAAATTCCATACTAAGTACTCACCACATGGGGAATATCATTTAGTGCTGGGATGGGGTATGGTGTGACGTAGAGCGAAAATGCTAAGTGGCCTTCTTTCGTCTTTTGTGATTCTAGAAGAAGAAGATCAGTTTTTGTGTGAGTGCAATTAAATACAAATTTTAAACAAACCCTTTTTGTATAAGATATGCATTTTTTTGTTGTATGGATGTGTGGACCACATTGGGCCATTTTACATATGTTTAGGGTCTCATGATATGAGACACTGGATTTCGAGGGTTGGCCAGTTTGTCAGTGGACACCCTGGGATTTGGGCGATCTTACGCCAGGCCCGTCCTATTGCGACACCATTTTGGGTCTGACTGAAAACTAAATGGGCGTGGCCCATCTACGTTTATCTTGCATTATTCTTTTCTTTTCCTTTGTTCACCTTTCATGTAAACCCTCTAGAATTGGCCTCCCATTACTACAAGGCTATGGAGAAAGCAGAAAACTGTAAAAATACATATATTATATTAAAAGCGAATTTAATTACAATTTTCTTTAATTAATAATTATAAAAATTGGGTTTTCTGGAATTTTTACAAAATAAATAGGCTAAATCAGCGATTTCCTTAGCCCACCTATGGGCCTCGAGATCGTCCCATCCTGGGTGTACCTTCATTATCTGAGTATTATTCACGGCGGGGTGAGCAATGCTAGTGATTGAATTTTCTTACATTTGGTTACTCCCCACCTAAGTCTTGAGTGTAATGGCAAACACACACCTTCATTAATTCTTGGATTCCCTATTGAATCTCATATAAATCTCATGCTTAGTCTCACCGGCTCTCTCACACATCTTGTTCCATGTATGAAAATTCACTTTTAATAATCTATTTGTTTACAATTTGTGGACAACCCTCTAGACATATACTAGTGGACATACTCAGTTAATAATTTTGCATGGACAGCCTCAAAAGCTCATATATATTGGACATACTCAGTAATTCATTTTTGTATCATTACTAAAAATATGTGGCACACCACACCTAGTACTCGTTGTCTGTTCACATATGAAATGCATATATGCCATTTCCATACAGTACATGTTAACATATCCAACGTAACATATATTAACAACACTTCTGGGATAACAACATGTTATTCAATCACTTAATAACATAACCTTGCACAAAGCCACACGGAAACAATCCTTGATCGAGTTTAGGACATCAAAGATAACCTAGGGGTTCACCTAGGTAAGTTTTTAGAACCGAATGAATGGCAACTCAGGCCCCGGAACATCCCTAACCATTAAAATGGCTCTTAGCCAAATATTAACTCAAGTAGAATGAAGACCCCTCCTGGGTTAAGGCTTCCACACTGATGTGTATTATGTAGCTCTTGCGTGGGGATCAACTTTTGCCTCTTGTCTCATTTGGGATTCGACGGACCGGTCGTCGAAAAATCCTAGAAGAGAGAAAGTGGAGCTTCTCACTCTAAAGCTCTCTTTCTCCCTCTCACTGTTTACTCCTCCCCTCTCTCTCACTCCACCCTCCCATTTTGGTCAAGATTAGATTCATTGAGATCATCATCTCACTTGCCTCGTAATCAAACTTTAGTGGCCCCTTAGTTACCCCCTTATCACCTTATGCGAATGTGGTTGCTTCCACTTATGAATCTTATGTGTCCCTCATGGCCCCGCCAGCTCTCATTGTTTGACTTGCTCACAATTTATTAATCACGTGGCACAACGTAGTGCACCTCAATTCATCAAATGCCGTCTCACAGCTACCGTTGTGCACCGGCATTTAAATTCGTTAATAAATTCAACGAAATTCGACATAGTAGCTAAATTTCGCGAGACGATTTCAACGGTGAAGTCCGTTTCGTCATCCAAAATCTCAAAAAATTTTGGATTTTGACCATTTATTACCATTTTACCATTTTCATAAAATTTGAATTTCTCCGGGTTATTATCAAATCTTAATTTTTGTTCAAGCAGAAAATTTCTCAAACCCCAAATTGATATAAAATTTCAAAATTAACATAAAAGATAATTTTTCTCTTTTTAGTTATAACCATCTTTACTAGTTTATGGTGGGGCAGGAAGCTGAACATTAGTTTGAGGCATTCATAGACTAAAAAGCATTGTAACATAATGGTAAATCCACAAAATCCTTGAGAATCAAACTCAAGGAAAAAATTTGTATTCCTCTATTAAAAAAATTCAAAATTTTAAGGGAGACATGCCTTTCTTGAATTTTACATTTGGCTCCCCTTGTTCACCTCTAGGCATTATTATACCCTTCTCACCACATCGTTCTCGATCAATACTTTTAAGTCTTAAATCAATTATTTTTTACTTTTGATGAGCCATGGTATGGAGGCTATACTTTTGTTTTGGCACTGCGTAAAGTAGACTAGGATAAATGCCTTAAAGCATATAGCGTAAATAAATATTTCACATTTTGTAACCATTTATTATTTAAATACTTTATGAATATCGATCTATAAAATCTCATGATTATCGACTTAACCTTAATAAATATATAAAGTGTTATATACAAGAGGATTTTATTTAAGGATAAATAATTCAAATATCGTGGCGAAAATAAATTCAAAGAGTTAACATTTGACTAACATTAAAAGTATAAGATCTTTAAATTGATTTTCATTTAGTGCATCCTTAGTACTCATTGAAAATGAGGCTGTTTTTATCAGAGCACGATTGATAAGAGACATCTAATAAATGCACTTTATTGTGCTAATTATGTTGGATAGGAACATGACATAGTTTGAATAATTGGTATTCCGTTAAGAATAGTATGAATTCAGTAATCTCGCGATGGTCATATGGCAATGATCTTAATCCTGAGTATTCATGTGAACACCTATTTATACAACATTGTTTCTTTTAATTTATAATTCTGGATTATAATAATATAATATCAATCTTTGTATTTTGGAGATACAATGAATTAAATAGCGAGAATACTATAAAACAGAATGAATCAGTCTTCTTATTTAAGAAGCGGATAATAAATTCCCTTACATGATTATTCAAATCTTGAGATGATGAAAAGCCGGATTCATAATTAATTCATAGGAAGCTTATATCAATAATTGGACCCGTAATTGATGCCAGGATGAGAATGAGTGAGAGACTATCAGTTTACTAGCTCTAATTATGGATTATTGTGGAGGATCAATATATGTAACTCTCAGCTAAATCAGCTATGGACAACAATTCTTGAGTAATAATGTATCTATAATTTTAAGAGTGCAATTCCAAGTTTTTGGTGGGTAACATTAGAATTTAATAATTAAATCAATTTAGTTAATTAATCGATTTTGTTAGAGCTTAAGTACTAGTTCCATGAGTCTAATCCTACCAAGACTCATTGATTAGACAAGGAAAATAGTTTGTATCGCTTTAATTATAAATTAATTTTGAAAATTAAAATTTATATGAAATAAATAATTTGATTATTTAATCTTAATTACCCAAATTATTCAAATATGAAGAACTTAGCCTATTAATTTGCTCTTACGAAACTTTATGTATCATGGTTCCCAGGGTTCAAGTCCATGATCTAAACATTCTTTTTTATTGACAATAAGCGACTAAGAAGATTATTGGGTAAGTTATAATTCAAAAATTAAATATTTGAATTTGAAATAAAACAACTTAGTAGAAAACATGGAGATACAAAAAAAATGAAGGTGTTCAGATAGAAGAAAGAGTCCCCAGAAAAGAAAGAGATAAACAATCTTTTGAGCAAAATCTCATATTTTTTGAGGTTAGAAAAAATTATTTGAAAAGATAACATTTTCCTCATTTTGTACTTTATAGTCTATTAGGTTCTTTGGTTTAAGTTGAACTCGATGTTTAAATAAAGTCTTTATTTATTCATTCTATTTGATTTTTGATTTATCATCTTGATCTGAAATGAAAACATATTTGATTAATTAGAAAAGCATATAATCAATAAAATTATAGTCTTCATTAAACAATTTTTTGCAATACTTCTGATCTTACGTTATCTTTCTTTTATTATAACATTTATTATTATTTTATTTTATTATATCAATAAAACACAATTGGTATCAAATGATCTAATTATTAATTAATGTTTGATTATTCAGATAATGAAATTATTTTAGTATGTGATTATCAGATTATTAAGAAGTGAAATTTAAAACTAGTTCGATCTTTTATTGGATGTCTTAGGACCTCTTTGATATGAGATAATCATGGTGACACTACATTATTCATTAATGATTAACAACACCATTATTAATCATTTGAGTCTGAGATAAAGTGTAGTTTGTGAATGTATGGATAATGGCTTTTTGATTATTATATTTGGATAAGTTTTTTAAATTTTAATGAATCTTTATGTATTAGGTGTCTGTATAATTTTCTTTTATTCTGGAGGAAATTTATAGAAAGGTTCCACTTTGTATCTTGAGGAATTTTAAAAGTTAAGATTGACTGAAGGGAATGAAGACCCTGACTATTTATTTATTATTTAAAATTATCATAATGGAAAGAATATAAGTTTAATTTATTTTATTTATTCATTTTTTGGTTGAAGATTTGTATTAAATATCAAGACACAGGTCAAGGGTTCATTTCACATGCAGTTTGTTATTACAGATTCATATATCATATATAAATCTCACGCTTCATTCTTGTAACAATTATATTAATGGAATAAGGAGTTTCTCATTTCTACCATGCCTTCATTCAAAGGAAGAATTCTTTATTATTAAAATTATACAAATGTCTAAACTAAATTTATTTCATTTATTTATCATCATACATCCAAAACCAATATAATTCATGTCTTTTCTTTTCTATATGTTTTTCCTAGACCTCCCAGCTATGATAACTACCTACCTTTTTACTTTTCACTCAGAAAACAATTTGTACTCTATGCTCTAAAAGTAACTCTCTATAATTAAAATTTATAGTTTTTATCTATAATTAAATTATTTCCAATACTTGGGAAACAATAAATTGGTAGCATGAGTTTCTAAGTAGCTTTTGTACACAATTAACAAATGATAGGATGTGATTTATCAAAGTGCAAATACTTGTATTGCATTAATAATGGGTTAATGTGATCAAACTTTTGTTTTAGTCCATATTTTCGATTTATTATTTTACAGGCCCATGAAAATTTTATTGTTTTATATCAAATATTAAATCTTTTACTTTCTGCAATTCACGGGGCCCACATTGTTGATGTGAGATTAGGTCCCCGAGAAGGCAAAAGTTTACTGAAATTGTGATGAAATACAAATATCTCTTTAGTGTTGAAATATTTTGACTTACAAATGGGCTTTTGGAAGTGTTTATATCTATTATTGAATAACTATTTGAACAACTCTCTCTTATATACCATATATCTCTTACCCAGAAGGCTCAAAACAAGGGGACAAGCAAAGGAATGGAAGCGAAGTCCACACAGGCACAGTACATAAATCTGGATTTCTTGAAATCTGTTCATTAGACGACTCTGGTGGTAGATTAACTTCTGCTGTTGACTTCAATCTTGAAGCTACAAATCAGGTTCACAGTTTAGGCTCATCTTCTTGACCATATTGGTGGGGAGGTTCAGACTGTGCAAGCCTGTTCATGTGAAAATATATATTGCAGTGATGGGGATATTGGGGATGGGTTGGGGCCAGAGCTTCATGGTCTGAAGAACATGCTGACAGCTGATCGGTCAGGGAGATGGGGAACGATGTGACGGGGATAACAGTGTATCTCTGGGAGGTGTTCTGCTGGGAAGTGAGAGAGTCATGGGTAAACGACCCGTGGCAGCGTCTGTCATGGAGACAGATAATGAATTGAACTTGATCTGCAAGTGGTGAGGCGAGGACTTCAAGTGAGATGGAGGAAAATGCTAATCAGCTGAGGACAAGGTAAAGAGTTGCTCAAGTCATCAGCCCAACCTCCTCATTCTCCTTTGTTCCGATTTGGAGTTTCACTGGACATTCAAAACTACCAAGCCACACCTGACCTCTATAAGTGGGCGCCACATGATTAATTTCCTCTCTCAAGTTGAAGCCAAGAAGAGTGGAGGCTTTGAGGTGGGTTAGTGCGTGGATCTTCTGAAAATAGAGATGTTGCAGTCCGACACTGTGATACTGGCTTTGGAAGAAAGCACGAGGTTGAAAGGATGAGGAGTATGATGCAAGAAGAGGAATGATGAGAACAGAACAATTCTGATATATCTTACTTGTAGAAAGAAATTCTGGCATTATGTCATGGAAGAAAGGGGTGCTGTTATAGCTTGGAAGGGATTAGCGTATATGCATCAGGAAAAAGCAATTATCATTATGCACTTGAAGAGAAAGGAAAATATGTTGGTAAACCAAATTCATGTCCTTCATATCTCAAATTCTGTATGCAAGCATTTACAATTGTTTTCTTCATGTCTTTTCCCTTTAAGTGCTTATCACACAGTCAGACATGTGGTGCAATGATCTCAACAAGGCAATGGGGGAAGCTAAGCTAATTTGCTACAAATAATTTCTATTTTTAAGAGATGTTGTTTATTATTGTTTTAAAAAGAAATTTAATTTATGTTTCTGGATTTGATAATACATTATTTGACTGGTTCTATGATAATGAGTTGTTTCTTGAAGAATGGTTTAAATATTTGTTATGGATATCTAGACAATGAGATCCCATACTTTGTAGAAATAAAGACTGCCAGTTCAAAAGTTCATTTCATACCGAACATTTATTTACAATTATATATATATATATATATATACTTATATATATATATAAATTAATATAGATTTAATAATAATATTGGAATACAAATATATTATAATCATATAGGATCAGTTCTCTAATTTGTGACATTAACTTGTATAATATAAATGAATGGGTACACATGATGTTAATTTTCTTTATATATATTACAGAATAAATTTATTGAGATTAAATTTTGAACAAATTGCAGAAGTGATTTATGAAAATCATGTTATATGTATATATATATTATATATATATATATATATATACTTCTTATATTATATATATATACTATCTCTCTCTCTCTCCTCAATGAATTAAAAATTATTTAATTTTACTTATAAGGAAATTTAAAAATATAGGAATATTTAGCTAATTCTTAAATAATAGATGGACAGAGGATAAATAATGATTCTTAGATTCATTGTTGACATAATATATGTATAATTTATTAAACTTGAGACCTTATGAATCGTCCTCCCTGAGGTGTCGTTAATATTATCACTAATTTTGTCTCTAGAATAAGGCGTCTAGTGGATCTCTTAAAATATTTACATCATTTGGTATTTTAAGAGTAAAATCAATAAGAATTTGAAGCGATGATTCCACAATCTTATAGAGCAATTAATTAGGATTTTACAGTATATTGATACAGCGATAATCAATAATCTTAATATAGAAGATATTTTTAAATCAACGACATTTAATCAATGAAATTAAATATTTGGACATAAATTTTGAATTGCATTTACCTACGTGACACATTTTCTTTTGAAGTTAGATTGTTGAACATAACATATAATGCAAAAATAAATTTCTCTATGCCTTAAAATTCATGTATTATTTCTCATAATAAATATTTCTTTCTTATCATTTGAAATAAAATCATTGTCTGATCTAATTTTCTATCCTTGAACAATTGATACATTGAAATTATACAAATGGAAAAATTATAGACTTGAAGCTACTAACGACTACTAATCATGTATGTTTTTCCTTACAAAGCCTTCACAAGAGTAAGGAGCTTCCAGATGGAGAGTACACCATGGTCGTTGGGACTGGTGCAAGGATCTCAGCAAGAGCAGTGGGAGAAGCTAGGCTTCAATTTACTACAAATAAATTTCTTATTTTAAGAGATGTTTATTTCATTCCTGGTTTGTAAGACCCGAGAAATTCCAATTTCTGGAATAAGGGTAAAATCGTAATTTCGATTACAAAATTGTAAATTCGGTTAAAAATCCATAATTAATTATCTAGATCTCGGATGACAAAACGGATTGTACTGTTTGAATCGTCTTGCTAAATCTAGTTAGCACGTAAAATTTCGTAATTTTACGAGGCAGTCGAGACTGACCTTACGTTTTTTTCGAGCATGGGTTCGGTCGCGTGAAGCGTTGCACGATCTGACGAAAGTCGCATCTCTTTGCGTACTCATGTGCCATGAGTGGTATAGTGGAGAAATAGTGAAAATGAATGATAGAGGTAGTCTGAAAATATCAAATACGGTAAAGGACTATAAAAGTTCATTTTTTGGAAAAGTTTAAGTTAGATAAGGACAAAATAGTGTACATGCTCTTCTTCTCAATGTTAAAAGGCCAAAACAAAGCGTGAGATACGGGGTTTGACGAGTGAGGCTGCGTTTGAGAGAGTTTAGAGAGAGAACTTCTCTCTGCAGAAATCCTGGCGATCAGTTGGCGGTCTTGAGACAAGAAGGAAGCGCTCTATGCGAGGGCTTCGCATCGTGCAGTTATGGAGTTTCCTCAAATCAAGAGGTAGGATTTTCTCCTACTTGGTTTATTCCTTCTTTTAAAATGCTTTGCAATGTTTGGGTTGAATGGGTAGTGAGGGCGTTTGATCGGTTCAAGCTTGGGGCAAAGTGGAAAAGCCCCACAAACCCATGGGGACGGTCAGTATTGTCCACGGGCTAGTTAGTTTCCTAATTTGTGTATTTTGTGTTAAATGTGAATTGGTTGCCCAAGGAAATTTGGAAATGACGCGAGAAACACAGGTTCTAAGTGGGCCGATAAATTGTGCTTGGAAAGGAACAGTAACCTAGGGTTTCTTGTTCCCCAAGACCGATGACACGAAAATATTTTGTGTGAAATATGAGTTTAGTCAAGTGATTCAAATTGGTGCTTGTATTGTGATCATTAGCCCGCATTGAGCTAATTTTTGATGTGATGTATGAGTTGTAATTACACTAACATGATTGTGATTTGAATTATGCGAGTATATTCATGTTTATATATTTGCATGTGATTTAGACTGTTTTGGAATTGGCATTCATGCATTCCATATGCACTGGAGCATCCTAGGACTATAGGAGTTAGTGCATGAGGCAGAATCTCAGAAAATAGTTTGGAGGTTGTCTAAAAATTATTAAGTGATCGGAAATTTAGTCAAACCTAAAATATCAATCGTGCGGGAGCAGACGATTGATATATATCGGAGAGGTGGTCACATATAAAAATATCAATCGTCGAAGATGGCCCAATTGATATATCTCGGAGGGTAGCCCACTAAATATAATATCGGAGACAGTCCACTACTGGGATCGGAGGGTAGACCACAACTATAAACAAATAACTTTGTTTGAAACTATAATTCTCATACGAGGCTTAGGCGAGTGTGAGAGAGTTGGTGAGTACTCGGGATTTGAGTTGGTCATGTTGACATTCAAGTAGGATCATGCATTTGCTTGAATGTGTGTTTTAGAATGGAACAGTACTTGCACTTAGGTGGTGAGTAGCCCACTTAGGGCGATTCTCCTCTTGAGCTTTAGCTCGTACGTGTGGGGCCCACTTTATTTCTGGTCTGAGGAGTTTGCGAGGGGATGGCTCGATCTGAGGCGAGATTAGAAGAAGCGGATTGTGGCTTTGGCTTTGACGATATCTACATGTATTAGAATTTCTCTAATTTTAATATATGTTGTATGAGAGTAAAACAATTGAACTCTTGTAACTATTGGGTATATAGTTGGATTCATAGTTGGTATGTATATTGAGTATTATTATGGGCCCAAGTGGCCGTATTACTCTTGTGATTGGATATATTGCATATATTGAATTGTTTTGGGACAGATAAATACGGGTTTATACAGAGTATTGTGTTGGGTAAGGCTCCTCATACAAAGGAGACTTTGCCCGGTTACACTACCAGGTAGGCGTCGGGGTAGCTTAGACATCCACTTGTATTCCATGGGTTGTGGGTGGTCAGCGGACCCCGGGTTTGGGGCGTCACATGGTTTTAAAGAAATTTGTTATGTTTCTAGTTTGAATGAACAATTATTTAATGTTTCTTTTGATAATGAAGTTATTTCTATTTCAAATAATGGTTTAAATATTTGTTATGGATATCTAGACAGTAATTACATACTTTATAAAATCATGACAAACCACTATTAAATATTGAAATGTTCAAAGTGGCCCGAACCAAAGTAAAGCAGATTTCTCAAAAAGATGATACATACCTATGGCACCTTCGACTTGGTCATATAAATATAAACATGATGGAAAGACTAACAAAGGATGAAGGTCCTTTAAGGGAACTAAAAGTTGGTAGCCTACCAGTCTTTGAATCCTGCTTGGAAGGAAAGTTGATAAAGAGATCATTTTCCACAAAAGGAGAAAGAGCCAAGGAACCTCTTGGGCTAATACATTCGATGTATGGACCTTTAAATGTCGAAGAGGAGGTTATGAATGCCCGTCACTTTCGTGTGATTATTCAAGATATGGGTATGCTTACTTATGCAAAGAAAATCTGAAACTTTTTGTAAGTTTAAGAAATTTAAAGCATAAGTTGAAAAGCGATTAGGTAATGATATCAAGATTATTCGACCAGATTGAGGAGGTGAATACTTGGACACGAAATTCATTGAATTCTTGATGGCATGTGGTATTGTATCACAGCTTATAGCACCAGGAACTCCGCACCAAAACGGTGTTACAAAGAGGAGAAATCGAACCTTACTTGACATGATGAGGTCTATGTTTAGTTACTCTTTATTACCCACTTCTTTTTTGAGGATATGCCTTGAAGCTATTGTTTTATACTAAATGTAGTTCCTTGTAAATGTATACAAGAAATCTTTGATTCACGTCTGAAAATAGGTTGTAATTAGGAATCAACAATATTTATAAACCTAAACTCCTCCTACTAACGTAGCAAAGTTACTGCAGTATAGTGGTCTAGAATTCGAGGAACAAAGGGATGGGTTTTCTTCTATTGAAAAGAGTTGCAGTATATTGAAAATGATGTTTCCTCTTTGGATTTTTAGAATTTGTATGAAAAGTAGTGTGGATGAATGGTTGAAAACTGGAAACAAATTGAAATGAAAGTTAAAGGAGAACTCCTTGAAGTCTCGGGCCACTGGGCTTAGGGTTCTAAGTAAGCTAACATGTCCTCGGGTCTTCTTCCTTGCGTTAGGGAGGATGACATATAGTCATTTCCCGAACCGGATCTTCATTTAGCTTTAAAACCTAAACCCTAAAAGTTTTTCTTTTGAAAAATGGCATTCAATGAGCATAAATGCTCCCAAGCGGTGAACCCCTCCCCAAGCCTACTACGTGACTAATAGGTAGTCGCGAGTGATATCGGTGGATCTAGTTATAAGTATCCACGGGCAAAACACCCAAACACACATTATAGAGCATGCCTAAGAGATTTAACCTAAAGGTGAGAAGCGAGGAACGAAGTACCCGCAAATGCATACACCATGAAAAGCACGAGAACATGCGGCTGCCTCCAAACTAGCACGGTAACCTTCCTTCAAGGATGAGGGGCCTTAGCCAAGCATCCCTTGATTTGTCATCATCAAGGGGTGTTTGGATGGTGATAAAGTTCAAGAAAGTGTAGGAAAGGAAGAGAAAATCACAAACCAGCCAAGGGAGAGGAAGCTTCGTGCCCAATTTTATTGATTGATTGATGGACTGCTAGATTGATTGATGTTACAAGCTTGACTGAGCTTATGTAGGTGCTTAGTGACAAGGAAATTACAACTATGTACAAAGGAACCAAAAAATTATCAAAGACAGAATTTGTACAAAGCCCGAATAAAAGAGGCCAGGACAGCCAGTCAACGAGGTGCGGGAGGCGAGTGTTACGAAATTTGAGTTCTGAATTTTATGACCTATGAGGCCCTCGCTGAGCTTTCCTTCTCTTCAGCAATTTTGCTCCAAATTTCCTCTTGTTCGATCATGCATCTTTGAATTCGGTTCAGGTTCATCGTGTTTGAATCGGATTGAAGATAATGAGGCATTTGGCTGTAAAGAGCTACAAAATAGCTACAACATGTGATCGGTGCTTGAGCGAGACCTCGATGTATCAATTAGGTTATTTAGAAGTTGATTGAAGTACCGCAAAAGTGCTTAAAACCTGCTATAAACAGGCTCAAAATAGCACTATTTGGGTACTAATCACTCCCCCCACCGATGCATTGCTAGTCCCATAGCAATGATAAAAGAAGGGAAGATCATACGGTATGTGTCACCTTGAGGTATCTTTTCCAAAGTGTGTAGTGGTGCCTTACCTCGGTGAAAAATTGGGACTCTGCACAAAAACCAGCTCGGGAGAATAAATGCCATACAGGGACAAGTTTCAGAGCAATGTCCATTCCAAGGAAATCAACCTAAACTTCCACCAATATCTAAGTGTTTAGGTGATCAGTTTTTACCAATAAGCTGCTAAGCTACTCTCCCCCCCTCCCCCAAACAAGCTACTACTAATGCCTTAGACTATTGACCAACCTAAATAGATCCGGTTCTACTCTTATTTTACACTTTTATTGTATTGTAGGGTGCAATCTTTGGCTTCGACTTCTGAGAAGTCCCACGTAGGGATCATAGGTAATCCCGACAAAACTAAGGTTTAGGGCATCAAGTCAAAGGATCTTTCAACCACTAACTCTATAGGTTTCTCCCGGACTTCGAATGATTTAGAGAATCCAGCACCTACAACTCGCTAAACTCCACCCGTCCACCCATGGCGAGCGCATTAAGTTCGGTGGCTCCCGACCCGGTGGTTTAGAGGAGCACCGAGCACTAGGAGCTTCGTAAGTAGACCCCTCGGACCAGGTGCTCGGGTTTCAAGGCATGCGCGTCGCGACTTTTCTAATTTCTTTTTCTTTTTCTTTTCCTTTTTCTATTGGAAGACTTCATTGGCCTTCACACTTGGGGAACCTTAACCTATTATAGGCAGTCAACAAAGCTACAACCAATTTTGCAAAGTAAAAAAAAGGTATGTGGCTTTTCAGCCTATTGACGAAAATTGATGTGCACTGTGTGTAGTTGAAATTTGGGTGGATGAATTGAAATAGGAGACTTCAACTAACCATCTAATTAATCATGCATGGAACTACTTTAGCATTGATGGTATCATACAATGCTTCAACTTTTCAACTTATAGGAAAGGCAGAATAAAAAAAAAAAAATTGGGGCTAAAAAAATTGATTTGCAAAAGTGTAGGATAATGGAGTTGTATGATATATATAACGGTGCATTTTACAAAAATTTCAGGTTTTCAAAATTAAGTATACAACAAGCTATTAGCATACAAAAATGGGCTTTGCGGCGGGTGGTACAAACAGCGAAATGAAGCGTGTAACGTCACTTCGACAACTCTCCCCTTCCCACCCCAACACCAAGTATGATATTGTCACTTGATAGGGTGGCAGGTGGATTAGTGGAGGAATTGGTACCTCCTTGTCGGTGGGTACATTGACCAGTCCTCGACTTTGGATGAGGTGAGGAGTCTTGCGGAAGGAGTGGGCGATCTTCTTTGTTTAACAGTCTGAAACAAGCCAAACTACTTATCACAACAAGATCATTAACAAAACTGAAATTTAAACAAAACTATGCAATTAAATTAGTGACCGAGATCTTGCAAAAGCCACTCCCAAGCGTAATATCTGAGGGGTTTCATGGGGGTCTAGGAGGAGAAGCACCTCCGTGCTTGCGATGAGTGTCTTCTTGATTGAGTTCGACCTGCTCCTTTGTTTTAAGTATCCTGCTCTCTGGTGGTGCTGGTGGGATGACTAATGCAGGAGATTCTTCATTAACTGCTTTTTTGTTCTTTGTTAATCTTTCCTGCAGTTCTTGTGGACTGTATTTTCCCACATTTTCACCACTCAGGCATACTTCATCTGAATTATGCTCCTCATCCCCTGCTGACTTATGCTTGTTGCTCAGGTGAAAATGTTGAGCTTTAGGGTCATGTTTTCGAAGGTGAGCTGCATGACTCCATTCCGGCAGTTGATTATGGCATTAGATGTGGCCAAAAATGGCCTCCCAAGTATGATGGGCACTAGGTTGGTGCCCACTTGCCCTTCAGCTCATGTCGAAAACCCGCAAAAATCCACCGGATAGTAGAATTTGTCTACCTTCACCAAGACATCCTCAACTATTCCCTTTGGTATTTTCAGTGATCAATCCGCTAAGGATAAGGTTATGTTTGTAGGATTCAGCTCCCCCGAACTGGCGTACCTTTGAACAGCGGTAGGTTAACTCTTGGCTCCCAGTCACAGTAGTGCTTTGTCTATAAGGATCCCTCCAATGTTGACTGAGATGGTAGGGGATCCTGGATCTTTATATTTCACTAAGGTTTTGCATTGGATGATAAAGTTGACTTGTTCTGTCAAGAAGGCCTTCTTGTCAATGCCCAACCCTTTCTTGATTGTGCACAGGTCCTTTAGAAAATTAGCATAGGTTGGCACTTGTTTGATCATGTTAAGTAGTGGAATGTTCACTTTTACCTGCCTTAGTACCTCCCGGGATGCACATGCTTGGGTATGCTCGGTGGTTGGGGGAAATGGAGGAGGCATGCTTTCCTTCATCAGTCCTCTTTAATGAATATGTGATCGGCTCCACTTCCCTCTTTTCTCTGGTTTCTACAACGGGGTTTGAGCCTTGGTGCTCAATTCCTTACCACTCGTCAAATGATAATGGCCTTGCTTCATCTATCTTTGGTGCGGGCCCAACGAGCCTTAGCTTAGTTCATGCGCTCCCACTATAAGTTGGGTAGTGTGCGGGAAGAGTCTCACATCACGTAGTTCTTTGTTGATTAGTGGAGTCTTGTGATGGATGACTGCAGGGTATCAATTTTGTGATTGAGGCTATTATGGGCCATCAATTCTTTGCTCCACGAAAGCTTACCATTTTCTATTCTTTTGATTCATTTGAGCATTAATAGCTTCTGCTCCTCTACAAATTCCCCGCCACCCTTTCCCGGAATTCATAATAACTGTTCACGAGGAAAAGAATAGTGGCTCTTCTTTGGATTAGAAATTGGACCCATCTTTATTCTTCTTCTTGTGCACACAGGAACGTATCTTTGGAGGTTTAGGCATCGAGAGGTTGGGAGTGGTTCTTCGGTTAAGGATTGTAGAGTGTTTCATCACGGGCATCGGTGGTGGCTATTTTGGCCTGACATTTGCATGTTCAGCCATCAAATCCCTTATAGAGGGAGAAATGGGGCAGTGTTCTCCTTGATGACTAGTGGACTGGAAATTAAAACAGGGCTGGAGAGGTACAGGTGTTTCAGCTATTGCCCATACTTCATGCTGATTTCTCATTTCAAGTTATTCCATCCTTCTGGTCAGGGTGGACAACTTAGCCTTTAGTTCCATCCTCCGTCAGTGAATATATACCTCCCCTTTGATTTACTAGTTGCCTGTGTCATCGGTTTTCCACTGCGATTGGTTCATCCCGAGCTGGAGGGTTTCGGTAACATAGTTGAGGAAGTCCATGGCTTAAATCACGGATTCTTGCTAAGGAAGTCCCTCCACATGATTACCGATGGTTGTTTCATGGCGGGGGACATTCCATCGTAAGTGGTTTACCCGACATCCAGGTATCAAAGCCACATGGTGAGGCCATTGATGGTTTTCAGATACCTTTCGACAACGATAAAATTTTCCTTTGTCGTGGCTCAAGGTGTAGATTGCCTCTTCAAATTTATGGTCTTGTGTGCACTGAAGAACTTCTTCAAAGTGCTCTTGACTCAGCCCGATTCTGATGGTCACTGGCCTTAGTGGTGGCAAATTTTGGCTTTGTCTTTGAGGTTAAGGGAAAGCTTTCCTTCCAACAGCTCCATGTCGGTTGCCCTCTTTGAGAGTTGTACAAACTTCCTCGAAATCCGGATGTGTGTGGATTTTCATTTTCCATACCATGATAAGTTGGGAGCAGGGGCATTAGATAAGGCCTCACTACCACATCCTCAGCAGGGGGTATAATGCATGAGGGTGCACTCACCCTTGGTGGGTGTATGTGATCCCTCATTGACCTGTAGGCATTAGGCTTCCTTTGAGCCTTGTTGTTGAAACCTCTTGCTCTTGAGTGGGGTCTCCATCGGTTCAATTGTGCAAACTGATTCCACACCCTTGTTCAACTGGAGCACTTAGCCTTTCCAATCTACCTGTAGTGTTTATGTCCCCCTTTGCATAGGCTAGCATGAACCGCAACCTGACAAGAAACCAACAAAAACAAGGCTACGAGGGTTGATGTTAGTTAAAAAAAAGAAATAAAAACAAGACGAAAATGTATATGAGCAGTACAAAGTTCAAAATTTCCCTATGATGAAGCGTAAGGAGGAAAAATGGTAAAATAAAAAAGAAATGAGAATTCACTGATACCTATGATGTAGATCACAAGTTCACAACTTCTCTTTCTCACTAGGGCACCATCCCCGGCAACAGCACCATTTTGATTCGCGTGCAAATTAGGTTGATCCGGAATCAACAAAATTTATAAACCTAAATTCCTCCTCTTTGCCAATAGCCAAGCTCTTCTTGATATAGTTGATCGTGCCACGTAGGCTGACTAAAATCAACAAAATTTTATATACACCCTGAGTTCCTACTCTTTGCTTGGTAGTCGACTGCTGCTGAGTATAGTGAACAAGGTCGAACACGGGGATGGGTTTTCATCCTAAAAATGATTTGCATAAGTGCACGAAGGTAAGACTTTCTATTTGGACTTTTTAGATTTTTGTTTCAAAACAGTGGAAGTAGTTTAACTGCTGAGAAATTGTAGAAACTGAAAGTGATGTGTGAAAAGTTAACTTTGAAGATTTAGGTCACTAACTTGGCAACTTAGGGCAAACAAGTGTCCTCGGGTTTTATCCTCGCGTTATGACAAGCAACCTATAGTCCAAGCCACAACCGGATCTATGTTTAACTAGCAAACCTCACCCTAAAAACAACTCCTATTTGAGTTAACACAGGTAACATGCATCTATGGCCCTTTTCATTTTGAAACCCTAACATTAAATATCATCTCAGAGGCTCGTAAAGACCATCTAATGAACCACAGTGCATCTAGCAATAAGTATGCACTGTATCCTGAAGCATGGTAAGTATTGGCCAAATTAATAACATTCAATGCTATTCAACCATATTTTGAGAAGATAGGGCCATAAACCCGGTACCTGTAGCTTTTAATACAAGAGGACAACCTGCACTTCCCCCCTGCCAAGCTAGCTTCCTTTCTCTTCAAAGAAAAGGAAGCAGCCAAGCATCTCTTGAGTTGTCATCCTCAAGAGAGTGTTTGGCAGCCAAGAGAAAAAAATAATTGGAAAGAAAGGAGAAAAGAGAAAAACAAAACAACTAAAGCTAAGAAAAATATTTACATAAAATAAAAACTTGCGGTGTATCGATTTATTTGCTTAGGGTTAATGGGAGGGAAGCATATGAGCCACCCAATATGAAAATACCACAAAGCCTAACAATTTGGCTAATTTTACGGGACAAGAGTAATACACCAAGAATTGAAGTCGGTTGCGTAATTACAAAAGCATGACAAGGCGTGAATTTCGCTAAGGCTCGAATTTCGCTGGGCGACCAAAATTTCGCCCAGCTAGCGAAATCACCAGAATGCTTAATCTGCAAAATTTAAACTGGCGTGGTGATTTTGCTAGCTTAGTGGGGACTTATGTGAGTAGCAATGAAGAACTAAGCTAGGAATAGTGCTTTTAGCGAAAATTTTGAATCTAGCGAAAATTGTCAGTTTCGCTAAGGTGAAATTTTATTGAGGCTGTGAAAATTTTCGCAATCCAGCGAAGTATGCCCCGCAATCTTAGCGAAATTCCTGGGATTTGCTGATTCATCACTGCATTGCTATTTGTCCTCTACTGCATCGATTTCCATCACTTTGCCTTCATTCTTTCTTCATGATTCATCATATGTCGATATTGAACTCCCAAAGTACGCAAAAACCTGCAAAACAACCAAAAATACCCTCTAAACGGCATAAGCGATACTAAGAAGACTTGAACACTTCAATTGGCATAAATGACATGATTAGCGCGCAAAAAGCACTCAAAACCTATCTAAAATAGGGTTCAAAATAGCACTTTTTGGGCACTAATCACACCCCCAACAAACGTTGTGATCCTTAGCGAATGAAAAAACAAAAGGAGATGTATGTGGTGAATTTCAAAAGGTTATGATTAAAGGTTTATGTACATATAAACATTGTCACTTAAACTGAAAAATGGACACAGAGTTTCTGAAAATCGACATAGAAGAGCCAAAACCAAGCAAGAACAATTTTAGGTCAATATTGGTTCCATGATTCTCAACTTGAATTTCCACCTAAGTAATGGTTCTATAGCAGTTACGCCCGATAAATTGCAAAATTTGTCCTCCTGACCCGGCGACCATGGCCTTAAATTTGTTGAACAACCTAGATAAGGATAGTTCATACTTCTTTCTTTATTGACCCACCTTGTAGGATGCAATGCTTAAAGTCGACTTCACGAAGTCAGGTGCAGGGTCCGCAGATGACTCCCAGCGAGTGGGTTTAGGGCATCGAAGCGAAAAGGATCACTTGATACAAACTCGAGGAAACTACCCTGGACTCCGAATGACTTGAGAAAATCAAGCACCTACAATTCGTTAGACTCTACCTATCCACCCATGTAGCGAACACTGTCGATGACTCCCGACGATTAAGGCATAGGGCATCGGGTTTCAGGCTTCGCCATACACCCCTGGACCGTGCTCGGGTTTTCAAAAGGCCAAAGCTTCACATTTATTTTCTTTTTCTTCTTTTCTTTTTCTTTTTCTTTTCTTTTCCTTTTTGGAAGACAACATTGAGTGGCACAAATGTGGGCAACACAAACCTATCTTAGGTTACTTGACATGTAAAATGACTATGCAAGCGAAAGGAAGTAAACAAATTCACAGCCTATTGGAACAATCTGGAGTGCAGTGTGTGAATTAGCATAAGGGAGAAATTTTCAAGTTGATCATGCTGGAACTTCAATTGACCAAAAATTGACTCAAGCATGGAATTTGCTCTAACATAAAGGTGACAAACAGTGATTCAATTTTCCAACAAAAGCAATTCAATTGTCCAATTTGAAGCAATTCAATTGTTCAATTGAAACAATTCAATTGTCCAATTAAAGCAATTCAATTGTCCAATTGGAGACAAAAACAACTACATATGGTAAAGGCACAAAACATGGTATGCAAAAGTCTATATATATATACTGAATAGCTTTTGATATAGCCAAAATGGCTAATACATGAACAAGGCTAAACATACAAAAGTATCCTTTGCCTACTATGGCTAATACATAAATCCTAATCAAAATTAGTAATGAGGTTGTCAGCGGTAACTATCTGCAAAAAATCATAAAGAAACCTAACCACCTCACTTCTTTGTGGTGGTGGTGGGTACAAACTAGCTGCTGCTGCGGCAAAACATCCCAGATAAGGCTCTGCGTCGTGGTGGGCTCACGATCGAGGAGGGAACACGAGGAAAGGCCCAAGTGCGTCATGATACTGCTGAAGCATAGAGTGACTTGGGCCAGCCTACGATCTATCTTTGCACAATGGCTGCTAGTGAGCAGATGGCATCCATCACACCTGCTATCTCTCGCGAGCTGGCGTGAACATACTCAGGTGAGTGGTGTGCTGAATAAGATGGGCCGGGTGTATCAGCTGCAGCTGCGGATGTGGTGTGTGGAGGAGGAGATGAAGGTGATATCTGCGGTACGGACTCCTACGCATCTCGGGCTCGGGCGAGCCTTTATAGTCTGCGTGGAAGTCCTCGGCCACCCCGTCCCGGTACCTCTCCTTTGGTCACGTGGTCGGAGGTGGAAGAGGTGGGCACTGGTCATCACCGCTCATGACGCTGACCAGGGGGCAATCTAAAATATACCTCTCAATCCTGGGCTCCTCTTTGGGAGTCCAAATGCTCGAGCACAGCGAGATGAGTCTCGGCATCAACAACGGAAGACTCTCTGCTCGCACGAGGCCCTTCCGATGGACCTTCTCCTCGAAATGCATCAAGGAGGTCATCACCGGTTAAGAGATTTGAACTGAGAAATACATCCCTCGGAGATCCGATTAAGAGCCTCGAGATGGCTCCCCTCCGCTATAAATGTGTCTTGTAGGCAGAGAGCAGTTCGTCGAGGAATAAGTGAAGTCGTCGGCCGGCGCCCGGCGGGAGGCTGCCTGTAAAATCTTGGGGGTCGGTTGTGGGTGTCTCGGCGGTCTTTGGGCCATCTCTCGATGAGGTGGGTGGGCCCAATCTCTATAACCCTCTGCATTGGCCGGCGGTATACGCAGGCCCAAAGCTGCTGAAATATCGGCCGCTCACAGTGTGCTTTCATGGCGATCATTAATAGAAAGCCCGAAGCTCATCACGAACCATACGCTCTCGAGATGTCATCGAGTGGTAAAACTGCAGCACCACTCGTGGGTAATATCTTGCCTGCGAGTCATGAAGGCCGGTGTGGACCAATCCTCGATCCAACCTCATGGACTCCGTTATCTGAGATCAGCCTCAAGTAGCCGGGACAGCCATTAGAATGACTCATTAGAAAGTCCCTCGAATGGAGTGCAGTATTCCCCGGAATGGGGTGCCTACGAACGCGGCCTCGATCTGGAGGCGGTGACAAGCGAGGCGATGATGTCGCTCCCGCGGCCCGATGTGGCCCGGTGATGGCTGCGGCGGAGGGAAAGATGACTCGGGGCCGGTGTGCGGGCCCGCTTGGATGAGCGAGGGCCCTCTTGCGCTCTCACGAGGCGCGATGGGGCCGGGGTCCCGTAGGTGGCCTGGCTGTCGTGAAATCCACGGGAGCTCCTCGGTCTTGCCTCGGGGGACCGGTGAATGCGGGCGGGGCCGGAGCGGGCCTCTTTCTCGGGTGTGCAGATACGACCGTAGAAGGCGGGACCACCTCGGTACCGGACCGTATACGTGAGTGCGAGCAGGACCTTTGGAGGAGGGCTCACGCTCGAAATATAACTAAGGCCGCGAATACGAGGCGGGGCTCTTTGGAGGTGGCGAGGTCACTGAAACAGGTAGATGAACCAGAGCTCACTGGCTACAGCTCACACCGGCTCTGGAATAGCCAAATAAGGCCCGATGAGACCCGAGCCATTGGAGCGAGAGGTGGCCCATAGATGCGGGGCGTTGTGGTATGATAGCGGCTTTCGGCGATGGTGGTGAGCGGTGTTTGGAACAACGGCGGTGGTGACCCGGGGCTCCGGTCGTGGTGCGCGGCGGCTGGTCGCGGCGACGATGGAGGCGATCTGGGCGCCGGTCGGTGAGGCGCCGGCCCGGCTCGATCGAGGCGGGGGCGAGACTGCGGCGGTGCGTGTGACGAGAGCTAGGCGACTCGGGGCTTGGTGGGAGGGAGAATGTAAAGTGACAAAACCTTCCCCCTCCCAAGGTATAAATAGAGCATTGTGGTATGAAAGGGTCTTTCCTCTTCATTTATTTGGTCTAGCAAATTTATTTCCGACTGCCTCATTTGAAATTCAAAATTTTTAGATTTTAATTTTACTAATATATAATAAATATAAGATTATGATACAAATTATTAGATGATACTAGAATTAGAGAATTTAATATAAAAATACCATAATATAAAAACAAAATTACTAAAAATGGGAAAAGCTGCAAAGTTAAAATTATAAAATAACCAAAAGTATTAAGAATTAGCGAATTAAAACAAAAAAGCAAAAATTGTGAGCGCAATTCGGTTTTGAAAACACCGAACCACGTTCATTTCCTTCAAAATTACTCAAGGAGGGTCAAGGAGAATGGTCACTCCAACCCCTGCGTGGCACAGGCGATTCCATTATGTTGGGTGCCCAATTGTTGACCTGGTCCTCAGTGATGGCTTTTGAATTGAGCAATTGGCCTGCAGTGGATGTTGATGGCAAGACCAATATCTCTTCATCTCCTTGGTTGCCTATTCCTTGCAATTCCTGGACACTTTGTTTTCTTGCATGCTGACCATTTGAAACAACTATCGGTGATTTTCATTTTTACGCGAGGCTATGTTTGTTGTTCAAATGAAATATATTCAACTCGAGTCATGTTACCAAAGGTAGTTGCATTACTCCATTAGGTAATTTATTATTGCATTGGTTGTGGCGAAATGGTCTTCCTAAGATGATTGGTACATGATTGGGTTCGCACCGTTGGCTCGATGTCGAAGCACCCGCAAAATCTTGGAGTAGTAGGAATTTGTCTATCTTCACTAAGACATCCTCGGCTATCCCCTTAGGGATTTAGATCTATCGGCCAATGAAAGTGTGATGTTGGTGCAGGTTTAGTTCCACCTAAACCTAGGCCTTTGTATGCGAGATGCGGCATTAGGTTCTGCGGCTCCTAGGTCGAGTAATGACGTCTATCACGATTCCCACCAATATTAACTGAAATTGTGGGAGATCACGGATCCCTTAATATTTGGCGGATTCTTACTTCAGTTATAGCATGACTTGTTCGGTAGAAATGCCTTCTTCTCAATGCCTAATCCCTTCTTAATTGTGCAAAGATCTTTCAAAAATTTTGCATAAGCAGGGAGTTGTTTGATTATGTCCAATAGAGGTATGTTAACCTTCACTTGCTGAGATGCCTTCTTCTTACCTCTAAGTGCTTGTGGAAATGGAGGTGGTATGCGGTATTTCATTGAATCTTCCTTTAGGAGAATATGCTCGAATGCAATTCTCCTCACGATTCAGATTCTTCAACGGGCTTTGGCATGGGTGATCAACCTCTTTTCCACTTCTTAGGGTAATTATAGCACCCTTCATCCATTCGAATTGTTGGATGATCTACCTCATGGATTCCCTTTGGGTTTGCTTTGTTTGGGAAGGAACCTTCCCCTCTTTCTTGTACCTCTAGCAACTTGATCTTGGTGATTGAATGCGTAGGTTGTCGATTTTTGGTTGAGATTGCTCTCGAGCCCGTCTATTCTCTTATTAGAGTGTACTTTCCTACGATATCAATCACTTTGTGCCGAGTTGCACATTGATTCCTTTTTGTTCCTCAACAAAGTTGCCTACCACCTTACTCAAATTCAATATGGCTTGTTCTACTGGAGAAGGATGATGGTTGTTGTGTGGCTGTGAGGGGAACGAGCGGAGTTTGACACACAGGAGGTACATAGGCAGGGGGTTGGGTCTCCATGAGAGGTTGGGGTGATTCCTCCAGTGGAATTGTAGGTATTACCATATGGAGCATTGGATTGTTGTGGCTTGTGATGTTGCTCCTCACGGTGTTTGCACATTCGACATCAAATCCTTCCTTTGCGGGGGCCATAGGACATGGATTACTGCTTTGGGTGCACGGGGGATTGAAGTGGTGCAAGTTAGATGTGTAGGATTTTCGATCCCTTTGCATGCACCTCTTGGGCTGTTTGCCTTCAAGCTCCTCCACTTTCCTTGCTAGAGGTTGAAATACAACCTCATCTCTATTTCTTACGCGGTGCATACATCCCACCCCTTGGAGTTAGCGTGGATCTCATCCTTTCGATTCTCTAGGGTTAGGCTCGTCCCAACCCTTAAGAAGTTTCAGCCACGTAATTTAAAAAATCCATGGCTTCGTCCGGATGCTTACTTAGAAAGTCTCCTCCACACATGGTTTCCAAAAGCTGCCTCATGGCAGGAGACATACCACCATAGAAGTGGTTCACCAACATCCCGAAGTATCGAGCCCGTGATGTGGACGAGGCAGCGATGGTTTCCATAAATCTCTCCCAACAACACATTAAAATCTCACCATCTGTTTTGCAAAGGTGTAGAATTTGTCTTTTCAAATTATTAGTCTTATGAGAAGAACTTCTTGAAGTGCACTTTGCAGCTGGCCGATTTCTAATGGTTCCTAGGCCTCGTGAGTTTAGCCAAATCTTGGCCTTGTCCTTTAGGAAGTAAAGTGGAAATGCTTTTAGCTTGGCAAATCCATGTCCATCATACCTTCCTTAAAAGGTAGTGCAAACCTCCTCAAAATCCCTAATATAGTGTATGGATTTTCATTTTCCATACCATGATATGTGGGAGTAGGAATTTGAAATATGGCCTCATTGCTACATCTTCGGGGAGGAATGATACGAGGATGGAGCCTTGGCACTCTAGGAGGGTGGATGTGATCCCTCATGGTTCTATGGTACACAGTTGGATTCATTGGGGTTTCAGGCTGACTGTTGTTCTTCAGGTAGTGGATCCATGTGTCGGTGTGTGCCCGGCTTCGGCAGGTGAGGTTGTGTGCGATTCTATGCGGTCTTCTGATGTGTTTTTGTCGACCTTTGCATACCTGACTGTTACCTGGCGAGACTGACAAGAGCACAAACCCCGACTTACAAAAAGGTTAGGGTTAGCTAAAATAAAAGCATTGTATAAAAAAACAAAAAGCAGTGAGATTCTTTGCAAAAGTGATGAAGCTTTTAGATTCTTTGTGAGTTTTAAAATTAAAAAGATTACCTTCACTTGTGATGTTGATCCACAAGTACATGACTTATCATTCGTAGTTTGGCACCATCCCAGGCAGCGGCGCCATTTGGTCGTGCCACTTGTTAGGCTGAGCTAAAATCAACAAGAATTTATATACACCTAGCTTCCTGCTCTTTTGCCCGAGTAGTCATTTCTTGCCAGTATAGTGGTATAGAGGGTCGTTCACGAGGATGGGTTTTCATCCTAAAAATGATTTGCATAAGTGCACGAAGGTAAGACTTTCTATTTGGACTTTTTGGATTTTTGTTTCAAAACAGTGGAAGTAGTTTAGTGGCGAGAAATTGTCGCCTAGTGATGTGCGAAAAGTTAGCTTTGAAGATTTAGGTCACTAGCCTTGGCAGCTTAGGGCAAGCAGTGTCCTCAGGGTTTATCCTCTCGGCGTTATGACGAGCAACCTATAGTCGAGCCCTGGCCCAGGATCTATGTTTAACTAGCAAACCTCACCCACCCCAAACAACTCTATTTGAGTTAACCACAGGGTAACATGCATCTATGGCCCCTTTTCAGTTTGAAACCCCAACATTAAATATCATCTCGAGGCTCGTAAAGACCATCTAATGAACCCACCCAGTGCATCTAGCAATAAGTATGCCTTGTATCTGAGCATGGTAAGTGTGGCCAGGAAATTAACATTCGATGTTATTGACCATATTTGAAGATAGGGCCATAAACTAGGTACACAGCAGCTTTTAATACAAGGGGACAACCTGCATATGCCCGCACTTAAGCTAGCTTCCTTTCTCTTCAAAGAAAGAGGCTTAGCCAAGCCTCTCTTGAGTTGTCATCCTCAAGAGGGGTGTTTGGCAGCGAAAATAAGGAAGAGGAGAGAGAGAGAGAAAAGCAAAACCTAACTAAAGCTACGAAAGATATTTACACTGAAATAAAAAACTTGCGAATTGCTTCCTCGATTTGTTGCTTAGGGTTACAAAATGGGAGGGGGCTTATATAGGCCACCCAATATATGAAAAATACCACAAAGCTAACAGATTTGGCTAATTTAGGGACAAGAGAGTAATACACAAATTTAGTCGGTTGCATTAATTACAAAAGCATGACAAGGCGAATTGTTTATTTAAGGCTCGAAATTTAATAATGGTAATTTCGTATGTGAGAATCACCAGAAGATAGAAAATACAAAATTCGCTAGGTAGTGGTGATTTAAGCTAGCCTTCTTCTTAACAATGGAATTATGTGAAATGTAATCACAAATTCATTAGGAATAGTGCTTTAGCGAAAATTTTAGGTCTAAAGTGTCAATTTAAAGCTAAGATTGTGAGTACCGCTAAGGCTGCAGTCACCGCAATCCAGTGAATTTCGCGATCTTAGCGAAATTCACAGGTTCTTGATTCATCAACGCATTGCTTCTGTCTCTCTTTGCATCGATTTCAATAAAGCTGCCTTCATTCTTTCTTCATGATTCATCATATCTGGAGTATTGAACTCCCAAGTGCAAAAACACATAAAACAGCCAAAAATACCCTCTAAGCGGCATAAAGCGTCTTAAGAAGACTTGAACACTTCAATTGGCATAAATGACATGATTAGCGCGCAAAAAGCACTCAAAACCTATCTAAAATAGGGTTCAAAATAGCACTTTTTGGGCACTAATCAATAGTGGTCTAGGGTCGAACACGGGGATTGGTTTTCTTCGTGAGAGAAGAGTTGCAGTGTATTGAAAATGATGTTTCCTCTTTGGATTTTTAGGATTTGTGTTAAAAGAAGTGTGGATGAATGGTTGAAAACTGGAAACAAATTGAAATAAAAGTTAAAGGAGAACTCCTTGAAGTCTCGGGCCACTAGGCTTAGGGTTCTAAATGGCTTGACATGTCTAGGGTCTTTTCCTCGTGTTGGGGAGGGATGACATATAATCATTTCTGAGCAGGATCTTCATTAACTTTAAAACCTAAACCCTAAAAGTTTTCCTCTTGAAAAATGGCATTCAATGAGCATAAATGCTCCCAAACAGTGATAACACACCTCCTAAACCTACCCTACAGTGAATAATAGGAGATAGATAACTGGGTATCAGTAGATCTAGTGATAAGTATCCACTGAACCCAAAAAGCTTGCCAAATGCATGTTAGAGAGAGCATGCCTAAGAGATTTAACCTAAGGTGAGAAGAAGGAACGCAAATACCCATAAATGCATACATGAAAAGCATGTGAGAACATGCGACACCTCAAAACCTTAACACTGAGCCTTCCTCTTCAAGGATGAGGGGCCTTAGCCCGAAGCATCCATGATTTGTCATCATCAAGGGGAGTTTGGATGGTGAGAAAGTGTAAGAAAGTGAAGGAAAGGAAGAGCAAATCACAAACCAGCTGAGGGAGAGGAAGCTTCGTGCCCAATTTTATTGATTGATTGATGGACTTCCAGATTGATTGATGTTACAAGCTTAAGCCAGGCTTACTAGGTGCTGATGTAAGAGGAAATGTATGTACAAAACCAAAATTACATCAAGGGAAAATTTGTACAAAGCCCAGTAAGTGGGTCAAAAGCGATCAACGTGAGTGCGAGGGGCTTGAGTGTTGTGAAATTTCGCGGCTACTGAAATTTGCAGTCGCCAACCCTACAAAATTTGCGAGGTTGAAAATTTTGCAGCCTGCTGAAATTTTCAGGCTCCTTCTCTTCATGATTTTACTCAATTTCCTCTGGTTCAATCATGCATCTTGAATTGGCTCCGATTCATCGTATTTGAATCAGATTGAGACAATGAGGCATTTAGCACGCAAAACTAAAAATAAGCTAGTGAGCGGTAGCCAAGCCGGGGACCTCGATGTATCAATTAGGTTATTTAAGTTGATTAGTACACAAAAAGTGCTTAAAACCTGCTATAAACAAGGCTCAAAATAGCACTATTTGGGTACTAATCACTCCTTTAGAGTTATGAAATGATAGGAAACCCAGTTTGAAACATTTTTGCATATGGGGATGTCCAGCTCATGTGTTGAAAAAAAAAATTGGAAAGTTAGAGCCACGTAGTGAACTATGCATTTTTGTGGGATACCCTAATGGTACTAGAGGAGGTTTATTCTATAGTCACCAAGATAACAAGGTATTTGTATTGACAAATGCAACCTTTCTTGAGCATGACTATATGAAAAGCTTCAAGCCCAGAAGTAAGATTGTTCTTGAAGAATTACTTTTAGAGCAGAATGATGCGCCTTAGTTAACAAGTTTTGTTAAAATTCAAAGGCAAAGAACCTTAATACCTAATCGAGATCCTCCACAGCTTTGTCGTAGTGGGAGGGAAATAAAATTACCTTACTGTTCGGTGAGAAGAAGCTAAGCTTGTTGTTGTTGAAGATGGAATACAAGATCCTTTATCTTATTAAGATTGTCTGAAAATCATTAGCAAAGACTTATGCAAATATACATTTTCCATAGAAAAATATTCGCCTAAGAAGGGCTCCATAAGATGCTGATCATAAATGATAAGATTGATTGCGGAGAAAAATGAAGATAGAGTCGTATTCACATACATGAAAATTATATATGAATTAAAAAAATCAGTCAACAATGGAGGATGTTGATAAGGATGAATGGCTAAAAGGAATGAATTTGGAGATGGATTCCATGTAAAACTTGAAGATCTTCTGAAGGGCCATAGGATGTAAATGCATCTATAAGAGGAAGAGAGGAGTGGACGGGAAAGTGGAAACTTTCAAAGCTAGATTAGTGGTCAAGGGTTATACCGTTTGGTTTTTTTTTTTTTACATAAAAGTTTGGTTAAAGCAACCTAATTCGCAGTGCACGAGATCCTGAAATATAATGGATTTAAAATTAGAAACCTAGTATGTCGAACCCACAAGGAAGAGATGGCTTAAGTACCCTGACTACTCGAGAATTTCCTTTATTTAGCGAATTAAACTAAGTGATTGATTTATTTCATTAAAAGCGAAACTAAGTTAAACTAAAAATCTACTCTAAAAGATTAGCAAGTGGTCGGATTAAGTTATAAGAAAAACGTTAAGGAATAACACTAGGGCCGGTTGTTTCCATTGGTGCATTTATGGCTTATTCTCATTAAGTGCTAATTAAGTGAAGATGCTCTTGTGTCTACCCAAGGAACTATGTATGAGGTTCTCTCTTTCGAGTCTCACCTCAATTTCTTACACCTAATCCCTATTCTCCTTTTGGTCCATCTAGGTCAAACGACTCTTTACTTGTTCTAAGGTAAATCAATCCTTAGGAGTTTCCATTGATCACCTTTCGGTCTATATAATGAAATTTCCTTGGTTATGCTCAGATAGATCACCTTTCGGTCCATACGATCATCACATAAGGTTAGATGATGTCCCTCATAATGAAATCCATATAGTACTAGGCATCCTTAATTTCCTAGACTTCTTTGATTAAGTCAAATTGCTTTTATCAATTGTGAAATATTATAGAATGAAAATCAAGTCCCAAGGGTAAAATTCCAAATGTAACTTTGAAAACCCTTTTAGCTCTAGGGCTCAATCTCACTACCTAGCATGCAACAATTAGATAAAAACCTGGAAATTCATAACACTACATCATAAAACATCAACACAAATTCTGACCACAAAATCATTCGATATATTGCAAAATCAAACACCAATGTCAACGTGATTGACCTAGAGGAGGATCTAGCCACTCATAATAACCTCAAAACTAACAATATCATGTCTAAAATAAACATAATGCTGAAGATTAAGAAAGAGAAGGATTTAGGGATCTGAAGCAAATGAAGTAAAGGCCTCCCCAGCTTGCTCCGCGCTACGAGAAGTCTGCAGTTGGATCATGCAACTTGGATCTGAACACAAGCTAAAAACTAAGAAAATCTACAAACCCTAGAAAATGAGAGCTTAGAGAAAAATCCTAGAAGATGAATATGTGCCAAACTCCAAGCCCTCTCCGATAATGTCTATCTCTCTACAAATATTACACAACAAGTATTTGTAGCATTGGAAAATGACCAAAATGGGGATGAGAATGAGAGAATTTTTGTCCTAAACTAGACATCCTTCACCTTGGCGAAGACATGTGTCAAAAATCAAGGTGGCCTTGTAAAACCCCAAAAAATTCGAATTTTCGAGAAAGGGTAAAATGGTACTTTCGGTCAAAATTCAGAATTTTTCTAGATCTTGGATGACAAAACAGACATCACCCGAGAATCGTCTTGAAATATAGCTACCACGTCAAATTTATTGATTCCAAGGCGATTAATTTCATGTTTTTAGAGACCCAGGGAGTAGTGCGGGTGATTCGTGCCCACGATGGGTCTTTGGAATCCAACAAAATTTATATCTAGGGTTCTACCTACTTATTAGAAAAGCTATTACAGTATAGTGGTCTAGGGTCGAACTCAGGGATGGGTTTTCTTCGCACAAATGATTTACAGTGAAGGCCAAAATGGTGAATTTGGTTTGGATTTTCAGGTTTGGTAAAAACAGGGGAGTTGGATGGTTGGAAACTGAAAATAAACTGAAAAAAAATAAGAAAAATAATAAAAGAGATCTCCTTGAAGTATCAGGATGCTGGGCTTAGGATCCTAGGTTCAACTGAGGGCTTCTAGGGTCATTTCCTCGCGTTGGGGAGGATGGCCTATAGTCATCTCCCGTACCGGATCTTCATTTAGCTATAAAACCTAACCCAAATTAATTAACCTTTTGAAAAATGGTATTCATTGAGCATCAGTGGTCCACGACAGTGAGGGCATGCCTCCTTGACCCACCTTCTGATAACATAGAGGATAACTAATGAATCTCGGTGGATCTAGCGATAAGCATCAACTGAACCTAAAAGATTATCAAATACCGATCATTCAAGGTGAATGGAAGGGGTTACAACTAAGATTTGAAGAGAAAAACCAAAAATAACAGTGAATACCTGCGTGAAATCATGAGAACCCTCTGTTACACCCAGTTCCCTTGCCTAGTAGCCTTCCTTTTCAAGGAAAAGAGGGTTTTAGCCGCTCATCCTCCAAGTTGTCATCCTTGGAGGGTGTTTGGCAACCAAGAAAGGGAAAGAAAATGAGAGAAAGCAGAGGAAAAAGAAAAGAAGTGGGAGCTGAAGGTTCCACTTTGTTTCAATATTATCAAAAGTTTTTCTCCTTTACTTAATTAATACGTGCAGGGCTTTATAGCCAATCCATGTCTAATTACCAAAACACAAAAATAAACACTGTGCAAAAGGACAAAGTAGGAAGAAAACCAAAAAGAGAATAAAAAGAAAAAACAGGTAACATGAAGTCAAGGATGAATAGTGGAAAAATAGTGAAGCAGTGCTCTGAGGATGCAAGAATTTTAGCGGGATGAGCAGTGTAACCTGCTTGAAAATTTAGTGAAACAGAAATTTTCTGCTCAATTTTCTTAGCATTTTGCTCTTCTTTCCTTACGGTCTCTAATGCGCAATCTTTGGTTGACTCGAATTCTTCGTGCTTGGATTGACTCAAAAATTTTTGGCATAAATAGCTTGTAAAAACTACAAAATTTGCCATAAAATGCAATCAGTAGCATAGTCGGGACCTTAATGTGCCAATTGGGTTAATTATGCTAATTAGTACACAAAAAGTACTCAAAACCTACAATAAACAGGGTTCAAAATAGCACTTTTTGAGCACTAATCAACGGGACACTTGGCGCATTTGAGTGGCTTAAGATGAGACATGTGTAGAGTGGAGAGCTAGTCAAACAAATAGTTTAAGTGGGACCCAGAAGAGACATGTGGCAACACAAGATTGGAGGAAAATCCAAGGTAGATGGATAGTGATAAGGCAATCAGGAGCCACTTAGGATGTGACATGTGGCAAGTGAGATGACAAGTTATCTTGACTCATCTTGACCAAATTGGTTGGGAGAAGAGAAGGAGAGGGAGGGAGGAGAGCAAACCGAGAAAAGAAAGAGAAAAGAGGAGAGATTTTAGAGTGAGAAGCTCTCACTTATCTTTTCCGATTTCCGGCCCCGATCGGGCCGGCGATTTCATGCGAACCTTGAAGGATGAGGCGTCCTCATGGCAGGGGCTTTTCGCATAGAGACCCGAGTTGGGAGTTTCGACAAACTCAGAGGTAGGATTTTTCTCCTATGGTTTAATCCTTGTTTAAAGGGCAATTCAAATGGCATGGGTTATGTGGCGAGTGGTGAATTGGAGCGAGTCCCGAGACTTTGGAATGGGTGAGCTAGAGAATCGGGATTTGTTTTTGGGCCCAGTCCGAGGGCGGACCTTTGGACTAAGTAATTGTCCTTGTGTTCCATTTTAATGGTGTTGGTTGTCTTGCCCTAAGGGGAGTGTTTGGTTGTGTTTTGAACCATAGGAAGATGCCACATTATGATAGTACGCATTAATTGGACCTTAGAACTTGTTTTTGGGTATGGAATAAAGGGAATTTGGCAGTGCGTCCTTCAAGTATATCGTAGTCACATCAGTGAACTTGATGTTAGGCTTTTGAATTTCTCAATTCGGCCCTCTGTAGACCAAGTTATGGTCCTTTTACCCCAAGTAGTCTAAGTGAAAGACTACTAAAGGTCCAGCGCTGGGGTCAGCCTGCTGGGGTCCTTGCTGGGGTCGGCTCGGCCCGGTCGGCTTGGCTGGAGGTCGGCTCGGTGGGTCAGCTCGCGAGGTCGGCTCGCCCGGTCGGGTTCGGCCCGGAGGCCGGCAAGCGGGGCCGGCTCATCACGAGACCTCAACCGACGGTCTGCTTCTTCATTCGAACTCCGTTTTTTGTGTTCTTGGACTCTATGGAAATATCATTGAGTTATGATTCCATTAATATTCCTGTGGAGGACCATTTGGAGTGTCGGCGTTCGGCCGTGTCGGGCTCATTCGGCTGAGTTTGACTACGTATGACCTCCAACTTCGGAAGGTCTTAACTTCTTCGTTCGAACTCCATTTCGGGTGTTCTTGGACTCTATGGAAAGACCATTGAGTCAAGATTCCAGATATGTTCCTATGGAGGGAATCAGGTGAGCTCAGCCAGGTCATATTTTTTTCTACCAGTTCAGGTCAGCTCGACCAAGTCAGTTCAGCTCGGTTGGGTTTGACTACATATGATCTCCAACTTCGGAAGGTCATAACTCCTTTGTCCGAACTCCGTTTTGGGTGTTCTTGGACTCTATGGAAATCACATTGAGTCAAGATTCCATTCATATTACTTTGGAGGACAATAGGTGTCATGCCAAGCTCAGCCAGGTCAGGTCAGCTCGTCCATGTCAGGTCAGCTCTGCTGGGTTTGACTACGTGTGACCTCCAACTTCGGAAGGTCATAACTTCTTTGTCCGAACTCCGTTTCAGGTGTTCTTTGACTCTATGGAAAACCCATTGATTAACTATTCCAGATATGTTCCTATGGAGGGAATCGCGCAGAATCATCAGGTCATATCGATTCGTCGATTCAGTCGGCTAGACGAGTCGATTTCGGCTCATTTGGGTTTGACTACGTATGATCTCCAGCCGAAGGTCACTCACCGTGCGAACTCCGTTTTGGGTGTTATTGAACTCTATGGAAATCCCATTGAGTCCATATTCCATTAATATTACTGTGGAGAATAGTAGGTGTCATTACGAGGCTCATCGGTCCGGTCGGCTCGGCGTATTAGGTCATTTCGGTGGGACGACTAGGTGTGACCTCCCGACTTTGGAAGGTCATAGCGCTTCTTCGTCGAACTGTTTCGGATGTTCTTGAATCACATAAATCCCATTGAGTCAATATTCCAGATATTTTCCTATGGAGGGAATTTGGTTAGCTCAGACAGGTCATCTCATTTCGTCCAGTTCAGGTCAGCTCGGCCAAGTCAGTTCAGCTCGGCTGGGTTTGACTACGTATGATATCCAATTTCGGAAGGTCATAACTCCTTCGTCCGAACTCCGTTTTGGGTGTTCTTGGACTCTATGGAAATAAACTTGAGTCAAGATTCCATTCATATTACTTTGGAGGATAGTAGGTGTCATGCCAAGCTCATCCAGGTCAGGTCAGCTCGTCCATGTCAGGTCAGCTCGGATGGGTTTGACTACGTGTGACCTCCAACTTCGGAAGGTCATAACTTCTTTGTACGAACTCCGTTTCGGGTGTTCTTGGACTCTGTGGAAAGATCATTTAGTCAAGATTTCAAAAATATTCCTTTGTAGGACACTGGGTGACCATAAAGTTCTGAAATCTATGTTTTTGCACCAAGTGTGCAGGTTGAATGATTATGTAGAGGTGAATAGCCGGGATATGACATGACGATTGCCTGGCATGTTGTAGGCTATGGTATTGGGTATGGTATGGGATTTATATGGGAGGCCATGAAAGGCCATATGGTTTAGTTCCAAAAAAAAACTTGAGACTGAAGATAGAGGATTTCTATGATCGGTTTCACACAGTCCAAGACTGTGGTGGGTTGGGGTTTGAACTGGAAACTAAAAGTTTCTAGGTTTTCTGGTTGTTGATGTTGTATGGATGATTGGAACCAAAATGGTTCATGTTTGTGAAGGGGCTGTGAGGTACCCGGTTGGATGGGTCAAGATGGTGACCTTGTGGCTTGTTTGAATAACATGAAAATTGTGTGTTGTTGGTGTGATGCGTTGGGCAGCTCCAAGATGGACTGTCGGTTTGTTTATTAGCCCATGTGAGCTAATTTTGATGTTATTGCTATTAATAAATAACATGTGGTTAGTATGTGAATTTTGTTAATTAATGCATGATTGATATATTGGCATGTGTTGTATGAAAATGGCATAATGCATTTCATATGCACGGGGGCAACCTAGAACAATAGGTGTGAGTGCATGACATGAAAGAAAAAGGAAAATGGTTGTAAAAGGAATTTCAAAGGAAGATGTTTTCAAGAATTGCCTTGGAGAGTTGTCCAATGATTCACACCAGAGGGGCCCATGAATTGTTTCAGAGAATTTCCCAGCAATTCACCTCGGAGGGTTGTCCAATAGATTTTACCGAAACTCAGTATTATGTTTTCAAGAACAAAAACCTTTTGTTTTGAAAATAGTAATTTCTCACTCTTGGCTTAGGTCGCGAGATTTTTGAAAAAGAAAATTTAATAACACGTAAAATAAAAGAAATAAACCGGGCGTCCTCGGGTTTCGGTTCGGACTCGCCATTCGGTTCGGACCGGGCTTGGGGGTCGCTACAGTGATAATCTCCTACATGGGTTACTCCCCACCTAAGTGTTCATGCAATGGCACACCAAATATTCAAGTAAAACATATAAGTCTCTACTCAAATATCTACATGATATGGATGAGAATGTGACCCACCCACTCCCATGTCTCGAGCCCTCACTATTTTCAAAACAAAAGGTTTTTGTTCTTGGCTTGATATCTGGTTTCGGTAAATACAATGGACAACCCTCAAGGGTGAATTCTTCGGGTAATTCTCTGAAACAATTCATGACCCCTCAGAGCGTGAATCATTGGACAACTCTCCCGAGGAAATTCTTTGGAAAATCTTCCCTTTGAAATTCCTTTCACAACCATTTTCCTTTTTGCTTTCATGTCATGCCTCCACCTATTGTTCTAGGTTTCCTAGTGCATATGAAATGCAATATGCCATTTTCATACTAACACATTGCCAATATATGATCATGCATATATTAACAAAGTTCATATACTAACCACATGTTATTTATTCATAGCAATAACATCAAAATTAGGTCACATGGGCTAATAAACAAACCGACAGTCCATCTTGGAGCTGTCCAACGCATCACACCAACAACACATAATTTTCATGTTATTCAAACAAGCCATAAGGTCACCATCTTGACCCATCCAACCGGGTACCTCACGGCCCCTTCAAAAACATGAACCATTTTGGTTCCAATCATCCATACAATATCAACAACAAAAAAACCTAGAAACTTTTGGTTTTCGATTCAAACCCAACCCACAGTCTTGGGCCCAATGTGAATGTCATAGAAATCCTCTATCGTTCGGTCAGTTTTTTAAACTAAACCATATGTCCTTTCCTTGTGGCCTCCCACCCAGGCATCCCCATACCATACCATGCCATAGCCTCCTGACATGCCATGCAATGGTCATGTCATATCCTGTCTATTCACCTCTACATAATCATGCAACCTGCACACTTGGTACAAAAACATAGATTTCAGAAATTTATGGTCACCCAATATCCTCCAAAAGGATATTTATGAAATATTGACTCAATGGGATTTCCATAGAGTCCAAGAACACCCAAAACGGAGTTCGGACGAAGAAGTTATGACCTTCCGAAGTTGGAGGTCACACGTAGTCAAAACCCTGACCGGTGGCCCGACATGTAGCCGAGCTGACATGACCTTCTTAGAGATCGGCATGACACCTAATTTCCTCCACACAAATATTAATGGAATATTAACTCAATGGTCTTTCCATGGGTTGAGGAGCACTGAGCGAGTTTAGGCAGAAGGAGTTATGACAACCAGAAGTTGGTGATCGTGCGTGGTCAAATCCGGTTAATGGCGTCGGCAGCAGGCGACACGGACTAAGCCGAGCGAGATGACTGGCTGAGATCACCTGATGCCTTCCATAGGAACATATCTGGAATATTGAATCAATGGGCTTTCCATAGATTCCAAGAACACTCGAAACAGAGTTCGGACGAAGAAGTTATGACCTTTCGGAGTTGGAGGTCATACGTAGTCAAACCCAGTTGAGCTGACCTGACATGGCCGAGCTGACCTGACCTGGCCAAGATTGGACTAACACCTAATCTCCTCTACAGGAATATGAATGGAATCTTAACACAATGGGATTTCCATAGAGTCCAAGAACACCCAAAACGGAGTTCGGACAAAGAAGTTATGGTCGTCAGTTAGGCCTCGCATGGTCGGTCGTGGTGACCTCTGTGTGACCTCGGCCAGGCCCCTGACCTTTGGCCAGGAGCTGACCACTAGTGAGATGACCTCGCCATCGACCTCTGGTAGGCACCTGCGGCCGACCTTACCTCTAGCGGTGACCTACAACGGTTGACCTTTACAGCAGGGCTTTCACTTAGATTGCTTGGGGTAAAAATGCCATAACAGTCTCTGAGGTCCAGGGTGAAATTCAAAAGCTAACATCAAGCTCACTGATGTCTTGAATACAAACATACCCTAAGGACTCCTTTACTTAGAGTCCCTTTATTCCCTACCAAGAAACAAAGTTCTAGATCAGTTAATGTGTACTATCACAATGGCGGCTTCTTATGGTTCAAAGCAACGACCAAACATTCCCCTTAGGGCGAGACAACGACACCATTAAAATGGAACACAGGACGATGACTTAGTCCAAGAATCGGTTCACGGAATTTGGCTCCTAAGCAGGTCCAGTTCTCTAGCTCAACGTCCCAAAAATCCTTAGAGATTGTTCACACGGTCACTCAAGGCCTCGCTATGTATGCCATTTGAATAACCCTTAAACAGGATTAAACCAAATAGGAGAAAATCCCTACCTCTGGGAGTTTTTTGACTCCTGACTACGGGTCTCTATCTGCGAAGCCTTGTTGTGAGGATGACCTCTTCCTCTTGCTCTGCCTGAAATCGCCGGTCCGATCGCCGGGAAATCTAAAGAAAGTGAAACTAAAGCAAAACCCTCTCTCTTTTCTCTTTTTCTCGGTTGCTCTCCTCTCCTCTCTCCTTCTCTTCACCTAATAATTTGGTCAAGATGAGTCAGAGAACTTGTCATCTCGCACCCTCACATTCTAAGTGGCTCCTTGGATTACCCTTATCACCTTATCCATTTACCTTGGATTTCCCTCCAATCATGTGTTGCCACATGTTTCTTCTTGGTCCCACTTGAGCTATTTGTTTGGTAGCTGCCACTTGACATGTCTCGGCAGGCAGCTCCAGTGCGTAGAGTGTTCGCCATTGCTCTCGGTCTTATCGAAACGAGTCGGTTTGTCTCGGAATTCATTAGGTCGACGTGGTGGCAGATTTTCAAGGCCGATTCCCATGGTGATGTCCATTTAAGTCATCGAGATATAGAAAATTTTTAGTTTTGACCAAAGTACCATTTTACCCTTTCTTGAAAATTCGGGTACCGGGGGTTTCACAAGAGCCACCTTGATTTTTGACACATTTCTTCGCAAGGTGAAGGATGTGGATTTAGGACAAAAATTCTCATTCTCATCCCATTTTTGTAAGGGCCCAGAAAGAGTGAATTTTCTTAAAAAGGGTAAAATGGTCATTTCGGTAAAAATAGGAAATTTTTATAGATCTCAGATGATGAAATGGACTTCACCGTTGTAATCATCTCATAAAATCTAGCTACCACATCGAATTTCATCGGGTAAAGACCGGTCGAATTTCACGTTTTCCAGTGCAGGGTGTCGGGTGCAGTAAAACAGGTTTGAGAGACATGTGATGTGACAAAAGTCACCCACTACATGTACTCTTGTGACACATGTTTCAAGATTAGAGAGATGATGAAAATGGATGGCTTAGATTGTGCCAAGTGTCAAAAATCTAGAAGAAGGGACATGATGAGAATTGTTAATGATAATAAGACTAAAGATGAATAGTGTCATCTTCTTCATTTTGAGCACAAAATGGGCAGTGGCTGGACGGATTGGCAGTGGGGTGAGGGTTTGTGATTTTTAGAGAGAGAGAGGGCTCATTCTTTCTAGATTTCTGGCCATTCGGACCGTCGGTTCTCGTAGACAGAAGCGAGTTACAGCGGCGAGGGCTACGCGTGGACACCGATTTGGTGGAGTTTCGACAACTCCAAGAGGTAAATATCTTTTCCTACTTGTGTTAATCTTTGGTAAGAGCCCCGTGTAAATGGTTAGGAATGTTCGAGGGCTTGTTTTAGCGTGGGGGGGAGGGTCGGGTGCAAGCTTTGTGAGGCTGATGGAGAAAATTCTATTTTATGAGTGAACAGTGCAATAGAGGTTTCACTTGTTCGAGTGAATAGTGACATGATTTTTTGGTGTGATTTTTATGATGTTAAGTGATTCAAATGAATTGCTTGTGTTTGTTAATTAGCACGTACGAGCTAATTTTGGTGTTATTGATGGTGAATTTGGGGACCAGGGATTAATATGTATGCATGTGAATATATTAGCATGAATGTTTGGGGATTGGCATCATGCATTCCATATGCCTTTGGGGCACCTAGAGACCCTTATTATTAGGAGTCGAGTGCATGATATGAAATTGAAAGAAAAGCGAAAATGTTTTGAAAGAATTTCGACGAAAGATTTTATGAAAAGAATTGCCTTGAAGTTGTCCGCAGTTCTTCGAAAATGGACCATAACTGTTCGGAGGAAATATCCGGCTGGTCGCCTCGGAGGTAGTCGATGTATTTGTCGAAATTCGGTAGTGAGTTTCGAGGAAACGAAATCTTTGTTTGAAAGCTAGATATTTACTAAGCATTCGACCCAGGCATATATGAGGAAGTCGATGAGGACTCGGGACATGGGATTAGGCATGTAGACATTTGAGTAGGTTCATGAAATTGCTTGAATGTGATTGTTTGCCATGACATGTGCACTTAGGTGGGGAGTAACCCATGCAGAAAATTATCACTACTAGGCTTTCCTCACCTTGTCGAGGGATCACCATTTCATGTACAGGGAGTGTACAAATGACGCTCACTAGAGACCACGTTTAGAAGAAAGCCGGGTTGTGGCTTTGGTAGAGACTTTTGTATAACATGTATTAGAAATTGTACATTTTAATATATGTTGAATTAAGAGTAATTCATTAACTCTTGAACTATTATATATAGTTGATGTATTTTGTGAGTATTGATGCAGGGGCCTAAGTGGCCATTATTTTACCCGCATGTGGACCCTGTGTGGTCATTGTTAATTATTGGGACAGGTTTTGTACCTTAGGTAGAGCTCCTCGTGCAAAGGAGACTCTGCCAGATTTTCGTGAGTGGTGTCGGGTTACCCGACATCCACGAGTATTCTGTGGGTTGACGGGTTGTCAACGGACCCCCGGGAAATGGGGCGTCACAATTTTGGTCATTCAATGCTCATATTTTTGTTGTGTAATATTTGTCGGAGATGAACCGTAATGGAGAGGAGCTTGGAGTTTAGCACATATTCATCTTCTAGGGTTTTTCTTTAGCTCTCATTTTCTAGAGGTTTGTATATTTTCTTAGTTTTTTGGCAATGATTTCGAGCCAGGTTACAAGACCCAACCGCTAGAGGACTTCTTGTAGCGGTGGAGCACCGTTTTGGGAGGCCTTTACTTCATACTTGTTTTGTATCCCTAAATACTTCTCTTTCTCTTAATCTTTTAGCATTATGTTTATTATAGATATGATATTGTTGGGTTTGAGTATTATGGTAAATTTAGATCCTCCTACAGGGTTGGTTGTTGACATTGGTGTTTGGATTTTTGTAATATATTGAATGATTTTCTGATTGTATCTTGTGTTGATGTTTTTGTGATGTAGTTTATGAATTTCAAGTTTTATCTAATTGTTTGCATGCTAGGTAGTGAGATTGAGCCCTAGAGCTAAAGGGTTTCAAAGTGACATTTGGAAGTTTACCGCAGGACTTGATTTTCATTCTATAATGTTCACAATTGATAAAAGCTCAATTTGACTTAATCAAAGAAGTCCAGGAAATTAGGAATTACCCAGTATTATGGATTTCATTATGAGGGACATCATCTAACCTTATGTGATGATCGTATGGATTGGAATTAGTCATCTGAGCATAACACATTCATTATATGGGCCAGAAAGGTAATGGAAACTCTGGGGCCCGGTTACCTTAGAACAAGTAAAGAGTCGTTTGACCTAGATGGACCGAAAGGAGAATAGGGATTAGGTGTGAGAAATTGAGGTGAGACTTGAACGAGTGAACCTCATACAGAGTTCCTTAGGTAGACACAAGAGCATCTTCATGTAATTATCACTTAATGAGCATAAGCCATAAATGCAGTGGAAACAAATGAAGCCCTAGTGTTATTCATAGTTTTTATTACAACTTAATCCAAACACTTGCTAATCTTTTAGAGTATATTTTTAGTTTAACTGAGTTTCGTTTTTAATGAACAATCAATCACTCTAGTTTAATTCGCTTAAATAGTGAAATTCTCGGTAGCAGGTGTATCCCATAAACCATCTCTTCCTTGTGGGTTCGACATAGTAGGTTTCTAATTTTAAAGCCATTATATTACTTGTGATCTGTGCACTTGCGAATTAGGTTGCTTTAACCAAACTTTTATGAAAAAAAAACCAAACGATATAACTCTTGACCACTAATCTAGCTTTGAAAGTTTCCACTTTCCCGACCACTCCTCTCTTCCTCTTATAGATGCATTTACATCCTATGGGTTTTACCCTTTCAAGAAGATCTTCAAGTTTTACATCTCGAATTCATTTAACAACGTTCATCATATCAACATTCTCCATTGTTGACATAAGATAAAAGGATCTTGTGCCATTGTCAGCAACAACAGCTTGCTTCTTCTCACCGAACAGTAAGGTAATTTTATTTCCCTCCCACTACAACGAAGCTATGGAGGATCTTGATTAGGTATTAGGGTTCTTTGCCTTTGAATTTTAACAAAACTTGTTAACTGAGGTGCATTATTATGCTCTAAAAGTAATTCTTCAAGAACAATCTTACTTCTGGGCTTGAAGCTTTTCATATAGTCATGCTCAAGAAAGGTTGCATTTGTCTATACAAATACCTTCTTATCTTGGTGACTATAGAATAAACCTCCTCTAGTACCATTAGGGTATCCCACAAAAATGCATAGTTCACTACGTGGCTCCAACTTTCCAGTTTTGTTTTTCAACACATGAGCTGGACATCCCCATATGCGAAAGTGTTTCAAACTGGGTTTCCTATCATTCCATAACTCTAAAGGAGTTCTTGGTATAGATTTAGAAGGAACTACACTTAGTATGTAAACAATAGTTCTCAAGGCATATCCCCAAAAAGAAGTGGGTAATGAAGAGTAACTTAACATAGACCTCATCATGTCAAGTAAGGTTCAATTTCTCCTCTTTCTTGTCACTGTTGCGAAGTTCCTGGTGCTATAAGCTATGATACAATACCACGTGCCATCAAGAATTCAGTGAATTTCGTGTCCAAGTATTCACCGCCTCAATCTGGTCTAATAATCTTGATATAATTACCTAATCGCTTTTCAACTTATGCTTTAAATTTCTTAAACTTACCAAAAGTTTCATATTTTCTTTGCATAAGTAAGCATACCCATATCTTGAATAATCGTCAATGAAAGTGATGAAGTATTCATAACCTCCTCTTGCTTGGACATTTAAAGGTCCACATACATCAGAATGTATTAGAGGTTCACTTGCCTTTCTTGCCTTTGCTTGCTGTAGCTCCTCCTCCTTTGTAGAAAAATGATCTCTTTGTCAACTTTCCTTCCAAGCAGGATTCAACCAACTTTAGTTCCCTTAAAGGACCTTCATCCTTTGTTAGTCTTTCTATCATGTTTATATTTATATGACCAAGTCGAAGGTGCCATAGGTATGTATCATCTTTATGAGAAATCTTTTTCATCTTACTCTTTGGTTTGGCCACTTTGAACATTTCAATATTTAATAGTGGTTTGCTTATAGATCTAATAAAGTATGGACCATTGTCTAGATATCCATAACAAATATTTAAACCATTCTTTGAAATAGAAACAACTTCATTATCAAAAGAAACATTAAATAATTGTTCATTCAATCTAGAAACATAAATTAAATTCTTTTAAAACAAGGAAGGGGAAATAAACATCTCTTAAAATAGGAAATTTATTTGTAACAAATTAAAGCCTATGCTTCTCCCCCTTTGCTCTTCTTTGAGATCATTGCACCCATTCCTTGTGACCATGGTGTACTCTCCATCTATGAAGATCCTATATATGAAGGCTTGTAAGAAAAACACATGAAGGAAATTAATTAAATGCTTGCATTATGAATTTGAATATAAAGGATAGATTTTGTGATTAAGATTATTTTCCTTTTCTTCCAAGCATATCACAGCGTAATTCCTTTTTCCCATGCGCCACCGTAATTCCTTTTCTTCGGCATATCTGGCGTAATTCCTTTTCTTCCAAGCATATACGCATAATTAATCTTCTTCCTCATTATTCCTTTTCTTCCTCATCATTCCTTTTCTTCTTCATCATTCCTTTTCTTAAAAGCATCATACCTAAATCCTTTTCCTTTGTGCTTTCTTCCCCAGCAAGCCTGTTGAATCTTATAAATATCTCTGTGCTTTCTATATGATCCACGTACCACCCACCTTGCAAAGCCTCCACTTTCCTTGGTTCAACTTGAGAGAGGAATTAATCATGGCGCTCTACTTGGATATGAGGTTGTGCATGGTAGGCTTGATTAACCTGGTGAAACCTCCCAAATTCGAAATAGGAGGAGAAGGAGGAGGGGTAAGTTGGGAAGTGATGACTTGGAGCAACCTCTTTACCTTTGTCCTCGTTTTATTAGCCTTTTCCTTCATCTCCATTGAAGTCCCCCTCACTCTCACCATCTTCAGTACTCGTTCACTCCACATTCGTCTGCGATTTGGTGTCCTTTTTGCTCTTATTCTTTGTTTCATTCATGGCTTCTCTCACTTCCCCGTGAGCATTGTTCTGGTATGTTTACCCTGTTATCCTACTGTTGTTCTATCTCCCCACTGATCGGTTTGTCGAGCATGCTCTTAAAGTGCACTAATTTGTCGTTCCCAATTTGCATCGATATCCCATCACTCAGGTTTATGATATTTTCATTAGCGCAGTTGTGGCCGACATTATTGAACCTCACCAACAACAACAAGAAGATGAGTCAAATTCAGAAACTCCAGATTTAGAAGCCAACATTGAAGTTGAACAGTAAGTTTACCCAGCCAGTCTAAGTCACCCTAATTAATATTTCAAGTAAATCTAGATTTATGTATTGTGTTTGTGTGGATCTCGTTTCCATTCCTTTTTGTTTTGTTCCCTTTTTGTTTTAGTTTTGGGAGAGAGAGAAAGAGAGAGAGAAAGTGCATTGTGTTTGTGTTGGTCTCGGGTCGATAGAAAGTGGAAGTTATTCCCCAAAGTTAGTTTTTGTAATGTTGCAAATGTCTCGACCCTTCTGATGAGACATTGTATTTGTCATAGCTTCAAAGCAATCCTTTTACCTCTTGGACCAAATCTCTGATCAAGTCAATGTGGGCCTGTGAATGAGCAGGAAAAGTCAAAGATTTTAAATATTTAATATAAAAAATAAATAAAAATTTTCAAGGAAATTTCACGTGAAGAATAATCGAAAATATGGATCGAAAACAAGGTTTGATCATTGACAATCTATTATTAATGCACACAAATTATTTCACTTGATAAATCACATCCTATCATTTCTCAATGGAGACCGATTACAAAAAGCTACTTTTGGAAAAATGTCCTCTTCATGTTGCCTAATTTATTGTTTCTAAGTTGCTCGAAAATTTCATTGAGATGAAAAACTAATAATTAATGAATTATTAGAGAGTTATTTTTATAGTATAGAGTACTTGCATCGTTTTCCGGAAGGGAAAAAGTAAAAGGGGTAGGAGAATATCATAAAGCTATTGTAAGACCCGAGAAATTCCAATTTCTGGAATAAGGGCAAAATCGTAATTTCGATTCTGAAAATTGCTTAATTTCGGTTAAAAATCCGTGTAATTAATTCTCTAGATCGGATGATGACAGTTTCACCATTGGAATCGTCTCGTAATCTAGTTAGCACATAAGAATTTTGTAATATTCCGGGAGCGGTCGGGTTGACACGTTTCGAGGCATCGTTGGTGCGTAAGCGATTTTCGATGAGACAAAGTCACATATAACACGTACTTTCGGATACCATAAGTGGTATGAGTAGAGAAATATGAGGAAAATGGACGACCGAGGGCGTCTTAGATATCAAATACAGAAATGAAGGGACAAAGTAGGCATTTTTAAGTTTGATTTTAAGTCACAAGATGACAAAATAGCAAACAGTGCCAATCTTCTTCATTAAATCAAGAGCAAAACGTGAATTTGGGGGTGGTTTTTGACATTGAGTTGCAGGGGGTGCCGTTTTGAGAGAAATTTAGAGAGAAGCCCTTCTCTGAAACCTACCTTGATCAGCAGGTTGGCGGTCTTCGGAATGAAGAAGAAGCGCTCTCTCTGTGGAGGGAGCAGCGTGGAGTGGGACCCAGAAATTTTCTCAAACTCCGAGAGGTAGGTTTCTCCCCTACTTGGTTTATTCTTCGTTTCAGTGCGATGTTAATGTTTCGGTTAGTTGAGGCCTTGAGCGACCGTTTGATCGATTCAAACCTTGGAGGCAGAAATGTTCTCAATTTGAGACCTGAGCGATCTGCTGTCAGTTCTACAGGATGTTTGGGTTAAATGTGTGATGAATGGTTCAATAAATCATGTATTGGTTGGTTTGAAGCCTTAAATGGTGTTCGATCGGTCCCAAAAAACTTGGGACGGGTGTGGAAATTTTGAGACATTTTCGATGCATCGTGACTTTCCATAGGCGTGTTGGTGTGAAATTGTGTGTTTAGTGTTAATCATGTATTGATTGGATTTGAGAGGTAAGAAGTGGTGGGTTGAAATGCGGGTTCACAAAGTGACAGATAAATTGTTAGTGTTGGGCTTGTAAACTAGGTTTTCTTGTTCACAGGAATAGTGACACGAACATATATTTTGTGAAAATATGTGTTTGGTCGAGTAATTTAAATTAAATTCTTTGTGTTTGATCGATGCTTAGTGAGCTAATTTTGATGTATGAGTTGTAAAATTACATAACATGATTGTGTGATTTGAATTATGCGATATATTCATGTTTATATATTTGCATGTGATTAGGCGTATTGGAGCGCATACATGCATTCCGTATACCTTTGGAAGATCCACAGGGTATAGGGTGGAGTGCATGAGATGAGTATAGAAGAAACGGTTCGGAGGATTTGACTAAAAATAGTAATTATCGGAGGGGTAGTCCAAATTAAAAATATCAATGGTTGGAAGCTGACCCAATTGATATTCATCGGTAGTCCCATGGCAAATAATATATCAATCGTCGACGACGATTGATATATATACTCATCGGAGGTTGTCCACAAACTAATAAAATAATAATTCTCATACGAGGAAGCTTAGGCGAGGTGTGAGTCGGTGAGGACTCGGGATGCAGTTGGTCATGTAGACATTAGTAGGATAATGCATTTGCTTGAATGTGTGTTTACTTTGGAACATTACTTGCACTTAGGTGGTGAGTAGCCAGCTTAGGAGTGATTCTCCTCTTGAGCTTTAGCTCACCCCCGAGTCGATGGGACCCCCTTTTTCTGGTACGGGGAGCGTTAAGAGAGCCTGACTCGTCCTTGAAGTACATTTTAGAAGAAAGCCGGGATGTGGCTTTGGTGTCACATTGTATACATGTATTAGAATGCTTTTCATTTTAATATATGTTGTATAAGAGTAGTTTATTAACTCTTGAAACCATTGGATATAGTTTGGATATATTGTGATGAGTATTGTATCATGGTCCCAGAAGTAGTTTCTCATGTTAAGGATTATATTGAATTTGTTTGGGACAGGTATATCACAGATCTGTATTTGGGTGCAGAGCTCTCGTACAAATGAGACTGCCCAGATTTTTAGTGGCGTCGGGTAACAGACATCCACCTGGCTCACTCTGGACGAGGTTGACCAGGGTAGTCACGGACCCCGGAGTTTGGGGTGTGTGGCTTGGTATCGAGGCGTGGGTATACGAATGCACAGGGCTCGGGTTGGGTATCCATCACCACTAGGTGGTTTGATGTGGAGTATAGGTAGATGGAAACCTATAGATTGAGGATTTGGGCTTAGGCCATAGTTGAGTGAGAGCATCACCACTAGGTGTGGTTCGATGTTAAGTGTAGGTATGAGATTACCTAGGAAAAATCACGGGACAAAACTAGGACACTACATGCACGTGTGTTGATGTGTTTTGTGTGATTTGATGAATTAGTTGTGTGAATAATGTTCATAACTTGAATGATGTGTGATCATGTATTGTGTATGGTTTGTGTGCTTAGTGGTTAGCACCTAGGACAACCATGATGTGTTGGAAAGTTTTTAAAAGTTTTTACAGTGTGTAAAAACTTGAACAAAATGGAGGAATAAAATAAATTTTTATCATTTTATTTGGTTATTAGATAATGAAATCAAATTTTAAGAAATTTGAGGTTGAACACTAGGGTTAGTTTTGTATAATGAGGTTTTGAAGAAATTCTGGACCATTTCAAGAATTAAATGAAAAAAAAATGAATGAAAAAAATATATATATGCATACATGTATTTTTTTTGTGTTTACCAGTGGCTGGAACAAAATAAATAAAATATGTGTGTATTTTGTGTCTGGGAGAAATGAAAAAAAAAATGAGGAGAAAATAATTTTCTATGATTTTACAAGTAGTAAAATTGAGGAAAATGGGGTAAAATAAATTTTTTTAAAATTTATTTGAGTGTCCAAGAAATGAAAAAAAAATTGATTTTTAGTGATTTTTCCAACTGTTGGAAATAACTGGAATGAGTGGAAATAAATGAAAATAATAATAATAATAATAATAATCGAAAAATGAAAAAAGGTCTGAGATTTGAGTTGGGCTCTTGCCCGAATTATATTACAAGAGAGGACATTATTGGCGAGATAAATAGGTCTTTGGATTGTATTGCCGACATGGGGTGAGAATTTGAAGTGTGTTGCAATGTGATTATTGTATTGCAGGAAATAGTGAGCTAGGCATTGTATTGCAATACACTATATTGTATTGCAGAAAAGAGGGCTAAGTTGTATTGCAGGATTGTATTGCAGTAGGCTTGGCTGCAGGGAGATTGTCATGATACAAAAGTTATTGTGACTAGAGAGCGGGGGACATGGGCGGGTATTATGTCTGACCCAGCTTTTGCGACTCTGGCACTAGTTGGAGCATCTTGGGCGCATCGGCGGCGGGCGCGCGGCAGGGCAGCGGCGTCTTTGCCTTTGGGCGCGATGGGCGCGGGCGGCACTGCGTGGGGCGGCGGGCGTGCGGGGCGTGCGACGGCACGCGGCGGCGGGGCGCGAGGCGGAAGTGTGCGGCGCGGAGCGCGGCGGGCATGGCTTGAGCAGCCTTGCGACGGGTGGGTAGCCCGGCCAGGGGGCGCACAGGGCGTGCGGGCGTGCTTGGCTTCAGCGAGACGCCCAGGCGCCACGGCACAGCGCGCGGGCTGGCTACGGGCTGTGCACTCGGTGCACTCGGCCTGTTTTCGATCCGGTTCGACTCGGTATTGTTCTTGAGTCGATTTTTGGACATTGTTCGTGAACCCGGTTCATGAACACTGTTCATCACGAATGTTTTCAAAAAAAAATAAAATAAAATATTTTAAATTTAATTAAATGATAAAATCAAATAAATTTGATAAAATTTTTGAAAAATAAAATTTTGAAGAAAATAAAATTTCATTGAAAACAATATTTTAAATGCAAAATTCAGCATATAACGGAGTATGTGTATGAATAGTGTCTCGAGTTTGTGCTTATGCCTTAGAATCTTTGTATTTATTCAACTACCATTGAGAAATACGTGATTCTGTAGGCGATTGCGTAGAAAATTATATGCATGGTGTAATGCGTATAGGAAAAGAATTAGTCACTAAGGTTATGAACTATGACCTTAGGGGTTGTATCTTTGAAATGAACAAGAGAGCCTAGAACCTTCTTGAAATAAATAAAATTGAGTGGTCGGGAATTTCAATGGGCCACTTAGAAAAATGAACCTAAGCCTGCTCATGGTTGTCAAGTCTATTAGTAATAAGCATATGCATTACTAGTTAGGACCTAAGTGAGAATTAAATGATCTCGCTGCCATGTTAATTATGTAAACTACAGAGAGGACGAGCCCACAAAGTGTGGGACATCGTGGTTCAGGGCGTTGTCTACGCCGCCACACTACAAAATGAACGCAGATCACCGCCATACTGCGGCACGTTTATCTCGCCTATGGGCCAGAGTGTCGTTTTCGATTACGGGTGCTTCTCTCATTCATTCATCAGCCGCATCGCTTGTGATCGAAGCCAGCTTGCAGGTTGAGACCTTTAGAGGAGCCTTTTGTATGTGAGTTCTCCCCAGGGATTGGTGGCGAGAACAGGATGATATGTCGAGGTCATGAAATGGAGAGATCTCTGACTCTACCACGCTGACCGAGGATCATGGATACGTCGGGACTCGATGTCATCCTCGTGGATGGATCGCCGGCGCCTACAGGTCGCATCGACGCGGAGCGTATAGGTTACCGCCTACACGCCAGACGGTACTTCGTGTGGTGTTTCGTGGGGATAAGCATGACATTTTCGCCTGCATTGTGAGTATAGAGTCCGTGTGTCGTGTGGATAGTTGGCGTGGTTGGCTAGCGGTAGCTTCTTACCCCGGGAGGACTAGGAGACCGTACTTGATCTACCTCCAAAGAGGTATGCGAGTATGTGGATGGTTTTTCAGATGAGCTACCTAGACTATCTCCACGCAGGGCAAGAGACTTCGCATCGAAGTTACACCTCTAAGACTTTACCCATCTCTATGACTCCGCATAGGATGGCACCAGTTGAGTTGCAGGAACTCAGAGTCCAGCTACAGGAGCTACTGGATAAGGGTTCATTAGACCGAGCACTTCACCATGGGGCGCCTTCGTGTTCTATCGGGTAGTATGCATATCCGGCCTATGTATCGACTACTGTGCAAATAACAGTAAGGTTATGATCCGTAATCCAGAACCATTACCGAGATTGATGATTTATTTGACCAATGAGTGGAGCGAGTCTACTTCAAGATATAGACATTCTCACCGGTTACCATCAACCGAGGGGTCGGAGACGATATCCTTAAGACGACGCTAGGACGGCATGGCACTATGAGTTTATGGTGATGCCCTTCGGATTGACGAATGCACCAACAACATTCATGGATCTCATGCATAGGATATTCCAACCCTATCTAGATCGATTTGTCGTAGTCTTTGTAGATGACATCTTGATCTACTCCCGCCGTAGTGAGGGGAGCATGAGTATCACCAAGGATCGCGCTTTTACATTTGTCGAGAGACCATCACGTATCGCCAAGTTCAGCAGCGCGAGTTTTGGCTTTACCGAGAGAGGTGAGATTTTCGGGACACGGTGTCGCATCGTGAGGTCGGGTGACCCGCAGGAAGGTCGAGGCGTTGATGAGTTGGGAGAGTGCCCAAGTCGCCTTCAAGATACGTGAGTTTCTGGGATCAAGCCGGGTATTAACGGAGGGTTCATGGCGGATTTCTCCGCATCGCAAAGATCTACGACTAGGTCACCAAAGGAGGTCAAGTTTGAGTGGATGACCAATGCGAGGAGGCATTCCGTATTGAAGAGGAGACTTACTCGCCCCATCTTGATAGTCCCCGGACAGGGACAAGGGTACACAAGTGTAACAGGTTACCTCGAGGCCTGATTGGGATGTGTTTGATGCGCTCAGAGGGTAAGAGCTATATTCTCCACACAAGAATCATGAGCATAATTACCCCACACATGACATGAGTTGGTGGTCGAAGCCTCCCTTTGAAGATTTGGCGCCACTACTTATACGGTGAGGGAAGCTCCAGGGTGTACTGCCATAAAAGTCCGTTATTAATGCCAGCCGATACCTCAACATGAGTCAACGCAGATGGATGGAGTTCCTAGAAGATCATGACTTCACTTTGCATTACCATCCTGCTAAGGCAATGCGGTGGCCGATGCACTCACCGGAAGTCACGAGGAGCGTGGATGGTATAGCTTCGTGAGTGGCGAATGCCCGAGACCGCGGGGACAATTAAGCATAAAGATGCTGAGCGTGCACTGTGGTACCTGGGTTTAGTGGCTACCCGACTCGCTTGAGCGCAGTGATTGAGTCCCGCGGGCGTGGACGCAGAGATAGTAATCCATCGTGACCGAGTACAATGTGTACTGTGATGAGGGGTAGTGGTTCCCCAGTTAACCGATTTAAGAGAGGAGACTCTCGTGTGAGTTTCACACCGCCTCGATTGCCACAAGGTAAGACTCCAAGTGGGCACGAAGATGTACCAGGATCTGCCGCGCATTCATTGAGTGCGGATGAAGAGACACGTAGGGGACTTTGTTCGACGATTTCTACGTCTCGTCAAGAGTTAAGGCTGAACATCGTACGCCAGGCTACTCACCTATCGAGGTGGCGAGCGAAGTGGAGCACGTCACGATGGACTTTGTGACCCACTTGCCACGGACGCAGCAGAAGCATGACGCGGTATGGGTGATAGTGGACCGACTCACGAAGTCGGCACATTTTCTAGCCGTGCGGATGACCTTCGCCTTGGAGAGATTCTGCCGGTTGTACATTCGTGAGATAGTCCGACTACATGGAGTACCAGTATCCATAGTGTCGGATAGAGACCCGAGGTTTACAGCGCACTTTTGGAAGAGTTTCCAAAAGGCTATGGGCACACGGCTAACAATGAGTACAGCGTTCCACCCTCGTACATGGCCGGGCCCGAGAGACGAGATGTATATTAGAGGACATGCTACGAGCATGCGTCCTGGATCATAAGGGTAGCTGGGAGGAGCATTTTCCCTTAGTAGAATTTGCCTACAACAATAGTTACCAGGCGAGCATACAGATGGCACCATATGAGGCATTGTATGGGAGGCCATGTAGATCACCGTTATGTTGGACCGAGGTGGAGAGAGCCCATCATCGTCTTGATTTTACTAGAGACACCTCCTCGGTGAAGGCGAAGTTCGATACGACAAATAGCCTTCTCACACCCGTAGCCGATGTAAGGAGCTAAGGCAGATGCACGACGAATTTAGAGTTCGAGGTTGGGGATCATGTCTTCTGAAGGTTAAGTGCCTAAGAGGGAGTGGTCAGATTAGGCAAGCGCGGGAAGCTATCACGAGGTCTATCGACCCTTCGAGATACTCGAGAGGGCAGTAATCGCTGCATACCGGTTAAAAAGTACGCCCAAAGCATGTCGTGTGTTCACGAGGTGTTTCACGTCTCCATGTCTGAGAATATAGTTACCCGATCCAAATTTCATGTGTGTGATTGTGGACAGATTGAGGTTGGACACGATGGGACCTTCGAGGAGGGACCGCTAAGGCGCTGTTGATACCGTGGATCGTTTTGCGACGCAAGAACCCGTGAAAGCATGGCGTACTCGTGAGACACTATGGAGTGGAGGAGTTCACGTGGGAGCGCGAGGACACGATGCGGGCCACTTATCCCTTCTTGTTTAGGGATGAAGGTACGTAATTTAGCCGTTTAAAAATTTAAATGACTGTTTACATGCATGGTAGAGTGCGCGTTGCATATGCATGTGAGTGATTGTAATTGTCTTGAATTTCGGGATGAAATTCCTTTTAAGGAGGGGAGAATGTAAGACCCGAGAAATTCAAATTTCTGGAATAAGGGCAAAATCGTAATTTCGATTACAAAATTGTAATTTCGGTTAAAAATCCGTAGTTAATTCTTTAGATCTCGGATGATGAAACGGATTTCACCGTTGGAATCGTCTCGCGAAATCTATTTAGCACATAAAATTTCGTAATATTCCGAGACAGTCGGAGTTGATACGTTTTTCGAGGCATCGCTGATGAGCTTAAAAGTCATCTATTTTTAGTCCATTTTTCTGCTTAAATTTCATATCAAAAGAGACAATTACTTTTACGTAAATAAGGAAGAAACTCACCATGTTTGTTAGCAGTAGAATGGAAGAAATAAGGAAAAAAGCAAGAGAAAAACGCAAGTAAATAAGTGGAATAAAGTGCTATTTGGCAGAGCGCGTGTAAATGAAAAGAACCGGCTGAGTCATTGACGCAGCTTTTACACACCAGCTTATGAGGTCGTGACATCGTGAAATCGAAGGAAATTCGATGTAGGTCGCGACATGGATAATGCTATAGAAGTCGCGACATGAAATCGCTTAGAGAAAGATCAGAAGAAATGAGCCGAGGTCGCGACGTGAGAGTAAAGTCGCGGACATCAAGAACCACGCCAAAGCTACAGAAACAGCAAATCGGTCGCGATAGCGACACCGATGTCGCGACATCAGAACGACTCGCCTGAGACTTTCAGGAGGCATAAAGTGATGTCGCTGAATAAGAGATTGATGTCGCTACGCCAGCAGCAATCAAAGGAAAGATACAAGGGCGACAAGATTGAAACATGCAGAATCGCTAATGTCACGATAACATATTGATGTCGGCATCCGAAGACGTTAAAGATCGCGAAAAGATGGTTCGGCGTCGCCATTTCGGACGAGGTCGCTACATCGGGAGCTACCGCTGGAAAGTTCTGCAGAAATAAGTTGGATGTCGCGACGCGGAGATCGATGTCGCGACATCAGAACCAGCGTATGAAAGCCGAAGGGAATGAATCATCACGGATAAGAGGTCAAGTCACGATATCAAAAACCATCAAGAGAAGATCGTAGTTATGTCGATGTCGCGACATGAGATCGAAGTCGCGACACCAGACTTGCTCAGTTGAAGGTTGAAGCTTCATGAAGTGAGGTCGCGACAAGATATCGATGTCGTGACATCAGGAACGACCAGATCAAAGCTGCAAAGACGTGAAGAGATGTCGCGACAAGATATTGATGTCGCGACAACATGAGCGACCAGTTGAAGCCTACAGTTCCATAAGATGATGTCGCGACAGATCGATATGTCGCGACATCCAAGACATCAATAAGATCGCATGACTCGAAATGGTGGTCGCGACAAGATATCGACGCCGTGACATCGAGAGAACAATTGAAACCTGCCAAGACGGGAGAAGATGTCGCGACAAGATATTGATGTCGCGACATCAGGAATGACCAAATCAAGGTTACATAGAGTAAGTTGATGTCGCGACATCGATGATGTCACGACAAGGAAACTGAAGTCGCGATCAACAAAGGATTCGGGCCCTGACACTCTAAAATCCACAAGCAGTTATACTGGATTAGGGCCCAATTGAGGAACCCTATAAATACGCAGTCCAGCTCTGGCTAAAGTGCTTACGCCGCGCACGAGAGGTCTGGATTGGCCGAAGGCTCATTTTTTAGTTTTCTTTTCTTTTCTTTCTTTATTTTTCTTCAATGTTGATAATTAGGAGATTAGATTAGATTTATCGCTCTATTTCTTTATTTTCTGAATCGATGTAATCGTTTTAAGCGAAGAAGCCGAATACACCAATTCTTTTTCAAATTATCATCTCGAAAGTTGAAGGTTCGTACAAATTTCCGAATTGAGTTTATATCCAGCCAAATGCGCTATTCTTATGATCGAGGAATGCCGTAGCGTTGTAATTCAAGACTGAGGAACCCACTTCCATTATATGAATGCTATTGTCGAATTTCTTCCTATTGTTATTTCCAAAGAAATTGCGAATTTCAGCTTTATGAATTTGCTTTCATTATGGGTTTGAAGTTTTTTGATCTCGAATATCGCTTATACCCCGTATTAAGAAGTGTTTTTACCGTTTGATTTCAAGGAGGTCCTTCCGAAAGTGACACGGAGAGTACATTCCTGGGAGCTATGAACATCTCTTTAAAGGTATATTAACCTGCTATTTGTGATCTATTGTGCTTGGTGAGTTTACTTGAATAAATCCTCTTCTCGCTTGAAATCAAGATCGAGTCGAACGAGTTATCAATTTAAACAAACAAAGAGTCTTCACCTCAATTCGATACGAGGCAAACCTTGCAAAGAATGAGATCTAATCAAGGAGTAGGGTGATCTATTCTCATTCGAGGACGAGTAACCTGAAGCTGTATATCCCGGCTTTTGACCAATAACTCGGGAGCTAAGGTTTACACCATAAAATGGGTATGAAGTATTGCAAAAGAAAATACTCGTAATTAGGAAGTCCCGTTAAAAAGTGCAATATTCAATTCTCAGATTCGTAGAATCAGTCAAAAATTAGATAATGAAATGTGAAGTAAAGTGAGATCCACCGAACTATTAATCGCTTTGGACAGACTCAAATCAAATTGGCGTAAAAATTTACAAGTTGACAACAGGAATTGATTCTTCACAATAGCATTAATCTTAATGCGTTCTCTAAACGATTATTATTCAATTTCTATTCATTTTCCTAACTATTACTTATTCTTTATTCTTTATATTCAAGTTTATTGTTCATTTCAGTTATCTCCCTATGTTCATTTAATTTTCCAGCACCTTAATGCTGGATCTTACTATCATTTAGTGGTCCAAATAGTATGGAAATTGAGTAGTCAGGGTAGTTGATTTTAAATTCTTGAGATCTCTGAGGGATCGATATCTGGACTTAAATCCATTTTATTACTTGTCGACCTGTGCACTTGTAGAATAGCAGATCAAAACCAAACTTTGAAAATGACTTACTCTAGGAGATTTTTGGTTTATATATTATAAATTCAACAAGTTTTATGGCAAGGTTGCCGGGGATTAGTTAATAGTCCTTTGGTAATAGTGTCATAAATTTGTGTGTGTTCTTTGGTGTGTCAACAAGTTTTATGGCGCGCCGCCGGATTAGTTAATAATAGTCCTTGGTAATAGTGTCATAAATTTGTGTGTGTTCTTGCGTATGTCAACAGTTTACATGCCGTTGTCGATTAGTTAATAAATCTTGGTAATAGTGTCATAAATTTGTGTGTGTTCTTTGGTGTGTCAACAAGTTTTATGGCGCCGTTGCCGGGGATTAGTTAATAGTCCTTTGGTAATAGTGTCATAAATTTGTGTGTGTTCTTTGGTTTGTCAACAAGTGGCGGGCGCCGTCGATCGAAAGAATTTAATAAATCACAATATTCGTATGAAAGAAGCGATATACTAATTTGGACATTTAAAGAAAAGAATAAAAATAGATTTTCAAGCAAAGGGTTCAAGCCAGCTACCAACCTTTAACGAAACACATTGAATATTTACATGATTTGACTAATCCTATTAATGGGAGTGTGTTTTGTTTAAAAACTTTCATGCATAGGAAATGTATCACCGATCTCGATTCCACCCGGACACAAATAGAAAGGACGCCGTGGCTTTCTGGAGGAAAGACTGAAGAAGGCCGCGTAAAACTCAACCATGGAAGAAGAAAGGCGATCAGGTTGAAATACATATAGAGGAAGGAAGGTCGCTACCATCGACACAATGGAGGATTTCTCTCGAGGACCACTATACAGAAGAATACTGATCGATGTACCAGAAGTTGATGCTAATAATTTTGAATTGAAGCCGCGATCGATTACAATGGTCCAACAAGATCGCATCGGGGTCATCCCACGTTATCCAAACGAGCACCCAAAGATTCCTCAGATGGCTAATAACAAGTAGTCTGAATGGGGTGAGACCAAGTCATAAAACCGCATCTATTTCATTCTCCTAAGAGATACAACAGCCTACATGGTATGAATCATTACTATATGGTTCCTCGTTGATACTGAGGAGTTAATCGAGGCCTACTTAGGTAGATTCTTTCCCCAGCCCTAACCACGTAAAAGAAGGAGGGAAATCATTGTGTTCCAAAATAGTGGGGAAGATGAAAGCCTCAGATGTAGCTTGGGAAAGATTCAAACGGTTGCTGAGAAGATGTCCAACGATGGGAGGATCCAAGACTTAGACGACATCAGAGTATCATGCCATGAATGATATATCAAAAGGATCATTGATGCTTCATGCCGTGGAGCATTCAAAACGGTGCGCCGAAGAGGCAAAAGAGCCGATTGAAGATCCGCTAAATGTAACATGAAAACCTTCCGAGCTTTCAAGAGGAAACATCGTGAGGAAAGGATCATGGAGCTGAGCAAGATGACAGCCATGGAGTGCGCCAAGTTGGATGCCATTAGTGCACAAAAGTTAGACAAGCAAGAAAGAAAGACACACACTGCTCATGAAATAGGAGCAATTGAAAGGGAGTTAATGAAGGGAAGTGCTGAGAGGGTAACTGAAGAACTTTATGATGCTGAAGAGGTTAATTATTTGGGTGAGCCAAGAGCTTACCATTTCAAACCCAATCCTAACCTTCCAGCACATTATCACCCAGCACTCAGGAACCATGAGAACTTCTCGTATGGTGGAGGGGCTTCTCAAGGCCAAAGGCGTGACGTAACCCCTCATCAAGGGTATCGCCAGCTCACCACAACCTGAAGAGCCAGCTACAGCTAGCGAAATGAGCACAGAACGAATATCGTGGTCAGAGAGGGCCCCATCTGAGGAACGATGCTGCCTAGCTTACTGGGATAATAAAGTCAAGCTGGAATCTCCATGAACAAAGTTTGAGAATTGGAAGCAACCGCTACCAATTCTCAGTCTTCGAACACTACAATGCATCCGTGGAAGAACCCGGGATAGTGGCACCGCCCTAACCCCGTAGCCGCAGGAAAGATGCCTTCCCAAGTGACACAAGGAAGAACCCAAAAGACCGGCATGGCCGCAAGTGTGCCTTGGGGGAGGAAGGAGTTAGAAGAGAGGAAAGAAAAAGATGACAGCAACAAAGAAGTAGCAAGACCATAAAGGGAAGAGACACTGGAGAATGAAAAAGAAGGAGTAGAAAAGAAGAACATCCAAGGATCAAAGACGCAAATTCCATTTCTACAAAGACCTAAATCAAAGATTATGAGCAAATTTTTGCAAGGTTCTTTAGAAAACTTTCCTAAGTCGAGATCGTGATGCCTTTTATTTATGGTGACTCGATGCCACTTTATGCAAAATTTCGAAGGACATACCGAAAGCAGCAAGAAAAGAAAATAGTAGAAGAAGGAATAGTGAATCTCACCGCCACTTGGCAAGGCAAGAATCAAAAGAATCCACAAGAAAGATGAAGGACCAGGAAGTTTCACAATTCCTTGTATCATTGAGGAATGGAATTCCATGAAGCTCTCTCGCGACCAGAGCTAGCATCAATCATGCCTCTTCGCTGCTAAGAAATTAAGTTTGGGGAGCTTTATTCCCACAATCGTTACTCTTCAAATGGCGTATGTGATCGACAGAACTAAGGGGTCATTGAAGATGTAAGCTATCACTTGGGAAGTTTGTATTCCCGTGACTTCATCATTCCGACATGGAAGAAGATTCACAAGTACCTCCCTACTAGGGAAGACCATTCCTAGCTACCTATGCCTCGACGACACGCAGCCGCAGCTTCTATCTTAAGGGTTGAGAAGAAGCCGTGGTTTAACTTGATCAAAGTATGAAAATATAGATGTGGACAAGGAAGGTCTGTCTCTACTTCCAACTCCATGAATGATTGTAACACTCGGGCTTTTATCAATGAAAGATGAATTCTAAAGATATCAAGATAAGACTTCACTCATATATACAAACAGCTGCATTAGAAACGCATTTGCTTTCTGAAGCAAACAAGATAATGGGGAAAATAGTGAAAAAGAGGAAATTCATCAAGAGATCAAGACAGTATGGGCTGCTTCGAAGAGTTGCCATGTCATTTTAAAGGCGCCACTTAATTGTCAAGAAAAATCAGTGATCGCTTCACCGCACTCATCGACGCGAGGAACAAAGATCAGTTGAAAATATTACAAGCATAAGGAGTCACTAGTTAGCTTATCCATCAAGAGCCAAGGGCACGTCCAACAGCTTGCATGCATAAGATTCTCGCTAGAAGAGACTTCAAAACCATCTCAGAGAATTATCTAGAAGACTGAATCCAAAGTGATGAAGGAAGTAATGCAAAGGAGGTACTCAAATCATAACTACCGGGTTTTATCTACGCTATTTCGTATAAATTCTCGCGAGCCCAAATTCATGTGGTTCCAAAGAAAAGGGGTTTATCGTGGATCGAAATGAAAAATGAATTGATTCCAATAAGAACAAAGGATGTGTGATGGAGGGTACATGTATTGATTTACAGAGTTGAACATGTTAAAACCGTGGAAAAGATCATTTTCCTTTGCCTTTCATTGATCGACGTCGATAAAGAAGCGTGGACACCTCTCACTTTGCTTTCCTGGTACTTAGATATAATCGATTTTCGTACACGCAGGATCAAGAGAAGACCACGCTCACATGCCCTTGGCGGCGCCTTTGTTTTGTATGATGCCATTAGGCTATGCATCGCCCAAATGGCATTCCAGTGCATGCTGATGTTCGGTATTCGCATTGGTTTGAAGGAAGTGATGAAATTTTCATGGATGACGATCGCGGTGGAAGTGATCCCGCTGATCACTGTTAACCCGGAAACAAGATTTCTCAAAAGATGCCACAACATGTTACTTCAACAAATCAATCGAAAATGCCATTTTATGGCAAATGCAGATCATCGTCTCGCAAGGTACTTCGCCATCGGACGCTAGAAGTCGACCAAATTAAAGTATCCATTATCTCCCGCACCACCTACCACGTTAGCGTGAGGCAGTTTCTTTAAGGCGCCGATTTACAGACATTCATCAAAGACTTTTCAAAAAATAATGCATCGATCGGCGTGATTACCTATGCGATGGTTCAATTTTGATGACTTTCGCAAGGGATGCTTTCGATGAAATCAAGATCGATTGGTATTGTGCACTATAATGGATGCAACTGTAATGGAATCGTGTGGATTTGAAAATAATGCAGGATGCCGCGATTTTGCTATGGGAGTCAAATAGTAAAGAAAAGAGAAAGTATTCGTGGCCATTTATCGGAAAGCGCGGTAAGACCATCGAAGCACACAAGAGAACTACTCAACAACTGAAAAGGAGATGCTAGCCATAGCATTTTTCGTGAAAAATTTAGGCAATAAGACTGTATCCCATGCGGTAAATTCACTCGATCATGCAAAGAATCAAATACTTGATGTCAAAGTAAAGCTAGTTTAAGATTGATAAGATGGGTGCTGCTGTTGCAAGAGTTTGATTTGGAAATAAAGGATAAAGGACAACGTGATAGCGCACTACTCACCCGCAGTAGAAAGAAGCGCCATGAACAGCGCTACTTCGAGAACTTCCCGGGACAGGCAAATTGCTTGGGTTTCCTTCCAACTTCATGGTATGCTAATATTGTGAATTATCTCAAGCCAGGAGTAATGCTGCCTTCGTAACTCGGGCCACTAAATGTAAGAGGAAACTCGGGAACCGACAAACAGATATTATATTCGGGACGACCCACTATTATTCAAGAGAGGTGCCGACATGATAATAAGAAGATGTGTGCCGTATGCGAACACAACATTTTAAATGAATGCCATGCATCACCATATGGGGACATCGAGAAAAGAACAAATTTCACAAGATACTCCAACTAGAGCATTATTTGGTCACTAATTCTGAGATCAGGCGAGTAAGAACTCCGCGCAGATCGATGCCAAAGGATTGGAAATATCAGCAGTAGGAATGAAATGCCCTAAAGGTATCATGGTGATACAAATTTGATGTTTGGGGAATAGATTTATGGGACCACCATCATTTGAAACCTATACATACCGCTAGCAAGAGATTACGCCTCCAAATGGGGGTGCTAAGGTTCCTGGTCTTAAGAACGATAAGTACAATGGCCAGTTTCTTGCAAAGGGATATTGGAGCGGTGTTTGAACCCCAACCATCATTAGTGATGGAACCACTTGCAACAAAATATTTGCAAAACCAAGAGCAGTGTATGGGATCAAGCACGTAATGAGCTACTCATCAATCCCAAAACTAACGGACACAGAACTTCAAACAGTAGATCAAAAGACACTGGTAAGACCGGTGAGCTCAAGGTGAAGGATTGGTCTTCCAAACTTGATGATGAATTGGGTTTACAGATCGCATACAAACCCCCATTGAATGTCCCCATACGTAGTTGTTGCAAACCATGTCATCTACCTCAATTAGAATACATGTCGTGGGCCATCACAGCGAACTCTTTATACGTATGGAAGAAAGACTACCTAACCGTCTAACTAGAAGAACTGAAATGAAGCTTACAGACAATGCTCGACATAAAGATAAAGACAAAGCGTTTTGGCATGACCATAATTTGAGAAAGAGTTCTAACAGGGAATTGTGTCTCACATTTAACTCTGTTCAAATTATTTCCGTGAAATTAAAATCCACTGGAGTGGGCCATACACGTGGTGTCACATTACATTGGCGAAAACATGAGGATCTTACTCGCTAAGAATTTAAATGTTTGACAAAGGTTAAAGCATTATCTCAACAAGTGGAAGAGGAAATTAAGAACTCCAAATCGGTTCGAGGAAAAGAAGACAAACATAACAATGTGTCTGGTGCTAAGACCAAAAATGAGCTAATGGGAGGCAACCCATGATGATTTAAATTACTTAATTCTTAATATTTTCTTTAGTTGGGTCGATGAATAGCCTTAAATTTGTTTTCAGAAGGATGATTTAAATTTTAAATCACCAGAAGCTTAATTAGAATTTTCTGAATATTATGATCTTCAAAATGAAAGGACATGAATAAAGGGTAACAATGCAGTTTAATCAAAGAATCCTATGTAAGAGTCACAGAGAAAAAGTGTAGCAAACTTTCCTTAACCTAATTGTAGATATATTTGAACTAATTGTTAAATCTTTGCTTAAAATATGCCTGAGGAGATGTCTAAACGGGTTAGGAACAATAACAGAATTCAAAGTTTTTGAAATCATTGAATTAAGGGCTTAGGTCACGACAGAAGGGTTATGTCGCTGACAGTTAATGTCCCCAAAACACGGATGCCTGGACCAGTCTACAATAATTGCTGAAAAATGAGAAGATTCATGTCAAAGGGGACACCACTGGTGATGTCGCCGACAAAGGAATTCAAGTTTCAAATTGGAGAAAGACGTTCTTCATCAAATAATTAACGGAAAACCCCGAATCATCGCGACATCCCGCATGTCGGGACATAAATGCGACATAAAGCAACTACTCATTTCAAAAAAAAAAAAGCCCTAAATTTAATTTATTCACGAAAGGAATTGAAGTTATGATGTGTCTTAATTGAAGCATTAATCAGCCACTAATGATTGAATTGCAATTGGAAACTATCTGCACCATCCCATAACATTCGCCGCTTTCCCACCTCAACCTCCGAAATCCCTAGCATTCCAACCTTCTAAAAGCTTTTCTCTTGCTTCCTAATGGCTGAAATTCACTCCTGTCTTTAACCTGACTGCACAATGAGGTGGAAAACAACAACCCAATAAGAAACCTGCTGGTTGAGAACACCGAGGAGATCTGTCAGAAGAACAAGGTGAGATGTCAACAGCAACTAAGCTTCTACACTTCACATGCGCGCAAAGGAAAGGGAAAGAGAGAGAAGAAGTAGAAGACTTCAGATCGATGAAGCTTATTCCCAAATAGAAGTATTATGCGAACAAGTGGTTTTGTTATAGAGAGAGATTCAAAACCTGGGATTCCTCGCTGAGTATGATAGAGCAGAGGACGGGAGAGTCTCTCGCGCACACCAAAAAGCAGTACACAAGACTGAGAGAGTTTTATTCCAATATGGTAGGAAGGGGAAGGATGGAGTTGTTTTTGTTAGAGGAGTCTCGGGTCTCACATTTAGCTAAGGCCACCAACAGGCCTATGGCATGAATACATATGCACTCTAAAATCATGAAAATTTAAAACCGACTTTGTGAAAGATTGGGTCGAGATCATGGAAGGTGCTAGACCAAGGAGAAGGAAAGCCAAGAACTCGAATGTGGGAAGCCTCACCGAGGAAGCGGCATGGTTTTACTTCTACGCCCGCTTTTGGTTCCAAACATTCGGCGCATTAGTGAGAGAACGGCAATGCACGCCGGCTATACTCAAGCGGGTACAAGATCAATATAGGAGTTATCATAGAGAATCCCCATCATGAGGTATCATGGAAGCGGAACAAAGAGGTTCAAGCTCTCACCCCAAAGAACAATCAAGCGCTTCTATGCTCACGGGTGAAAGGAATTTGGGGGAGTCGAAGAAGAAGTCCCTGTGAGCTTCACCACCCTTCCACAGATAGTGCCAAGAACCAGAGCATGAGTCAGTAGAGAACAGAGGCAGTCTGCCAGGATCAAAAGAGACCCAGAGGGCCACCACCAAGGAGTCAGAGCACCCAGAACCCACTCCGGGACAACAATGATTGTATGGTTGGTGATAATTAAAAGCAGGATAAGATGTTCTAATAGACTTCCATCCCTTAGCGCTCTCCTCCAGACAGAAAACGTAAATTTCAAACACCTGGAGAAAGCTCATGAGAGCACAAGAGAACAACTCATAATTCTCGAAGCTCAATGCCAGTGCATAGAATAGAAGAAAGAGAGAAGGAGGAACTTAAAACAGAATTCAGAGAAGGGCCAAAGAAAAAGAATTGAAAGAAGAGACCAACAAATGGAAGTTAGAAGAGAAGTTAAACAGAAAAGAAAGTGAGTAATGAAAGGAGAAACAAAGAAGAGAACAACAAGGGAAAGAAGAACTGAATTTAAAAGAGGAACAGATGGGAAAATGTCATAAAGAAGGAGAAGAGTTCAAGAAAAGAAATGAAGAAAGAGATCACAATCCATCAAACTCAAACTAAGTCATGAAGCTATAATGCGCTGATCTAGATTCTCAACTCCAGATTGTCGGAGAAAGATGACAGCATGACACCAAATTCGGGAGTAAATCAGGGTTTTCCAAATGGCATACAACTTCGCCAGAGGAGCCGGAAACAAACCGAACGAGGAGACAAAAGCAATGGGAGGTCAATCCTACAGCAGAGGAATGCCAAAAATCAGATTTGACTAATACACCAAATTCTTGAAGTCATGACTAAATGGAGAGTACAATGAATGGTCGGAAGAGGCAAGTGATGTACTTCGAACAAGAAAGTTGATTCTAATGAGATTGTCAAGAATGATGAGGTGGAAACTGCGAAGAAAGGAAATAGCGGAAATGAAATTCCTTCATTCCCGTTTCGTTTGAATAATTTTAACTCCGATCTCTGATATTTTGCCAAATCCTTCAAAAGAAAATAGACCTCTCCTCGCTTAACCTTTCCCAATAATTATCCTTATCCATTACCGTATCCAATAAATAAAATCACCAATCGTAAATAAAATGATGCAAATTTAATTAACTACAAAGGCTTGGTATTTGACTGTCTGTAATGTTATATTGTTGTAATGTAAATAATTAGGGAATCAAGGTACGAAATAGTTTTAATAAAACCGCCAGGACATTATCTGACCAACGGCGCTAGAGTAGAGTGTTTGAATGAGAAAACGTGTATCAAGGGACAAAATGCATATAGTTTAATGGTAAACACAAGGTGCAAAATTACTATAATAATCATGTCCAGATGATATACACAACGTAGAAGTGACAAAACATATTTTGTTCGTGGTAAGAAACCAAGTCATGAACCTGCTAATATCAATTAACTTAACTACTCATAAATGTATCGAGTCAAGATACTCCTTATAGTTAGTCACAAATTAACAACCCGATTCTGTAATTTGTTATCACTGATTGAGGCGAAACCCTAGGTGATACAAATGACAAGAATGACAAAAGAGTGCCATTCTTGGATAGTTTATCATTCTAGCGATCCTTATTAATATGCCGATGCATATACCTTAGTTCCATTTATCAGGCTAAATGAAGATTTTTTCAAAAATAATAAATGAAACCTGAACCTATCCAGAATTCATCTTTCAAGAAAACCAATGATTACCTGAATTCAAGCATAAATAAAACAGTTGGGATCATATGTTTTTGAGAACCAAAAGGGAATGAAAGAAAAAGGTAAAGAGTGTAAATGCAAATGTAAAAGAAGGCTTTCTTGTGATGTTTTTATCGGCCTAACTCTCTAACAATTGTTCTTGGTGTGTTTCAAACACCTAATACCCTAATGCCATCTCGTAGATGGAGAGTTACTTAACCCAAAGTTCGCAAGAGGTTAGAAAGCCTAAAAGTTAAACATTGTGGTTCATCCTTAGGGTAGTAAAACTACTGAAATTCCTAAATGAAATTATATAAGTGTGAAATAGGGCAGAATACGCTCTAATTGAAGAAATCAGTTAGATATCTCAAACTACAGTTTAGGAGTTTATTAAGATAAACTAGTAAGAAAGAAAGGGTAGAAGAGAAGAGAAAAGGTATTTAATTAGGTCTCAATGGGGGTCCTGTTTCAATCACTCCTCCTCCTTTCCGACCTACCATGTCAAGCCTCACAATATAGTCATAAGATTCATTTGACTTAAGGCCAAATCACCACATTAGTGGAGATCAATATGAAAAACAAACCATGCAATGGGAAGATCAAACAAACAAAACAGAATAACTTTAGAAGGTGGAATGGACAGATAGAAAATGAGAAAGGAAAACAATCCATTATTCAACAGATCAATGAATATATTGTTTGTAAAACAATTTCAACAATTTAGTTTCTTTATGTATAAAGAGTAGAGATCAACTCGAACTGACTGGGTTAGATGTACATAAAATTTGCATACCTTGCATTTGCAATTAAATCTGAATGCCATCAGCAGGACAAATCGTAGAAAATGTCCTAAAATTTTTTTATTTTGCTTGGGACAAGCAACTTCTTTCTTTTTCGCTGAGGACAGCAAACTTTAAGTTCAGGAGTTTGATGAGCCTAGTCATCTATTTTAAGTCCATTTTTCTGCTTTAATTTATATCAAAAGAGAGCATAACATTTTGCTTAAATATGAAGAATCACCATTTGTTATTAGCGTAGAATGGAAGAAAGAAGGAAAAAGCAAAGAGGGAAAATGCGTAAATAAGTGGAATGAAAAGTGCAAATTAGCTCGGCAGAAAGGTAAATGAAAGAACTCGCCGAGTCATTGACGTAGTTTTACACAAGATGCGATGAGGTCGTGACATCGGGAAATCAAGAAATTGACATGTAGGTCGCGATGGATAATAGTTAGTAGAAGTCGCGACATGAAACTACTTAGGAGAAAGATCAGAAGAAATGAGCCGAGGTCGCGACGTGAGAGTGAAGTCGGACATCAAGAACCACACCAAAGCTACGTAGCCGCGAAATCGGCGTCGATAAGGACAATCGATGTCGACATCGTGAACGACCGGGGCTGAGACTTGGTGGAGGTAAGGAAGTGATGTCGCTACAAGATTGATGCTTCGGACGCGCAATCAAAGGAAAGATACAAGTGGCGACAAGATTAAGAAACATGCGTGACTTCAGACGTCACGAATATATCGATGTCGCGACATCCAAGACGTTAAAGATCGCAAGACGTAGCTGATGTCGCGGGACGTGGGATCGAGGTCGCTGGAGCATCGAGCAAACCGCTGAAAGTTTGTAGCAGCCGTTGATGTTTGACGTAGATCGAAGAGTGTCGCGACATCGTGAACCAGATTTAAAGCCGGCGAAATGAACCATCGCCACGCACAAGAGGCTAAAGTCACGGCCATCAAAACCATCAAGAGAAGACTAAGCCATGTTTACGTCGCGACAATGACCGCCGCTTGAAGGTTGAAGCTTCGCGAAGCGAGGTCGCGATGATATCGGTATGTCGCGGACATCGTGAGCCACCGATCAAAGCCGCAAAGATCGCTAAGAGATGTCGCGACAAGATATTGATGTCGGCCAACATGAGCGACCGCCAGCTTCATAGCTTCCATAAGATGATGTCAGCGACAAGATTGATGTCGATGATCAAGACATCAAATAAGACCGCAGATGACTTTGAGCCGAGTCGCGATAAGATATCGACGCCGCAACATTGTGAGAGAACAATTGAAACTCGCTAATGCGGAGAAGATGTCAGAATAAGATATTGATGTCGCGACATCGTAAATGACCAAATCAAGGTTACATAGAGTAGTTGATGTCGCACATCGGCGCGATGTCACGACAAGGAAACTCAAGTCGCGATTTCGAACAAAGGACTGGGCCTGACACTCTAAAATCCACAAAGAAAGTCATATCGATTAGGCCCCAATTGAGAACCCATAAATACGCAGCCTATCCAAATTTCATTAAAGTAGTTTACGCCATGTGCACGAGGTCTGATTCGTCAAGGCCTATTTTTTTAGTTTTCTTTTCTTTTCTTTTCTTTTATTTTTCTTCAATGTTGATAATTAGAGATTAGATTAGATTTATCGTTTTATTTTTATTTTCTGGAATTGGATGTAATCGTTTATGAAGAAGCCGAATAACACAGACCTAATTTTTTCAATCATCGCTCGAAAGTTGAAGTTCGCATTGTACCGAATTTGGGCTTATCCAGCTTCAAATGCAGTTATTCTTATGATCGAGGAATGCCGTGAGCGTGTAATTCAAGAACGAGAACCCGGGCCCATTATATGAATGCTATTGTCGTAATTTCTTCTCATTGTTATTTCCAGCGAAATTGCTAATTTCGCTTTATGAATTTACTTTCTCGCCATAGTTTAAAGTTTTTGATCCGGCACGCTTCTTATACCGTGATAAGAAGTGTTTCATTGCTCTGATTCCAAGGAGGTCCTACGAGGTGACCATGGAGGTACATTCTGGGGAGCTATGAACATCTCTTTAAAGGTATATTAACTATTTGTGATCTATTATTGTGCTTAGTGAGTTACTTGAATAAATCCTCTTCAAGCAAATCCAAGGATCGAATTAGGCAGGTTATCATTTAAACAAGCAGAGGTTCACCTCGGTCGGATAGTGGGACCGATCCGTGTTAGCTGAGGATCTAATCAAGGAGAGGTGATCTATTCTAATTTGAGGACGAGTAACACAGGAAGTTGTATATCTGGCAATGGAGTAACTTGGGAGCTAAGGTTTACAGGTCCATAAAATGGGTATGAAGTATTCTTGAAAAATACTCGGAATTAGAAGTCCTGTTAAAAGTAGTTATCTAATTCCTGTATTGAGAGAATCAGTGTAGAAGTCAGATAATGAAATGTGAATCAAATTGGTATTAGCATGCCAAGACGGATTACGAAATGCGAAATTCATAGAAAAATTTACAAGTTGACAACGGAATTGATTCTTCTGTGCTTATTAATCTTAATACGTTCTCTAACAATTATTATTCAATTTCTTCATTTTCCTACTTCATTACTTATTCTTTATTCTTTATATTCCAGTTTATTATTTCATTTCGATTTATCTCCTATATTCAATTTAATTTTCCGTACCTTAGTATTTGGATCTTCTTTTATCATTTAGTGGTCAATTAGTATGGAAATTGAGTGATCAGTCATTGATTTAAAATTCTTGGGATCTCACAGGGATCGTATCTGGACTTAAATCCATTTTATTACTTGTCGGCACAGTAAACTGCGAGAATAGCATATCAAAATAAACAGAAAATGACACTGCAGATTTTGGTTTATGTATTTATAATTTCAAAGCAAGTTTGCTTAGCAGGGTTGCGGGATGAATTAATAGTCCTTTGGTAATAGTGTGTAAATTTGTGTGTGTTCTTTGGTACGTCAACAGGTTTTTGTAAGGCCGTTCACGGGGATTAGTTAATAGTCCTTTGGTAATAGTGTCATAAATTTGTGTGTGTTCTTTGGTCTGTCAACAAGTTTTATGGCGCCGTTGCCGGGGATTAGTTAATAGTCCTTTGGTAATAGTGTCATAAATTTGTGTGTGTTCTTGAGTGCATCCTTAAGTTTTATGGTGCCGTTGCGAGGATTAGTTAAATAGTTCTTTGGTAATAGTGTCATAAATTGTGTTGATTCTTTGAGTGCATCCAGCAGTCAGCGTTTCGGGTCACAGTAAGCGATTTTCGATCTGACAGAAAGTCACATATATACGTCTTTCGGATGCCATAAGTGGTATGAGTAGAGAAATGAGGAAAATGGACGGCCGAGGCAGTGCCGAATATCAAATCTGGGAAATGAAGGGACAAAGTAGGCATTTTTAAGTTTGATTTTAAGTCCCATGAAGATGTGAAATATGCGATTGCCAGTCTTCTTCATTAAATCAAAGGCAAAGCGTGAATTTAGGGTGGTTTTGACATTGAAGGTTCGCAGGGGGTTACGTTTGGGAGAAATTTGAGAGAGAGCACTTCTCTCTAGAAATACACGCGATCTAACCGTTGGCGGTCTTCGGGACAAGAAGGAGGCGCTCTGTGCGGAAGACCGGCGTGGGTGCGGCGGTTAGGAAGTTTTCTCAGGCCTTCAGGAGGTGGGGGTTTCTCCACACTTGGGTTTATTCTTCGTTTAAGTGCGATGTTAATGTTTCGGTTGGTTGAGGCCTTGAGCGGCGGGTTTGATCGAGTTCAGGCCTTGGGCCAAAATCTTTCAGTGAGACCCACGAGCCCCGGTCAGTATCGGTTCTACGGTGTTGGAGTTAAATGTGTGATGAATGGTTCAATAAATCATGTATTGGTTTGGTTTGAAGCCTTAAATGGCAGTTGATCGGTCCCTGAGAAACTCAGGATCAAATTATTAAAATTTTAGACATTTCGATAAATGCATGGTATCCACGGGCGATGTTGAATTGTGGTATTGTTTTTGTGTTAATCATGTATTGATTTGGATTTGAGGCCGGAAGTGGCGTGAAATGCGGAGTTCACAAAGTGAGCCCAGATAAATTGTTGAGTGTTGGGCCTTAGTAAACCCTAGGTTTCTTGTTCCTAGGAATAGTGACACGAACATATATTTTGAAAATATGTGTTTGGTGAGTGATTTAAATTAAATTACTCGTGTTTGATCATTAGCCAAGTGGTAATTTTTTTGATGTATGAGTTGTAAAATTACATAACATGATTGTGTGATTTGGATTATGCGAGTATATTCATGTTTATATATTTGCATGTGATTGAAATTTGTATTGGAGCGCGCCGCATTCCGTATACCTTGGAAGATCTAGGACTATAGGAGTTAGTGCATGAGATGAGTCTGAGAAAGCGGTTCGAAGGGTTGTCTAAAATAGTAATTATCGGAGGGTAGTCAAATTTAAAATATCAATCGTCGACGGTGATATTCATCGGGTAGTCCACAAAATAAATAATATATCAATCGTCGAGATGACCCAGTTGATATATATACTCATCGAAGGGTTGTCCACAAACTAATAAAATAATAATTCTCATACGAGGCTTAGGCGAGTGTGAGGGAGTCGGTGAGGACTCGGGATCTGAGTTGGTCATGTAGACATTCAAGTAGGATCATGCATTTGCTTGAATGTGTGTTTACTTTGGAACATTGCCTTGCATAGGTGGTGAGTAGCCCACTTAGGGTGATTCTCTATTGAGCTTCCAGCTCACCGGTCGCGTGGGACCCCACTTTACGAGTCTGGGGGAGCGTGCGAGGAGACGGTTCGTCGCGAGGGAGTACATTTTAGAAAGCGGGATGTGGCACAGTGTCATTGTATATATATTAGAATGCTTTTCATTTTAATATATATTTGTATAAAATGATTTATTAACTCTTGAAACCATTGGATGTAGTTTGGATATATATTTGTGTGATGGGTATTGTATCATGGTCCACGAGGAATTAGTTTACTCGTATTGGGATTATATTGAATTTGTTTAGGAGTATATGCAGATCTTGTATTTAGGTAGAGCTCTCCGTCTGAAAGGAGAATCTTCAGATTACTACAGTGATGGCGTCGGGTAACTAGACATCACTTGTATTCAGCGGAGTTGACGAGGTGGTAATGGACCCTAGGTTTGAGTGTCAAGCTATGGTTGAGTCTTAGGGAAAGTCATAAGGAAAAGGAAAAATATATTGACTTATATTTGGTTTTGGATGTATGATGATAAATAAATGTAATTAAATTTAGTTAGGCAATTTATATAATTTTAATAATAAAGCATTCTTCCTTTTAGAATGAAGTGCTTTTGTGAAAAATTGAGGAAACCCTTATTCCATTAATATAATTGTTACAAGAATGAAGCGCATTTATATATATAACTTGTAAATAAATAAACGGCATGTGAAATGAACTTTGACCGGGTGTGTTTAGATATTTCTAATTACAGCCCAACCAAAAATGAATAAATAAATAAATTTTGGGTCTTCATTCCTTCATTATGATAGATTCTTCTTGTATTAACACAAATAGGTTAAAGACACCAATCAAAGCCATTATCATACATTCCTGACCACAATTATCATAATCAAACATTAATTAATAATAATCAATAATCAATAAGCAAGCAGTAGTAGGTGCCTACCACCAGATTATCTCACATTCGATATGTCCGCACATTCATAATAAAGGCTTAACTAGTTTGAAATTTGATTCTCTAATAATCGGATAATGTCCAAATATTAATTAAAATAAATTTGATTATCTAATAATCAAAACATTGATAATATAATTTGAGATTTCTTTGATATCAATTGTGGTTTTATTGAGTATAATCAAATAAAATAAATAAATAAGCAATGAAAGCATAAAGATAATCGACAAGATCGTGTAATGAAAAAATTGTTTTCATCGACAACATAAATTTTATTGATCGTATACTTTTCTAATTAATCAAATATGTTTCTATTTGGGGTTAAGTATGGATACTCACCTGAAAAATTCCAACGAATGAATGGTGAAGATCTTTGATTTCTAGAAACACGAGTCTTCAATCCGAAACCAAAGAACCGAATAGACTATGTGTGTGGGCACAAAAATGGAGGAAAAATTTTGTTATCTTTTTCACTAATTTTTCAACTCCTCAAAAATTATTGAGATTTTGTTTTAAAGATAAAACATTTATCTCTTATTTTACATTATCCTCCTTTCTTTCTATTCAACCACCTTCTATTTTCATAATCTGTGTTTCTATAGATTTGTTTTGTTCAAATTCAAATGTTAATTTTTTGAATTATAACTTCTGTCTTTTAGTCGTTTGTCAAGTCAATAAAAAAAGAATGTTTAGATCATGGGACTTGAACCTTGGAACTCATATATATAAAGTTTCTAAGATACCAATAGGTGATAAGGATAAAAAATAGGCCCAATATCTCATCAGATGGGCCGGGTGGGGTGGGCTCCATGATACCAGGCCTTACATCAGCTCAAAGCGAGGCGGCTCACTAAGCCCAAAGCAGTGCGGAATGAATTGGAGGATCCCTACCATTGATAAGCCCACATATCTGATCAATACGGAAAATAGAATATTCTAAAGATATATTTTGGCTATACATAAATCTCACCCTGAGAAAGAGGATAATGACGGATCATGGTTGGACATCCTCGATAAGGAAGAAGATTATTCCTCTCTGGCCTTACTAAACTAGTTAAAATCCAATGCGGAGCGAGAGTCTCACTTGATGAGCAGACCTAGTCACAATCCATTGGTTAGACATCTACTACAAATGCATAGCGTATTTACGGTGAAAGTGCGCTCGATTCGCTCTCTTAAGCATTCTCATGTGACTAGCCGTCTTCCCGAAGCGTCTCTATTCTCTGGAAAAGAGCCGGCTTAAGCATCGGGCTGGCCATAGGCGAAGCCCTCGCCGCCTCTTCCTTGTTGTGCGAGAAAAGTCACCTGTCGATTACTGCATGAATCCATCTTACATCGATCCTGCAATCGAAGCGATCGGGCATCCTCAGTTTCGACTACCGCGGTCTGGTCGATACCAGCAGCCCCACAGCTCCATTGATTCACAGGACAAGCAGGCCTCATTAGTTGTGTAAATCACGTAGAATAGCCGGTTCCTGGCTAAATAAGCGAGATTTCGATTCTGATGGTATCAACTGTGAACCTGGCGGAGTAGCGTCGATCCGCGTGAGGATGAGGATCCAGGCGTGCGGACGATAGACCCCACAGGACGATGAAGCAATGCGGGGCCGGCACGAGCAGAAGTGGAAGCACTCGCCTCGTGTCGATACATTAGAGAAGAGTTGGAACAGTTGACGAACGGATCACGGCTTCACGGGAGACTCGACAGGACCCAGGGAAGGTCGTGACATTCCCCCTACGAAGGGCGACCACGATCCGCGGCAACCCCAGGAGTCTTGACGAAGCGAGTCAGTCAAGCGGGAATGAACCTGATTAGCCCCCTCGGAGAGCGATCCCAGAGAGACACGTCGAGGCGGGGAACATCATCCCCATGCGACGGAAGAGCAATCATGGGAGCGGGGTTTAAAGTCTTCAACGGGAGTCGTGAGTGTGGAAGGAGGTAGTTAGGACGGCGCCCCACGGATACTATGGATACGCCGTACGACAAAGCCCAGAATCACCCTTCCGCGGTCGAGGTGTTACGCGACCGTGAAATTCGAGGAATGCCCGCAGTGGAATCTTTGATGGTCAGATCCGTCGATCATCTTAACACTTACAAGAATCGGATGGGTGCATGGGTATCAAGACCTGTCTTGTTGCGGAGCTTTCGCCACCATGTTAAAAGGCTACATTATGGCACGGTTTAATAGAATCCGCCTTAGTGATCTCTTCATTAAAGGCATCACATTGGCGTTAGATGCTCCCGTTTCATGATTTGAGGACATATGAAAGCGGTACCATCTGGTGTAGTCGGACGGGGCTCGCGGGAAAGCACGAAGTCATACGTTACAAAGATTCAATCTTAGGAGTCCACGAAGATGGGTGCAGGTGAAGGTCGCCATCTTTGCATTCCTTAATTTGGGTTAGGAGTGCCGGTCAGAAAGGATCTAATGTTTTCCATCTCAGAAGGAACCACCAATGGCATGGCGGGAGTGCTCGCCGCGGAAGACCTATAAACGGCGAAGGAGGCCCTCATCTCAAGAGGGAGGCTCGTCACACAGAAAGGAAAATGACAGGAAAACGGCGGACGAAGTCTAAAGACAGGCGACCGGGAAAAATCTCGGGAAAGGCGAAACTGATCCACTAAGGCGGGGAATCTCACCGTCCTTTGGGTCCTACCTAATCCCCGAAAGGCAGCTGATGTTATTCACCTCGGCGCTTCACTCCCATGACCTCGGTGTACATAAGTCCACCATGAAGTCTGAAGCGGCGGTTCTGAGATGACGACTCGGATAGTCGGATCCGTGAGGGCCAGTGTGCAGTATTGCGAGTTCCATAAGGACTACGGGCATCGCACGGACAACTGTATGCAGTTGAAGAGAGAAATAGAATACTTGATACAGCGTGGATACCTCAGTGCTTCATATCTCGAGAATCGGACCCAGGAGCCAAGCTGGGAGTGTTCGGGCGGGGCCAGGCTCAACCCTGCCGCCTTGGCAAACGACGACCCAACACCAGCAACCCCTTGGAGAAATCCACGTGATCTCGGGAGGGTTCGCGGGGGGAGAGGAATCTAGTTCGGCTCGGAAGGCTCATCTACGCAGCATGGTCGCGGAGATCGGGAAGTACGCGATATCCTAAAGCTGCCTCGACCGGAGAAATCTGACCATCACGTTCTCTTGCCGGATCACGGAAGGATGTCGAAGCACCCTATGGCGACCCATTAGTAGTGCGCGCGGTGTGGCAACCTGTGGATTCCTTGAGTTTTGGTGTCAATGGGAGGGGGGCTCGGTGGAGCATCATTTTGCCTCGGCCTTGACAAATGGCGTTGGGAGAGAAAATTAGAACGAATCAACACACACTTGCGAGGATTTTTCGGGGAAAGGGTGTTGCCTTTGGGCTCAATTCAACTAGTACTCACCTTGGGAGAACCCGAAGTACGACGGCAGCAATGTGAGATTCTCATTGTAGGCCTTAGTGACCTATAATATGTTATTTGAGGCGGGCCTCTCAATCTGATAAGCTATCCCATCAAGGCGTATCCACAGTAATCAAATTCCCGACCATTCACGGAGTAAAGGGATGGTTCGAGGAGATCAGCGGGTGGCCAGGGAATGCTACACAGCCTCCATGAAGTAGAGAGCGGTCGACAACGTAAATATGGACGAGCTTGATATGCGAGATGAGGTGCTCACCCGACCCGAACCCTCGGAGAATTTAGGCAAGTTCATTGGATGCGACCGGAACATCTCGCTTATGGCTCAGTGTGAAGACCTCAAGCGCCCCCTCGCGCAGTTTCTAAGGTAGAACAAGGACATTTTTCGCGTGGAGCTTGAGTGGGACATGGGAGGAATTGACCTACACAATCCTGCATAGGTTGAATACGACCCGTCAGCCAGGCGGGTCAAGCGGAAGCGTAGGAACCCGCCCAGGGAAGAAATGAGCCATCAATGAGGAGGTGGGCAAAGCTCCTCCCAGCGAGGCGATGGGGTGGAATATCACGGTGGTTGACGATGTAGGTACTCGTCGAAAGAAAATGGCGAGTGGCGGCTACGTATCGGCTTGGCGTGAAAGCATCCGAAGGGCGACTCATCTGGAGTGAACCTCGCCGTGGATGCTCTTTGCGGGTTATGAACTTCTCAGTTTCATGGATGCCTTTTACAGCTGGCAGGATCATGGACCCGGGTGACCCCGAGAGACCTCGTGCGTCCGCGGCCTGAGGAACTGTTGCTGCTCGGTAATGCAGTTTGGACCTTCAGAATGCGAGAATGACCTACGAGTACAAGTAAATCGGATGTTCCAAAGTAGATGGGCCACTGCTTGGGTATACATAGACGACATCTTTATTAAAAGTCCACCATGAATCTCACATCGCTCATCTCTACGATTCCAGATCTTAAGAAATTACAACATGAAACTGAACCCAGCCAAGTGTGCCTTTGGCGTATCAGTGGAAAGGCATGGGTTTCTGTAGTCGACCCACGGGGAGTGAGGCAAATCGGACAAAATAAAGCGATTACTTGACATGGCATCCTTACATCGGGAATAAAGAAGTCTGACGTCGGCGGGAAGGATTGCGGCTTTAAAGTAGGTTCGTATCCGGAGCGAGCGTAGATACCGGCCTTTCTTCCAAATTTTGAAAAAAGCCTTTCAATGGGACACGAAGTGCGAAGAAACATTCTCAGCATTAAAGACATACCTGAGCTCCCCTCCCATTCTAGTAAGCCTACTTAGAAGGAGCTCCTATCTGCTCTCTCAGCGTGTGGACTTTTCAACCAGCGTTGTCCTCGTTAGAGATAAAGAACGAGTTAAGCGTCGATTTATTACTTGGTAGATCCTACAGAGGAGTAGAAGTACCCAAGAATGGAAAATTAATCAGCTTTGGTGTGTATTTCGGAAGCTCACTTGGGTATTTCGGCTAATACCATAGAAGTCTGACGGAGCTACCCAATGAAGCAAGTATTACACAAACCGAGAGCCTCCCGACGAGACTAATGAAATGGGCCGTAGGCGGCGAGTTCGATGCTCCGAGATCTGGGCCAAAACCGCCCCGTCATAGGGCGAGTCTTGTGAGCCGTCATGGAATTTGCATCAGCGGGACTGATCGGATGCCCCAGCCCGTGTGAGCCTTTCCCTTGGGCTCTGTAGATGGGGCCTCGACGCGCGAGGGAGGTGGAGCGGGTCTCATCTAACCTCCCGGAAGGAATAGACGTGAATATGCGCTCGGGTTTGGATTCGCACCTCCCAGCACATGACCAGAATCTGTTAGTCATAGCAGGCCTTAACCTTGCCCATTCATTAGAGATCGATCAATTAGAGGTTTATAGTGACTCTCAATTGGTCGTCGAGACCGAATAAGTCTATGAGGCCAAGTGAAAGAATGGTGTATCTCCGGAGGGTTCGTATTATTAAAGAAATTTGCGGTCCGATTAAGCATAATATCCCAGGCGAGAGAATTCAGTAGAAGCCTTGACAAAGTTAGCCACGGCGTCCACCGGAAGAATCTACGCATCGCCATTTTATCGAATATGGCGGAACCCTCTATCGGCCATATGGCATGATGATCGCCCCATTAGAATCCGGCTGCATTTGGATAGACCCATTTGGAACTACGTAGTGATCTACCGAGACGGCAGAAAGAGCTGACTAATTAAGGGCAAGGAGTCAGCTAGGTTCTGATCATAGGGAAGCCTCTGGCTGAGGATTTTTACACCTTCACCGAATGCATCTCGGAAGACACCAGGTACGTCTTGGTGAGGTGCATGAAGAATGTGGAAATCATATAGGGGCTTAGGCATTAGCGGAAAAGTCTTGAGCGGGGATCTGCGGCCCTCTGATGCTCGGGATGCAATTGACCTGGTCGAAATGCGAATCTTGGGGACTCTGCCAAGATCTCACGCCTCCCATCAGAGCCCCTAACGTCTATCACAAGCCCCTGGCCTTTCCAACAATGGGGTTTGGACATATTGGGACCCTTGCCCATTAGTAAAGGTCAGTGTAAATTCATAATCGTCGCAGTAGATTATTTCACCAAGTGGGTAGAAGTCGAACCTCTAGCCTGATTAAGAACAAAAGATACGCAATTTTGTGTAGCGGAGCTGTCTGCGATTGGTATCCAGGAGCCACGGTATCAAGCGATGGAAAACGATTAAATGACCTTGAATTTAGAGACTTTTGTCTGCATTTCGGAATTACAAAGTGTCTCGTCCCAGTACGCACTTGAATCAAATGGGCGGTAGAGGTCACTATCGGAACCATATTTGCCTTGAGGTAAAAGGTGGAGACCTCGAAGAGTGGGCAGAGTATCTCCTGGTACTATGGGCATCTGACGACCCACATGAGTCGTGACAGAGAGCCCTAGTTATGCCCAGCCTTTAGCCTTTGAGGCGATCGCCACTTGCAGAGTCGGAATAAAATCTTCGGGATCGAATTCCAGCATCGGAGGAGCCTGGCTGGCGGGCCCGCCAGTTTAAACTTAGAACTCTAGATGAGAAGTGCGAAATGAGTCCAAGGCGTACGGAGGAATACTCCGAGGAAAACGATGAAATCTCTGATCAAAGTCAATCCCGAGCATCGGTGAGCTTGAGTATTAAAGAAGCTCCTGACCAAGGAAAAAATCCGGTAGCATGGGAAATTGAGCCCCAGCCCGGGAAGGTCCTTACATCATAGCCGAGTCGTGGAACGGGCCAATTACGAACTTGAGCCTGCAAGAGGAAAAATCCTTGCTGACAGCCATTGGAATCACGGAACATCTCAAACGTTTTTATCAATAAGCGTCGGTTTGTAATAAGAGCTTTGTTAATTAATAGATGGCGAGTTGAGCATTTGTTATCATACAGTTCAGATATATGAAAGTCGGAAAAGGCATAATAAATTCATAGACATAAGAAAGAAAAAAGGCTCTCTTTATTACAATCGGATTACAATCAGTTACAATTGTTAGATTCTGACCAGTCGTATCATCTCACACATCTCGAAAGCACACGGCCTGGCGGCCTATTAAAAAAAGAAGCGGAAAGGCTTAAAATACAAAGGAGAAAATATTTAGGAATGAAGGAAAAGAAAAGCAGGGATGAAATAAATAAACAAAAAAAGTGGAAACGAAAGATGAAAAAGAAAGAAAGAAGGAAGAAAAGGGAGAAAAGAAGGAGGGAGAAAATAAAGAGGAGAGGTAGAATGGAGGAGGAAGAAGATAAAGATAAACGAGAGAGCGATTACCGTGATGCACCACCCTCTCCGCATGCATTCCCTAGTCAGAAGCTAGGGAATAACATGACTCCCATAAAAGGAGACTAGGAAAAACCATGACTCCGCGGATAGAGTTCAAGTTGATCCAGAAGCCGGAGGAACCCGAAGCCAAGGCAGTAGAGACATCCATCGTACGAACTTCGTTCACCTACTATGAAGACGAGAATCTTCAAAGCGCGGGATACGGGAACGAACCATTTATAGGGGCTAAAGTGTCGAAAGAATATGTCGTTCCAAATTCTGCATGAATCGGCGTGGCGTTGGCCTTTTAGAGGCGAAACTCTGGCGTCTCTTCCACACTGGCGGTTCTTGCACGAGCGGTTCGGTTCTGAAGCTTCCTCCAAACACGGAAAGTCACACAGCGGTTCGAGTTCACAGCGCCGCGAGCCCCGATTGCTCCTGGCGAGCTCACTCTGCACGCAGGGCGGCGCCTCGAGTCGGACCCGGCTCGGGCCGGCGTCGCCCACCGGCTGAGCGCCATCAGGCCCGCAGCGCCATAGGCCCAGTTGCTCCACCTATGACTCCATCTACCTGCCTGAAGCCAAGGCCTCGGGTCGAGACCCATTTCGAGGCCACGTCGCCACCGTGTTGAAACGCCATCAAGGCCCGCCACCAGAGCCCGGTGCACTCGCTCTGAGCTCGCTCGATTCCACATGGGCGAGCTCCACCGCCGGCTGTTCTCCTTGTGACTCTCACTTAGTTCCGCTGGGCGAGCTCCACATAGCGGTTCCTGCCGCGAGCTCTTCTGCCGGTCCACATGGGCCGAGCTCCTGCCAGTTGTTCTCCTTGACGAGCTCGTCGCCCGATTTATATGGGCGAGCTGCTGCCATTGTTGCGAGCTCTTCTGCCCGATTCCTGGACCAGCCGCTCATTATTCACCTTGTGAGCTCTTCCACGCGGTCCACATGGACGAGCTCCTGGCCCATTCTCCTTGACGAGCTCTCACCGATTCATGGACGAGCTCCTATGGCTCAATCCTCCTTGTGAGCTCTCCACTCGGCTCATGGACCGAGCTCCACAGGCTGTTCTCATGTGAGCTCTCCGCTCAGTTCATGGGCCAGGCTCATATATGAGACAATCCTCATGGCCAGAGCTCTCACTCGGCTCACATGGGCCAGGCTCCACTGCTATTCTCATGGTAGGCTCTCCACTCGGTTCTGCATGGGCGAGCTCACGCGACAGCTCTCTGCGACCCAGGCTCCGCGCCAGTTCCACATGGACCAGGCTCTGCCCCGGCTCTGTCCTTGAGGCTCTCCCACTCAGATTCACATGGACGAGCTCCTGCCAACAACTCTCTCTGACGAGCTCTCCACTCAGTTCACATGGACGAGCTCCTGCCAGCTCCTCTCCTTGACGAGCTCTCCACTCAATTCACATGGACGAGCTCCACGCAGCAACTCTCTGACGGCCCGAGCTCTCCTCGAGTTCACATGGACGGGCTCACCTTGTGATTCACCTTGCACTCGGTTCATGGGCCAGGCTCCTGCGAGTAAATTCTCTTTGGCGGGCTCTCCACTCAGCTCATGGGCTGAGCTCATGACTGTTCTCATGGCCAGGCTCTCCACTTTCGGTTCACATGGGACCAGGCCCATGACAACTCTGTGGCCAGACTCTCCCTCAATTCCGAGCAGGCTCACGGCAACTACGATGGAGCTCTCACTTGGATTCCATGGGCCGGAGCTTTGACTCCTCTCCTTGACGAACTCTCCCGCTCCGATTCAAATGGAGCGGGCTCCACGAAAACAACTCTCTTTGGCGAGCTCTCCCTCGATTCACATGGAGCGAGCTCTGCAGTTCCTCTCCTTGGCCAGGCTCTCACTCAATTCCATGGGCCGAGCTCCTGCAGCTCTGACAATTCCCACGATTCCACATGGACCGGGCCTGCGAGTTCACCTTGTGAGCTCGCTCAGTTCACATGGACGAGCTCCTGCCCGTGCTCTGCGGCGATCTCACCACTTTCGGTTCCATGGACAAGCTCACTTGGCTCCCTCTCCTTGACGAGGCTCTCCACTTTCCCGATTCACATGGGCGGGCTCCGCACTTGGCTGACTCTCTCGACGGGCTCTCGCTTTCGGTTCACATGGGACGGCTCCTGCGACGGAGTTCTCCTTGGCCAGGCTCTCGCCGGTTCACATGGGCGAGCTCTGCTTGCTAACTCTCTCGGCCCGAGGCTCTGCTCGAGTTCCGCATGGACGAGCTCCTGCCGGCCTCCTCCTTGGCCAGGCTCTCCACTCGAGGTCCATGGGCGAGCTCCTGCCTGCATGACTCTCGGCAGGCTCTCGCTCCGGTTCACATGGGCCCGAGCTCCTGTAGGCCTCCTCTCCTTGGCGAGCTCTCCGCTCGATTCACATGGATTGAGCTCACGCGACAGCTCTCTCGAGGCTCCACTCGGTTCCACATGGAGCGGGCTCCTGCCAGCATTTCTGGCCCAGGCTCTCCACTCCCGGTTCACATGGACGAGCTCCTGGCAATTCTCAGTGGCTCCCTTAGAGCTCCACGGGCGAGCTCAGCCATTGTTCTCCTTGGCAGGCTCTCCGCTCGGTTCATGGACCCGAGCTCCTGCTATTCACGATGGCGAGCTCTTCTGCCCGATTTCATGGATGAGCTGCCTCTCATTATTCACATGGCGAGCTCTCACATCATTGTCGGTGGCCGAGCTCTTCGCCGGCTTATACGAGCAGGCTCCGGCCGATGGTCGCTCAGCGAGCCTCTTTCTTCGGCCCTCACATGAGACGAGCTCTTCTCAGGCTGTGCTTGTGAGACTCCTCCCGCCCATTTCGTCTTCCGAAGGGCTTCGTCTGACTAGCCACAACAAACCTCCTTTAACACACATGGGTGAGCTCTGCTCAGTGAGCACCTGAGATGGTCCAGGCGTGCAGGCGGGGTTCCTCCCACATCCACAGCATTAGCGGCCTCGATACAAATAGAGACGGGCGGCCCCTAAGCAGCCCGGGACAATGCGATCAAAGTGGGTGGCGAAACCACAGACCCAATCAGCGGGCTCCTACGCTGAGGCCAGGATCGACTCAGGCGGAATGGCATACGAAATCCTACATTAGTCTGGGAATGAGCTAATTGCTTGAACCCCAGGTCGATTCATACATTCGAGAAGAGAAAAATAAAAATATCCCAGCAAAAACACAAGTCATTAAAAAATGTATGTTTATCAAAAAGAGGGTTACATGGGTTTCGGGCCCCAGGCTCGACAAAAGAAAATGGGGATATACATGTTAAAAAAAAAAAAAAAAAAAGTCGACAACAGGCAAATAGAAATGAGCCCTTGAATTCAGGCGCCAGGAGGAATAGACGACGAAGAGTGAGAATGGGCCTCAGCAGGGGTACCAGGCTCAGGGGAATAGTTCGTAGAGGTAGATTCCTCAGCCTCTTCGTCGCTGGGGAGGTCAAAATTGAAATCCAGATCTGGGTACACATGAGCTGACTTCAGTTGAAAACGACCATCCAGCCAGCTGGCTGGCTTGATCTGTGGTGTCGATAACCTCATCCCTCCCGAGCAGCCATGCGACTTTTCAGTGGGGTCGGCGCGCAATCCACGGCCTCTTCTAGCCGCTCGACAAATTTCACGGCCTCGGAGGTTTCGCGGCTGAAACGATCTCAACAACGCTTTGCCCTCGGAAGCCTCGCGACGGGCCACTTCGAGTTGCGTTTCCTTATCACTCAAACAAACGTGGCGTGTGCGACTCGCTAAGATCCACTTGGCTCGCCGGGGAGGTAGCGAGGTTCTTCCCTCACCCGGTTAAGGCTTCATAGCCCCAGATGAGCACCGGCCCTCTTGAGCCTCGGCCAAATTACTCTGCGCGACCTGGGGTGCCGGAACCTCCGGCTCGCCCACGGCCGTCGCCCGGCCCCACTCTGGGACCTCATCGCCTGCACTCTGCCTTTGAGCATGGCCCGGGTGAGTGTGCCTCAAATCGGACTTAGCGCTCACCTCCTCGATTGACCATTTGCCTCGTTCTGCTTGACTCTGCCGCTCGGAAGTAAGGCGTGGCAGCCTTGTATCATCAGGCGGGTCTTCACGTACTTTTCATTTGGAGATTTTGGCCTTTTGGTAGCCCGGCTAAGTGGTGGCAAGCACCCGCATCAAACCTTGGAAGTCGGGTCCGACCGCGGGAGGCTTGAATGGTGGTAAACACGATTAGAAACTTACAGAGGCAACCCCCTGAAGGGATAAAGCCAAAGCCTCATCAACGGGTAGCCCTTTCGACCTTCCAAGGTCAGAATCCTTGAGGATGGAAGAGACGGCGCACCGCCCACCAAGATTCAGTGTGAAACGAAAAATCGCCGGCTTCATCAGCCTTACACTTTCAATTTCCTTCTCACCCGGTTGCCCACCTCTCGAGGGTAGCTCGGCATCGTCGGAGGCGGGTTGCCGGTTATAAGCGTGCGTGGATCAGCGGCTGCTGGCGGTCTCACCAGGACTCTGCCTCGCGACGAGGCTTAGAAGAGACGGCGGAGCACAAAGCCGGGGACTGGCCTCGGCCGGTCGCGACCGGCCTTTCGCTGAGAGCCCTTAGACGGGGGAAGTCGGTACCCCGATTTGGACCTTGGCGGAGCAGAGCGGTCCTTCTCGGAGGAGTGCTATTTTTTCCTTTTCACGCTCCGGGGCTTCCGAGACATCGCCCCTAAATGAACTAAAATTTCCCCCCGGGTAGGAGTGGCAGCAGTAGGCCCAAAAGAAAAGACTCCCAGAGTGGAAGGAGGCGAAGGCCTCAAAGCAGAGGATCGTGCAGACATCAAACTAGATGGACCAGGAATGCTCGACCTTATCAACTCTGTATAAGGACGAGCAGGACATTCCGCCAATGCTAGAGCAATGACATTATCTTCCTCGCTAAGGTGAGTGACACAGGAAGCGTGAAGAAAATACAAAATGAAACATTCAATCATCTTGAATGACTATACTAAGCAGTGCAAATACTCACGAAGATTATCAGGGGCACTCCAGGCCGTAGGTACACCTAGGGTATCGTCCCTGTCAGAAAGATTGTACTCCCAGGTGCAACCGCTCACGAAGAAATATCGTCCCTTCCAGGACCTGTGTGAAGAAGGAAGGTCAGAGATCACCAGAGGGGCTCCAGAGCGTCTGGAGAAATAAATGAAACCCTCGGAAGTAAATAGTTGAATTTGAAAAGATGAAGAGTAAAGCCACTAGGGACCTTAGGAGCCTTCTGTCCCTAAAAAGGCTAAAGGCCTGCAAAATACCCCTGACCATTAGGAGCAGGTTAGGAAGGACAAATGTTGAAATGTTGCGAGACCCTTTTTATGAAGGGGTGCGGTAAACGAAGGCCATTGTCGGCGACTTGAAACTCTGGTCATCCCGGCCACGGAGGGTGCATAAAGTGAGGAACATGGTGGCCCGTATTCGGACACGAGAGGTGATGCGATGAAAATAGCCCCATATGATGGACCCGACTACTGCTAGGTCCACACGTTCTACAACATGTCGAGATAGGCGGCGTTGAGAGAAAATCGACCCACAGGATATTTGATCGGGTTTATTTCCTTTTATCCTTACAAGGAAGAGGTGCCTCAGGGCGTTTTGAGGTTCAAGCGTGGCCAGAAGAGCATCACCCGACCGCTCGGGCAGGTGACAATTGAGGAACATCACTGCCCGCTCGGAGCCGGCGGCCGATTGAGGGATCATCGCCTATCTGTAGAAGATGAAGCGAGTCGGGCCGTAGCGAAGCAAGCATTAAAGCGAGATCAGTGAGTGAGCCACAGAGCCTCGTTACGCGATCGAAAGAGCGGTGACGGAGGCAGTGAGCCCGGGAATGGGAAATGGGTCGGCCCAAAAAAAAGCCGAAGAAAGGGTCCCGCCTTGAGACGAGCGAGAATCGGTGAAAAGCAAATCACGAGTTCCTAGGAATCGCGGAAAGTCTGAGATTAAGGAGACTCAAGATAGGAGGTCGGCCAAGAGAGTGGGGAGTTAACAAGAATATGAAAACAGCGCAGACCCCCCGAAGAGTCATCATTATTGCAGACGTGTGACAGCGATCAGCCCTTAATCGGCCGTTTGAGCGGACACGTGGAATATGGCGGCGGGAAGAGTGCGGCCCCGCTTGTGGCCAGCCTGAGGGCAGAGTGGCGGTAAGGATAAAAATAGGCCCGATATCTCATCAAGATGGGCCGGGGAGCAAGGGGTGGGCTCCATGTGCAATGCAGGCCTTTACATATTTCCGAGAGCGGAGGCCGACTCCACTAAGTGAGCGAATGGGACTAATTGGAGGATCCCTACCCAGCCAATAAGCCCACATATCTCGTCAATACAGAAAATAGAATATTCCTAAAAAGATATATTTTATTATACCTCACAAATATCACTCTGAAAGAAAGAAAGGATAATGACGGATCATCTTGAGTTGGATCCTCAAATAAGGAAAGAAGATTATTCCATATAAAGTGCACTTACTAAACTAGTTAAAATCCAATGCGAGAGCAGGGAGTCTCACTTGATGAGAGCAGACCTAATCACAATCCAACTGGTTAGACATCTACTATAAATACATGGCCGCCCCCACGGTGAAAGGTACGCTCAATTACGCACTCTCTTAAGCATTCTCATATGCAACCTTCGTCTTCCAAGCGGTCTCTATTCTCTCAGAAAAGAACTGACTTAAGCATCGGAGCGGCCACGGGCGAAGCCCTCGTCAACCCCCCTTCTTCCTTGTTTGTGCAGAAAAGTGCCACGATCAGTGCACGCAGATCATCTTTACATCGATCCCACCTTGCAGATCCAGAGCGATCCAGGCATCCTCCGATTCGGCCCAGCTCATGATCTTGAAAGTCAAATGCAGCTGACACACACATGCCCGGCCCAGGTTCAGGTTGAAACGGGGCATCATCGGGCTAAGTTCTTATGACTGAGATAATTTGGGTGATTAAGTTAAATAATCAAATTACTTATTCTCATATAAATTAATTCAAAATTAATTTATATTCATGACTCTAAACTATTTTCTCCCTTGTCTAATCAATGGAGTCTTGGTAGGATGGGGACTATGGACCCATAATTTAAACTCAAATAAAACTTGATTAATTAATTAACACAATTTTATTAATTCGATGTTACTCCGCTAAAAACTTGGAATTGCACTCTTAAAATTATAGATATATTATTACTCAAGAAATTAAGTTGTCCATATGATTTAGTCATTACATATATTGATCCTCCATAAATAATTCATAATTAGAGCTAGGTGAAATCTGATAGTCTCTCTAATTATCTCTTTATCCTTAAGTATCAATTACGGTCCAATTATTGATAAGCTTCATAATTTAATTATGAATCTGAACGCTCGTACCATTCAAGACTTGAATAATCATGTAAGGGAATTATTTATAAAGCTGTAAATAAGAAGGAATGGATTAGGTCTTGTTTATTAGCATTCACTGTTATTTAATTCATTGTATCTCAATACAAAGAATTGATGTTATATGTATAATGCATGCCAGTAAATTAAAAGAAACAATGTCAATAAATAGGTGTTTGTTAATTACTCGGGATTAAGATCATTGCATATATGACCATCAGTGAGATGATTTGAATTATACTATTCTTAACGGAAATTATCAGTTATTCAAATCATGTCATGTTCCTATCCTACATAATCACATCATTTAAAGTGCATTTTATTAGATGTCTCTCTTCATCAATCGTTAGGATAAAACGATTTCCATTTTCAATGATAATAGCATGCACTAGTGAAAATCAATTAAAGATTCCATACTTTAATTATTAAGTCAAAATAACAACAGAAGCTCTTTTCCACGGATATTTTAAATTATCATCCTTAAATAAAAATCCTATTGTATATAACACTTATATATTTATTTGAGTTCGTTCGATAATCCATGAGATTTTGTGATATTCATAAAGTATTTAAATATTAAATGTATTAAATGAAATATTTATTTATTGAAAAATAAATAATATTTATTTACGTCATATGCTTTAAGGCATTTATCCTAACACATGGCATGTTGCCAAACAAGTATAGCCTTCCATACCATGGCCTCGAATAAAAGGTAATAATTGAGATTTTATTACGAGGAAGAGTGTGATTGAGAGCGATGTAATTGAGCGGGAGTAGAGCTAAATCGTGCTAGAGTGAACAAGGGGGTAGCCAATGTGTACCTAAGAATGGCATGTGTCTCCCTTAAAAGTTTCTTGAAATTTTTTTCCATGGGGGAATAAAATTCTACATCTAATTCAGAAGATTTTAAGATTACCATTGTCCATAATGCTTTTTAATTATGAATGCCCCTGAAAACTAATGTCTAGTTCACATTACACACTAAACTAGTAAGATGGTTATAACTAAAGAAAATTATCTTTTTGCCACAATTTGAATTTTATACTTAATTGTGTTTGGAGACATTCTTGCTTGAGCAAAAATTAGATTTATTAATGTAAGCTAAGAGAGAATTGAATTTTATGAAAAAATGGTAAAAATCGTAATGTGGTCAAAATCCGGAAATTTTGAGATCTTACATGGCCAAGCGAGGAAACCAGATTAAGTGTCTCGCGAAATTTAGCTACTCTGTCAAATTTCGTTGAATTCCGAGATAGTCTAAATTTCATATTTTCAGAGACAGAAAGCGATACGAGACACTTAGCGTCAGATTGGTGGCTCACGATTAGTGCCGTGACAAATTGTGAGCAAGCAAACAATGAGAGCCAAGTGGGACCCATGAGTACATATTTATCTCTATAAATGGAAGGAAATTCACTATTCATGATAAGGTGATAAGGGAGTAATCCTAAGGGCCACTAAAGAAGTTTGACATGAGCGAGTGAGATGACATCTCGCTTGATGGCTACTAATCTTGACCAAAGGGGTTGGGAGAAGGGAGGAGAGGGGGAGAGCAAGCGATTGAGAGGGAGAAATAAGGCATTTAGAGTGAGAAGCTCTCACTTCTCTCTGCTCTTTTGTAATCGGTCAGTGAATCCCGGCCAGAGCCGAGAGAATGAAGTTGATCCCAGCTGCAGGAAGCTACGTGCTTAGTCTGCAGATATTGTGGGTTTGACAGCTCAGGAGGTAAGGGGATCTTCATCTCGCAGGTTAATATTTGGCTAAGAGCCATTTTAATGGTTAGGGATGTTCAGGGGCCTGAGTTGCCATTCATTCGGTTCTAAAAACTTGGACTGGGTGATGAAATCCCTAGAGTTATTTTTGGACAGTCCCGAAACTGACCGAGGATTGTTTGTGTGGCTTTGTGTGTTGTTATGTTATTGCTATGATTGAATATCATGTTGTTATGTGTAAAGTGTTGTTAATATATACATGCTTGATATGTTAACATGTATTGTATGAAAATAGCATAATGCATTTCATATGCAGGGACAAGTAGAGTACTATGTGTAAGTGCATGACATATTTTGGGAAAAATATATAGGAGGGTGGAGCGAAATTAATTATCGGAATTATGTCGTATATGGTCGGAGGGTTGTCCATAAAATTAATTATCGGGTATGTCGATATATGAGTCGGAGGGTTGTCCACGTAATTATTACCTGAAAGTATGTCCAATATATATGAGTCTGAGGGTCAGTCCACAAAATTATTAACGGAGTATGTCCACAATATATGAGTCAGGGTTGTCCACAAATTAAACAAATATATTTGTTTGGAAACAATTTTCATACATGGCACAAGCATGTGTGAGAGAGTCGGTGAGGACTCGAAGCATGAGATTGAGCACGTAGACATTCGCAAATCATGAATTCACTCGAATGTGTGTGCTTCACACACATAGGTGGGGAGTAACAATGCTAGTAACTGGTCGGCATACAGCTCACCGTCGTGGAATACAATTTCGTGATACCGGAAAGAACAAGGATGGACACACTGCCGCCGAGGCGCAAGAAATTGCCGATTTGGCCTTATTTCAGATTTTGTAAAAAATCGGGTAGAAACCCGTTGTTTGTAATTTGTAATTAAAAAAATTGTAATTAAATTTGCTTTTGTATAATATGTTTTGCAGTTTTCCAAGCCCATAGCCTGGTAGTGAGGCTAAATTCTCGAGGTTTTACAGCAGGAACAAAAGAAAAAAGAAAGAATAAATGGGACGGCTACCGCCCATTTTCTGGCCGGGTCGCGACGAAATGGTGTCACAATAGGACGGGCCTAGCATGTGACGCCCTAAATCTCGGGGTGTCCCGTTGACCACCGTCAACCCATGGAACCTGTGTGTCTCATATCATGAGACTAAATGTAAACGGCCCAATAGGGTCCACACATCCATACAACAAAAATGTATATCTTATATAAAAAGGGGTTTGTTACAATTGTATTTAATTGCAATTACACAAAAACCGGATCGCCTTTCCGCACTTACAAAGGTACGTAAATAAGGCCATTGGGCCATTTCCGCCTCACTCCGCCTCACCGCGTCCCATCCCCCGGGTGCACCTCCGCACCGAAATAAATATATTCCCCGACAGGTAAGCAATACCCGCAGTGGAATTTTTCCTACTGGGTTACTCCCACCTAAATGCTCATGCAATGACACACCAAACATTAAACTTAATATTCCATACAATCCATGTTAATATACTAAGCATGCATATATTAACAACAAAACTTGCACATGTTATTCATTCATAGTACAACAACACAAAATTAGTTCACATGGGCCAATATTCAATCCAAAGAATTCATCTTCGAATTAATCACAAGCCAGCATGTTATTCTCACCCATGGAAACAACATCACAATGCCACACAAAATGACTCCGGCCCAACCACTATAGGGATTTCTTCTTCACCGGGTCCTGGGAATAAAAAACACGGCCATCCAGGCCTTTAACAAATCCCCATCCATTAAAATGGCTCTTAGCCATGAATAGAACAAGTGTGAGAACATCCTCTACCTTCTAGAAGGCTCACTAAAAACTCCCAAAACCGGCACCTCGTAGCTCCTCGTCGGGGAGCAACCTTGCTTCTGCCTGAAACCGACGGTCCGGGATCACCGAAAAAATCTAGAGAAAGTAGCATTTCTCTCTCTAAAATCCTCTCTTTTCTCTCCTTCTCGCTTGCTCTTCTCTCTTCCTTTCCCTCCCAAACCGCTTGGTTCATAGATTGAGGTCAAGAGAAAAGTCCTTCATGCAACTTGTCACTTTCCCATCGGGTTCTTATAGGATTTCCCCCTATCCACTTATCCATCTAACTTAGATTTCCCTCCACTCACAAGGTGCCATTTGTCATTCATGGGCCCCACTTTAGCTCATGTTTGACCCATTCTTCCAAGGACACGTGGCACCTCTTGAGCCACTCATAAAGTGTCAAGTGTCCCGCACTCCTTTACATGTCTCGAAAAATGTGAACAACCTGCACTGACCGAAATTCGACGTGGTAGCGCTAGATTTCGGGACGATTCCAATGGTGAAGTCCGCTTCGCCGTCTCGAGATCTAGAAAATTTCGATTTTGACCGAAATATTTTGCCTTTCGTAAAATTAGATTTTCTCTGGCTTCACATGGCGCGTGGCGAAAGGGCTCACAGCCGCGCACTACCGGAGCGGATGCTGCGACAACGCAATAGAGAGCGCAACCTGATTTTGGTGCACGCACGACACGGATCCTGGCCCCCAGGTTGTGACATCAATTTTTTGTTGCGACGTGGTTGAGGCTGGGAGTAGGTTGGTCCTTGGTCTATTACGATTTTCATAATGGCGCAGGATAAGTGTCGCGACACGCCCTCGCAGCCGCGACACCCGAGGCTACAGCAAATTGCGTCGACACGGCCCGGCGTCATTTTGGGTCACGACCAGTTTGGTGTCATGACCCTACAGTACGGCAGGGGGACTGGAGACACGACTCGTGTCGCGACCGCTGTGCGGTGCATGCAAGCTCCAAGCAGCAATAAAAGCAGACAACGCTAGCGTGCGCGCCCACGACATGGGTGCTGAGCGGCAAAGACAACGAGCAAGCAGGCGCGACGCACGCTGTGCACAGACGCGACTCGGGGCAGGCGAGACCACTTGTCGCAGCGCCGCACTTCTGGTTACAGGTAATCGCTTTGACACTGCTCTCACCACCGTTTATTCAAAAATAAAATAAAAAATAACACTCGTTACGTGATAGCTTGCACGTAGAGTTTAGGTAAAATGAATACCTGACTTGATGGGGTATCGGGTTTAGATCACACATTCATTAGGCATTTTCGATAATCGATGTGGGATACATGACAGGCTCGTGGTGTGGATTTGGTACATGATTGTTTAAATGTTTTATAAATTTTGGAAATAAAATTGAATTGTTTTAGTGGTTGGCACTACACCACTAAGGATAAAGATGATGAACGGGCCAGTTCATGATGATATCTATTGGGTGATAATACACCACCAGTTGGGGGCCGAGATGTAGATTTAATAATCGTGGTTTCCATTCGACATGTGTGTATTGGCTGTCTGAGGACGAGGACATAGAGGACGTCCACGAGGTGCTAGCCAGGCACCATCGATTTTTTACCAGCAGGCCTTGTAGAGGCCGTAGGGGTTGCAGCTGTGACGCCCCATTTCCCGAGGGTCCGTTGACAACCCGTCAACCCGCAAAATATCTGCATTGACAATAGACCCGACACCACTCAATAAAATCTGCAGAGCTTGTGACGGAGCTCTCTTCCTGTAAATACAACCTGTCCTAATATTTACAAAGACCACACCGGTCCATATATATTAATTAAAATGAGTAAAATGGTAATGTGGGCCAATACATCAATACTCACTAAATTACATCAACTATATACCAATAGTTCGAGTTAAGAACACAGAATACAAACATATTAAGATTTAAAATTTTAATACATAGTACAAAAAACATCAAAGCCACAACTGAATTCTTCAAAACGCGCTCTAAAGTGAGTGTTGTCTCATGACTCCTCGCAGGCTGACAGGAAAGCAATGCCGAGTAGATAATTTCCCACATGGGTTACCCCCACCTAAGTGCACATGTCATGGAAAACAAATACACCTAAGCAACACATGATCCTACTTGGTCTACATGCCAATCCCACACACGCCCAAGAAAAGTAGTAAAATCACAATTTTCAAAACAAAAGCTTTTTGTTCTCGGTGTACTATCGAAGTTTCGATAAATTTTATCGACAACCGAGGAGAATCGTCGATAACCCTCCGAACACCATGGGCCACCGAGTGAATTGTTGGACAATTTCCCACTCCGAAAATCTTCCGTTTAAATTTCTTTCACAAACATTTTTCGCTTTGTTTTCTTTCAGTAGTCAAGGCACTCACTCTATGCTAGGGTGCCCCAAGGCATATGGAATGTATTATGCCAATTAAAATATTCATACTATATATTTTCATGTATATATTAACATACTAAATTCACACAATTCTATATCATTCAATTTCACAATAATAACACTGTACCTCACATGGGCTAATAACACATCAAGCAATTAATTTCAATACCCAACAACACAAAAGCAATAACCAAAATCACGTGAAGAGCGAAACCCTCGAAGCAGAATCGCTCACGCCACACAAATAGGGATTTTCTCCACTCGGTTCAATTGTTTGAGACTGAAATTACGGTTAAATCAAGCCTCAGAATATCCCTAACCATTCACATGGCTCTTACTCAAAGAATAACACAAGTAAGAGAAGACCCCTACCTCTTGGAGTTATCGGAACTCCACAAAATCGGTGCCCACACGTAGCCCTCGTCGTTTAGAACAGCTTTACTTCTTGGCTCGAAGCGAATTGATGGTCCGAACGCCGGGAAATCTAGAGAGAAGTCACACACTTCTAAAGCCACCAACCCACCGTCGACATTCAGGTTCCAATGGAGAAGAAAACTAATTCTCCTATTTCGCCTTATACTCATTTAACTTTTCAAATTCAATTCCATCCATGTCCTTCATCTTGATTTTTGATGGCTTAATCTTAAGCCATTCATCTCCATCATCTCACCAATCATGCAACATGTATCACATGGGTACATGTAGTAGGTAACTTTTTCACATCATGTCACAGCCGCCAGACAAGACCGACACCCGATGCTTCAAAAACGTGAAATTTCAACTATCTCGTACCCGACGTATAGCTTCGCGAGAAAATTCCAACTATGAAGTCCATTTTGTCATCTGGCATCTAGAAAATTTTTGATTTTTGGATCGAAATTACCATTTTGCCCTTTTCGTAAAATCGATTTTCTCTGTGGTTTCATAGCAAGCAACCGCCGCCATTGCATAGGCTAGTGCAAATTTAGGGATAGGAGGTATGAGACACCTTCAGGTTAGGGTCCCATCATCCGGGACGTCACGAGGGAGATCTCGATGGGTGGCGCACTATCAAGTTCATGGTGGTGTCGAGAAGGTATTAGAGGCTATGGAGATTAGCTCCAATACAGCCAAGATCAGATTAGCTGCATTCCAACTAGAGGGTGAGGCCCAAGTGTGGTGGAACTGGGTGAAGACCTCTAGGGACCTAGAGGCAATGACTTGGGTAGAGTTCCATGAGCTTTTCATGGGAAAGTATTTTCCGGCCACTACTAGACATGCAAAGGCCCAAGAGTTCCTAGAGTTGAGGTAGAGGACAATGATAGTATTGAAGTACGTGGCTAAGTTCACGAGCGCTTTTGTTGATGATTACAGGCCACGTATATGGTCAAGGTGAGGAAAATTCGAGAATGGGCTAGAAATTGTCCATTCTAGGTAAGATCAGAGACTCCCATAAGACATGGACTATATGGTTGAGAGGCGACCATGAGAGAGAGGCAGAGGACAATACGTAGCATTCCTGATTACTGCAAGCCATACAAGAAGAGGAAAGATAGTCGGCCTTCTCCGCCGGGAAAGAAGCCGGCTTCGGGTTCACGCGTCTCCGCAAATGCGGTTATCCGCACTGTGGTCATGCCATGGCTCCCGCAGGCGTATGGTATGCTTCCATCGCAAGAGCCCGTACATGCGAGAAGGGATTGCCCCTAGAGACAAGGATCCCAAGGTTTCGATAAGGCAAACCCTAGTCGGGCCAGGGGACGTAAGCGGATACGCTTTCTTCCACATCCCGCATGGGTCAAAGGAAATAAGACTCCACCCTGGGGTGTCGTGGGTGCCTTCCGCTATACGACAGCCATAGGGGCCAAGCATAGCCGAGGTAGAGGACGTGGCTTACAAAGCCGAGACATCGTGGATTTAGGGCATGTCTATCACACCACCTACCGAGCCAATGGACCGCAGCCAAGCACATGGTACGTTTTTTCTCTCTCACCTATGTGTAAGAGTATTATTCAATTATTGTGCATCGCATTCATTCATCGCTGCATCGGTTGTGAAAGAGTTGGGCTTAGAGGTTGAGACCCCGAGCCCCGCCCTCCCCAAGGACTAGGTGAGCATCGATTTGATATGTCGAGGCTGCGAGCTGGAGATCTCTGGACTTCGCCTACGTTGAACCCGAGGGTCATGGACATGCTCGGGAATGACGTCATCCTCGATGAATTGGTTGATGAACAGTCGCCAATGAGCTTAGGAGAGTTATCGCCACATAGGACTCCACACATGCGTTACTTCAAGGGGGGACAAGCACGATGCTTGCCCCGTGACCGTGCACGAGCCCGAGATGGCACGGACAAAGAGGTCATCAGCAAGCCTTACCCTTGAGGACGAGGTGAAATCAGACTTAGATCTACCTTTAGTAGTCTGCGAGTATGGGGATGTTTTTCCGGACAAGTTACCGAGATTGCCTTCGCAGAGAGTGGTAGACTTCTATATTGAGTTACACCCTAGTACTTCACCCATCTCTATGACTTCATTATTAGGATGACACAGCGCTGAGTTGCAAGAACTGTGGTCCGATACAAGAGTTAATGGCAAGGGGGTTCATTGGGACCCGAGCACTTCACCACGGGCGCTCCTAGCTCGTTTGCGAAGAAGAAAGACAAGACCCTTCAATTGCATTGATGCGACAGCTGAATAGGGTTACGATAAAAATCTAATTCATTGCTGAGGATTGATGATTTGTTTGACCAGCTGAGAGAAGCGTGAGTCTACTTCAAGATAGATCTTCGCACTGGTTACCATCAGCTAAGGGTCAAGAAGAAAAATATCCCTAAGACAACGTTTAGGACGCAATATGGGCACTTTGAGTTCACGATGATGCCTTTCGGATTAACGAATGCACCAGCCAAAGATTCATGGATCTCATGAATAGGTATTCCAAATTTATTTAGATCGGGCCATCACGGTTCGTGGATGACATTTGACATAATCCCACCGAGGAGGAGCATGAGGATTACTCGAGGGTCGCTCAGAGCCGCCGAGGACCATCACGCCTGCCCGCAGAAGTGCAAGTTTTGGCTTACCGCGAGATTCTCGGGCATGTGGTACCCGTGAGTGTCAAAGTGGGACCCCGGCGTCGAGGATGAGTCGGGGAGAGGCCTAAGTCGCCTCGAGACACGCAGTTTCTCAGGGGATTGCCAGGTACTACGTGAGGTCACCGAGGATTTCTTCAGACTAGCGGCGCCTATGACGAGACTGACCCGGAAGGAGGTCAAGTTCGAGTGGAATGACCTATGCGAGAAGGCATTCCAGAGTTGAATAGGAGGCTTACTACAACTGTTATTTTGATAGTCCTGGACAGGGGACAGGGGTACATGGTGTATTGTGACGCCTCGAGGGCTGGACTGGGATGTGTTTTGATGTAGTCCCGAGGGTGGTTCCGTAGTTGAAGAATCATGAGCGCACTATTCCACACACGACATGGGGTCGGGCGGCTCGAGCTCCGCCTCAAGATTTGGCACCGGCTATTTATATGGTGAGTAGTTCAAGGTGTACCTTATACCATAAAAATTTGGAAGTATATCTTCAACAACAGACCTTAACATGAGGCGAACGCAGATGGATGGAGCGCTTAGAGCTATGACTTCACTTTGCATTACCACCCATGGTAAGGCAAATGTGGCGGCCGATGCGCCCGCCGGTCACTGAGTGCTGACTAGTATAGCTTCTTATTTGGACCGTGAAGTTCGACTACAAAGATAGCAAGCGTGCTCAAAACATTAGGAATTTGGTAGCTATGTCGTCTCTATTGGGCAGAGTGATCAAGTCCCAGGGACAGGATGTGGAGATAGTGTCCATGAAGGACCGAGTATAGTCAGGTATGGCTGACGAGGGCTGGACCAACCACACAGATGGTAGTCTTCAGTATAGAGGATGGGTGGTGGTTCTCGTTGATCGATCTGAGATATGAGATCCTTAGGGAGTGGCACCGTCGATTTGTTGTGCATCCGTGTGTCACTTAAGATGTGTACCGCGGATCTTCGCTGCCAATACTCAATGATATTAGGATGAAGAGACATGTAGGACTTTATGACGATGCCTCACGTGTCGCCAGTTGGGCGTCGAGCAACCGTAACGTGGCCTACCATTGGAGGTAGCTAAGTGGAAGTGGGAGCACGTCACGATGGACTTTGTGACCCAATTGCCACGGACGTCATGGAGACATGATGTGGTATGGGTGATAGTAGACGGGGCTCACGATCAGCACATTTTCTAGCTATGTGAATGACCTTCACATTGGAGGACTCCTGTCGGTTGTATATCCGAGAGATCTGTGAAACCTCGAGAAAATCCTAATTTTCTTAAAAAATGTAAAATGATAATTTATGTCAAAATCCGTATTTTTCTAGATTCTGATGAAAACGAACTTCAATTATTGGAATCATCTCGCAAAATCTAGCTACCACGTCGAATTCGAGATAGCCGAATTTACATCGCCGAGGCAACGAGCTGCATATGGACACTTGGAACATTTTGAGTGGCTCACAGTGTGCCATGTGTTAGGTGCAGAATGAGTCAACTTGAGCTCAAGTGTGGGGCCCATGTGGACATGTGGCACCTCTTAATTGGATGGAAATCCAAAGTTGGTGAATTAAATGGATAAGGTAATTATCTCAACCAATTAGAACTTGACAAGTGGCATGTGAGAGGACAAAAGTTAGCTTTTCATTTCGGGCTCGTACATGCAAGGGGGAGAGAGGGGAGAACAGATGGAAAATCGAGGGTTTTAAAGAGAGAAAGTGCAACTTCTATAGATTTCCCCACGGGATCGTTTGCCTCTGCCAAGAAGCAAAGTTGTTCTAAGATGCAAGGGCTAGCGTGGGCACCGGTTTTGTAGAGTTTCGAAAACTCCAGGAGGTAGGGGTCTTCTCCTACTAGGTTATTTTCGGTTTTAAGAGCCTTGTAAATGGTTTAGGTGATATGAGGCCGGACAGTTTTGACTATCCTTCCAAACTTGAGAACTTAATTGTTGGAATTGGGACTCCATTTCGACAAATCCCGGATGATTACTGACTGTTATTATTGTCCAGGTTATAATTTATGCAATAAATTATGGTTCGGGGTGGGCTGAACTTAAACATAGATTCCTGCCCACAAAGTGGAACCGATGTTAGAGAGGGCTGCCCACCACGTACCACCCGCTGGGGATCGTTAAAACAATTCCGCGCATGATTGGACAAAAAATGTCCACAGGTTATTTCATGAAATTGCTTGAAATGAATGGCTTGAATTGTGTGGAAAGAAATTGTTAATGCATGAAAATTTAGTGTGTTGGACATGAGTGTTTGAATCTATATAAAATAAAATTGTGTGAGAGCTAATGGAATTCGTTGGATTGTCAAGCTACCAAGTGAGCTAATTTTGATGTTATTGTTAAGAATTAAATAACATGTGATTAGTATGTGAATTTGTTAATATATGCATGATTGAGATATATTAGCATGAATTGTTTGGAAATGGCATAATGCATTCGATATGCACCGGGGCACCCTAGAACGATAGGTGTGAGTGCATGACATGAAAGAAAATAGAAAGGAAAATGGTTGTGAAAAGGAATTTCAAGGAAGATTTTCCGAAGAATTGCCTTGGAGAGTTGTCCAACAGTTCATCTCAGAGGCAGACCCATGACTATTTAGGAAAAAATTACTGAGCAATTCACCTCAGATGGTTGTCCTATAGATTTTACCGAAACTCGGTATGATGTTTTCAAGAACAAAAACCTTTTGTTTTGAAAACGATGTTTTTCTCACATTTGGCTTAGGCATGCGAGAGGGAGTTAGTGAGGGCTTGAGAAGTGGGAAAGAGTGAGTCACATTCTCATCCATATCATGTAGAGATCCAAGTAGGATCATGTATTTGCTTGAATGTTGGGGTTGAACCATCGCATGCACTTAGGGGCAATCCATGAAGAAAATTCCACCGGCATCGCTTCACCTGTCGAGGGTATTTAAGGTACAAGGAGTATTCGGGAAGAAGGCGCTCACTAGAGGCCGCTTGAGAAGAAAGTTTAACATGTGCTGATAGATATATTTTGTAAAACATGTATTAGAATTCTCGAATTTTAATATATGTTCAGATTCAGAGCAAAATATACATTTTGTGAGTATGGGATGTACGGGTCCAACGTGGCCATTTTAATTATGTATAGTCTCATGAGGGAGACACGTAGGCTGGATCAAGGGTCAACGACCCCCGGGATTGGGTGTCACAAGATCGCCCGATCACATGGAGTGCCGTAACCGTGGGTACAAAGACACAAGATTTACGACGACTGAAGAGTTTCAAAGGGCTATGGGGACGCTACGACGATGAGCACCACCTTCACCCATAGACGTATGGTCGGGGCCTGGAGAGGACCATACAGATATTAGAGGACATGCTCCTAGCATGTGGCAAGTTCGATTATAAGGGTAGCTAAGAAAGCACTTTCCTTAGTAGAATTTCCGCTCTAGAACAAATTATCGGCGAGTATACAGATGGCACCCTATGAGGAATTATATGGGAGGCCATGCAGATCACCTAGACCGAGGTGGGAGAGAGCTCCATTACGGGCCCATATTTGATTAAAGACAATTTCTGAGAAGTGAGTTTGATACTAAGAGCATCTTCTCAATTCCTGTGAGCTGGAAGCAGAGTCAGAAGACCCGCAAATTCCACTTTTCTGAAAAGGGTAAAATTGTAAGGTCTTCGGTCAAAACACCTAAATTTTCCTAGATCTTGGATGAAGAAACAGATTTCACCGTTGGAATCGTCTCACGAAATCTAGCTAACTCGTCGAATTTCATCGAATTTCGAGACAGTCGGAATTGGCACGTTTTTCGAGGCATCGCGTATAAGGTGCCATAAAATGACAGGTGATGTGAAGAAAGTCACCTATAACATGTACTCATGTGACACATGTTGCATGAGTAGAGAAATGATGGAAATTGAAGGCCGAGATAGTGCCAAATGTCGAAAATCTAAGAGAAAGGACATGATTGGCATTATTGAATTTGATTAAATGATAATAAGATGAACAGAATAGTATTGTTCCTACCTTTAAGTAAAGAAGAAAACGTGAAGGGAAAGAAGGGAGATGCAAAGTGAGCTTTTAGGGTTGTGTAATAGAGAGGGACTACGACTTCTTTCTCTGTTTCGGGCGCATCCGACGCCTCACTGCCCCAGATTGAAGGAAAGACGCTCTACGCGAAGTGGGAGGCTCACGCTGGGCTCCGATTTTGCTGAGTTTCACACCGTGAGGTAGGGGTTTTATCCTACTTGTTTTACTCTTGATTTAAGAGCTTTGTTGATATTTCGGTTGGTTTTGAAAGGCATACTTTGACCTTTTGATCGGTTCCAAACATGAGCAAGTGTTGGAACTATGAAATCCTAAATTATGCATGATCACATGCCAGTTTTATGAAGTACATTTTGGAGTGTTGTTATGTGGGAAACAAATTGTATTGTGATGTGTATGGGGCTGGAAATGGCTATGAAATTCGGTTTCACAAAGTGGAAAAGATGTTGGTGATTTCTTAGTGAAGCAGTAACACGAGGTTCCTTTATTCATGTGAATAATTATTACGAAATACATTTTATGAGAAAAATGGGTTTAGTTGGGTGTCAAATCGAATTACTAGAGTAGTTGTTAATTAGCCATTGAGCTAATTTTGGTGTAATGGATTGTGAAATTGCATAATATGTTGTGTGATTAATTGAATGTATATCATGTTATATAGAATTCTTTGCATGTGTTATGAATGGTATTGAAATTGGCGTCATACATTCCATATACCTTTGGGGCATCTTAGAGCAAATAGGAGTGAGTGCATGAGGTGGTTTCTTGGATATTTGTTTCTGAGGTTGACTAATAATAATAATTATTGGAGTGTGTCATTCTGATATCGGAGGGTAGTCCATATAAAATATCAATCGTGGTCGGCCGATTGATATACATCGGAGGGTTGTCCAGCAATTAGATTATCGAATTAGGTCCACTATTTATATTGGAGGGTTGTCCAAGGTTAAGAACAAATACCTTTGTTTGAAAATGGTCTTCTCATACATGTCTTAGGCAAGTGTGAGGGAGTCGGTGAGGACTCGGGAAATGGGTTGGTCATTTAGACATTCAAGTAGGATCACGTATTTACTTGAATGTGTGTTTACATAGGATCATTGCATATGCACTTAGGTGGGGAGTAACCCATTTAGGGTGATTTCCCTTCTTGGGGGCGTTAATTCAGCCTTCGAAGGAATTATATTTCAGTGCAGGGGGCACGAGGAGATGAAACAATCTGAAATTTATCTTGAAGAAAATGGGTTGTGGCTTTGGTGTTTATGTTGTATTACATGTATTAAATTGTAAATTTTAATATATGATATTTGTATAAGAATAAATTATTAACTCTTGAAACTATGGTATATAGTTTATGTATATTGATAGTATTGTCGTATGGGCCCCAGTGGCTTGTTTACTCATGTTATATCTTATGATGTTGATTGGGGACGAGGTTAGGTACCTCGTGGTGAGCTCCTAGTACAAGGAGGCTGGCGGAATTTTTAGTGAATAGTGTGGGTTCTCGATATTCATAGTATTCCCGTGAGTTGTGGGTTATGTTTGGACCCTCTCGGGTTTTAGGGCGTCACGACTTGGTATCGGGGCTTGGGTATCGAATACACAGGGGCTCGGGTTTGGGTATCCATCACCGCTTGGTGTGTGGTTCGATGTAGGATTTAGGTATATGAGATTACCTAGGAAGGCACGGAACAAAACAGGACTTGCATGTGGGTTTGTGTGTGATTTGATGGTGTTGTGTGAAAATATGCATAACATGAATGATGGTGATAATGTGTTGTGTTTGGTTTGTGTGTAGTAGGTAGCACATAAGTGTTAGAAAATTTTGGGGTTTTTTACGATTTGTGTAAAAACTGGAACAAAGGAAATAAATGAAATAAATTTGAGATAAATTTATTTAGTTTGAAGTGGATGTAAAATAAAATTTAATAAATTTTAAGGTTGAACACTAGGTTTAGTGTTGGATCATGAGGTTTTGAGGAAATTTTGGACAAAATGTCCAAAATTAAATGAAAAAATAAAGGATGAAGAAAATTATTTTCTAAGGTTTTACAGTTTGTAAATTTGAAGAAAATCAATTAAAATAATTTTTTATAAATTTATTTGAGTATTAAAAATGAGAAAAAAATAGAGTATATATATATATATATATATATATATATATATATATATTTATTTATTTATTTTTGTATTTTCCGATGTGGAAGAAATGAAAAAATGAAAAAAGATGCGATAACTAAATGAATACCTATTTTAACACTATGGAAACCTTTGTGTCTAGTAACATTGTATTGTGACATAGTGGTTAAGAATCTCTGATTTACTAGTAGGGAAGGTGTATTGCAACATGGGTGTGTAGTGGCCGAAAATTGTATTGCAACAGGGAGGTTTGTTGGTTGGGCCATTATATTGCAATACACCAAGTTGTATTGTGACTGAGAAGGCTTGATGGCTAGGGGATAAGTGTGTCTCGATACAGGTGTATTGTATTTGAGTGCAAGGCGAGGTGAAATTTTGTGTCCTGATACAGCGGTGTATTGGCCGCAGAGAGGTGGGCTAGGCGGGGAGGCCATGTCATGATCTGGCCCCGAGTGTATTGTGACCCCGGGGGCCGGAGACGGGGCATGGGTTGTATTGCGTCTGACCCCTTGTGCACATGACACGACCGGCGCTGTGTGACTTACGTGCCGACAGGGCGGGCCACGATGCGGTAGGGCTGGAGCTGCGACACGGCCAGGGGGCGAGGATGCTACGGCCCGGGCGCCGCGACACGTGCCCAGCGCGTGTGCCTAGGCAGCATCAGCACCTGGGTGTGCTCTTGGGCCCTGACAGGCTATGCACTTAGTTGCCCGGCACGATTTTTAGACTGAGTGCATTTACGAGTCCTTGTTTGGTTTTCTTGTTCATTAACACTGTTCATCAAAAAAAAATTTAATTAAATTAAATCAAATCAAATCCAAATGAGACAAAATTTGGAAAAAATGAAATTTTGAAATAAAATTTTTGTGGAAAAAAAAAGAAAGATCTGGATCAGCGTGTGGAATTTAGTTGTCGCATTGCGTATAAATAAAGGAGACGGTCGCGGGATAATTTGCGAGCCTTACCACTGAAGGGACGAGGAGAACCAGGACTTAGATCTACCTCGAGTAGTGTGCGAGTATGTGGATGTTTTCGGATGAGCTACATATGACTCGCATGGGATTGACACGGGTTGAGTTACGGAACTCGAAGTCCCGATTCTGAGAGCCTTCTTTGGACAGGGGTTCATTAGGCCGAGCACTTCACAGTAGGCGCTCAGGATTCTGTTCACGAAGAGAAGGACGAGACACTTTGGTTGTGCATTGATTATCGGCGGTTGAGCAGTTCTGATCAAGAATCGGTACCATTTAGGATTGATGGTTTGTTTAATCGATTGAGAGGAGCGCGAGTCTACTCCGAATGAACCCGCCTTGAGTTACCATTAGCTGAGGGTTGGGGAGATAGATATCCCTAGATTGACATTTAGGAGGCGTTATGGGCACTTTGGTTACGGGGTGATGCCCTTTGGATTGACGAATGCGCCAACAGCATTCATGGATCTCATGCATAGGGTGTTCCAACCCTATCTGGATCAATTTGTCGTTGTCTTCGTGGATGACATCTTGATCTACTCCCAGTCAGAGTGGGAGCATGAGTATCACTTGAGGATCGTGTTATAGTTGTTGAGAGACCATCGGTTATGCATGAGTTAGAGTAAGTGTGAGTTTAGCTTCTTGAGGTGAGATTTTGGGACAAAAGTGGTGTCGGCATCGATCGTGTCGGTGGACCAGAGAAGGTTGAGGTCGTGATGGAGTTGGGAGGTGAGTCCAAATCTTGATATGTTTCCTTGGATGGTGATTTTAGGGAGATTCTTGAGGTTTCTCTGGGATGTAACACCTGGTGGGTTGGCTGGAAGGAGGTCAAGTTTGATTGGGATGGCCAGATGTGAGGAGGCATTCCGGGAGTTGAGGAGACTGCCGGCTCCTATCTTAATAGTCAGCGGAGGGAGACGAGGAAGGGCGAGTACACAATGTATTGTGAGCCTCGAGGCGGCAGGATGTGTTTTGATGCGGTCAGGGAGGTAGTAGCTGCTGGTTCCCGTCAGTTGAAGATTCATAGGCAAGATTTCCCCACACCGACATGGAGTTAGTGGTCGTAGTCTTAAACCTTGAAGATTTGGCACCGCTACTTATATGAGAGAGTTAGTATACTGGGACAGTAAAGTGAAGTATCTTCATATGGGACCTCAATGTAAAGGCAGTATGGATGGAGTTCTGGGGATTATGACTTCACTTTGCATTACAACCCTGTTAAGGCAAATGTGGTGACTGATGCACACAGTCGGAAGTCACGGAGAGTATTGGCTAGTATAGCTTCCCGGGAGTGGTGGATGCTCGAGATTGTGAGACAGTTTGAGGCTCTGATGCGTGGTAGGCCTGGTCGTTGGGGAGTTTAGTGGCTACATGATCTCCTATTGAGAAGGTCGAGTCGGTGGCGGGACGTGAGATAGTGTCCATCGAGGATCAGTGCAGTCAGTTATGGGTGACGAGTGGGGCGTCCTGCAGTGGAAATTGATCTTAGGTATAGAGGGACGGGTAGTGGTTCCACGATGGTGATTTGAAGAGATTCTCGGGGGAGTTTCAGCTTTGCTCGTTTGTCGTGCATCAGGTGGCACAAAAGATGTGCAGGGATCTTAAATCGTGATGTGGAGCGGGATGAAGAGACACGTAGAGGACTTTGTGCGGCTTGATGTCTCAACGATGTCGGCCGAGGTTAAGAAGTGAGCACCGAGAAGCCCGGCGGGCTACTCCGACCGTGGAGGTGGCTCGTTGGAAGTGGGGCACGTCCACGCGATGGATTTTGTGACCCTTGCCGAACACCGCGAGAGACATGATGCGGTATGGGTGATGAGTGGGCCAGGCTCACGAAGTCGGCACATTTTCTAGCCATGTGGATGACCGCGTGGAGAGATTACCAGATTATATATTCGAGATGGTCAGAGCTGCGCATGGAATTCTGTATCCATAAGTGTCGGATAGGACACTGAGATTCTGACGCACTTTTGGAAGGATTTCCAAGGCTATGGAGCCACATCAGCTGACCATGGTATAGATTTCACCCATGGAGACGGATGGTCGATCTGGGAGGATTTATCTGGTGTTAGAGGACATCTTTGTGACAATGCGTCTTGGATCATAAGGATAATTTGAGGAAGGAATTTGCCTTTAATTAGATTCACCTGCAGCAGCGAGTTATCGAGGGCGGTATCACGGATGGCACCATATGAGGGCATTGTATGGGAGGCCAGTACGAGGTCAGATTATGTTAGATCGAGGTGGGAGAGGCTCCGTCATTGGTCTGATGCGATTAGAGACACCTCAGGAAGGTGAGCTTGATCGTGAGCGTCTTCTCGAGAAGCTCCTAGCTGTGAGAGAGGCATGCGTGTGCGACATCGGCCCTTAGAGTTCGAGGTTGGGATCGCGTCTTCTTGAAGGTGATTCCTAAGGAGAAATTAGTCGGGTTCGTGCGAGGGGAAGTTATCAGAGGTTCATTGGGCCTTTTGAGATACTCGAGAGGGTGAGCCTTGTTGAGTGCGGAGTTGGCGTGCCATGACTGTCGGGTGTCCTGAGCTATTTCACGTCTCCATGCTCGGTATACTCGAGATCCAACTCGGGTGGTGGATTGGGGATAGATTGAGAGTTGACGATGGGACGAGGGAGGACCGGTGTGCATTTGGATAGCCACGATCGGTTTTTCGACGTATAAGGCCGTGAGGCTAATTAAAAGGGTGCTATGGGCGACGCATGAGTAGAGGGAGTCACCGTGGGAGCGAGGACACGATGCGGACCCGCAGATCCTTCTTGTTCAGGGATGAGTCACGTGGTTTAGTCGTTTAATATATAAATAACGAGTTTACATGCATAGTGTAGTGCACGTTGCATGTGCATGTGAGTGATTGTGATTGTCCAGAATTTCGGGACAAAATTCCTTTTAAGGAGGGGAGAATGTAAGACCCGATAAAATTCCAATTTTCGAAAAAATGGTAAAATCGTAATTTCGGTCAAAACTAAAAATTTTTCTAGATCTCGGATGATGAAATGGATTGCCAGATTGGAATCGTCTCATGAAATCTAACTAACTAAGTAATTTCATGGTGAGGCAGTAGGAATTCACACATTTTTCGAGGCATCGCGTATAGGGTGTCGTAAAACTACAGGTGAAGTGACGAAAGTCACCTATAACATGTACTCATGTGACACATGTTGCATGAGTAGAGAAATGATGGAAATTGAAGGCTAGAGATGAGTGCGAATGTAAAATCAGAGAAAGGACATGATTGGCATTATTGAATTTGATTAAATGATAATAAGATGAAATAGAGAATAGTGTTGTCTCCTACCTTTAAGTAAAAGAACAAAACGTGAAGGGAAAGAAGGGAGAGGCAGTAAGCTTTTAGGTTGTGTTTTAGAGAGAGAGAGTGCAACTTCTCTCTAGGTTTTAAACGATAGATAGTCGGGTCGTCGGGACAAGAGAAGGAAAGTCGGCTCTACGCGGTAGACCTACGTTGGGCTCGGTTTTGGGAAGTTGAGCAAACTCCGTGAGTAGAGGATTTTATCTTACTTGTTTTACTCTTGATTTAAGAGCTTTGTTGATGTTTTGATTTAGGTTAGGAGCCTTGAATAGCACGTTGTCGGTCCAAACAACTGAGCAAAAGTGTTGGAATTTATGAAATCAATCGTGCGATCAGCCGCGATTTATGGGCTGTTTTTGGGTGTTTGTGTTGTAATTTGGGAAACAAATTGTATTGTGATGTGTATGGGGCCGGAAATGGCTATGAAATTCGGTTTCACAAAGTGGAACCGATGTCGTGTTGCCATGAGCGATAACAGAGGTTTCCACTTTATTCAGTGAATAGTAATCATGAAATACATTTTTGTGAGAAAATGGGTTTAGTTGAGTAATTTAAATCGGATTGCTCGTTGTTTTTAATTAGCCCACGTGAGCTAACTTTTGGTGTAATGGATTGTTAAATTGCATAACATGTTGTGTGATTAAATTATGTGAATGTATATCATGTTATATATTTTTTCATGTGTTATATGAATGGTATTGAAATTGGCATCATGCATTCCATATGCATTGGGGCACCTTCGAACAATAGGAGTGAGTGCATGAGGTGGTTCATTGAGAGAATTGTTTCGGAGGGTTGACTAATGATAATAATTATCGGAGTGTGTCCATTACATTATCGGAGGGTA